>JAWRVZ010000027.1:4526270-5145655 GCA_037043235.1 Rhodeus uyekii
GGGAAGGAGCAAAAACGTAGGAATGCTATGCTGGGAAAAGCGCACTGATCTTACATCAATCAGTTTGTTTGACAACATGACGCTCTGTGCTAAGTGACAATTCAAATGCTAACATATTGCAGACATGCTGTACATGCTATATCATTTCCAACCCATAAATGCCCATCAAAGTCATTGATTCAAATGTTGACAAGTGGCGTCTTCCCACTTCTAAAGAAGGAAAAGAAGGCTAATTGCTTCCTCAGAGCGAGTCACCTCATACATACTTCATAAAACTGTCACATCAAAAGAAATCACAGTAACAAGTAAACAAGAGCTGGTTTCCACAAAAATTACAAGGCAGTTTAGTAAACCCATATATGTTTAATCTCTAGTGTACTTCACTAACATGAAGAGACTCCAACAGAGGAAATCGACTAGAGGTCCAGGAAAACACACAACCCCTAACCTTTCTTGAAATGCAGTAGCTTCGCACACGTTAACAAGGTCTTAGCGGGGAACAGATAAATCAAAACTTATTAGATGTTTAATAGCTTAAACTGAAATGGGATTAGTGTCAACACATTCCAACAAGCTTAGCAGCACCTGCATTGGGATCGTGTAAAATCCTTGAAACTTTTCTTGCAGAGAGAAACAATCTCTGTGCTTATATTGTAAGAAATAGCGAAAGCGTATTTGATCATTTACTGAAGTCACACTGTGACTCCAAACACTACACGCTTCCTTCACCCTTAGCTCAGAGGTAATAACAGGTTCTCAAATGACCTCTCGACTCAGAGCGTGGTGATCATATGGCTCTGATTCCAGGCCTCTGAGGTCATGTTCTGGATGTTAGGAATGGGTCAGGAGCACGACTGACAGAATTCTAACTGAAGACAACCAGAAAAAAACATCGCCACAGACTTATTCATCTATTTGGGCAGCATCAAAACATTTCCAAATTGAGCAACGACACTGTTGCACCCCTAGCAAATGTGATGTATCATGTTTCTGAGCCCTAATGTGCATGAAAACTTGATCCAAGAGGGAAGAATCCTTGCCATGGCACATGCTGAATGGAGGATAAGTTTGGCACACAAGGCTCACTGTAATAGCTGTCAAACAGCCTGCCAAGAAGAAATCAGTGCGTTCGTGATGAGCAGATTTTGTTTTTAAATAGAGTATGATCTTTATTTGTTACCAAATGAACAAGCCTTTGACATGTTGCAATAGAACGGTGGCATGATTTTATTATAGGGACAATTCCCTTGGAAGAAGGAGGTTTATAATACACGTAATGTTATCTTATTCCCATTCATCTCAGCTGCAATCATTCAGAAAGCACACAGTGCCTAGATAAAAGCATGTTAAGTTAAAGTTTGTAGAGAATGGTGTCTTTGCTTCATGTGTATTATAATTCACTTTAAATGCACTTACAGTGTACTTAACCCCACAAAAGTAATGAGTAATGTAAGGTTACTATATGGGTTAAGTTAATGTTTCGGGGGAATGTTTCGTATTGTTTCGTAATGTTTCGTAATGTGTCATTACTATAATAACTGGACTGTAAAATAAAGTGCTACCCATGTGACTGGTCACATGTCATACAAATCAGTTTGATGCTTTCAAGAGGCCTCCAAATAAAACATCTAGTATAATGAAATGTTTGTGTGGTTTGGACAAAAGCAGTTACTTTAAAAGGCCATAGTGGGAGAAACATGCTATTTGACAGCATAATTCTGTAGTAAGACCAGTAAGAATTAAATGGCTGACGCGCGATAGTCAGTAGAACACAAAACTGACTAACTGGTTCCAGAAGCACTTTTCCCATTCATTTTTTTCCATAGGGATTAAAACAATTCTTTGATGAACTTAGCTCTTAGCCGTCATTCAAAGCAATCACCTCAGACTACTCACAACAAAAAACATATACATTTACAATACACTTACAAATTTTATGAGACAATGAACTACTGTTACGTATGCGGGTGCGGAGAGACAGGACGAGGAGCAACAGGATTTAACTCAAAATCCACTTTTAATAAACCAAACAAAAACACTTTAAATAGCAAAATAAAACGGCAATCTTGTGCAAAAACTGAACCTAAACAAGACAGCAGACTGCCAAAATCCAAACACAGAGCATAAACAATACAGAGTCACAAAGACAACGTCGACAACCGACAAAGACAAGGGAAATGCTAGAGCGTTAAATACACAAGGGAATGACGAACACCTGGGTAGACAAACGATTAAGTGATCACATGACAGGTGCAGGGAGTGAAACAATGACCTTACAGACAGGAAGTGCACAGATGACACGACTGACAGGAAGTGTTCCCAAGACCTCACCAACAGGAAGTGACAAAGAAGACCCAGACAGACAGGAACAAGTGTTACAACTACAATCATGAAGCACTGCAAATGACATACTCAAATTACAAACAATGGTACAAAATAAAACCATATTAAAAATTATAAGCATTAACGCAATATATTTCAAATCAGTATATTAAATGAAGGATAATATGACACTGAAGACTGAATTAATGGCTGCTGAGGATTCAGATTTGCCATCACAGTTATTTAAAATTGCCTGTTTTATTTTCTTTATTACTTTTTGATATATTTTAATATGTAATAAATACACTGCACCTATTTTAAATTGTGATAATATTTCACAATACCACTATTTTTACTATACTCTTGATCAAATAAATGCAGATCTGGGTGAGCATAAGAGAAAAAAATCTTATCAGCCCCAAACTTTTAATAGTATTGTATGTGTAAATACAAATAATAGAGTTGAGAATGTAGAATGACATGATTGTCAGGCTGCTTTCTCTTTAGGAGTCATGGTTCTTCACCTAAAAATTGGGTATAATTTTTTTATGACATTAAAATGACTCTAAATGATGGCTTCAACAGAAGCATATACTATTGATTAATAAGCTCAAATCTTATGGAACGCCTGTCTCGAAAGGTTTGTATGTATGCATTAAAATTGATTTCTCTATGAAGAACATTAATGGGATTTCTATTTCCAGAACCCAACCCTGGAATGTTACAGATACAGGCGTTGCATTTTAAATACTACAACAAACATCTATCTTTTAAAACCGAATGTGTTTTTATCATGCATTATTATCACCATTTTCACACCGTCACCAAGATAGAAGCACATGCCGAGCAACTGTCTTTGTAGATCTTTGTAGACAGTGTGCAGAGTTCATTACAATAGAGCAATCATCCTGACTATGCTGATCGTGATGTTAGCTGCAGGATAAATGCAGAGTAACTGCTTTCCACCCCACTCCCACATTTCTTCTCTTTCCCACAGCGCCGCTTACTCTTGCTTAGCGTGCTCAGATCGGCCGCAGCTGTTCGTGTGGGTCTCCACCCTCTCCAGCAGAGCTCCATTACATAACATTACAGAGTGATTGATGAGCTCTCAGATTTCTGTGCACTGCCAAGTGTCCATTCTCTCTCCTCTGTCCAGTCTTAGTCTCCTGTCGCTTTCTTACTTCCATCTTTTCATCTTCAGAACAGAACAAAGAAGAGACAAAGCAAATCCTTCAGAAACAGAGATGATAAGACAGTCTGCTGGCAGGGCTCAAGTGCAAATCTAAGTTATCCAGTTTTATGAGCGTAATCTCATTCATGTCACAACATGAACCGAACTGATGAAATGACATATATTGCACTTACAGCACACTGTACTCTTAGCACACAGAAAGGTCTCCTGAGGTCTCCTTTTTGTCTGGCAAATGTAATTCTTGCATTGCTACTGCTCACTCACTACTGGGTTTTCTGCACCAACCCGAGGTATTACTCAATTTTGATATGTGGCCAGACCATTAAACATCTGTTATCAGCACAGGGACTTTCACTCTTATCAGAACTAATGTTTGAGCATTACTGTGCAGCAGAAAGTAAATTAATAGACTTTGCAAGAGAAGAGACATGGAAAACTTCTGTAATAAGTTTAATGGGATTAGGGAGCCGTTGTTTCTTTGACGTCACACCATTGAACAGGAGACTCACGGAACAAGTTTGTGATTTCTGGGGAGTGTTACAGGTGTAGACAGATTTAATTCCTCTCAATCAAACTCTCAGAGGACTGTCATAATGCACCAATAATGAGAGGAGACAGCTGCTAAATAATATTCTTTAGTAGTGTTTGTGAAGGCACTCATACTTAGAAGTTGGGGGTTTAGGGGGTTTTCACACAGAACACATTTTCCATTCCACTGGACTACGTTTCCATAGTTTTTATGTAAATGGTTGTGACGGACGTGTTTGACCACTGTGCTCAAGTTTTGCATCTTTTGCAGCATCTTGTGCATGGAAAAGCGTTCTAAAGATCCAGTGTTCAAGTTGAAAGAAGTTAAACTTTTAGAGGTCTCATTCCACTTCCCATTCATTTAAACATAAGAATTACATTTCGGGGAAAAACTACACAAGAAAGCTACACACATGATCGATACTTCAATTACAGATAGATTTGTGCTGTTATCTTCAGATATCAGATCTAAAATTTCCACACAAAGCAATGATAAAACGGACAAATAAATCTCATTAACATATGATATGCATTAAGATATGAGACAATTATAAATAAAGTTAGTCAAATTTATTATAACTTGCTGCACCGTGCTGGCCAAAAGTAGTTTTGTGTATTTGAGTATTGAAATATTGTAGTATCCTTATGGCTTTAAAGAAGCTCTGTTGGACTAGAAAACTAATCTCTACAACTTTAAGATAAAGGTGATGGCACATGAGGAAAGGCTTATTCTAAATCTCACTCTAAAACTTCTTGCTTGAGGTTACAGAACAACACCACAAGCCTGAGAAAAAAACAGAAAACTTATCTGGAACTTCTTTGTGCTGCAAAACAGCTCTAAGGTATCATCATGCACGTTAAAGCTATCTCTGAAGGATCTTTGAAGTTATTTTGGTTTAAATATCTTAAAATGACTCAATATTTAGTTTCATAGTACAGTATGCTCTGTATTTTTGTTGAGCCAAAACATATATAATTACCAGAAACTCTTACATCTGCAAATCATTCTCTCTAATATCCTTAAAGTGTGTAATTTTCTCTCCACCAGCAGCACCAAACAGAAAAAAAACAGATTCCATTTTAGCCAAACGGGTCATGCCATTATGTCTATCCCAGTTGAGCCACCTAAACAGATTTTAATTGTTGTAACTTATCAAAAACATTATGTAGTGTTCAGTGAAGGTCACTAGAGAAAAAGTTAATTTCCAGCTCAAAGTTTTCATAATTTTAATGTTATAGCCATCTATTATAGTCATCTATTAAAAAGTCCACCTGTTTGTATAGTAGTAGTTTGCTCTGATTCATTTGTTGTTTTCTATTATTGAGCTTTCATCTGCGGCATAGCAGGTGTGAGTAACAGTTACTGTCCCCTTTGAAAGTCACCACGTAAACAGTAAAACCTGTTCTTCATTTCATAAACAAACAGGCCCAGGCTAGCTGAGGCTGTCACAGTCATGTCGTGTCTCGTCACTTTCCTCCTGTGTGAGTCTTCTGTGTTTCCGTCACTGTCACGTCTGCCTCTCCTATCACAGCCTATCACGTCTTCATGCATGATTGACAGGTCAGACAGCCTATCAGCACCAGCTCTCAGAGTGATCCAGAGTGGGCCAGAGACAACAACCCTCGCAAGAAAGAAAATGCAGCAAAAAAAAGTAAGTGATCAAATGCGTCCTTAAGAACATGAAAAATATATTGAAATATTATTACGTGTAAAAAAAAAATTATATAGCCCGCACACATTTTTCGCCACATAAGACGCATTTTTTCTTCCCCAAAACTGGGGGGAAAAAGTTGGTGCATCCTATCTGACGAATATAAAGAATCCAGAGCGCGGCCACGGCCGTTGCGATGACGAGTGGGGGGCAATAGTGGACTTTACAGTGATGACTGTAGCAAGGGGGGCATGGTTCAGCGAGGTCTGCAGCGGGACAGAGTCGGGAGACGAGCCGTGTGTAAGAGAGAAGTGAAACGAAACTAAGAGTGAAACGAGACCGAGAGAAAGAGGCGTGACTCAAAGAGAGTGAAGCGTGAGCGCCGGACGTGCAGGTGTTGCACTTGTGAGCCTCGCGTTCTCTGTGTCAGTAACCAAAAGTCACAGGATTCAGTAGCAAATGTGAGTTTATTGAAGAAATGAATAACAGAGAAAATGTCCAGAAGCAGGCGGCGCAGGGACTCAATGGGCAGGTGACAGATGGTGTGGTGCAGTGTATTCCCAAAGTGCGAGGCGTGGAGAGTGAACACGGAACAGCAGACCGGGACACGCTGACGCTGACACTGACGCAGACGATGACGTTGACGATGACGTTGACGCTGACGCTGACGCTGACACTGACGCAGACGATGACGTTGACGATGACGTTGACGCTGACGCTGACGCTGACGCAGACGCAGACACTGAACACCGGAAGACGCTGACACGGAGGATGGGACGCTGGAACAGTGGAATACAGGAGCGGTCGGCGTGGAACATGGAAGACAACGACTCGACAACAAGGGGGTGGTGAGAGGGCACTAAATAGGCACAAGAGATAGGCATCAGGTGTGTGATGATGATGATGATGGCGGTAGCGGTGATCAGTAACCACGCCTCCCACATTCACCACGCATGCATGCACAGGCAGTAATAGGAGACAATGAATCTGCGAACCGTGACACTCTGCTTCCGTAGTGACTCGCGTCTCGCCAGGTGTTGTACAGAAATCTGACTACCCGGACAAATCTCACTCCCCTACGCGCGCGCATTAATACTCGCTGCTTCGAGGTGAACGCACTTCCTTGAGCATATTCGCCTACAAACAGACTTGTACGCTTACATAAATAAGCAGAAAATTTAATTATATTACAGTTATAATGAATTATAGCAGGCCTATGGGTTTACCAGCGGGAGTCAGACTTTCACCGCAGAAAAATACAGCTGTGAAAATCTCACTCACATCACTAACTCTGGTTTAAAAGATCACAGACTTAACATATTTATTTTATTATCTCATTATGGTATGGACATTCTTTGCTCAAAAGCATTTGGTTGTAACAATTATAGTATGGGTTTACCAGGGGGAGTCAGATTTTCACAGCAAAAAAATAACTCACCATATTTATCTTATTATCTCATCATATGGTGAGTCTTTGAGCTTTTAAACCAGAGTTAGTGAGGGGAGTGAGATTTTCAAAGGTGTATTTTTCTGCTGCAGAAAAATCTCGATGTTAGTGAGGGGAATGAGATTTGTCCGGGGAGTCAGATTTCGGTACAACGAGTTCGAATAAAAACATTACAGCCTTATTTTGTTACTTTCACTGTTTACTGACTTTACTGACTGTTAATGAGAGTAAAGATAGTTCTTAATATGTTACATGGTTGGCATAAAATTGTTTTATGTTTTTTGTGCAACTTCATACAGTTGATATAAAATATTTTACTACAGTATTTGGTTCAGAATCTTTTTTTTTCTCTAGATTTTCCTCCTTAAAAATTGGGTGCGTCTTATGTTCCGGGGCGTCTAATATGGCGGAAAAAAATACGGTATATAACCCGCACCCCCCCTGCGGGGTTTGTAAAATCTGGTATGACCTGCAGGTTATATGCGGGAAAATACGGTACTGTTGTCACATAATTGTATTCTTAACCAATCATAGAATGTATATAAATAAAGATCCAATGTGTGATTTAAGTTAAATTGTGTGTGTTTTCACAGTCATTCATAGAAGAGCCAGGCGAATGGCTGAGCACCTCTATCTTCTGCTTGTGCTGCAGTCATTATGACATTAAAGCAGGTTGGACGGTTGGCCACAGCCTTTCTTGGAAAGGGAACACCAACGTCCTCACACTCTTAAAATGGAGGGGAAACACAGAGAGGGATATTGAGCACATGGAAGGGTAACATTAACCAAGATATCCAAGATGATGATGATGGCCCCTGGAACACTATTTCTGGCTCCATCCAACGGCTATTACATAAGTTATTCTGCGGGCTGTTGTACCCCTTTTCTAGCGCTCTGTGTATGAACATTACTGTACTGCTCTGCAAATGCTCTTGGGATCAAATCAAATGACTCCTAGTCCTTGACCTTCGTCCATAATGGTTGTATTTGTTCAGTATCCAAAGGATCAACGGCCAGCAATCAGACTCATTTGAATCAGCCCCACTATCGTTCCAAACCATCAGTGTTGGACAACAAAATTATCTACAATCTTGTGTAGTTTCAGGCCCAAAACTGGCTCTCCTCATACATACACATCTGGGCTCCATCACAGTTCTCTTCTGGCCATGTGGGAGTGTTTAATTTCTCTCTCCCTCTCTCTCTGAAAGCAAGAGAAGTAAGAAGGTCTCACTAGATCAACTCAACTGGTTCCAACCAGGATCCACAACATGATGAACTCACTGGGACCAGTGCAGCCACAGACAATATCCCAGCCTCTGAGAAGCAATGAAGCCAAATGAATTGATTCATTTGATATGATACAGTATAGTTTGTGTAGTTTTGGTACCTGATTCACAAAGGGAAATGTGTATATCAGATACACGTCCACACTTCCAGATAATCTGTTTTGCAATGTAATTAACATACAGATTCTGAACTGTATAAAGTCTTTACATGCTTGCAGAACACGTAATTACAACGTGTAAACTCATAATGATCTCAGAGCTACGACTTGTACCAACTGACCACTGCAGATTTGAGGTGTGTTTGATTTGAAGTGGTGCTCAACATTTACATTTATGCATTTCAATTTTATCCAAAGTGACTTACATTGCACTCAAGAAACACATTGACATTCTAATCAGTTCTTGCTTTCCCTGGGAATTGAACCCATGATCTTGGCGTTGCAAGCGTCACGCTCTACTGTTTGAGCTACAGTTGTTTAAAGTACCAAAACTCCAATTTGATAGCATACAGAGCTTTATTTATGATTATTACAACATGGTGTTTTTTTACTTTAAGCAAGAAAAGGGCTGCCATGGAAAGTAGGGTGATTATACTAAAAAGAAAAGAAAAGCACTTTTTAGGTGTATTTAGCCTGATTAATCTACACTATCAGTGAAGCAGGTTTTTTTTACTGCAAAAGTGGCAGTATTTTAGTTAAAGGGATAGTTCACCCAAAAATGAAAATTCTGTCATCATTTACTCAACCTTCAAGATGATGACAGAATTTTCATTTTCGGGGGAACTATCTCTTTAATTTTCTCTAATGGAGATAAATGAGTCAAAGCTGTCAAATACCGTATCTACAGTCAGTTCTCAAAGTAATGTGTCAATTTAAAGATGTTCTGTAAAACTTCACACACCTTTTTTGCAGTAATTTGAAGTTCAAAGTTCATATACACAAACACTGATACTTTGTTTTGCCTCATCATCCGACGGTTGTCTCAGTGGGTGCTGGGAGCGCCATGGTCCGGGGTTTGCTGAATGTGATCGCTGTGCTTGAAAGTGAAACATCATCGATGTTTCTCATGAATCAGGCTACACAGTTGGCCTTTTGGGTTCTGTGACTTGAGTCTCTGATAGCATTTCCCAAGAGCCGAACCTGCAGAGTGAAGAGAAAAACAGAGCCTTTAAACAGAGGACTGATCTCTTCTGTGAAAAAACTCAAGCTCAATGGAGTGATATCAGTGCAAAAAAGCACACCCACGTCCCACTCCAACCTAAAACAACCTATGAAATAATGAGGTACACAAGCCAAAAACGCTGAGGCTAAATGAAAAGGGGAAGAGAGAAAAGATGCAGGAGACAGATAAAAAGCAAAAGTCAGGAAGGCGAGCTGCCAGACCACCTGAAGCCAAAAGTTTAACGCTTCTGGAAGCTTAATAATGTCACCTTTCAGAAAACTGTGAACAACAACTGTTCTCAATCAGCAGGGAGGTGAGGCAGCATTTGAATTAACTTTAATTGAAATAGCGCTCGCATTTAAGTTGACCCGCAGAAGACTAGTAAATAGTGTGGCGGAGGAGTTAGAGGAAAAAACTGTACTTTACGACAGTTCAAAAACAAGATGATTTGATGCCAAGTGTAATGAAGTGAGTGTTAGAGTCCAGAGTGCAGTGGAGCTTTAAAACAGCGAGGTGTGTTTGAAGAGCTGCTTCAGAAACACGGCTATTGAACTGCAGTTATACACATTCTGCATTTTATTTTTTTATTATGTTCAAATGCATTTATAATGGAAATACATTCATTAGACGATTATTATAGAAACTCTGCATAGACAACTGATTGCTGAAAATAAAGCAAACTGAAAATGAAATAGTTCTTGAATTGAAATATACACTTTGAATTACTTTACTCTTTTGACTTGCTTTCCAAAAAACAATATTATATTTACTCCACAGCATATTAAGACTTTTCTTAGATCTTAACTTCAATATACACTGTTGTTTACACTTTTTAAATAAATTAATACTTTTATTCAGCAAGAACACATTAAATTGATCAAAAGTGACAGGACAGACATTTATAATGCAAACTTTCTAAAATTGGAAATACTTCTTGAGTAGAAAATCATATTAGAATGATTAATATATGATTGTTTTACTGCAATCAATAAGAGACTTTACAAAAAAAAAGACTTACTAAAAAAATCTGCCTGTGCAGTAAACAAATTACAATTACAGTATACTGTAATTAATATACAATCAATAAATCTTAATAGTAAACATATCTTGTTGTGTTTGAGATATTTAAGTTGCATAGGTAAAAACGAATCCTATTTCATAGACAATTAAACTAAAATTCTTCCCAAGTATAGCATTTTGCAGTGTAGAACTAAAATAAATTTTGAAGATGTTTATTCTTTTTCATTAAGTTTAAGTACATATTGAGCTTTTGTAACGTTTCATGTGACAATATTGCTTGCGCTTGATTGAACAGGCCCACATTCCACCTTATCGCCATTCTTAGAAAAACACTTACCAGGAAGTATGTACTAGTATTTGAATTACTGCCAGAGTGTGGCTTCAGTCTTCAGGGTTTAATAGGGAAATGAACTTAATTTCGAGTCATAGTTTTAGTACTACTGTTATGTAATGATATAACACATAGTAGCAGCCTGAAAAGGGATAGGATCATCTGTGAAGTCATTTAATACATCCATTAAAATGTTGGAATGCATGTGATGTGTGTCTTGGAAGCAGGCATTGATCTTCTATTCGTTTACCATCTCTGAGATATTTGAGATGGATACTTGCTATAAGACGAAAAGGTCTTTAAAAGACAGACAAGGGATATTTGAAGTATAATGTATCTAAAGTGAAACACCTGGTTTATAATACTGCAGTTTAGAAAGAGGTATGAGTGGCTCTGAAGGGTTGTTTCTCCTCAGAGATGCTCTTGTTTCTTGCTCTCCACAGAGAAGCCTGATGAGGTTTCACTGCCTGCCGTCCACTCATCTGAAACAGTCAGTCATAACAGAAATTAATAAGTGTTCTCACAAGGATCACACATGGTTGACAATTCAGATAATATCTAAGCAGAACGGTCCCATGGAGTTTTACATCCATTCAACACTGGAATTGAAACTTGAATCTTCTGAGCCTACTAAAAGTTTTTTTTTCTCATTATTCTTACACTGTACCTGAAATGGCAACATTAACAAATATTAAAAGAGAAAAAAAAATTATACAGAATGTTTGCTGTACAATGGTAATATAATGTTTTTGGATGTACTATGTCCATACCATTTTTATGATGACATGGTACATGTTTTTTTTTTGTGTATGTATATATATATATATATTAAATTTACAATACGTTTTCATATATATACACGTGTATATATATTTTTTTTTCACATTTACAATACGTTTTCATATATATATTTATTTAATTTTTTTTTCACATTTACAATACGTTTTCATATATATATTATATTTATATATATTATTTTTTCACATTTACAATACATATAGTCGTTTAAAAAATAGTCGTTTTTTGGACATGATAAAGCTATTCCTGAAGTTCCTTGGAACACACAAACCAAGGTTTGTGAATAAAAGTATTTTCACTTCTGAATAAACTTCTGAACCCACACCAGCTGAAATTATTCTTCCCCCACACCAAAAGGTTTTTTTTCCAGCTGGTTCTGTTGTTCTCCTTGGTCAGTCTCTCACCATCTCAGGTATCATTTGCAACTCGCTCTATTGTACACTTCTTTTTATTTTCACTGTAATTCTGTTAACAAAATTGCCAAAGCCAAAATTGCTAGGAGACCCATTGTCAAGATTCCAGTGTAAATGATATGGTGCAGCACAAAAAAAGCTTCTCCTGAAACCCAAATGTGTGTGTTTGTATGTGTGTGTGTGTTTTGTTTCACCCCCAGACATTCTTATGGAAGTCTCTGGCAGAATATCAGCCCAGCTTTGCCAGCTCTTGTTCTTTTAGCTTTTTTTTTTGTTGCACCAGACGATTTTCTCTGTTCACAATCTGTCTCTCTATCCCTGCAATGGCCATTAGGATCAGTGTTACAGAATACAGTATGAGGATTCAAAAGCGATGGATGGAAATCAGTTTAAGCACGCTGTTGCGTGACTGTAGAGAAAAGTATACACATGCTTATATGGACTGATGGAGACACATGGTGAGTGTCTGGCTTGGATCACTTTTTGTTGACTAGCCTGACATGTGATGTTCAGTATTAATGTTTTTTGATCAATTAATTGTGAACAGCTCGACAGAATTTGTGGAATATTTTGCAACAATAATCTGCAGCACATTTGTAATAAAATTGCATCTCTCGGAAGGAAAATCATATGCGTATGTTCGGTATCTGTCTGCCTGGTGATCAAAGATGAATGGACACCATCTCCGCAAAAACACTTTACAGATGATGTTGTGGCGTTTACGCAGACAGAATAATGCGTCCTTTGTCTTAATGACACATGAAAATACACGATCATCTCTCATTTGCAGGATGATGAATGGAGTCTGTCCAGTTAAATTCTGTCATTCAGCCCAGAACACACTACAGAGGTTTAAACTATTTACAATTACAAGCACGAATACAATAGGGGCTCAAATGTATGGTCTAACAAAAACCACAAACTCTTAGCCTGCTGGAATTTATCATTCATGACCAGATTTCATTTGGAACAGTAAAATATAATCATGGCATATGTTCAGATTTCTCTCCTTATATAATGAATGCATGCGGAATAATAATGACCGACCAACGGTGCATTACAAATGCTTATGAAACAGGATTGTTTTCTTGCTCCTTTGCTATATATTAAGTGTCATCCGCACAATTTACACATACCGTTTGGCACATAATCCACTGAGAGCTCGAATGTTTTAGTAGACACATAAAAGTTATTAAGAGGCAGCAAAACATCATTAAAAACCAGCATGGTGTCATTATCATTCGTTTAAACATCTGTAAAAAGTGTGGTTCTCGCACAGGTATATTGTATGTTTGCATAGATGCTGAAATATTTACATTAACGATATTTACAGCATCAAAACAAACTTTTACATATACAGTATACAACTTTTGAGATGTACAAATGTTTGTATGTCATTTGAGGCTTGTGCAATGTTGAACTAATGGCTTCTTGAGGTTTAAAGACAAATTTGGCAGTTCCTTCACCTGCATTTTTCAACATTCAACACTGGTAAGTTTTCAACATTGATCATAAGAAATTTTACTTAAGCACCAAATCCGCATATTGGAATGATTTCTGAGGATCATGTGACACTAAAGATTGGAGTTATGATGAAGTTTGCCATCACAGGTATAAATTACTTTTTAAAGAATATTCAAGAAGAAAATGGTTGCCTTATTTGTAATAATATTTCAAAATATTAAAATTTTTACTGCCGTTTTCAAAAGATAATTGGTGCCTAAGCGCTCTTTCAAAATCTTACCTACTAGTAATGGTAGTGTATGTGAAAATATTTATGCATTTGGCAGAAAACACTACATAAGAATTCTTACAAAAACAGTTCACCCTGTTAAAAAAAAATAAAAAATTGTAGGGTATGGATGTCAAAACCATGATTACATTAACATATGACCACCCAATCTCATGCCCACTTGCCTACATTTACAGTTCATATCAACGCTATTCAGGAAGTGTAGATAACCATAGAAATCCATCTGTTATCTTTCCATTCCATTCATTATTCGGCAGGCGCATGATTCCCCAAAAGAGTGGGAACTGAATACTGCCATCTTTGCTCATAGGCGTTTATGTCATTTTAATCTTGTGAGAGCACATATTAGATCGGTGTTGGGATCTTATAATAGTGTGTGGTAGGAGTTCAATTTAGTCTCATTTACACCAACTCACATAAGTCAAATTGAAATGCTTGCCTGCCATTTCCCTGTTCTGTATATTCAACCACATACAGTGAATATAAGTGGGCAGGGGGGCTGAGGAAACAGCACCTCTGCCTCAAGCCATGCTGTGCTAAGCAAACACGTAATGAAGTTATGCAGCCTTAATGTTTTTTAGGACTGCAAGCTTTCAAACCACAGCTCCGTTCCTGCGTCTGGCGGCCACAATCCAGATGGATACAGTAAAAGCACAAAACTCATGCACCGCAAATCAGAATTTAAAACCCCATCAAGATAAATGACCATGTTTACAAGGTAAGATAATCCCAGGGTACAGAAAGAGGTCCCTTTCCATCTCTATTAGGCAGAGCTAGATAGTTTTAATTTAGCTCTATAGACAAAATCTCATCCACAGTGGAGACAAAATTGTTGGAAAATTGGATTATTGTATTCTAATATTTTTGTTGAGTACTTTTTCCAAAAGGCATTGGAAAGTTGGATTTATGTTAGTGAATAAATTAATTTGCATGGTTCACAAAACTGTAATTACACCAAATAGAAAAAAACCCAAGCCATTAATTTGAGTCCCTTTTAAATGGTTAGTCGCGTAGTTGCTGATGCAGTTCCATAAATTAGAATGAATTTTGGTGTTAAATTGAATATTGACGATTTAGGTGACAATTTATTATTTAAAAAAACACTAAATGTGTATATATATATATATATATATAAAGATATTTAAATATGTTAATCATCTTTAATGTAATTAGGTCATTTTTTATAACGTAGTATAGTACCATTTAAAAAAAACTTTGACTATAACTTTAAAATACGAGTAGCACCATCCTTCTCTTAAATGTTTCACCTAAAAATGAAATTTGTCTTTTGAAACCCATATGATTTTCTTGAAAAAATAGTAAATTTTAAATATGTATTAGTAATTTCTTTCCATGAAATTAAATTGTAAAAGCAACATAAATTATGGCCTGACCTGACAGAAGATTTATTTCCATTTATGTATGATCAATATATCAAATTATGTAAATACATTGATTAATATATGATAAAATATGTTGTTAATTTACAGCAATAATATATTTTAAAATAAAAGTATTTTTGTGTTAAAAAACATATGTATTAATTTTAATACATAACATTACAATATATTTACACTGAAAATATAATGTACTTAGAAAACACGAGGAAAACGATTGCTTTAAATTTCTCACGGATGTTTTACTCAAAGTCATAAATTGTTAATATAAAAACATTCAAAAGAGCATTGGGAATGTGCACTTATTTTTACTTATTAAAGTGAAAATACTTTATGTATGAAACTGAACAAATTAAAAAATCAGCTTAAAGTTGTTAATGGAAACGACACACAGTTATTGCCTTTTAAATTAAGCAACATACATGTTTCTTGGCCTTCTCCTGGACTGAAGCACAGGCTTTACTCTTCAGCACAATGATGACCCACAAAACCCAACAGAACATTCAACTCTAACAGATCTCAGTCGAGGAGAGTTAAACAACAAAAGCACTACCAGCTTCACTACCAAGCTTCTTTATTATTAACCAGTTTGACTTTATTTCTGTCATACGTCTGCAAAAGTTCTAGAATTAATAGAGGAGTATGGAGATGTTGATGTTTTATTTAAAATAATAAAGTTACTATCATAGTGGTCAGTGGTTGCTTTAGTTGGACTCTTAACTTTTTAACATGGTTGCTCCAACTGTGTGTTTCTAAGACACAGAAATCTGGCCATAAATAGAGAGGCTCTGCATGTGACTGCAATGCTGCTAAATCAGCAGATTGTGTCTCAATCGTAGAAATTATGCCAACTCTATCAGCAAGGTTTCAAAGCCCCAGTCCATGGCTTGCCAGTTTGAGTCGAGTCCCTGTGATCCTGGCATGGGGTCAGAAAGCTTGTGGAAACAGTGGAGGGGGGAGAGTCCCAAAAGAATGCCTGCTCCCTCCCTCCCAGAATGCTGCTCTGGTATCTAGCCACTCTTATCAGCTGACTGTCACACCAGTGTGACTCAACTGTGTGTCCTTACATACTGTACATTAGTCAGGTCCTAGACACATGTGACTGTTAAATTCACAGGTATTATCACTCTTGCACAGAAAAACAAGTTGTGTGTGTGTGTGTGTGTGTGTGTGTGTGTGTTTGTTTTAAATGCATTTAACTGGATGAGTCTTTCTGAATCAGCTCATTGAAGCTGGACTCTTTCAATGGACTATGAGGTAGACTAAAGGCTTGAATGCTTAAAACGCTCTCAAATGTACACACACTTTCTCGGAAACACACATGATGCAATTTCTAGTTACTCTTTAACCACCAGAATAGTAATAATGATTATTATGATCCATACAGTAAGCCTCATTCCTGTTTAATTGACCCCATACCCACCAGTGGGGCTTACGAGCTGTTTTACCTAAACACATTGCTGTCAGCCAAGAGCAATTACTGCTGGGACAGTCTGAAAATCCCTCAACTTCAATTTAAGCTGCACAAATGTTTAGAGAAACTGAGATTCTGTGCGCTGTAGGAAGTGGAGGCTTAGTTTCAGAGTGATTATTTGAGCCACACTGAGTTGTTGTAAATCAAGTGATTTCAAGCAGATTTCAATTCCTTTAGTAACACTTCACAACGTTAACAGTTGAGTAGAATTCAAGTGCCACACTCTGGCATTCTGAAGGATTCCAGTGGGCGGAGCCATCGGTTTTGACTGAGCCAAGGGCAGATGTGATTGTAAAACACGTCGGAAAATAAGTCTTTTAGTCTTTAGATGCACATTTGAATTGCATATTTGAGGAGAGGTTGGAGGTACAATAATCCCTCGCCACTTCGCGGTTCAAGTTTCGATTTTTTTTTTAATTCATCGAAAAATAAGAATTCAAAAATACCGCCATATCAGCCGTCGTATTACGGAAAGCAGCATTGTTTTATTGTGATGTGCGAGAGAAACAGTTTCCCAGGTTGCCAGACAAAGAGAGAAACTCTCTCAGGGGCTTTGTACATGCCCACGGCACTCAGACTAGGCACGTGATTGGTTCCCGGTGTGAGATCGACGAATGAAAGCACGAGTGGATGTATCCTGTGATCTGATTGGCTGATCCTACTTCGCGGATTTTCACCTATTTCCACATTCACCTAATGTGGACCGGGGGTTCCGGTCCACATTAACCACGATAAACAAGGGATCACGGTATTCAATTACCTTAAACATCATTTCATTTTGTATACATGTGTTCAAATTGGTTGATTACCAATCATCTTAATTTGCATACAACATACTACGAGACTATGTTATGAGTACTATATACCAGTAGTGAAACAAACTATCAAGTCAAAAAATGGTGTTTGCTTGCAAGTGGTTTCTCCTTGTACCACAACGAAAGCATTAGATCAGATTAGAATTCACTTGGAATAAGAAAATCTTGAAAAGGTTATAAAATAATTGGTGATTTTGACATCTTCCTGGGAGCTATGAATTGTTCCATTATATCACAATGGAAAAAAACATGCCACAACCCATACGCTATTAAAATCAAGCTCTTCTACTAAACTGCACAAGTGAACAAGAAGGCCAATTGTCAGAGAAGTGACCGAGCAGCCAGAACTCTTTGGATAAAATGGAAGAAACTGTGGATGTCTGGACAATCTCTCAGCGTGTCACAGATTTGGCCTCCATGTGTGAGTGGCTAGAAGGAAGCCACTGTTAAGGAAAACCAACATGAAGTCACTCCGTTTACCAGAAGACCTTACAGTTTAGCTCTTTGTCTCGTGTGGTGCAATCGAACGTACAAAAGCACATCGTTTCAAGCTAAAAATACGTGCAAGAACTCTTTGTATTCTGGAATTGTCCAGTCATTTAACCAAATCCAATTAAATATGTTGGAACAAACCCATTTTGTATGTATTCCATGTAATCCAAACACACTTTGGTCATCAGAGGTTAATAAGTCTGAGGTTTCAGTCATTTCAAATGACTGAAAGGGAGCAGTCTTGTTCGGTGATTCAAACGCCCACACATTTACAACAACTTAGAGAATTTTTAAAATTAGGTTTAATGTAATGTACCTGGTGTTGACGTCAAGCTTGGGTTAGGACATTTCGCAGCGTCTGCCGTGTCCCAGACCTCCAGACCTGCATTTCCTCTAAGCCGTTGATAATGGGCGAGGCCGGCACTTTACAGACTCCTGCCTGAGGTGTTAAAGAGCTGCTCTCACTCACCGCACACATTGGGCTGAAAAACTAGCTTTTAGTATTAACACTCATGATTCAACGTTCCTATTCAGCGAGTGTAGAATTAGACCCCATCATCACTGAGATATAAAGTATTCTGGATAGTTTCAGTCCCTCTGATCCCCTCATGCTTGTACGTCATTCAACCCAGAGTTGCATGTAAGTATGCCTCATACCTGTACCTCATGTGTGCCCGTTAATAGGAAGTGCATGTAAACTTGTTTGCTAACAGATTCATACACCTTGTCTAAAAGGTACAAAAAACGCGCAGGCTTTTTTTGTGTGTCCTATTTTGTGTTTACCTAATCTCAGATAACCTCAAGGTCTGTTCCAAATGCAAACGCTGAGCAAACAGCTTCAGTTCAAGTCAACATTCACAATAGCAGCGATATTGCAAGGAAAGACCAGCAAATCCTAGTAATTAAACTTTTTGTTTTATACATTTTTTGTTGTTGTTGCATTTCTGCATTTTTCTTAAAATGCTATAATTACTATGAAGAGTGGAAGAACTTTGGAAACATTCTCACATACTTTGTAGTGACTGAGCATCTTGACCAGCCAACAACAACTCAACCAATGTCTGGAGTTTGGGGCGGGATTGTGTGATTGGTCAATCAATGGCGGATTGGAAACCTGTTTGAAAACAATCATCACACTTTTCCATGCTATATGCTAAATTCTCTAGGGGTAATGAGTGCTGCATTCACATCATGTTAGAATTACTGCAATTATAATCTTTGAGGATGTAAAAACCATACACTTCTTTATCAAACTTATAATCACAAATTATATTATAAAATAATAATAATAAAAAACTCTCACTGTGTTAATTTATTTTAAATGTTATATGGTGCTTTTTCTTGATTCTTAAATATTTTACATGAAAATACTTAAACTTATTTAAAATAAATTATATTACAATAATATTAAACGTAAACAACTTATAGAGCCCTTACATTCTGACTGCTGCAGTTCCTTTCAGCGGTGATATTGTTGACATAGAAACGTATAACTCTGTGTAGAGCGTCACGGGTTGCCATCTGGTAATGGTTACAACACTAATGCAGTGATTAGACAAAATATTATTGGTCCTGAGACATCCACAGAAGGTACTGTATATATATATATATATATATATATATATATATATATATATATATACACACATATATACACACATATACACACGTTTTAATATTTAGACCACTTCTATTACTGATTGCAATTGCCAGAGTAACAAAAAGTGTTGCCTATGTGGTTTTTGTAATGATAAACAAAGCAGGACATGTGACAGTTTTGGAGTTATGACTTATGAGTGTTGACAGAAACATCTTTGTTTGTTTTATAACCATCACGGATTGGGAAAAGTCCTTCCAAATAAAACTAGTTCTGTTGATGTAAGAAAAGACTGTCTTATATGATAATTCAGACATGGCACGAACGCAGCATAAAGGCAGGTAATAAAAGCATGCTGGATCATTCAACAGATAATAAAAATAAATGCAAAAATGTGTACTGTATTGTACAGTTTATTAAAACTCCTGGGGTGTTTTGAACCACTCACTCTGTGTCTGTGTGCTTGTGTGTGTGTATTTGTGTGTGTAACACATGCGCACGGTAAAGACACGGTGAAAGAACTCACTGTTTCCACTTTTATTTTCCACTGAATAAACAAACCTGTTAAGGGCAAACATGAGCCTCACCTTCAGAAAAGCACAGCATGAGGCTCTTGCATTCATGAGGTGAAAACAAACAACAAAAAAACTCATCTCAATCATTTTAGCCAATTATAAGCAGGACTATTGATTTTCCGCTTGATATGCATTAATGAGCAAAACAGAAAAACAATGAAAAATGCATGCTTTTCTCTCTGGCGAGCACAAGCGATATACAAACATCCACAATCTGCTTTACATTTGCAACAAATATCCTTCACAAAAACACAAAGCTATAAAGCCTGCTTTGAATGCGTTTAAGCGCTCCCTGTTGAGTACAT
The DNA here is from genome assembly GCA_037043235.1 of Rhodeus uyekii. Lineage (NCBI taxonomy): Eukaryota > Metazoa > Chordata > Actinopteri > Cypriniformes > Acheilognathidae > Rhodeus > Rhodeus uyekii. The sequence goes on from JAWRVZ010000027.1 coordinate 4,546,829, forward strand.
GTGCTTGTGTGTGATTGAAAAGCAACCATCGTGCAAAACGTTCCCCTGTACAAACAGCACACAGTGGGGTCTATACATTCGCAAAAGACCTTTGAAAGGGTAACTTTACCAGCCCAACATACAGCGTGCGTTTTTATACGGAGTTATTTTGCAAAAAGAAATGAAAAGTGAATGTAAATAACATAACACAGGCCTCATGTCCCCAAACTCGTAAATTACTGTGAAAGCAGCACTTTATGGGCATTCTTTTGGCCTATACAAAACGGCCCCCATCCACCCTCACACAGAATGGGCCTCTTTTTCTCTCGCTGTCCTTCCAACTGTTATGTAACAGGGATCATTATCACCCATCTTTGAAGTGAAGCGAGGGAGGGGGGCGGAGCTTCTCTAGTCCCTCGGTTTCATTCTTGTTTATGGATACTGTTGTCACAGTGATAGTAGAATCCCTCTATCTGCTTCTTTAGTGCTTTTATATCCTTGCTCTGTGTTTTTCTGACTGCTTCTCTTGGGATATTGGGTTTCTGTGTTGTTTTTTCTCCGTACACCACTTTAGCTGACAAACATTCTCTCTTCTTCCCTCTCTTTGCTGTTTTTTACACTTCATATTTCCATTCCACACTTCAGTGTTTTTCCTAATCAAAATTTAATGAGTGACAGAAAGAAAAAAAACACACACACAGCACATTCTGAGACATTGACATTTGTTTTTTTTTTCTTTGTTTTACAATTTCTTAACAAAATGTGAGTGCTTTTTTTATTCTAAATCTGTGCCACTTTTTTACTTGCTTTACTGTTCACCCATCAAAAATGTACTTAGAAAAGTAATAAGCTGCATAAATGAAGGACTTAAATCGAATACTTGTTGCAAGCCAAAGTAAAGGCAACAGTCATAGTAACACTTCTAAAAAGGTAAGTCATCCATAACAGGGAGCACTTATGAATATAGAAATAAACTGCTTAATGCATGGCTGTGTTTACTCTACAGACGAACATGTCTTTTTTTGGGAGACCGACTTTTTTCAGCAACCGAAATTGGGTTTGTGGTAACACAAGTGAGTTTATTTACGAAGCAAGTTTATTTACAGTTGGAATTTGACTTTAATCCTTGCGGTGCCGCTTGTGAAGATTTTCACCACACCTGAGCAACATCTAGGTAAATGCTTCACCGAGCTGGGAGTCTATGAGGATCCCATGGTAATGCAATTAGGGAAAAATCAACTCTTTATGTTACATTTTTTCAAGACAGCTTGTTCTCAGTCTTCTAAGAACAAGATGAGGCCAGTCCATACAGCATGTTTACAGATAGTAGCACAGTTTTTAGTCAAACGACGGGCGTCACAGTAAAAGCACTGTGTGACTTGAGAGAGAGTAAGAAAATGAGTAGGAGATGGCTGAAGGATAAGGGAGAAAGTGTGGAAAGAGAGATAGAGTTGAGGACAAAATGGAGAGATGCAGTTTGAAAAAAAAAACACAGGACATACAGAAAAAGCAGCATGTGGGTATTGGTGACATGGCAGATCGGAATCCTGTTGTGAGGATTTTTGGCAAAGCGCCAAAAATCCCAGTGGCCACAGATTGAGCCATATTGAGGTGACGAGTCGGCACTGGGGAAGGCGCCAGGAAAAAAATAAAACCAGGCTAAATTTAAAGGTCCTTTAAAGTTTGATAAAGATACACCCATAAAACTATTTTACAGGCTTTTACTTCCTGTTAAAACAGGAAGTTGTGATGGGACCTGTAGAAGCCCTTACAAAAAAGAAGTACACTTCAAGCTCACTTTATGAAGTATACTTAAGTAAAGTTCAAGTATAGTTTATGTAGTAAGTATACTAATATCAATGTACTAGTAGTAAGCTTGTAAGTAGGGATGAGCGCGTACAGCATTATCTGTATCTGTTAACAATATGAATTATCTATATCTGTACCCGGACTGGGGGGGGCCTAACCCGGAAGTGGGCGAGATTTAGCCCGGAAGTTTTAACCGTCTGCTGGCTCTAATCAGTTTTTGGACTTTACGCAAAAAATAAACTAAGTAGTGGTATAAAAACTATATTACAAATTAATTAGCTACACACACACACACAAACACATACCTGGTGTGGAAATAAAAATAAATAAAAAAGAGCCACAAAAAAAAAAAAAAAAAAAAAAAAAAAAAAAAAAAATCACACGGATCATAAAAAAATAAAAACGTTGTGTGCCGGGTTTAACAGAACTCTACTGGTTAATAATTAAGTACTGCAAACAAACCAAAATAAAAAACAAATCTGAAGCTGAAGAAACCCTAAATGTTAATGAAAAAGCCCAGCAAACCTGAGTGACTGAGGGAGAGACAGAGAGCTGTTCATTTCTTAGTGTTCTATGTGTGAGTGAGCAGAGCGGGACACAGCAAATCTGTATGTGTAGGGGAGGGGCGCTGTGACAAGCCTATCACAGAACGCAGACACAGTCAGCTACTCAACGATGATTTTTATTCAATCCGAGCACAGATATTGACTCGAATTACTCGTAAAGTACTCATACTCGACAAAAGTGCTTTATCTGTACCGGATACTCGTTTCAGAGTATCCAGCTCAACTCTACTTGTAAGTGTACTATACAGCTTGGGACTAAATTGACCCACTTTTTATAAAAGTATACGTTTAAAATACACTCTAAAGATGATAACTAAATTAAATTAAATAAGGTACGTTTTTGCAATGTAATAGGGATATACATCATTTAACTTAAGCAAAAAAAATATATTCGTCTTTTTTCCATTTTAATGTACTTAAGAAAAATTTACTTGAGAAGCGCATATACATTAGATATTTAAGGCTTCTCTCAGACAAGACATCTATTTGCTGATTTTCCCTGCATAGCAATTTTTTTTGGGGAAAAAAAAGAGACTGCAATCATCTTTTCACTTCACTGAGTCAGAGGGTAGTTTTTAAGGAACCATTTTTCCAAGCATGCTTTGCAAGTCCTGTATTCGAGAGCGAGTTTTTGCACGGTCCCTAACTGAGCCAGAACGTGCTTGTTTTGAAATGTGCTGACTGAAAACCTTGTGGAGCGTGTTTGGGCATGGGGATACAAGGGCCCCACAACACCCCTCCAAGCGATGAAGGGCCCCAGAGAGGAAGAGAGACAATCCATGGCCCAAATAGAGCTTTCAATGTGTGAGCCGCGCTGTATTGTGCTAAGGAAAAGTGACTACCCTCCTTGTTTACATTCTCTATACGACCCCCTCTGTGAAACAAGTAATATATTCTGATCATGAGAGATGACTCCTTGGCTTTTGATTGGCTCAGTGCAATGACATCATATTCATAAAAACATGTTTAAAAAGCTAAAAAATATTATTCAGATCAGAGAGGAAGAGCCTTGCTTTTGTACCTTTTTGTCTCAAAGACATGCACAAAATGTACCGTACACTCTGAATCTGTCTGGAAAATTTAGACACCTTGTTATATTTTTAAAAGCAATAGAGCAGAAATGTGAAAAAGGGGAGTAGGAAGGAACCACAAAGGGTTGTGTAGGGCACAGAATGTACCAGCGCTCTCTCCCGCTTTCACGTGAAGACAAGCACACCTATGTATACACGTTTAATCGTTAACTTGTCCAAGAAATGTTTTTAATTCTAGTGTTATGAGCCATATGTGCTTTTAATGCTATAATATATTTGTATATAAACACACACACTACCTGAAACTTTTATTAAGTACACCATGCTAGTACTGGGTTGGACCCCATTTTGCCTTCAGAACTGCCTTAATTATTTGTGGCATAGATACAACAAGCTGCTGGAAACTGTTGAACTATATGACATGACAGAATCGCGCAGTTGCTGCAGATTTGTCAGCTGCACATTCATGATGTGAATCTCCCGTTCCACAACATTCCAAAGGTCCTGTTGGATTGAGATCTGGTGACTGTGGAGGTAATTTGAGTATAGTAAACTCACTGTAATGTTAAAGATGCCAGTTTGAGATGATTTGAGCTTTGTGACATGAGGCTGTGGAGTGTAAACAAGCCTCAATTGGTACTAAGAGGCCCAAAGTGTGCCAAGAAAATATCCTCTGACCACCGGCACCCAGAACTGTTGATTTAAGGTAGAATACATGCAATGCTTTCATGTTGATTATGCCAAATTCTGACCCTACTGTTTGAATGTTGTATCAGAAAACAGGAATAATCAGACCAGACAACATTTTTTCCAAACTTCTATTGTCCAAAATTGGCGAGTCTGTGTGAATTGTAGCCTAAGTTTCCAGTTCTTAGATGACATGAGTGCCACCCGGCTTGATGTCTTGCTGCTGTTGTCCATCAGCTTCAAGGTTTGACGTGTTGTTGTGCTCTTCTGCAGATCTCAGTTATTTGAGTTACTTTCATCTCCAACTAGTCTGGCCATTCTCTTCCTCAACAAGGTATTTTCACCCACAGAACTGCTGCTCACTGGATATTTTCTTTTTTTCCCCCCTGACCATTCTCTGTAAACCCTAGACATGATTGTGCGTGAAAATCCCAGTAGATCAGCAGTTTCTGAAATACTCAGACGAGCCCGTCTGGCACCAACAACCACGTTCAAAGTCACTTAAATCACCTTTATTTCCCATTCTGATGCTCAGTTTGAACTTCAGCAGATCGTCTTGACCATACTGCGTCCTAAAAGTGAAGAGTGTGTTACAGAAGATCTTTGGTACATGCTATCATATCATGCATCTTTAACGGAAGCTCTGTATAGTACATGCATCCCGTCACCCATCTTCTCACAAGAAAAAGTAATCACGGTGATTTGCTAGTTGTGGGTCTTTCATGCAGAGAACTCTCCTCAAATTTTTTGCATAATGATTCGAATCCTTCTCATAAGAGCAATGGGTTGTGTGCAATATTAGCCATTAGAGTGTGCATGGATTGTGTACATCTACCTTGTGTGTTCCTTCAGTCTTGGTCCGTCATCATCAATGTAATGTTGTCTGCACGCCGTGGTCTTCCTCACTCCTGTCTTGTTCTCATTCTCTGTAATGTTTTGCATGAGTTTTTAGTCAATAAAGATGTTTTGAGTTTATTCCTGTGCCTCCTCGCCTCATCCTGCACTACACAACCGTGAGTGAGAGTGAGGATGAGAGTGAGAGTGAGAGTGAGGATGGAGATGGATATGATGGTTTGCCTCTTGTGTTCCACGATGATACAATATTGCCTGATGGAGGCCAATGGAGAAAATAGTTGAAACTTTTTTGTAATTTTCAGCAACCACGACAAGCTAAAACAAATCTTTATCATATGATAGCACTTATATTAGACTGAGGGACCCTTGATGCCCTAAACAAGAGTAAAACACTGTTGTTCCACCACTGACCCAGTGTGCCAGCAACACACGAACATACACAAACAGAAGCCTGTGGCCTACTTCATTATTCTTTGAAATCAGCTTGTTAGAAGCTGATGAGGTCGGCCATTTCTGATGAGTTCTGACAGAGTGAATTAAACAGGATGCAATCATTATCTATTCAGTGTTTTCTCTGGCTCACATGCTATTTTGGGCACAAAGACTTATATACGGAATTCATTCCTTTTGAAGCAGCACAAAAGCAACGTCTTTGTTATGTTGGCAATACTTCAGGAAAAGACAGACAGTTCAAACAGGGACTCATTAGAAAAATGCAATAACAAGCATAAATTAGTAAATAGCAAAATTACATAACTGATATGAAGCCCCCAGATTGAAAGAGTACCAGGAGTCTAATCTTCTTTCCAAACTGCACAATGATATAATACAATAAGAAATATTAAAAAAATGTGAGGTAAAATGTGTAATACTATTAAACTGGCATTTATTGTCAAGATGTGGGTTTCTTAAATTTGTTTTTATTATCAATTCAAATTGCACTGAGAAATGCTATTTTAAAAAGTTTTATGCAAGGAAATAAATGGTACATCTGAGAAATATCATTAAGACGAAAAATCCAGCCCTATTAGAGGCCTAGAAATAACTTTTACATTTAAATAGAACATTTGGCCCATTAACAGCTAAAGTCACATTAAGGTCACATCATGACCCAACAGGTCAACCAATTGACAGAGTTAGTACTACTATTAATAACAGCAGTAATAATATGTTTTGTTTCATGGGACTTTCAGTCTGCGTGCAAGCCACATCGCAAAGCATAAACATGAAAAAAATTTGGGTTCAATCCAAAATGTCCATTTCATTAATGTTTGTAGCATGAGACATAAACAAAAAGACAAGTAAACAAAACTCATGCATTCACATCAACAGGCATCCATATAAAGTTCAAAATCACTGGGACAAAAAATTGAAACTTTAAAGTTGAATTACCTAAAATGAGGGCAGCCATTTTGAAATCAAATGATCAGTTGTGATTTACAATTGAAGTTAACAAACAAGACCATCAGGCCAACTTACCACAAAATCCAGATTCTTCAAGCAAATGTGAGCTTTTCATGTTGTGCACAAGCCAGCCTGTAGTAAAATCACATAAATGTGTGGATCCTCCAGACCTGGTGGGGGCAGCAGAGAAGCTAATGCTGCTTCAGAAAACACTGAACTCCTGTGCTGTGACCAGTGTTGCCAGATTGGGCGGGTTCCCGCCCAATTGGGCTCCTTTTGGTCACGTCCGACCGGAAAAAAAATGCATTGCATTGTGTTGTACATGCGTTTTTGAATGAAAACCCGCCCAATTTTCATATATATAAATGCATATAAATTCCATTAACAAAGCTTAACAATCCCCCCCCCCCATCAACAATCTTAGTCTTGGGCGGGTATTTTCTTAAATGGGCGGGTTTTATGCTGTAGTTGGGCTGGAAATCGTCAGTCCAATCTGGCAACACTGGCAGTGACTGCCCTGTCAATCATCTTGTCACAGTAAAAATCCTCCGCATTCAGTTTAATTTAATTTCCTACCACTTTGGAGAGAAATGTAGTAGCAGATTGATCCACCAGTTGTGGGTTTTTCATGCAGAAAACTCTCCTTGTGTGTTTTAAAACCGGATCTAAAAAAGTTCACAATGCTGTTGCAGATTAAATATGGATCTGGATTACATTGCATACTTTTCTTTTTTCTTTTTTTGTCAGGTTAGGTACTGATAATTAATCACTCAAACCCCTTTAAACCTCTTTATTAACTGTTGGACTTGGGCATCCGAAAGTGTGTGGTTGTTTCAACCAGGTTTTATTTGTGTTTGTAGCTCAATGCACAATAGGTTGTGGGCAATTTTTACTTATCTTCAGAATACTAATTTCATCATACAGTACTACGATTTGGGACGCACTGATTCTAATTGCAAATACTATTTAAGAAGGATAATTGAATTGCTAATTGAAAATTGGAACACAGCACTGTTGAAACTGACTTTGTGGCTAACATTTCCCTCCATCCGCAAACAATAAGCACTAAAGATTTCACAAACTTAACGCTGAAAATAAAGCCGATAATGCAGTTAATAAACTTGAAAGCACAACTCTTTTTTTTTCTTTTTCTTTTTTGCTTAGCAAATATATTTTCCTTAAAAGCACATTGAAATCCTGACTATAAAAAAAGAGGCATGAACTGTCATCAGTATCCACCTTGTTTTGCAATACACAAGTTGTGTTCTGTGAATGTATGAGACTTTCAATGAATTAGCAGGTAGGTCACATGATAAAGACAGCATGGCAAATGCAGATTACGGGTTTTAGCGCATTCTCAGATTACATACTACGCACTGAAAAAACAAACCTGTAAAAATACTACAAAATACTATATATAGAACGTACCCAAAATAAGAACCTACTCCAGAGACTATGCGATTTCAGATGCGGCCATAGTGGATTCACATTGGAAAGTTAGTACAGCGGTTTTAAAAGCACAAGACTACTGGTTTTTGGCCAAACCTGAGGTTGTACCTTAATTTAGCAGGTTGCAAATATAACATTTCAACAATGTGTAATTTAATAACATTATACTGCAATACTTAATCAAAGGGTCTGGCTAAGCTCTGAATATCCACTGACCGTATAGAGCCGTTTCTGCTCTGCTCAATGGTCCTGTAAAACTGTTCAAGATGTTGCCCATCTGTTCTTTGCACCATTGATCATAGATCACTAGCTCACAGCATGGAATAAGTTCAGCAGTGGCCCCGATTAGGCCAGCAGATATGACTCAGCATTCATGCTATTCAGGGTGTTTGAATGCGTCACACACTGCTTCAGCAGAGAGATCCATGATGGTGACATGCAGCTGCGAGATCAGCAAAAAAACGGAAAAAAACAAATGCCAACCACAAACACTCAAGTGAAGCAAATGAGAACGGCTCTCATTGGATATTGGACACTCATTGTAACTTAGAAAGAGCTTTATTTAAGGTTTGCACCGTTGAAGAGAGTCCATTGTATAATGTTACACAACACTGAGTAATTCTCCTCAGGCTCCTTGGCACAATTGCTCAGTTTCTTTCTAAATTGTGTCTCTGTGTTGGTGGTTCAAGACCTGATTAAACGATCAGTAGTTTGTCTTGAGGGAATACACTTTACTACTAAATTCTGTGTTGATTTTGGCTTGTTTCTACTCATTGGCAAGCAGAGAATGCATGCTTAGATTGGAGTATTCCGTCTTTGGGTGAAGATTTATGGGATAGATTTATGCTATATTCGTTTTTTTGCTAAGTGAGCGATGGCAGACCACAAGGTGATCAAAACAACTTTACATTACCAAAATGTTTGAGGTATGGGTGAACATATAAACTGGTAGCACTTACATTTTTATACATTTTCTTACATTTTTTTTAGACGCTTTGGTTTAATGCATTTTTATCACTTGCTAGGTGAAAAATCGAATCACTTAGAAAAGTAATAGCCCTCAGATGCACAATTAGAGGTATCATTTACGCACCAAAGTATTGGTACTTTTGTATAACCCCAAAACCATAACCACGATGATTAGTTATAGTGACATTTGCCTTAGTACTAAAACCCACATTCTCAGTTGCATTCACAGGAAATATCATTGTATCCACATTGACAATTACAGAGCTTCAAGATCTTCAATATGAACCGACAAACCATCAATAGACCGTGTCCTCTTTAGTCTGCAAACTCCACCACAATGAAATCCACATGCTTTCCTCGACAGGCCACGGTTACCTTATATCAATTCAAGATGCATTTAGTGACCCCAAAAATAATGACATCATAAATAACTGCATCAGTGAAATGGGGTCAAGAAACATAGACATATTCATGGTCCTCTAGACACTACCATATAGTAAATACAGTCACTGAGACAAGAAACCTGGAGCAGCAGATTAATGATTGCGATTTTCTTAAAATAGATCAGAAAAAAAGCTAAAGTTTTTGCTTGAAATAACAATTAATACAATTTTTTTATGCAGAAAAACAATATTTTGTCCAAATTTATAGATACATTGAATGGCTATTGAATCAAAGGGCAAATAACACACCATACAGGACTTTCAGATTGTACTCATGTGACACTTTGTGACAAAAATCCTTATCAGACTGAATTGTCATCATCATCCAGCGAGGTGAAAATGTCCCTATGAACCATTTATCTGCCAGAGAGCATACTGTTTGGAAATCATTTACGTCATTGCTACCTGAACAGCAAAGGTTCACGGATACAAATATTGATTGAATCTGAGCTCTTACCGTCACTGATCGATAACACAGAGCACTGAGAGAAAGTTGTGCCTGGTCAAGCCAAGCAAAACTGCGTCAGAAGTGTCTGTTTGTTTAAATTATATATTGAGCACATTTCTTTATTTGAATAACTGACTTTGAATATATAGGACTATTCTTATATGCAAGAAAACATGATAATTATAATAAGTATGAAGAAACACAATTGCATATGTAAATAATGTAACTTGATATTGTTGAATAAGTCCCTGTCTAATAAGTTCCCTAATTCCCTAAGGCTTTTTATAGCTGAATAAATCCATATTAAGTTATGTGAGTGTGACTGAACCACAGATAACTATGTTTTCTAGAGTTGCCGGTATCTTATTCTAGTATAGACTTTTATGGGGAAACGTTTTATTATGCACCTTAAACCTGAAGAAATTGGCAAAACTCAACAAAAAAAGTAGGTAATGAGTTATATAAAAAATTATATTTTTTTAAGTAAAGAAATGCAGCTTTTTATGTTGTGCTCATACATTTTAATTGCTCTTAGTTTTAAATTTTTAGTTTAAAAAAATAAATTCATAATTTAACTTAAAATTATTATGTAATCTCAACTTCAATATTTTTGTAGTGGAAACTTGGCTGCTTTAACTACCGTAGCTAATTAACGTCCTAATTGGAAACAGTATATATTTTCTCAAATTAAGCTCATTCTCGACTGATCATGATGATAAACCTCCAGAAAAAGATTTTTTTTTTCTAAATTAACTAAACTTTAAACACTACTTAACATTAACATTAATAAAGCACAAGAATAATTATATAACATTTGATTTTTGCATTTACTCTCCCTCTCGAGTGTCATGGCAAAGCATGCCGTTTCCGATCAAATCTAAATGAAAAGAAATAAGTTCTTAAAACTCAAAACAATGAAGCAATTCAGATCACTTCAAGTGTTTCAGTTTTTTAACTCAAAAGAAAAAAAATAAAAGTTTATTTGATTGAACTAATATGTTTAAGTTGGCTCTACTCAAACCAATCAATTATTTTGAGGGTCAGCGCTCGAAGTGTGGAAGAAAGATCACAGCCACAGTTTCGGAGTTAAAGCAAGTTCAGAACAACGGAGAACAATGTGTTAAGAATAATTAGCATTTTCTCCACATATAAGAAGAATACTTGGCATGAATCGTAGTGCTCAGACTGTAATAAAAGACAAATTGTATGTAATGTGCCTCCAGACATTCGGATATGACAGAAACGTGGTCAAATAAAGCATCTGGCATTGTTGCTTTATTTCATTATTGATTACTCAGTTCAAGTGTTGAAACTGCAGTGCTCCCAAGGGCTGACCAAATATACTTTCTTGCATGCAACAGGCTAAACAGAGTAAACATTTTTCATCAGGATATTTCTGAAGTCCTAGACGAGGTCAGCGGGTTTGGAAATCTTCTGTTCTGGTCTCACATGGAGAATTGTTTTCTGAGATTGAAAACAAAACTAATCTTAAAAGGGATAGTTCATCCAAAAATGAAAATGCTGTCATCATTTACTCCCCCTCATGTCATCCCAATCCTCATCTGTGAAACATAACCAATATCATGAACAATGTTCCTTCTTTTTTTTATCCCTACAATAAAAGTCAGCGGAGGAGTCCAATCTTGTTTGCACAACCTGTCATTATTTTTCTGTTTTTTTGTTGATTTATGTATTTTACATACTTTTAAAATATAACACTATTAACCATCTGTATCTAAATCATGCTAAACACGAATATATACATGATCCATGATCCAATACATCCATGGATCACCCGAGACAGACTAAAATTGCATGTATCAGTGATGTAAACGTTGCACAGCTGTGAGAAATGAGGCCATTACATTATGCAATATTAAACAATCTTCATAATCCCTCTTGATGAGGGATTTTGCACAATGAATTGCATCTTTTCTCAACTTTCTCTCTCTCTCACACACACACACACACACACACACACACACACACACACACACACACACACACACACACACACACACACACACACACACACACACACACACACACACAAACACATGCACAATGGTGTTGTGAGCCAATAATTTTCAGCAGAGTGAAATGAGTGCAAGTCTCCTCCTTTCGCTATTGTAACACCATATTGTCTAATGATAACCCCGGTCCATGCCAGCCTCAGTCAGCTGGTAATATATTTCTTAATCTGTATCGAAGTGGAACAGAGGTGCCATGGGTTTATAAGTTAGTTATTAATGCCCAGTGCAAAAAAAAATTAATATTTATTCTCTGCGGCCTATACATATCCAAATGCTGTTCAAAAGGATTTGTTTTAGAAATAATCCTCTAATGCTCATCAAGGCTACAATTATTGGATCAAAAATACAGCAAAATATTTAATATTATTACAATTTAAATTAATGTCTTCTATTTTAGTTTTTATTAGTATTACCAACATTTGTGCTGCTTTATTTGAAATTGTGATAAAAAATTTCAGGATTATTTGATGAGTACCAATTTCAAAACAGCATTTTTTTTTTTCGTTGCATGATTTTTTTTTTTTTCAAAAAAAAAAAGGAAAGAAAAGAAAAGAAATACTGATGTGAAATATTAGACAGGGTTTTTCCATGCTTGACATCTTGCATTGTGTTGCTGTCCTTTCTCTTCAGCAATCAATTGCCTTTCCTTTGACATGTGAAGGAAAAAAGGGCTTCACAACTAACAAATGCACTTCTGTTTTCAGGCTTGTACTCGCCAGGGAAAGGAATGGCTGCCAAGGTTTGAGGCCTGACACAGGACACATTTACACTGCAGGTCTTGATGCCCAGTTCCCATTTGTTGACTATATCTGATTTTCTTTTAAGTGACCCATATGCTATATATGCATTTGCACTAAAACTTGGCAGAACAACTGAAGATAGACGTACTGACCTGGAAGTAAAAAACGTTGCGACTTGCAAATGACATGATAACACAAGCTTTTTCTTTCCGCTCCATCTCAAAGTTCAGCAAAACATATCAATGAGGTTCGAAACTGATCTGAGAATATTGGAATCCAGTTGTTGGTTTTTTCTTGCTTGCACGTTTGTTGGTCTCATCCGATCTGTGCCACGTGGAATTGGATCACTTGAACCATATATGTAAATGCTTGCCATGCCTTTTTATTATGTTGCAAAGATGTTCTGGCAAATCAAATTATTGATTCTCATTGGTCAGTGACATTCAGCAACTGCATAACTGACCCTGACAATAGATTTCCTTCAGCGCTTGACTTCCTGATCATCCTTTTTAAGTATATAATAAATAACTCTAGTACCTCTTCAATCTTGTCTGCTTGATTGTTGAACTCTTTCCACAAAATTTGAGAGATTTTTTCAGCTTTTTGTGTTTGCACTGTTATACAGTTTGAACTCAGATTCAACTTCTGAAAGAGTACAACAGGAAAAAATGAAGCAGAAACAATGCTAAAAGCATTGCTTATGCATATTGCATATTTCATTTTTTTCAATGAAACGTACCTTGATAGTTGAAGTGTTGATATAAAAACCAATGCAGGAAGCTACAATAAAATGTTTGTTTTCTTTAAGCCGAGGCTCTGTTATTTCTTTATATATTTCTGTTCTTTCACAATATATATATATTGCATGTCCAGTTTTTTATGTTTTTTAATCGTGTTTATGCGAATATTAAGGGAACATTTAATTTCATCATATTGAATGTTCTTTGAACGTTCTGTCACTGTAATATATTTTGTATTATGTAACATTTCAGATAGCATATTTTGAGTTACTGTTGATTAAATTAATCTCCTTTGTATTAAAGGGATAGTGCACAGTTGAAGGTAGCCACTGACTTTTATAGCAGAAAAAAAATATTATGGACATCAATAGTTATCCTTAGCTGTCTGGTTACCAACAATCTGTAAAATATCTTCTTTTGTGAAGAAAGAAATTTAGTGAACTCAAAATTAAGCTAACCAAGTAACTTTTTTAAGTTAAACCAACAATGATTTTTATTTTTACCATTGAACATTTGTGCACAAAATGTGACCACAACTATCAAACCAGGCTAACAGTAAATTAGAGGAATAGACAGTTCTATTACCGGAAGAAAAGAATATGTCTCAGGTTGGAAAGCTGCCAATGCCTTCTCCATTCCTTCAAGATGTTTCTACACTGAGATCTTGATGAAGAGATCAAGTTTATACACATTTATATCCCGTTGGACTTGGATCTAAAATCCTATCCCTCCTGCAAGACAAAATGAATCCTGTTTGCATGAAGTTTGGATATGACAACATGAAAACTGAATAACAGAGAGAGAGAGAGAGAGAGAGAGAGAGAGAGAGAGAGACTTCAAAAAACTGACCCCGGCATCAATGTTCAAATCTGTGTTTTATTATCAGGGATGAATATGATGGTAATGTTGCGGTCAGAGGTTCGATTGAGAATCCTACAAATGTGCAGTTATAATGAAATCTTGTGCAGAGGGAACAAAAGCAAAGCAATATGTGCAGGAATATTCATAAATCATCTCACACACGTACGCCAGTAAGCTGTTTTTCAAACTAACTGTCAGCTTCCAGTGAGAATTACAAATGCTGTTTTCTCATTGTCATTGGAGTCAGGCCATTAAAGGAAAATTATAGTTTATTATAATTTAATGAAAATGTATTATAAACTTGATCGAATACAAGTATTTTACTTATTTGATATTAATTAATATTTCAAAGGAGTAATAGGTTTTTTTGTAGTAGTTTTTTACATAGCCAATCATAGAAATGTTATTATATTTTATAATACAGAATGTTTATGTTATGGAAATATAATTTAGTAAAATTCATAAGGGTTGAATATTAATTGATTATAAACTTCTATTAAAAGCATTACATAAAATTAAAATGAATTTAAATCCAAACATATTCCCATTTACACTAGAATAAAAAAAAATTTGGTTTCTCTATCCATACTTTTACAATGAAACGAAAGTGACATCAGATCAAAGATTAATAGTGTTTCATATTCATTTTTCCACCTTCATCCTCATACCCACACCCTCCCTCACACACACACACACACACACACACAAACACACACACACACACACACACACATGCACACGTTTTAATAAATAAATACATAAATATTTTATTTCTACTATTTTAGTAAATGTTTAATATTTTCAGTATTTCAATATTTAGTAATTAATATTTTAAATATTTTATTATTCATAAAAAGGACACATTGTTTGATTTGAAATGTTCCACCTTGCGACAGCATTTTGCATATTTATATTTCATTATGCAACTGATTAACACTTAAAGACATTCATTGCCTAATAGAATGTTTAAAATCAAATGGAAAATGCAGCCAGGTTTCACTGAACGCCTCATTTTGTAAGTGGCTCCATTTAATCGTTAATAGAATAAGTCACCACATCATTGTCATTCGCTTGACCCAAAGTTACCTTGGCGGCATGAGAGATGGATCTACTCTTTCCAACAACAGCAAATGCTCCAAAAATAAATCCGTCAAATGGTTGGAAGACCATTGGTTTCCCCGAGCACAGCAAGACCCAGAGAGCTGAGGAAAGATAGTTCGCTAAACAACTGCGTATCAAGTGTTGAAGCCAAAACAGGAAGACCGAAACAAAATCATAACAAACGTTCATTGAATAAGTTACCAGGATAGTATAATAAATCAAGCATCTCAAAGAACTTGCTGACATATAAATACAATAGGTGCATTATAATTAATAAGTGCATCATTCATAACTGCAACTGAAAGTTAATCTCTTACTGTGAAGCTACATTTTCCAGCACTCGGTGAGCAACTGACTCTCCTCAAAGACCTTGTGATAGTTGATCTGTATGATATGGAACAAGAAGACAATAAAAAAAACATTCCATTTTGGAGAACCAAGTCTGGAGTCATCCAGACAGGACAGCCATTTATGGTCAAACGGGTCCAAGATCAGTCATATTAGCTAACGTCTGGAGATATTGGCTATCTACTGAGTATCGCCTCCTTACCAGTAAGCCTGTCCAACAGATGGCCATAAAAAGAACATCACTTCACTGCATTCTTCTCTTCCTGACTCCCTACCTCTCATCTTTAGGAGTGCCACATGTGGTTTGTGAAGGGCGCAACATAAATTGGAGCTGTCAGCCATAAACTTCAGGGCCCTTCACGAGCATCATGCTCAGTATGTCCATATCCTGGGTGACTCAGCATGAAGAACGTGCGCTGGACTCCTGTACTATTGGTTGTTGTTCTCGATGGAGATGTTGTTTAGTTGTTAGTGGATCTGATTATGTTGCAGATACAGGTTAAAGTCTGACCTACACTACAAAAAGTCATTCCTTGAAAGGGAATAAACACAAAAATCAGGTATGAAAAAAAAACTATGGAAGCTTGTTTCTGCAATTTAATAGTTAATTGCGACTTTTTTTATCGCAATTGCGAGTTTATAAAGTCTGAATTACGAGATATAAACTCTCAATCCTGAGAAAAAAGTAAGCTTTACCCCTCAGAATAGGACTTTATAAATTGCTATTGCAAGTTTATATCACGCAGTTCTGAGAAGAATAAAAAAATGAAGATAAAGAGATAAAAACTCATTTTTATTTTTTTTATTGAGTGGCGGAAAAAAAGCTTCTGCAAAATATAGTAAAGTAAAATGCTGTTCTAAAATAAATCTTTTATCGGCATCATTATGAGTATCAAACAAAGTTCATCTGTAAAGGATTTAACAGATCTACTAAAGATCTTTTATGACATCCTAACCTTTACTGTTTGGCTCACTCATACTCTGTTGTTAAAGAAAGAGGGATGGCTGCTTATTTGCTTCCTTTCTTTAGGAAGTGAGTGGTTTCAATGTAGGAGTTGGAACTATAAGGCACAATTTCTCTCTCAACCCCTTACATAGTATTTGAAATTGGTGCAACTATAATTAGACATCACGGGTATGAGACCATGAATCATTCTAAGGCAACAGAGTATATCAGAAGTCAGGCCAGAAACATTCTCTACACAAGTGCACAAAGAAACACACTCTTTTAATCGAATTAATCTGCAAGACTCACTTAAAACGGTTGATGTTGAAAACTTTGAGGTAACAGACACATAATTCATAATTTCCATTCCCACACTTCAGTATGTTTTGAAACTAAGCTATAAGAAAACTGAGCAACTCAAAAACAAAAGGTTCATATTTTCCATTTATTTGTAAATGCATCTGATGTATATCAAGAAAAATATATAATATTTATATATATATTTATATATATATATATATTGAATTGTTATTATGTACATTGGTTTACATTTTACAGGGGACATTTACACAATCAAAGATATGAGATACGTCAGTAAAAGAATATCCGGTACTCTCTGATCCAACAACATTTTGTACAAAGTCTGTACATACAGTATACATACATTCAATGTTGGCCATAAGCACCGATTTCACCTTGAATTTCACGTAGACGGCAAGGAATGCATCACTAACAGTAAGCAGCCTCTGCCCGGGTGTCTGTGTTACTTGTGACGTCATTTTACTGGTTTAAGTGAATGGGGCTTTAAAAAACGGAATCAATCATGGACTCTTTGCACAGTTTCCTCTTTCAGAGAGGAGCGATAAACACGTTTGGCACTGGTTTGTATGTTAAACAGGCACCAACAGCAGCAAAACATTCATATACTGTATGTAGACAAATGCGTTTCCTTCATTCCTAGAGGAATCTTCTGGTCTGCGAGAGGTCTGAGTGGTTGTAGTTTCTTCCCGCTCTGTGATATCTGATCTGAGATCAGATTTCCTGACCAAAACAGTTGCTAAATATTATAAGCAGAGCAGCAAAACAATATCATAATTGTTTCCACGTGATCCTCTAAACCACAGTCAAAGTAGAGAACCAGAAAAGATGATTGGTTCTTTAAAGTCTAGAGTTCCTGTCATCACACTAGACGGGTATATTTGTGGACGCATCTATAGGTGCCGCCGGCTGTTGTGCCTGTTGGCGCGGTAAAAAGAGCAACAAGTTGACTCATCACCTGAGGCACTTTGGGTAACTTTGTAGTTGTTTCCATTCGGGCTTTTGTTTAGGCAAAAACAGATTGCATAGAACAGATTGCATTACCAAGGTTGATCCTAAAAATCCAATTATACAACATGGCATAATTTCGTTAACTATCAGCACCCCACTGAGTATTACACGCATTCTTTAGCGAACACATGGTCAGCATGCCCTATCAGTAGTCAAGCTGTGTCCATGACTACAGTTCCCATGAAGAATGTCCTCTTTGAACTCCAGATGAGTTCCAGACTACATTTCCCAAGCATTAGGATTTGACCTGCAAGTGCCCCCTGTGAGGGAGCTCATGGTTGAGGCCGGTTAGCACCTTGCAATTCCAGTTTCTGTCATTCAAGCTTGTCTTTCGGAGACATTTTGGCAGATTGCAAAGTAGTCCCGAGTCACAGGGACTGTTTGAGGCAGGTTAGAAAGGGTTGATACGACCTAGCTTAGCGATCAACTGACTGACTTGGATCGTATGAAATGTGTTGCATTGCTTTGTAAATATTTTCTACACACAAATGCCTTGGGCCCAGCTGCAAACATTGAGATTAGAGAAAGGCCTTTCTTATCTTTCTGTGATGAAAGCAACCAAATAAATGGCAAAAACCAAGAATTAAATGAAGAAAGGTTTTGTATTAACAACATCAGGGGGGAAACAAATTCAATACTGATCAGAAGGCCAATGCACAAACAACAAATGTGCGTTTACCGACTTCCGTTGAGTTGCTCTATGGTCTGTCCGAGAGGCGTTTCACAGTTTCCTAGCATACAACTGAAAGTCAAGGGGAAAAGCCTCCATGTTTGCCAGTAGCTTATAATTGGCACAGTCCCACCAATGATCAGTAGTTCAAATGAACCCGAGTTTTTTTGTTTTTTTTTGGTTTAGAGGAGCTAAACGCGTTACATTGGCAAAAAGAAGCAACTTTATCGTGATATTGAACAAGGAATGTTGATGACTGGCAGATACATCAACAATTCATACCTCAAAGTACAACACAAAATACTTTGAACGTTACATGTTGCAAAAAACATTTGTTCTCGGAACATAGAAAACAATCATGAACACTACAAAAATACAATCTACGAAGCTTACAACATATGTGAGGCCCACAAGTCAAGTAACAGTTTCAGAACAAACTCTGCTTCAGTTCATCCAAGCCTCGCGTAATAAATTATCACAGTACCACAAATTATTCTGTCCTTCTCTCGCTTTCTTTTGTTCGTACGTTCTTTCTATCTCTATCTCTCTCCATGGCAGGGGGCTGCGGGGTCAGTGTGCAGTGCGCGCTGTCCTGCTGCTTCGTGGAAAGCGATGGACTTTGATGTGTTTGGACAGGTGATCGCTGCGGGCAAATTTCTTCTCGCAGACGGGGCACTGGTAGGGCTTAACTCCAGAGTGAGACCGACGATGCCGTGACAGCTCGTCCGACCGGGAGAATCTGCAAGAAGAATCCAGAGATAAATAGTTGTGCACTGATCTGGTTCATTTTATTTTTTGTATTTCATTTTTTGGTTGGGAAGCTCCTTTGGAGCTATAGGCATCGCGAAAAGGGCTATACTGCTTGGCATTTGGCATTTGGACGGTGTCGAAAAAAGGAAGAGGGCCAACAGTTACAGTTGTTTTGAAGAAAACATTTCATTTACTCTGCGTGTTCCTCATCTGGCTCTTTGTAATCAATATACAAACTTGTTCGGCCTCTGAAACTCTTTCTTTTTGAAACCATTCTCGTTACATCATAGTTTCAAGACTATTATTTTTTTCTTTTAGCATCAGACTATGTAAGAAAAGTTTGTGAAAAGCAGGCATGCATTGCTTAAATCAGTCGATCTTTGGATAAACATTTTGGAAATGCAAAACAGTGAGCAAAACAGATCATAAATCAAAGCCTACTTGGAGGAGAGAGCTCGTTATTCACATTAATAAACCCTACTGCACATCTTTTTGTTCCTTTCCCAGTTTCTTCTCTCATATTTGTGATTTTGTAAGAGCATTTGTTGCTGTGAAATCAGACCAAATGTTAAAATAGTGCTGGAGTTACTGAGTAACAAAATGAAAAGCACTGAATCAGTGACCGTGAAATCTCTTTCACAGGCTTCAAGTCGAACAGTTTGATAGGGAGTGCATGTAATGTCCATTAAAACTGTCAAACAATTGCTCAGTGTCTTCACAACCGAGCAGCAAATGGTTTGATCTGAGAGCAGAGCAACTATATTTAACTCGCCGCTTTACCCATTGCTCAAATTCCATAAGTAGATTTGCACCACATTCATGACCGTTAATGTTTTCTGAAAGCAACTATAAGAACCAAACCCAGCAGGGGGAAAACACAAAAATATGGAAGCATTTTCTTAAACTCAATTTGCAGTTCTCACTTACTCAAGTTATACCATGTACCCTGCACAGACCAAAGTAATAGAGACTCCTGGGAAATTAGTTATATTACATCTCTGGTATACAAATAACTGCCAACTTTACACTACCAATATACATCTTACTCAATAAAAAGCATCTGACGATAGTGTGTACTTATTCCTGAAATGAGAAAGCCAGGAGGACAAACTCTTGCTCAACCCCATGCCACGGTTTCATATGAAGCCATAGGCGAGGTAGTATCTGTTTCTAATGTACCAGGAACATGTGTAGAGTATTTGCACAGCTATAAAAAACACTCTCTCTTTCTCTCCTGCTTGGCTTTTCTTCCAGTTTTACAACAAGCTTAGACAGGAAAAGTACAGTTGCAGCTATGCTAACAATAATGCGCTAGCTTTGTGCTCAATTCAAAAATAAAACCTCTGCGGCGACTATGATTAACGAAACTAACAATTTGATTTCAATGGTCAAAAGAGATGATATCAACATCTTACTGGCATACCATGATGCCAAGCAAACTGTAATGGCTTTTTGACTAACAAAGTCAATGTCACATTCTGGAATACCACGTGCATGGTATGCGAGTAAGTCTTTAAAGCATGTTGGGATGGGATGGTGGTGGACTAATTGTTGCCCTGTGGGATAGGATTGGATGAGGTGCCCCTCCTTGTTGGACGTCAGAGCTCAAAAACAGAGCTGTTCCAGCACGCTCTACAGTACAATCTATTAACTTGCATTCAAATGCACACATTTTTGTATTGTGGGTGAAGAGTTATTCCTTTGCAATCAATTATATCTATGCTCTCAACTTTACGCCAAATCTGTATTTTCCATTTCAAAACCAGATGAGTTGAGCTAAAGCTCTTTGGTTTGCTCGGTTACACACAGATGTTGATAATGCAAACTGTATCGGTTCCAATGCAGCTTTTCATGCAGGTTTCATTAACTTTTGTGTGCAAGTTGTACATAATAAAGTACGTACTTCCTGATTTGTTCCCAGGTGAAAGGCTCTCTAAGAGAAATAACAAAGCACAGGGCGTGTGTGGAAAGACGTTAGCATCCTGAAGCTAAGCCAACTGGTGTGTTTAAAGATATCATGTGTGCTTTCAGGTCTAAAAAATGTCCAATCTAAGTGTGAGCATGGTTTTGTGTGTTTGTGTCACTTGGACAATTTTATTTGCGGAGTACCAAAGGAATGCTAAAAATGCTGGCAAAGCATTGCTGCAACCAAGATTGAGGGAGCCAATGGGGCATTCTTCTGTTGCTTTATTCCCTACATCCATTTCCTGACAGTGTCCCGGAGACCTCAATCAGACTCTCAGACTGCTGAAGGAAAGAGACTGCCAACTGCTGTCCAGAAGCAAGGCTAACCAAGGTCACTGATAACAACATACCTCTCGAGCAAAAAGTCTTATCATACTCGATTAGAGGCCTCTAGTTAACCTGCAGTTCTGTCTTTTTGCTTTTTTACAATAATTTGATAATCTTGGAGAGTCCGACATGAAACTAGACAAACAGGGATTTGCATCCTAGTAATGGCTAAATTGGGGATACTTCTACGACCAAGTGCTTGAAGAATGTAGTTATTCAAACTTCACAACTAATGCAAAAACATTTAAGATTAAACTTTCGAAGTAAACCTCACCCACAAGCATACAAAAATTATCTCTGTCAAAGACCAGCACTTGAAACTTTATCTATCCTGTCAATCCTGACCTCACTACAACTGCTGGTGCACTTTCAGATAGATTTGAGCTGGACATAGACTAAGGGTAAACAAATGAAGCAGTGAAAAGGGCAAAGTCTGCCTCTTCAAAGACTTTATCTAATCTGCAAACAGCAGTGATAAGACAAAACAAGACCCAAAATCTAAGGACAAATTGTGAATGAAGTTTACAGCTACAATACAAAGTGATTATCAAGCAATATTGGGGGAATAAAGCAACGAGACAGCTAACTAAATTACTTTTAGCAATAAATAGTTCATAGTTCAGCTGTTTTTCAAAATAGTATAGTTTTTTGCAATAACATAGTACATTTTCCAAAAAGTAGTGGTATAGCATAACCCAATTGCATGATATCCTGCGTGTTATCCTTTGAATAGCATTGAAAAGTCAGATTAATTCTTGTGAATTGGTTCATGCAATTCAGAGGTGTTCAATCCTGCTTCTGGAGGGACATCATCCTGCAGAGTTTAGTTCAAATCAGAAGTAAACACAACTGAACCAGTTAATCAAGGGTCACAGGATTACTAGAAACGTCCAACTTCCAAGAAAGTGTGTTTGGGTAGTTGGAGCTAAACTCTGCAGGACACTGACCCTCCAAGAGCAGGGTTTGACACCTCTAATGTAGTTGGTTCATGGCATCAATGTGTACTAACATTTAAAACTTGCAAAATATCAGGAATATGAGTAATAAGATACCACATCTTTAAGTTTGGCTAGTCCACACAGTTGAGCCCAAAGGTGCCTCTGTTTGAAGTTCATTCATGGAGAAAAGAGATAAAGATGTAACACACTGCTTTCACAATAACTACAACTTATTGGAGTGAAAGCACTTTGTACACATACAGACCTTGACATCTAACCTCAGTGTTTGAGTGGAAAAAAAAACATTTGTAAATGTACAGATGTACAGATCTGTTGCCTGATCGGTCAAAACAAAATTTTCAAAGACAGTGAATAAGTTGTGGACACCTGTCCTTAAAGACTCACCTCCAGCCACAGCCAGGCCAAGTGCAAGCAAACGGTTTCTCGCCTGTGTGTCTCCTCAGGTGGGCCTTCAGGTGGCTGCTCTTGGTGTACATCTTGGCACAGCCAGGGAAAGTACACTTGTGCATTTTAATAAGATCAGCTACTGAACTCTTTTGGAATTTGTGACCCCCAACGACAAGCCCTGCATCCTGACCGTCACCTGTTCCGTTCTCCCCAAGACCTAAGGGCTTAGCGGCAATGGGAACAGGGGCAATACGGACAAACTTGGAGGAAGAGCTGTTAAGGCTGGTTTGGGGGATCACCTGAGGTACCAGGGCGAAGGTTTGACCCTGGATGTTGACGAGGAGCTGGGTTATTTTGATGTCTGAGGCAGGTTGTGGTGTTGGTGGCGAGGGGGCTGTTTTAGGGCTCAGTTCCTGTTTCACTTGAATGGGCTGGAGCTGTAGGATCACAGGCATGCTAGGATTCTCCACTACCACAACCTTCCCAGAAGAGTCCTCCTTTTTCAGTGAGCTTTGAGGATTTGTGGTGGCCCCTATTGTGGATTGTGCACATTTTGGATCAGAAATGGCATTGACTGTGTCACTTGAAACAGGCACTGTTTGGTCTAAGCTTTGAGCCCAGGGTTCTGATGTACCTCCTTGGATGCTCGCACAGGTCAGTAGACCCTCACCAGCTTCCTCCTTCAAGGCCACCACTTCCATGTTCTCCTCCAGGAACTCTTCGATCTCCTCCAGAGTGGGCTGAAACAGTAGCCCTGCATGGTCCTCCAAATCTCCAGGGAAAACAGGGAACTCAAAGCACTCCTCTTTGGTGGTGCGGTCCCGTCGTGTCTCCCAAGCCAGACCCATAGGAAGGACAGGAGGGACCATGGGAGACACTGTGGTAGAAGAGGACAAGTTTTGGCTCAAAGTAAGAGACTGAGAGTGAAGGAAGTCAAGAAGGCCATCTTGGCTTTCTCCACTTGAGTTACTCCCACAACTAGAGCCCAACACCTGAGACTCAGGGCTGGAACAGGAACGTGGGCTTGATGAGTCACTCAGGTTATCATCTGAGAATGGAGATGGAAGCATATGGTACACCCCTTCATCTGTCACCATATCCGATGGGTTGTGGGCTGGCAGCAAATAAGTGTAAGGAAAGAAAGTCTCTGCATCAAGCAGCAAGTGATCCACCATTCCTGGCTACTGCCTGTCCGTAGCACGGCGGCCACTTGTACAGTTTCCTGCTATGAATGATTTCGGTCTTTCTCTGCCTATAATAAAACAAGAAACAAATTTGGGATTAGCAATAATTTGACATTTCACAGACGGATAACCTTTAAAACGTTTCATTGAAAAAAAAATTAATGGCTGTCCAACTGAAGCGACTTTAAGACCAGATTTTTGATCTCAGTTAGTTTACCTGCACTTTTAAAAGTTACATTTCAGTCAGACTAAAGCAATAATTTGTAATAATTTAATCAGATTGAATATATATAAATCCAGTTTTTGCAAAGTCTGTGTTGACAGACCTAGATAGCTTGACGCTGTTCAGCATATACTGTATACAGACATGAATTACAATACAATTAGCATTGACATTTTAAATACTACAAAGACAGAGGTTATGAACAAAGTGAATTAAATCCTTCAATGACGTTGCAACAAACAGCTGTACTCATGTTTTAAGATTGAACGTAAATTGAATGATTTATTGTACCCAAATAATGACTCAATGACTGTTTTACTCCACAAGGATGTTTTAGAAAATAGCCAAGCAGCAGCTAATGGCTAAGCTACCATCTTGCCTTGTGTATGTGTGAGACACTGGAAACAATTTACTGTAATAGTTGTATATGTCAACCCTAAAATAAGGATGTGAACATGTTACATCCTAGCTACAAGTCTTTCTATAAACCACCCCATTAGGATTGGAGTAGACAAGATAGGATTGTGTGCACACAAAGAGTCTTAGATTATTGTGCTTGATTTGAAGCAGATGATCATTGGAAACCAAGCACAGAGTAAAGTGATACTGTTGTGTGTGAGGCTCACCATTTAAACTTGTTCAGTAACTTAGAGTTTTCTTTTCTATTTCTTTTTTCTGTGTTCTACTTGATATATGAAAATATGTTTGGTTTTCACTCTCAGGTGTCCTTCTTGCTAGCATAAAAGACCAACTGTAGTGCTGCTATCAGCATATCAACTGCATGTAAGACATTCAAGAAAGCAACATTGTTCATTTCTGGGAATTTGACCACCAAAGCCTAACTTCAATACTGAAGCTAGTAATTTCATTATAGCATTCCTTGGCCCATGCACTGAAATGGAAGAAAAAGGGAAAAGGAAAAGGACAGCTGTAGAGACAGCAATGCAATAACCAGTCTAACAGAGATTTGACACATTCTGTCATAAGTAGTAATATAAGTATTTATCATATGTAAATGATAAAACAATTATAAAACACCGAAAATCGAAATGAATGCACACTCATGGTAAAGACTGACAACTGGACCCAATCATTTTATAAGCAAACATAAAAGTATATCTCATCCTTAAAAAACACTAAAGGTCTAAGTCTATAGATCTGTCATTAAGTTCGCCACGGGTTATTGAAGTAGCTCATTAATCAGACTGGAAACTTTAATTGGTGATTGTAGCGCCCCCTGTCTGCTGCAGAATGACCGAGAATAACCCTGACATCTACAGGCAATGTCAACACCCACATGTGTCCACTGCAAACTCAGGAGACATTGTTTTTCAAACACCCTCAGACACTTTCAAATCACTTTAAAACTCTCGTTAATTACTTCACATTAGACATCTGCCTCATATGTCCATCTATTTAACTTGTCACATTCATGTCAGTCATTTGTAATCAGGTTTTCAAAATTTGAGTTTTTAGAACTTGATTTACTTCAGTAACACAAGTCAAAGTGGCAGAAATGTGCAATGAACGTACTCTAGGTAATAACTTTAACGATTTGATTATACTTTTTTCATGTTGCAAAATTGTACTTATTAATAATAACGAACTACATGACTACATATGCAAAGCGCTGCATATTTGTTCTATTGTTATTTTAAATATTTATAACTAAAATGATTGAAATCTGCACAGTATGCTAAAATAAAGTTATGCAAAGTGCGTGTTTTATGCAATAAACTATTCAAAAATATTTTTAGAGTGTAATATATTGTTTACTCTGTTTTCCATTTAAAACTCGTTCTTTATCTCTCTATATAGTTAACTCAATAAAATAATTTAATTGCAGGTTCTTTTGAAAAAAAAACTTTTTTTTATTGTATTTGTTTCCCTCAAGTTTCGACGGAGCAAATAGTTGCACGCAGTTTCCGCGCATGCCACGCGACTCCTCGACGCGCAGACGAAAACATAAAAAAGCAAACTTACCTCTCTAAATCACTCGCATTAATCCTTGCCGTTTAAAGTACTAGTACGATCCGTTTCTCTGCGCTGAACAATGCTTCATTAGCCGTTAAATGTGCCCTTGAGACATGAAGCGTCTCGCGGCAGATCATGCTCTCCTCTATAGTATTACGCTGCTGTCACACGATCTCGTCTTGTGGGCTTTAAGAGTAGATTTGGGGAAGGCTGATGAAGGCTCGTCTGCTCCACACGCTGGGATTGGTGGAGCTGTCGACGGAGGCAGGGCTCTTGCCTTTTGTCGTCAATGAACAGCTTTTTTACTGAAGTACACAGTTGCTTCTGTCAAATGTCCGACCAGAGGAGCTTTAACTCGTGCAGAGGTGCTGCAATATCAGTGCATCTGGCAAAGAAAGCATAGACCTATGAAGATGAGCTCAAAGTGCAAACGCATCATTAATGCAGTTATTTCACATTTTAATAACTGCACTATTATACAATAAACTCATCTCAAATGGCATGAGTTTTGTGAGATTATTCTGATAAGATTACTGCTGGCAATTTAATAGCGGATTTCAGTGACCTCAAAAAGAAAAACTGCATGTCATGCATTTGAATATGATAAAATGCCAATGACTACCCAATCCATGCTTTCATTGAGAAATATGCTATGATCCTGTAAAAAATATTTGTGTATCCTGGCTTAACTTTTAACTAGTCTAACCTAAATGTATGGGAGGGAATAAAGACTTTGAACCAGCCTTTTGAGTCCAAAGCTCAAAGCTTTTGTGTGTCCAAAGCTCATGAGAGAAAAAAACAAGGCATTCACATTGGAGTCAAACAACTCCAATCATTACAATAAGTACTAATAATATGCTCTCAAATAAGTTAAAAAAATGTTGCTACATAATAATTTCAGCCTGCTTAGAAATACAAGGTATATTACTGCAAGATAGAAAACAATCACATTTATGTGTTGCAGTATATAAGTTCTGTGCATTAATAATACTGTAATAAACTACATAACATTTATAGCACTGACATTTTTAGTTATTATTGTAATCAAACGCATACAAACATACAGTGGTATGAAAAAGAGTTTGTCCCTTCCCAATTTCTTCTGTTTTTAAGTGTTTGTCACTTAAATGTTGCAGATCATCAAACAAAGATAACACAAGTAAACACACAAAAAACATTTTTTTAAGGGAAAACAAAATCTAAACCTACATGGCCCGTCTCACAGCAACTCAGTAGAATTCAGATCAGGACTTTGAAAATCTTCATTTTGTTTTTCTTCAGCCATTCAGAGGTGAACTTGCTGGTGTGTTTTGGATCATTATCCCGCTGCAGACCCCAAATTCGCTTCAGCTTGAGCTCATGAACAGATGGCCGGAAATTCTCCTTCAGAATTTTTTGATAGACACCAGAATTCATGGTTCCAGGTCTTGAAGTAGCAAAACAGCCCATCACACTACCACCACCATATTTTATTGCTGGTATGATGTTTTTTCTCTGAAATCTGATACGTCAGATGTAATGGGACACTCACCTTCTCATCAGTCCACAGAGTTTTTACCCAAAAGTCTTGGGGTTCATCATGATGTTTTCTGACAAGAATGAGACGAGCCTTAATGTTCTTTTTGCTCAGCAGTGGTTTTTGTCTTGGATTTTTGTCAATTTTTGCCCAGTTTCTTTCTCATGGTGGAGTCATGAACACTAACCTTAACCGAGGCAAGTGAGGCCTCTTGGACGAGTCGTCGCTGCACTCTCGGGGTAATTTTGGTCGGCTGGTCACTCCTGTGAACATTCACCACTGTTCCATGTTTTCGGCATTTGTGTATAATGTCTCTCACTGTGGTTCCCTGGAGTCCAAAAGCTCTAGAAAGTGCTTTCTAAACTGATAGATCTCAATTACTTTCCTTCTCATTTTTTCCTGAATTGCTTTAGATCTAGGCATGATGTCTAGCTTTTGAAAATCTTTTGGTCTACTTCACTTTGTCAGGCAGGTCATATTATAAGGGCAAAAATGTGTATAATTACATGGGTATTACAACTTAAACATATTATGAGGACACTTACCGTATCCTTGTAAAACAAATGGCTTATTAAACATACAAAATTATGTTGTTGTTTTTTGAAAAAGTAAAAAAATGCATATAGTTTTCTATGATGGGTAGGGTTAGTGTAGGGGGATAGAAGATACAGTTTGTACAGTATAAAAACCATTACTCCTATGGAGAGTTCCTGTAAACCACATGTTCAAGTACAAGTAAGTGTGTGTGGTCCAGGTAAACCCAATGTTATGGGGACAAAGATGTCTTCACATGTATGATTTTTTTGGTCCCTCATTTTGGAAAAAGTATAAAGAGTTCTGTGATGGGTACTTTACTTTAGGGGAAAGCAGTGTGTCATGATATGTGAGGTGAATGCATCATTAATATGCTAATTGTATGACTTGTGCTCTTGACGTGATTATAATTAGTTGTGTGTATAGTTACTGTAGTAATTTTTTTTTCTTTTTTTTAAAAGGGCTGCCGCTGCCAGTGACAGGCTGTTGTACTGTTTGTACCCCAAAAAGAAAAAACTTTTACAAAAACAAAATCAGATTGATTCATTATCAACAATAACAGAACATAACCCATTGGTTTGACCAATTTAAATAAATTTAATTGCACAATCTAGTCTAATTATAACAAATATTACATATACACTACTGTTCAAACGTTGTTTTGATTTGATGAAATATAATTTAAAATAGGCTGTTTTCTATTTAAATATATTTTAAAATATAATTAATTCCTTTGATGTGTATCAGTGTCACGCTGTGTATCATGTATCACTTGACAGTGTCATTTTCTTTTATTTTTACTCAGAATGATTTGATGAACAGCATTTATATGAACTATTTTGAACTACTAATTTATATGAATATAAATATATTTGCAAAAATATTTTGTTACAAACAAGCGTTTACTGTCACTTTTGATCAATTTAATTCATCCTTGCACAAGTATTCATTTCTTTAAAAAGATCTTACTGATGGCAACATTTTCTACACATTTTCAATCTGTTTATTGTAAAATGATTGATTGGTTCTGTCTTGTATGTTCACATGAGCAGGAGAAATAGTTCTCTCCTATACAATTATTTGTTAAAATAGTTTATTTTTCCACTTGGAAACTACCTTTACGCACGTGGTAAATAAACAATTTCTGGGATAAAAATCCCATCCTGGGATCGATATTTTATATGAGGATCGATCTTTTCGATACAAACATCAATATCAAAAGTATCAATATTTTCAGAATCGCTCCATCCAGCCCTAATGGATGGTCGGATAGAAAGACACGTTGTTAAGGACAATCTTGGAAGCAGCTTACACACGAGGTGTTGTTGTTCTTGCTTTCCACTTGTGGCTGTATGAAGTCACACAGTGTATTTTTAGTGAGCAGCTTCATACTTGTACCGCAATGAAGAGGGCACAGTTATGGTGCCAGTGTGTGATGAAGTAATGACAGAGGGCAAACACGGGCCTGTCAGCTGAAGAGAGTCAACGTATGCTTGCATGACTGCCAAATATGTTTGAACTCGAAAGCAAAACTGGTCAAAACTAGATTTGGAAGAAATACTGTTTCTCCAGTCTAAGACATTATATAGATTTGTTTTCTCATATTGCTCATAAAACTTTGCAATGGCCAGGTAAAAGTGTTGTTTTATAAATACTATCAATGTAAAATCTACTGCCCAGATAATACTGCACACTGAATGTCACAGTCCCAGGACAAAAGTCAAAAGGCCATCAAAAATTCCATTGGATTAATCGATTTTATTAATAACTTAGTTTTGAAGCAACCACTCAGATAAATTAAACTCTGACAGCTTTTTCCTCAGGATGGATCTTCATAGTAGCAAACACTCTTAACATATACTTAAAAATAATGGTTTTGCAGTCTGATGCCATAAAATAATTTCATTGGATTCTATAGGAGAACTTTTCAGAGTTCAGACCATCAAAACATCTATGGGCTTCTGCTTCAAAGAACTCTGATGGGCTTCTTCTGTTAACAGATGATGCCTGTAACCAATAAACTGACCTGAACAAACCTATAGCCTAACAATAAGAACAAGTATAGTCAACTTAAAAACACACACATATATTATATATACACCACGAAAAAGGGCTCTGAAGTGCTGCAAAGAACCACTGAAGAAAATGTACAGAGACAAACACTGGAGAAAAGCCAGCCACTAAACAGTTTGAGACTACATGTTACGTAAGATGTTTTCTGAACGCTAATGCTGCCTGAAATCACCACATGGCTCGTCCCCTGCTGCACTTCCTCTAGTTTACTACGTGTGTTAAGCAGCTAAGAGTGTTTCTGTATCTGCTTTAGAGGATTACTGTACAGCCTTTCACCCACTTCCTATGATAGCAGGCCAGAATGTGTGTGTCCAGGTGATACGAGATTACGCAAATATAGTATCGCTTTTCAGTTACTCAACAAAAACAAGCGCGTTAAATAACAACAACAACAACAACAACAAAAGAAAATAATGACAATAATGAGAGCTCACTGAAATTTAAAGAAGCTATACAGGATATAATGTATAAGGGGGTGTTTACATAAAATTTTCAACTAAAAACAGAAAACTTTTATGCATTTGGCCGTTCATTTACACAACAACTGCGTTTTGGGGCCAAAAAACACAAACTTTTAAAAACGCAAAATGAAAACGGAATTTGTGAAAACTGTAACATCGCCAACTACTGGCCAGGTATGAATAACACAGCGTTTGTAGTCGTTTTTCCACAGACCCTTGTGAACGGGAATCGTTTTGTCAATGTTGTCGTCTTTACTCGAACTTTTTTAAAAATACAAAGAAAAACTTAAGGTACGTTTACACGACAATGACGTACTAACAACTGAAACGTTTTTTTCCGCATATAACTATGTATTATTCATACCAGGCCAGAAGTTGGCAATGCCACTTTGAAACTATGCGCTTGTAGACTGAACATGTAATATGCATGTGCATGTTGTCGCCGTTTTCACACAAAAAATTATTTTTATGATAATAACAATTATGCTATTGAAGAGACGATAATGCGATTGTTTGCACAGGTCTCTATGAAAGAAATATGATGTTTATCAAGCCTTGCATATATTTTCAAATGAGCAAAACAAGGATAAATGTACACTGTTATGACAAATGTAGATAGTATCACAATCCACAAACGGGACAGAGGCCACAGCTTTCAGCACAGTTCACCGCAGGGCACACTATGCTCCCCCAGGATACATAAATCTTTATCCCTTACTTTTCTTAGCTTGTTTACACCAGAAAAACAACACACCCAGAGTTCAAGGGACACTTGCTCTCTGATTGTCCTCAAGGTCGTTTTTACCCGCAGTGTGATCAACAAGTCAACTTACACAGAATGAAAGTTGCTGTTTTCCCTCTGCGATCAAGGTTCAAAGAACATATTCACAGGGGGTCAGTGCTGTTTTTGTCCCGAAGAAGCATAACAATGACTATAGACATAGTCGATTGCATGTAATAACAACATTATTAATATATTAATCTTTATACACATAATAATGTCTGCTCTTGTTAGAGATATTACCAGAAAACAACAACAAGTGGTATAAATATGTATTATTGTGGTTGTGAATATGGTAGGACTGCCAACTTATGTACTTATCTTTACGGGTTAAGTATTTCAAAATTATTAAATTATGTTTATAGTATATTATACAATTATATATGAATGACAGGATAAAAGATATTTGGAAACGCTGTCAACAAAACATGTTCATTTTCTTCCATGTAATGGTTAAAACAACATGGTGAGCTATTGAATCCTGTCAGCCAACCCGTAGTAACCCTTGAACTGTCAAGCACCTGTCATCTCGTTAAACCTCCATTACGTCAGAGACACATCAGCAACAAAAACAAGCCAACAGCTGAAGTGTTCTATAACCATTATCAACTGACAAACACAGTGCTAATTTGATCAAATTGATTATATTTTTGTCACTGTTGTTAATAGCCCATATATAATAGTGTGTAATTGCTCTTTTTCTGAAAAAGGCACAGTGTGCTGGTGGGAGCATAATTTGAGCCCAAAAGGCACTTATTATGTAAATGTCACTAGCAGGCTATCATTAAGAAAGGAGAAAACTTTAGTGTAGTCGAATACTGGATCAAAATAAAGTACTTGCATATCTCTCTCTATATCTATAAATACCTAGACATGTTAATTTCCTCCCCCAGTGACAGGTGGAGGAAGACTCTTTGTCTCAAGACACTAAACTCTTTCTAAACTTTATGCAGGTCACAACACCAGAGGATAACTGGACGAAACCAACTACATCCCTGGAATACCGAATGAGAAATCACATAGAAAATCTCATAAGAATTCAAAAGGAATATGAAAGACTATTCAAATCAAATCAAATACTATGAGAATCATTATAACTCAATGGTTTAAGGTGGTCGCCAAGCTAAAAAGTGCCCAAAACCCCTATAAATAGTAAATGCATTTTTTAAATCCCAGAATACTTTCGGTCCCGTTAAGGCAATAGTCACCAAAGCTTCATAATTTGTTCATCATTTATCTAACCATGTTTATCGTCATGATTTAGCTCAAACATTAGCAACACCAAGGTCATGGGTTTGATTGCCAAACTAACAAAAGCATCATTTTACCGATTGTCCAGTCTGGGAAGTATATTGCGACCAACAATCAAGCTCTAAAAAGCACAAAAAGTGATATAAAACTATCAAAGAAGTCTTCTATATTTCTTTGGCATCTGAAATTAAATCAATATTCAATGAAAATCTTCTAATAAAATACTGTCTTTATCAGGAGTACGGTTGGGAATCGAAAATTGATTCCAATTCTAGAATTGGATATTTAAGGTCAGAAAATTTTAATTTCTGTATGCGTATTTTAATGTGATTTTAAACTATTAACTCAGTTCGGAACACGAATCTTCTTTGCGCTTAAACAGAGAAATACACAAAAAATGATGTCAAAACATCCTTACGTGAACCTGACAGTTGAAAAAACATTTTTTGATTTGTGCATTGGATTTTAAAGTAACAGCAGCTTAATATAAATGTTAATCAAAGTACAAATGAAAATCACTGATCTTGGCTGAATAACTTTAACAAGGATTAATCTATATTTAATTTATAAAAAGAAAACAATGCAGTGTTATTTTACATTTGATTTCAATTTCTGAACTTTGTTCCATTGTATTTACTTGTGCTATTGCCAATTTACTCATTTGTTGTTATTGTAATACTGACTGTTTACTGGTCTTTAATAATGTTCAAATTTTATATTAGTCTAGTTTATTAGTTGGTTGTTCTTTAGGCTGTTGATTTTTGTTCATATTTAACCATGTTTATATCAATATATATAAACGTTTGACTTGAGAAATTGCTAAAATTCAAATAAAACCCAACACTAATCAGGAATGTTTTTTGGGACAAGGCCCCCCCGATACATAATAAGAGTCGTGCTGCAGTCACTTCAGCAGGGCTTGAGATGAGAACACACTCCTCAAGCCTCTCACACACAGTGAGGCTGAACTAGCGAAACGACCCGCTGTTAAACCAGCGTGCTAATGTCACTAGAGGAGTTATAATTGTTTTAATATTAATTTCCAGACATCCTGTTGTTCGGCTCTTAATAATATCACCTTGTTGCTGCTCACGCTGGGTGTGGAGCTCAAACCCTGTGAAGCTGATTAAAGGTGATGGGGGTAATTTTTTCGATATTAAAATACTTTCTCATATCCCTGCAGAAAGCAATGAAGTAAACAATCCCTGCATCCAAGAATGCCTACTTACTATTTTGTAGGAGAAAAACAGTATGTGAGCCAAGGAGTATGTCCAAATTCATAGTATTCATAAAACAGTAGGTCAAAAGTACCAGGATGTCTTATTGCTCCCAGTGAGATACTAAAGGGAGCATGTGATGGACGCTTTACAGTCCCATGAGGCAATGGGAGAGGATTATTGAATGAAGTGACACAACTGACGCTGTAGGTCACATGACAGTGAACATACAACATTGCGGATGATGTACAACTGAATTTCAGTCATATGACACAAATTCACACTATACAGAATGTAGTTTTGTAACAGTTGCAAAGTTTCAAACCAAATATAGTAAAACTAATATACAGTATGTGAATTCTGACAGCAAATTTGCACCCAGTCACACCCAGTTTGTGGATTTCACCATCATGTGGACAAAAAGTTTGTTTCGGCATTCATAAATAGCTTTGTTTCTGAATAAATTTCAGACTATTTCATTATATTATAGGAGATACTGCACCAGCTGAATAGTCTGGTTATTCCAGGACTGCATGCGGCAGTCGATCAATGTATGTTCTTTTAGATACATTAAAAGCCACAGTATCAGATGGCTGAGAGAGCAAAAGACGACAGCGACCATCTGTCTCCTCAGCAGCCTCGTCTGAACACTTACAAAGCACATCAAGTGCAATTATGTAAATTATATGTAACTAGTGCAACTCTCAATTTCAGTGCAATTCTCCTGAGCCGTAGGCTGTACACTTATTACTCAGTGTTGCACTAAACGGCCTCCCACTGTTAACTGCATTCACAATATATCTGTTTGTGTTTGTCTACATTTGAGTTTGCATATTTGTTGAATTGTGCACTGATGGTTACATCAAATATCAATATCAATATCAATATATATATACTGGCTGATAAAGCGAGTGTGATTCTGAATTGCCACTTGTAAAAGCATCTACGATCAGTTTATATAAATATCAATTTCTTTATGCCAATTTCTTGCAAATGAATGTATTATATAGTAATAACCAATTTCAAGAACCTCACCCAGTTTTTATATTTGATCAAAAATACAGTCAAAATTGTGATGCTGTGAAATATGACAATTGAAAATAACTGTTTTGATGGCAAAGCTTTTAACATGATCTTTCAGAAATCATTCAAAAATGATGCTTCGCGACTCAAAAATAATTCCTTCTTATTTTTAAAGCTAAAAAAGGCTTAATATGTTTATGGAAACCATTACCCAATTTTCTGGATTCTTTGATGAATAGAAAGGTCAAAAGAACAGCATTTATTTGATATAGAAATTCTGTACCACTATACATGTCTGTACTGTTGATGAATAAATTTCTCTCAAAAATAAAAAATCTCACTGATTTAAACTCAAAATCTTATGAAAACTGAAAGAAAGAAAGAGTTAATGTTCAGGCTATTAGTGCAAGTCAATTAACGAGGTTATATAAAAAGTAAATGATTAGTAAGTAAATACATTTTCAAGTGAACTATCCCATTTAGAAACACTCAAAACCAATGCAGTAACAATAAACTAATCACGAAATAACACTTTCATTTGAAGACGTCAATATGATGAAGAGAGTAAGTGATGAGGACTGATAACACTGTTACAGTAAGTGTAAGCCATTTCACACCAAGGACAATAACTATAAAGATTTAGTTCTCAATATTAAAGCATAGCAGTGTTCGCAACACAGCTATAACGATAATGGCTCAGAGAAATTATATCATTGGAATCACTTTCAGAGCAATATTATCCAGCTGATGAATGAACACTGACTCACTGACAGGCAATCAGACTCAATCCTGCTGTAACAAGCTCGAGCTTTTAAAGTGACACACAAGCACATGCTTAGAATAAACAGAACAATGTCATCCGCTGATGTGGACGCTAATACAGTTATCGTTCTTGGTGTGAACGCTTAAGGATTCACGATCTTCCTCCGAGTCCTACATAATGCCGCTTTGACTTTTTTTTTAAATTAGACACCCTATGGTCAGGCACATGGCGGCCACTGCAAGGCCACATGATTGTAAGTGCATATGAGGTGTGCCATTTGGGACAGGGCCTGAGATGGTCTATGGACATTAACACTACTCATTCTGCGGACAGTTCTCAAGTCTCTCTGTCTACACTGTCATTGAAAAACGACTTCAAAAACAGTTATATAAAAGCTTCTGGAGATGAGGTAAGTGGAAACAGGCAGCCAATATATCATTGTTTTCCACTAACAGAGAGCACACTTCACCAGAAGCTAAGTACACACGTCCATCTCCCTCTGTTGATATTTGCCCAGTTTCCCTGAGCTAAGCTTGCTTCTGACCTACTACCGTATTCTGACAAAACAGTTTTTGTTTGAGCCTCTTTAAAATGTTCCATTTTCAACACATGTTTGCCTTATTTCTTTCCAATCCCTCGTTAAAGCAGGCGAAGCGTCATAGGCCTGAATGATGCTGTCCCGCTGTTACTTTCCCAGTGCAAATAAACAAAGAAAGAATATATAAACACCTGAAAGCCATCAGTCCGTTGGCAACTTAGCCGTGTGCGTAATCAGTCCGACTGAAGATGTTGCGCATGCTAATGAAATAGAAAATCCACAAGCTTTTTCTCTCATAACAAACTAAGTGGTCGTATTCAGTGTGAGCTCACTACAAATGTTATGAATATCCCTGTCATTCACGGTTTACATTCTCTACACCCCTTCAGAGGATGAAACGAGCTGTTTTTCGCAAAGCCAGCCAGTTGTTCTGGTAATGGGAAACAGATTAAGATGGAAAACAACTAGTTTGAACAGGATCGGTTAAAGACAGTATTTCTTCTGCACCTCCTCCAGGCCCAGGAGACAACAGTTCTCCGAAGCACAGGCGTCTCCAGTGTAACGAGATGTCGTGAAACAAGAATCCGCATTTATGAGTAAACTCTGGCACCCTCCTGTCCTGGGACTTCACTTCTGTTGCATGGTCATTTTGTGTGTTCGCCATTGCAGACATATGGTTTGCCGACACATCTTTGTAGGGTGCGGTTGAAGTTAAAGATCCTTCAAGCAAAGATGAACAAAATCATATTCTCATGTTGTTCCAAAACTGTATGAGTATCTTTCTTCGGCGGAACAAAAAAGACGACACTTCATAAAAGGTTTTTCGTACATACAATGAAAGTCAGTGGGGTGTAATGTTGTTTGGTTCCCAATGTTGGCTTTCTAATATCTTGTTTAATGTTCTGCAGAAGAAGAAAAAAAGCATACACGTTTGGAAAATGGGGGGAGGTAGCGTTCCTTCTGTGAAAATCTGTCACAGAATTAGAAAACTTTAAATAGCATTAATTAAATCTGGAAAACTTTTATTGCGCCACAGAAGAAAACAATAGAAAGATCCAGTAATGATCGATGATTATTCAGCATAATTGATTTGCCAGCTGAACTTTCCTATAATGCATGGATTTTAATTGCCTTTTTATTGCTGCACTGGATGCTGATCCAGACCCCTACGGATTCTTTAGTGGTTTTGGAGCCGAGTTGCGCAAGATATTCCTCGACAGCACCTCAAAGTTCTCCGCTCTAATGAGAAGCAGTAAAGAGCCTCTCCTTGTAACCGTTTTCATTTTCACCGCTGCATGTGGATCTGCCTCTTAAACGTCTTCTGCTGCGGTCGATCAATCTGCCGTGACTTTTTCCGTTTATGATAATTACGAAACAGCTCCACTTAAGACCAAACATTATCTAATCTGAAGGAAATGGAAGAGAGTTTAGATAATGCTACAGTTGTAAAGATACAGCAGCCTCTTTGTATGCGTTTTTCTTTTGGCTTCTCTCCATTGAGAGACTAAATTTGTGGACTTATTGTGTTCCTATAATGCTACTTATAATAGAAACTGTAAACTAACCCTAAACATACTCAAAAAACCCTAAAACAGACCAACAAGGAGGTTTCTGAGGAAATCTGTTCTCAAAGTATGGATAAATATAGAGGTTATGGGGCTGAACGGCCTAGCTTATATGAACTTGCACCTTAAAGAAGTTTTCTGTTACCACTAGAGGACAGTAATCGAACAAAATGTTCCCTTATCATGTACAGCAAATATCCACCTCTGTTTCTCTGAGGAGGACTGGTGAGAATACTGTATAGATGCTGGAGAAGCGTGTGTGGAGAGGTGTGAGGATAAACTTAGCCTTCCAGTGATGTTTACTCATCGAGGTCCATGTGGGAGAAGCGCTGGAGGACTTGAATCCTCTGAGAAGACCCGTGGGAAAGAGATGAGAGCCAGAATAGTAGTACCTACATAAAACACACACGCGGTATCTGTCTGCAGGGGAAACGTTAAATGAAATGAACTGAGAACGGCCAACGTGTTGCCAAGCGGATCGTTCTCGAAAAGTTCAATAGATGTGGTTTTAAATCAGGTAAGCTATGAAGCTACATTAAAAATAAAGGTTCAGAATAAGGGATTTCACAGAAATGCCATAGAAAAACCATTTGGGGTTCCGTAAAGAACCTTTCATTGAACAGATCTTAGTATAGACCACAATTTTAATTATCTAAAGAACCTTCATTCACTATAAAGAACCTTTTGTGGAATGATGGAATGAAAAGTTCCATGATGTTTGCCGTTTTTCAA
The DNA here is from genome assembly GCA_037043235.1 of Rhodeus uyekii. Classification (NCBI taxonomy): domain Eukaryota; kingdom Metazoa; phylum Chordata; class Actinopteri; order Cypriniformes; family Acheilognathidae; genus Rhodeus; species Rhodeus uyekii. The sequence continues at coordinate 4,585,460 of JAWRVZ010000027.1, forward strand.
GGAACCATAGATGCTGTAAAGAATCTTTATTTTTAAGAGTGATATCATGAGACCACATTTTTAAAGTTTATGCATCATAATTGGTAATAAGAAAGGAGAATAACAACTAAATGAGCTGTTCCTCACATGAAACATTCTTCAAAACATCTCCTTTTGTGTTCCATTGTTTTGAAACCACATGAATATTCATTTTAGAGTGAATTGTTCCTTAAATTCCCTCACCTCACAGAGAGTAGAAAGAAATGTGCATAACCGCCAGCTGACATTGAGGACAGACGGGTAAGTTCTAGAGAGAGAGATCTCAGTGGATGTCAAGAGGCCCTTGAGTGTCACACACAATCAACACTTCACACTGATCACCACTGGAAACTCGTCCCTATAGCAAGATGAGCTGAATAATGCAGTCTTGGCACATGGTTTGCAATACAATCAACTCACAAACTATCATATAATGTATCAGAATTATGAATAATATGATTGTTTGAGAATGCAATACGTTAAATGAATATGTGAATCACAAAATTGGCTTCGGTGTTTGTTAAGGCTCATGTTCTCAGCATTCAACTCACCTTTCACCTCTGCAAACTGTGATGCATACATCCCTTCCTACACACACACACACACACACACACACACAACTAGAAGGGGGGAAAAAACAGATCAACATATATTCACCACCAGATGCCAGTCAAGAGTCAAAGAGCTACATTAGAATAAAAAAAAACAACCGAATAGAATCTCAAAGATTTTATTAGCTATTAAGTTGTTCTTCCCAATTACTCGTCATTGGTGTAAATATTGTGGGGAATATTTTTTGTCATCATTTACTCACCCTAATATCCTTCCAAACCTGCATGACGTTATTTCTTGAGTGGAACACAAAAGGAGAAATTTTGAAGAATGTCCTAGTTCCTCATTTCCATGCAAATACAACGAAAAGGGATTGATATTCACAAATGCACACCTAGCCATCCATCCATCCATCCTGTGAATAAGAATGATTAAGTCTTCAGAAGTCACACAAGACATTCATGCTTTATTAAAAACACAACAAGGAGATATAAAACAAACATTTTTGCCTCACATATGTGGATATACAATCTTGGCAGGAATGTTTTACATGTTTGCACTTTGGCACAAGCAGCTGTGTTTACTATAGCTGTCTTTACTATGAAACAAATATCATTCAAATCTACAGTTTAGCAACAGTTAGAACATTTCCGATAGATTACTGTGTATATATAAACATGGAGAAAACAGTATTCAACATTGAAGTATCTGACCAATATTGTGAGGGAAATACATCCATAAATTGTGGTGAAATGCATGTTTAATGTTATTGCACTATTCATTATGTACAGCAGAATGGAAAAATCTTGCTGCAATGTTCCAAACTTGGCAAACATTCAATGAGTCTACAATCATTTTTGGAAAGGAATTTAAAAACATGGCAGTGTACGCAAGGGTGAACTCAGAACTGAAATCAAGGTCACGCGTCACCCCTAATTCGAATGAAAGAAAAGGCCTATTTTTAGGAAAATTGCTATTTATTTTGCATTGTGACATTATTTTCATGACGGTTAGAAGCATCTTCTTTTCATTATTAATACTGTGAAGGAAAAAAAAGCTATTGAAATTTGAAATAATTTTTTTACTAATAAAACACTATTATTTTCATGGCTGATAACAGATAAATGGCTGATATTAAAGTTCTAAATTATAAATGCTAGAAATAAAACATCATGCTACAAGTGAATTTCTGCATAACAACACTGAAAACAAGTATAAAGTACAGTATGAAAATGGAAATTTAGAGATTTGCTGATGATTATTAAAATTTAGTGTATAATTTAGTGTTAAAAAATATAATTTTAGGAGAGCATTAAAAAGAATAAAGGAAAACCAATAAGGAACTGATACATCCATAATTTATATTTTTAAAGAGCAATAGTAACTGTAAGTAATGGTAGTATAATAATTGGGTTATGGGCAATATTTTTAGTACAGTATTACGGTAATGACAATGTGGATGGGAGGAACTTTGCCATAAAAATAATGTCACAATGCATGACGTCTTAATGGTCGATTTGGGGTAAAATATGACCCAAGAGTTTCTCCATGAGATTCACCTGTAAACTCCACCTTTATAAAAAAATCCCTCTTTCTTCCTGTCGTTCTGCTGATCACCTGATTTATCTCTGTCACGCCATACGTCTGCATACATCCTGTGCCCATTAACCTCTGCTGATTACACTCTGGATATTTCTTCCCTCAATCTTCCTCTCTCTGGTTGAATTGCACTGATTGGCACCTCTGTTTCTCCAGGTAATTAGCTGCATCCACTCGAGATGTGCGGAAGACTCCGAGTGCGTCATGTTCCCGCACAGGCATCTGTTTTTCTGCCACACGTAGCTACTTATTAGCTCCTTTCAAAATCGGGCACAAATTAGAAAATATTTACAGACTCAAAAGTGTGCCGGCGTAACTAATTCAGCCAGTGAGAAAAGAAATATATATATTGGCCCAAGAAACTATGTGAAATGCAAAGATTATGCATGATGTTTTTTGTGACCTGTGCATGCGTGTTTGTGTATTACAGCGAACAGCACAGCCTGTGTAACCACTCATTTGTTCTGTCCCTCGTGTCTCTGGGTAAATTTCATCAAGAAATGTCCAGATGAGGTTTCAAAACAAAAGAAGAAAAAACTAAATGACATTTCACATATAGTAAGTGAAGTCTGTTTTAAAGCCAGTACATTCTTTCTGCATAGTAACAATCCCTAAGTTCTCATTAGTCTACTTATGAATGCATTTACAAATGTCCTATATAATTTCAGTAAATATGTTAAAGTATTTTTAGGTTGACGAGAAAATAATGTATCAATGCAATAAATCTCCATTTATGTAAATTTTATTTTATGTCAAATTTGATGTAGATTTTAATGTAGATTTTTGGGTGAAAAATGACCCAGACATTTCTTTTAAGGAAATTCACCCTCTATTTATATCCAAATCTTCCATTCCAGGCAAGCACAAGCTGCTTTGAATGATCACTGGCTGATTATTAAGTATAACATCACACACCTACATTAACATGTTCCTGATTTCAGTTGATTATTATTATTGTAACTACATAATGTGCTACTGCTAACCGATGTGGAAAGTAAAAATGTGCATCCTCAGTGACAGACCCATGGGGGTTCAGATGTGAACACAGAGCTGTGTTTGAGGGAGAGGATAAAATACTGCTCTAGGATCAGAGGTGGACGTTTATCTGTGGTGTAGGCGAGGGAGACAGGGCCGGTCTGGGTTCAATGCCTCTGCTCTTCATGAATGACAGCAGCTGATCAGGGATCTCGGCCAGGACATCTTTGGCCAGTCGGGCCATGCTGAGCACCTGGTTCCCGGATCGGTCGACGTAGTCCCGGAACGGCACAAACTAAATCAGAAGTACAGAGATGAAATCTCATTAAAAAATGGCTTTCTGACTTGACTTTAAAAAAAAAGAAGAAACAAAAAGGTAGGTGAAAAAAAAATCATTTTACGTGAGATAATATTAAAATATCTAATACATAATTCTAATAAATAAATAAATAATTTCACAACAAAAAAAAAATATAGAATTTTTTTCGGAAGCTACTTTTTTTTTTAAATGTCACATATCAAAACCACTTATTTTTATTATGGAAACACTTTACAATAATCATCAATTTATTAAGTACATTGCTTAACATTAACTAATGGTGAAAAACACCATTAGCAAACAGCTAATTTCAATATTTACTAATACATTACTAAAATCAAAAGTTGATGAGCCAACATGAACAAAAAATTTAATTAAGTTGCATTAACCAACATATTAAAATATTATTAAGCCCAACATTATGCAAAAATTATAATGTTAAATTTACTCAAGGCCAAATAGATATTTTAAATGATGTAAATGGGTAACATTTTGTACCTGGACAATGTCTCTCTCAGCAACACGTCCCCTGGAGGACACCCTGACCTCATCTCCATCCAATTCTTCCATAGCTGTTACATTAACAAGATAATAGTTACATCACATACTTATTCTTGTTTTGAGACCATGTCTGTATGCAGTGCCATAATCTCACCATCAAATTCAGCAGGGCCGACTCCCACAATTATGATTGACATAGGCAGGGATGCCGCCTGTAAATAGGGAAGGAGCAGCAGTATGTGATGGGTGTCCTGCTAAACAGATTATTGCATTTACAGAACATCATGAAGGTCTAACAAGCAAAAATGACTCACAGTGACCACGGCTTCTCTAGTCTGCACCATGTCGGAAATGACACCGTCTGTGATGATCAGTAACACAAAGTACTGAGAGCCATCTGTCACCTCCGCCGCGCACCTGAGGATTTACAGTACAATTAGAGTTATGAACATCTATGTTCAACCAAAAAAACATATTCCTCTCAGAAACTAAAAATGACTACAGGGAAAAAGATTTAATATGTCTGGCTGCAATAAAACAAGTGCACTGCTATGCGGTTGCTATGGTGTTATGGGTGATTGCTAACTGGACCAATTCTAAACAAATCTCTATGATTTTCTGATTCCTAGAAATTGGGTTGAGTTACACACACACACACAAATACTTATCAGTATTAAATATTAATAATACTTGAATCATTTGGGGATTAGGATTTTGTGTTCCAGTATAGCTTGAAATACCCAGTAAAACCTCCTTATTTTATCTGAGCCCTTTTTCTCAACTTTTATTATTAAATCTGTCTGTTCCTTCCAGTCCATTGACCCTAATAACCACCTCCAGATATTGTCTCAGTCACGGCATGTAAGAAGTGGCGAGCCCAGAGAGGAGACTCATACCAACTTGAAAGTTGACCACTTTAGCAGTGGGCGATCAATATCTGCCTCTTAAAGCACCTCTGCAGTTCTGGGAGTTTGATTTTCTTTAGAATGACGGATTTAACTGGATCTGAAAAAGCCTTGAAACTGACAAGGGCAATTAAAAGCTGCTTCACATATCTGTGAAAGGTTTAGGTTTTATTGTCATGTTGCGGTACTGACATGACACGATATATGTGACTACATTTTCAATTGAAACAAAACACTCTTCGTCTTTGGCATTTTCAATAGTACTAATTATCCATGTTTTTCTGCTTTATTTTATGACAATTTTTTATAACATAATCACTCTCATTATGTAATGACTTTTTGTGCAAAACCTTCTTACATAAATGATACAATTGAAATTAATTGTGTGCATGTTTCATGAATGAGGGCTAATGTTTATAACTTATTTATGTTGCTGTTGTTGTTTTTAAAGCAGAAAAAGCTTATATTAAAGTTCTGTTAATGTCTAAAGTCCTGAAGACTAACTCAGAGAGATGCGAATGCTCTGCATACCCAAGCCATTCATGAATTACTATAAATTACTGTAAATTCCCTTGTTTGAAGTGCACAATAAAGCTTACATGATAACATTTTTGTAAGCAGATGCACAACAGCTTTGGCACCTACACACCCACACACGCGTTCTCATTCGTTTGCTGCCATATGGGGGATTTCATACGCAGGGAAAGCTGTCCGCGAATTGCTCGTCCAAGCGAAAAAATGTGCTGTTGCTGCCAGATCTCGATCAATGAAAATCATTCTTATATTGTATTAGATACATAACTAAATAGGCTAAATTGAATGAAAAAAAGCCACAGTTTTCATTTTCTCCATAGGGAAATTTACAAAAAAATATAAACCGTTAAAGACAGATAGATCTACTTTAAGCAAACCTACTGTAACTATGCAAGGTTATTAATAGATAGCCTATGTGTTTGTTAAAGTCATTGCATTATTTCAACTTTTTAGAAAACTAATATTTCTATTTAATCTACTTATATTTATTAGAATATATTTTACTTATTTTATTTATAATAGGCTAATAATACGCATTATCATTTGTTTTTTAGTCAACTTTTTTTTTAAACATTCAGCATACATTGAAAATGACCTAAGCGGATGTACAAAGGGGTTCAAAGGTGAAGTTTGACAAATACAGCATATTTTAGCGTGTTGTGCCTCCCTCAACTCAAAACATGTACAATCACAGCTCTTACGGGTGCTTATGATGTCATGTCTCAACAGGTTAATGTAGGCTACTTTCAATAAGCATAAACATATTAATATTAATATGATATCATTTTAATTTTATCTATGTTGCATTGTGTCATGAGAGTAAGCGAGTAGCTCAAATGTGAGCATCTAACTTATAATAAACCTATCCAATGTAGCTTTCCTGTAGCTCAATCAACTGGTGTTTACAACACCAAGGTCATGGGTTCGATCCCAGGGAAAGCAAGAACTGATTCAGTGTGTTCCTTGAATGCAATGTAAGTCGCTTTGGATAAAACTGTCTGCCAAATGCATAAACGTAAATGTATCTCCATTGGAAGTAATTTTTGAGATGACGCAATATATATGCATGTATGTATACACGCACACTATAATAATAATTAATAGTAGTAGTAAATTCCATATTATAATCTATATAATCTATCTGTATCTGTGCATCCCTATTGGGGAATCTGTTTTGTGTGTATAGGCTATATATGTATAACCATTGTGGCAAGGAATATCCACTTTTCACAATCCAATTAATTTTGAATAAAATCAAGCACTGTCCTAATTATTTCTGTCCTATTTTTTTAATAACTATTGTCTTTCACAACGAAAATTCTCTAAAGGTTTCTTGCACCAAAAACTGTCATATTTTAGTTTCACACAACAATTTTCTCCCAGTATCTGAGCCTTAGAATTAAACAGGCTGTTCTTGCTCAAGTACTTTTGTACTGTAAATGACCTCTCTTGTGAATGGCTAACCATTGTATTAGATATCGTTTAAATTGTCATTCATTCAGTTAAATTTAAACTTCAAATGTTAATGTGCTCATGCTGATTTTAAATGACCCATTTTTGTAACTCGGTTTCAAAAAACGATTGGAGACTGGAGAGGGCACTTTGTGTCGTGAATGCTACTGCCTACATGTTACATCAAAATCCCTTATTTTAAACAAGCAATGTTTCCAATGATATGTCCCTTTTAAAAACGTTTCTGCGTGGTAAACATCAGACCTCGACTGCATCTGAGCAGCAGGTACACTGAGTGAAGTGTTAGTCAAGCACAGGATTCTGGAGGAGTCTTCGGAGAGCGTGTGTGCACGTAAGGGCATTTGTGTGGAGAGAGAGGACAAGCTTTAGAGTGAATAACAAGTGGATAGCGACAGAAAGGAGTTCAGCTCACAGGGGAGACCAGGGCAGAGAGACAGAAAGAGAGCTCAACCTCGTGTCAATTGCAGGACGGCTGTTTAGCTTACTGTGCCACCTGGTTGATGACAGGGGCAAAGTTGGTGGGGCCGTAGAGCTGCACTTTACGAAGACAGTCATAGTACGCCTCCAACACGCCTTCGATGCCGACGCAGTTCGCATTCTCACAGTCGGAGTTCTACGAGTTCAGAATACACATGCATTGGAGAGGACCTCCACAAGTTCATACATAACACATGAGGAATAACTCCTGTTGTTTCATTCTGGGCTACAGTATATTTTATGTTGTAATACGCTACATATCCACTGCTGAAAATTCATGACAGTATAGTTTAGTCTTAATAATGAATATCATGTCTGTGGGGTTTTAAACAGATCTATACAAAAAGGAAACTTCTGTCAGGATGTAATGTAAATTGATTTATTAATAAAAAATAATAATATAATAGTAATAATTATATTACTATTAAGTAGAAGAATCATTCAGTATTCCATATTATAATCTACACTCACCTAAAGGATTATTAGGAACACCTGTTCAATTTCTCATTGATGCAATTATCTAATCAACCAATCACATGGCAGTTGCTTCAATGCATTTAGGGGTTGGTCCTGGTCAAGACAATCTCCTGAACTCCAAACTGAATGTCAGAATGGGAAAGAAAGGTGACTGAAGCAATTTTGAGCGTTGCATTTCACAATCTGCTCAGTTACTGGGATTTTCACGTACAACCATTTCTAGGGTTTATAAAGAATGGTGTGAAAAGGGAAAAACATCCAGTATGCGGCAGTTCTGTGGGCGAAAATGCCTTGCTGATGCTGGAGGTCAGAAGAGAATGGGCCGACTGATTCAAACTGATAGAAGAGCAACTTTGACTGAAATAACTACTCTTTACAACCGAGGTATGCAGTAAAGCATTTGTGAAGCCACAACACACACAACCTTGAGGCGGATGGGCTACAACAGCAGAAGACCCCACCGGGTACCACTCATCTCCACTACAAATAGGAAAAAGAGGCTACAATTTGCACAAGCTCACCAAAATTGGACAGTTTAAGACTGGAAAAATTTTGCCTGGTCTGATGAGTCTCGATTTCTGTTGAGACATTCAGATGGTATAGTCAGAATTTGGCGTAACAGAATGAGAACGGATCCATCATACCATCATGGATCCATCATACCTTGTTACCACTGTGCAGGCTGGTGGTGGTGGTGTAATGGTGTGAGGGATGTGTTCTTGGCACACTTTAGGCCCCTTAGTGCCAATTGGGCATTGTTTAAATGCCACGGCCTACCTGAGCATTGTTTCTGACCATGTTCATCCGTTTATGACCACCATGTACCCATCCTCTGATGCTACTTCCAGCAGGATAATGCACCATGTCACAAAGCTCGAATCATTTCAAATTGGTTTCTTGAACATGACAATGAGTTCACTGAACTAAAATGGCCCCACAGTCACCAGATCTCAACCCAATAGAGCACCTTTGGGATGTGGTGGAACGGGAGCTTCATGCCCTGGATGTGCATCCCACAAATCTCCATCAACTGCAAGATGCTCCTATCAATATGGGCTAACATTTCTAAAGAATGCTTTCAGCACCTTGTTGAATCAATGCCACGTAGAATTAAGGCAGTTCTGAAGGTGAAAGGGGGTCAAACACAGTATTAGTGTGGTGTTCCTAATAATCCTTTAGGTGAGTGTATATTTGTGCATCCCAACATTTGTACATTTTTCGTATATATAAATTATTTCTAAAAAGTCAAATAAAAAATATAAATGGTTAAATTTAATTTAAAATATTTAATAATAATAATATAATGCAATGATTAATAATAATAGTTGTAGTATCAGATCTTTTTTGTATAAAAAAATTAAAACCATTGTAGTAAGCAATGTCCTCTTTTTACAAACCAATACATTCAGAATAAAATCAAGTCCTGTCTTACCTATTTTTGTTTCACTACAAAATTTCCCGAAATTTTAGAACTACGAAAGGTTTCTTGTAAAAAAAGAAAGAAAGAAAATACTGTCATTGTTTGTCATTCCAAAACTGTTTCAACATTTTCTTTCTTCTGCGGAAGACAAAACAAGATAATTTGAAGAACGTTTCTGTCTGAACAATGAAAGTCAGTGGGGTCCAATATTTTTATTTTTATCCACTGCATAAAAATAGATTTAAAAAAAAGATTTATTTTGCGTTCCACAGAAGTAAGAAAGTCCCACCAGTTTGGAACGACATGAGATTAAGTAAATGATGACTGAATTTTCATTCTTGGGTGAACAAACCTTTAACCATCCAAAATTGGTGTGGGGTTATTGTGTGTGTGTTTTCAATGATGGCTATTTTAAGATGTTACTCACCAGGGGAAAAGCATGAGAGATCTTGCCATCAGGAGGGAGTTTAGCTCCAAAGCCGTAGGCAGGGAAGAGTTTGTCACTGTCATAATCCTGGACGATTTCCCCTACGGCTTTAAGGGCCATGGCGTACGCGTTCAGCTGATACGGGTTCATATAGTGGAGCGATGTCGGCTGTGAAGGGTTTCCTGCATTCAGGTATCAATCAATAAGTTTAGACGCAAGTGCAAAGACAGCGATGTCACTAAATTTGTAATCATTGCAAGCCACACAAACACAAATGGTTGAGTTCAGTCAATGAAGATGGTCTTACCATTAGATGCGGTGAAGTCTATTGCTACAGTGAAGTTCAGCTGTGTTCTGTTAAGAGTCATAGTCAAAAGCTGTAACTAATGCAGTATATAATCATATGGGTGACATATGACTTGACATGATTTTCTAATTTACATGTCCAGGTTGTCATAGAAAAGTTTGGGGTTTCAAAAGTTTGGGGTTACGAAATTAATACTTTTATTCAGCAAACATGGTTTAAATTGATTTAAAAAAAAACAACAAAAAAACATTTATAATGTTAAAAACTGTATTAAAGTTAATATTCATCAAAGAATCTTGACATTGGTCATAAAACAAAATGTTTCTTGAGCAGTAAATCAGGATATTAAAACTATTTCTTAAGGATCATGTGACACTGAAAACTGGAGTAATAATGCCGAAAATTCAGCTTTGCCATCAGAGGAATAAATTACATTTTAAAATAAATTAATCTAAAACGGTTATTAAATTGTAGTGCTAATTCACAACATTTCACTTATTTTCTCTTTACGCAGAGGTGAGTTTCCCAAAAGCATTGTTAACCAACTACGGTCGCAAGTTCCATTGTTATCAGCCGACATTCAGTACAATCTATATCTTTTTTTCTAATTAATTCAAATGTCATTTACATCTTTTAGTTTGTTAAGAGACTTAAAACGGCATTTTTGAAGAGTCTGCATGTGCTTAAATGTTTGTACCTAGAAATAAAGCAAAATACCAGAAAAATGAGAATCCTCAGAGAATCCTAATCGTCAGATGCAATGTCCGTAATTTATCTCAAACACATTAAAATAAAGACCCCCAGTGGTGAAAACCAAGTTTTAATGCTGTTATACGTCTATGTGGTGTTTTTAATATGCTTTCAGACAAACCATGCACAAATTCAATGCTGAGTATTTTCTCCTTAAAACTGCAGTGAACCAAACGTGGTTTGAAATTGACTGTTTCTTATGTCACAAACTACTTTGTATCCAATCACATGCAGCGGGCTTTAGCATATCATTAACTATGAGCGCTCTGAAACAGTGGAGTCTCAAGAGAAGTCAGGTTATCTTGGTATATGTTTCTGTTGATATGGAAAATCAGGTACATTTAGTAATATAGCATATATGTATATTGCAATGTAATGATGAACTATATGCCTTTCTCCACTGATGTTCTATGATGTTCAAAGCGTTTCTAAGGATGCTGATTGGTAGCAGCCGTCTGACTCTGAGATGGCAAACAGGAACATGGTTTGTGTAACATTTAAGCAAAAGGCTAATCATATCAATTACCGCTATGTGTCGACGTTGTAAAGAGCGATACCTTTGTGCAGCGTTTACTACAGTAACCTGAGTAAAGGTTGACCTCATGTGAGTGAGTGGAGGTGGGGCTAATTTGCATATTCATGGTTCTGCATATGCTAAATGACACAAGGGTATACAGTTACATTCAAGCTATTTTAATTCATGAAGAAATTGTTTTTCACAGGGCAAAAAAAAAACAGTTAAATATGCAATTTTGGTAAAATAAAATAAAATGATTGAGGTTATTACTCCACCACTACTGTGGCATCATTAACCAAAATGGCTGAGCAGCAAATTTGCAACAATACGTTTTCGGGAAAAAGCCACGACTAGCTAGTTGATTTCATCAACGATGGAACATACTATGGTAGATGAGCAGCGAGTTATGTCACTGTACAGGAAATGCACCTCTGAGCGATAGAACCGGAGAGGTTACATAAATATACAAGCAAAAATTTAAATAAAAAAATTCTAAGTATTTGTTTTTTCCTCCTTTTGTTTTAATAACAGCAGCACTTGTGCTGACATGAACAAAATCAGATCCATATTATTCATGTTTCTAAGGAAGCAAGACATCTGACCTTTAGTACAAAGGAGTTCACATGCTCTATGCCACACATTTCATTAGTAACCTAGAAATGATTCAGTTTTTCTGAATTCCTAAAACACATTTCTCGAAACCATCACCCACTTTCTCAAAACCTTAAACACAAAACCAAACTACATTCAGAGAACATCTGACTTAGAACATCTAACAAAATCAAACAATTGCCTCAAAACCATTTGTCAAAATTAAACATTACAGATCATTTATTAGACACTACATAAAAAAACGGAGAAGATAGCATCCAAATCATGCAGTTGCAGAAAAATAAATTACATAAACAAGTAATCGCAACTTACAGCAGTAAGGTGAACAAATTGTACACTGTATGCCCTGCAAAGTATAGTATTGTACTGAATATTACTGAATGTCTGTATATTACTGTATATTAAAAATACAGTAGTCCAACTGCAAAAATAAAAAAGAGCTGCATTCACTACTAAATTTGTATTATATAATTGTTATTTTGTATAGTTGGTTTGATCACATTATTAGAAGTAAACGATGACAACTGTGTTGTCTCTGCCTATGTTTAGCATATCGCAACACAAGTGCATCACAGTGCGATACGTGTTTTAGCGAGAGATAATGTGTTTAGAGTTTTGCAAAAAGAGCACTTTTGGGTGCCACATATACAAATTCACAATGGACCAAAGAAATAAATAAATTATATAATTGCATATCTACATCGCTAATGAAAGTGACCTAAAATGTGCAGAAACTTTGAGAGAACTCAAGCTTCTACTTAATTCTGAAATCAAAACACTTCTAACCTGGACATGTAAAAATAATCAATCAGTAAGTAAATATTCTTGTGGTTTTAAAAAAATATACAAATATATGTTGTTTAATCAAGTCCATGTATAATTAAAGCTTTAATTGTAACTTAAAGGCAAGTATATTGTATGACATGCTGGTATACTGAAGCACTGCCTTAATATAAGCTGTTTGGAAATGGATGTTTTCTTTAAAAAAAAAAAAAAAGATGCACATTTTTATTAGGGCTGTCAATTAATTAAACATTGGCCCCTCACTCATTTTTTGCTATCTGCTCTCAGTAAGCATGGATTAGTGATGCAGGTTTCCTTTATACAACACTTTACTTCAAGCTTGAATGGCTCCAGCTATGGAGTTAATTTATGGGACATTGTGTAAATTATTTAAATGTACATTTATGCATTTGGCAGAAGCTTTTATCCAAAGCGACTTACATTGCATTCAAGAAACACATTGAATCAGTTCTTGCTTTCCCTGGGATCGAACCCATGACCTTGGCGTTGTAAACACCAATGCTCTACTGACTGAACTACAGGAAAGCTATTTGTATTTTATTTAAAATAATCACCTTGAATTTTCATATGATCCCTCAAATTATTTTACTACTACTGGTTTGTTGGACACAAAAAACATTTAGTTCTATAGTATTTGTATCAGTATTCAACACATGCTGGTAATGCCTTAAAAAATGAGTGGTAAGTGAACTGTCCTGAAAGATAAATGACAATAGGATCCACACTAGTTTATTGATTTATTGGTCTTGAACGAAATATATTCAGATTGACTATCACTCCACAAATGGTTTGCACACATGCCTGATCTAGCTGCTCTCGAACCATTAAACCTGCATCTTTCTCTAGCCTAATTTATCTAGGGACTTTTTAAGGGGCACTCACCCGCCCCGAATGAAGTCCACAAATGTGTACTCCGATTCCACTTTGAAGGACAAAAGTGTTACCTAGAGAGAGTGAAAGAGAGCGAGAGGAGAGATAATGGAAGTCATTATGAAAATAAATCAAAAGACGAGTGCGCTTGACAGGTAATTCATTCACACATACCGTGCCGGAGTTGACGTATTTCTTTTTCCTGCCTTTCTTCTTAGGATTCAGAACCTGAACGAAACAAAAAGACACCCATCAAGCATGGCTGAAAGGAATATGACATGTTACTTAAGTGTCCTCATATGTTTTTTTATCTTATGATTCATGAAACATTTTTGGCACTTTTATGAATAATACTGCCCACGATGTTGTCCCATTACTTTTTAAGAGGCATTAGAGAAACACATTTAGAACTATTAGATAAAACATTATCTAACAAACAATTATCCTGACATGAAAAGTTAGCTAGTTTTCAACACATTAAATGTGTGTATCTCTCCTCTTCATCTTTTTGGTTGTATCTAAGAAGGAATATCCTACAACAACGGTATCGTTATATTATATTCAAATCACTAAAGTAAAAATGTGCCTTTTTTGTAATGAAAAAACAATATTTAACCGTCTCCCATAATTTCAGCAAAACCCTGTAACTGCATAATACAGTTATACATAAACATAAAAAGCTAGTATTTTCCCCACTTTTTAAGAGTTGAAAGCCTATTTTAAGTCGAAATAACAAAAAAAAAAAGCCATAACTCAGAAACCAATCATATCAAAACAAAACAGTCTTTTACCTCATAAACATTGAATTGGCTCTGTCCACGAGACAGCTCTCTATAGCTGGTTGTAAACTCGCCAATGAAGTCATGACTGAAGAAAAATGAAAGCGTTTACTTGTCTGAGGAATATCTAATGAAAATTGCATGAGCACGCTGAGAAGAAATTATTTTGGCTAATGAAAATTTGACTTGAGTTTTTCTTGTTATGCAGGATAATTTATGTGTTCATAAACACAATATTTACTACCCACAAGGGGAACACAAGCCACGAAGAACAACGTACCTTCCATCTCTGTCCCAGTCATAAACATCAACCTTCACTGTTCTGGAGAGATTACAAACAAATCAAATCTCACAGCAAGTCAATATCTAAAATTAAGTGCAAACAGCCTGAATTTCTTCAAAAGGTCAGAGTACGTAACGGAAGCCTGGTGAGTCCACAGAGCCAGTCCAAAATAACCCCAGTGCCGGCTGCTGTCTCAGTCCAGCTGACTGCTGGGATTATTCCCACTGCCACAGTGACACAGCTGTTCGTTTCCACAGCTCACAGCACTAGTAGTGCTTCGTTTCAACACCTCAGAGCTCACTACACAAGTGTTAAAAGTGCAATAAAAAACTATTCCTCTCCAAAAATCATAGGCTCATATCGAAAAAGTCAAACATTATTTCAATCAATCAATACTGATCTTTCCTCATATCACATATTTACTGTCTTAGAGCTTTCAAAATGATGCACTAACACAAATTAAAATACAGTGATCCCTCGTTTATCGCAGTTAATGTGGACCGGAACCCCCGCGATAGGTGAAAATCCACGAAGTAGGATTGGCCCCCCTTGGAATTTCCGTATATGTGTGTGTAGGTACTAGAATGTTTAAAACATGTATATTTATACTTTATATATATATTTTTTAATTAAATCTATTTAACTATAAAACCTTAATATTATACATTTACTCTCTCTCTCTCATACGATACGTATTATGGTGTCATGATTGATTTATGGTTAAATCAGTTCTGGATCGTCAACATTTGCTTCTGAGAGAGGCGAAGAGGCTCCCACTCCACTCGTGCTCTCATTGGTCGATTTTGCATCGGGAACCAATCACGTGCCTTGTCTGAGTGCTGTGGGTGTGTACAAAGCATCTGAGAGAGTTTCTCTCTTTGTCTGGCATCCTGGGAAACCGTTTCTCTCGCATCACGATGAAGCAACGCTGCTTTCCGTAATACGGCTGCTCATATGGCGGTATTTTTTAATGTTTATTTTTCAGTGAATATTTTTGAAAAATCCACGAGGCACTGAGGCCGCAAAACTTGAACCGTGAAGTGGTGAGGGATTACTGTATGCTTAATTGCGTCATTTTATTTAACATTGTTAGTGCATTTATGCAATATTGTTGTCTTCTGTGTGATTTCAACAAACCGTATTTCTTATGAATTGAAGACAGACGTTCTGTAAGATCAAACCCGGATGGAAAATTAAATAAAGCATTCTTTGTGAGGTGAAACAAACAACAGCTGATCCCAAAACGAGTAGAGGAATAATGCAAATTAAAAACATCTGTATAAATGTTTGAAAAGTGGAGAAAGTATAAGGTTTTGGAATTTAAATCTTTCAGATGTTTTGAGTTAAGAGCACAAAAATGACATGCCTTGTTTTCTTTCCTTAAAGCATGAACTGAATGTGTTGACCAGGAAAAATCTGAGATTTATCCCAATGAAATATTTAATATTTGTATACATTAATACAAACATATTTAGTGAAATATCAAATAAGAGAAAAGGAACAGTAAATGTGGTCGTGTCATATGTTTTGAAGAGCCTCACCTGTCGTAGTCTCCATTACAGAGAGCTCGCACTGGGATGGTGAAGGGCTGCCAGACTGGGTTCAAAGTGTTCTTTATCACCTCTGTTTTGTGACAGATAGTGAACCTACAAAAGAGCCAAATCAAAATGAAATCTTATTTAAAGGCTTGTTATGACACTTGTATGGTTTTCTTTGAAGGAATTTGTTTGAAAATAAATACCAACCAACTACAGCGGAGCATCAATAAAAGTGGTTAACATCAAGAGCAGCTCATAGTGGGCAGGAAGAGCTTCACAAAACTACCATCCATAACCCTCTGTTTTCAGTCAATTGAGGGATTATTTTATGTTTATGGGTATTTATGTTCCGTTCGGTTAACATTATGCTAACACCATGTCCTAAACTGGCATGAAATGAATGAATTATGAAGAAAGATGCCATAAATCCTTGTTTATACCATGCGCCTTCCGGAATAGTTTCCTAAAAAGATGTAACCACGTTTGAGTTCTGTTTTGCTGTATACATACCCGATATTTATGTGTGATCAGTGACGACAAAAGAATTTTGGAAAACAGAAAAAGCGGATGACGAATTCTGTCATCATTTACAATTAAATGTACAATGAAAGTCAATTGGGACTCACCAACATGCTTCTATACAACTTCTGTAAACCATTCAAAAAACGATTTTTGTTAGTGTAATCTAATGTGGTTGTTTGGGTGATCATTGGGTGATCAAACTGCATTTCTTTTTTAAATGAAGAAAGACGTTCTGTAAGATCAAACCCAGATTGAAAGTTATAAAGCAAAAACTAAAATAAAACTAAAATAAATAAAACTAAATAAAGCACTCTTTGTAAGGTGAAACTAACAACAGGTGAGCCGCAAAACAGTAGAGGAATAATGCAAACGAAAACATCTGTATAATGGATAGAGTCAGACTTGTAACCCAAATGTCGTAGGTTTGATTCTCAATAACAGCAGGAAATGACTGTACTAGTGTTATTATTATGGTTGCACGTTACTTTACAGTAGGTGTACTTAACATAAGATAGTACTGGTTAATATAAGGTATTACATGGGTTAAGGTTAAGAGTTGGTGCCTAGTTATTGTATAAGTACATAGGGAATTGCGGTGAGGTACTTCACCGCTGGTAAAACGGGTTTTCAATAAAACTTGGCTGCCTATATAGTAGAAAGTCTAAATCAGTGTTATATGACTAGAGAAAAAAAAATCAGTTTTCTTCCTTTTTGCCAAATAGATAAACTTCAACACCCATAATGCACTGGTCACACTGCGGCAACTCCCTCCAATCTGCAATGGATACGCTTACCAGTCAAATTACACCTCACTTTAGTAGGAAATACTACTTGGCAAACTTTTAGTCATAAAGGTGATGACTTGCATTGTTCCCGTGTGCAAGAATTCAAAGAGTGAGTTAAATTCGTTTTCCAGTGAATGTCACAGGCAGTGGCTAAAGGCTGCAAATAATTGTAAATGTGAAGAAAACCCCACTACAGGACATTTTAAAAACCTCTGTGTTTGTATTAAAGATTTCAAACTGGATGATCACTGACACGGAAGGGAAACGGAAGGAAAAACTGAAAAAAGCTGCCATTCTGTCAGTTCTGCCCAAAGCAAAACGCCTTCAGGTACAGATAAGGAAGCTGTTCCACAGTGTTCAATTTGTACCATTATGCTGTTTAAAGAGTAGACATAGTATGATACACTTTTTAGTGGCAAAGAAAAGCCCATGTTGCATCACCTGGTAAGGGCACATGTTCATTAGTAAGAGGAAGCACAACGAATACTCCTTCAAGCACTCATACTCACGTGCCGTCTTCATTACTGCGGTAAAACACCAGGAAGGGGTCCGACTTCCCAAAGAAATCCTTTTTATCCAACTTGTTAGCACAGAGTTGCATGGTTGCAATGTCCTGTTATAAAACACTTTGATTACTTTGGGACAGATGGGAATTGAATATTCCTAGAGCTACCAAAAGCAAACAAGGTGCACAAACAAGCAAACAAAGCACATGCACTTCTGACACTATTATATCCAACAATGCATTTTAATCGCTGGCCTCAGTTAACATCTCTCTGGAGCAGGAGATCAGGACACAACAAAGGCAAAATACTAGGACAAGAAATCAATTCCACAGAGAGGACACACTCATGTCACACTAGGAGAGCAGCAACTGGTTCATACATATTAATGTTGAGCGGAGGTCTCCAGTGTTTAGCTATTTATTGGTGCTGTTCTCTTCAGAATATCAGATCTCTGGGGACTCCCTCAAGACCAGGAGGGAAGTCACACAAGCAACACTTTTAATTGGTTCTTTAGAGAAAGAGAGAGAGAGAGAGAAAGAGAGAGAGAGAGGAACTACAGTCTGGGTGACACACCGGACAGACAGCTCATCTGACTTTCAAAATGGCCAGTCCCTCTTGGGGAGGAAGAAGCTGTATTTGACGTGAACTGTCACGGTTTTCTGCCAAATATTTCCTGTAGCTACATACTATTACAAGGACACAGAGGGACAAAATTGAATATATATACATAACTTGTGCCATCTGAAACGATATTTATGTGGTTTTATGGACTGGCCCAAGGCATAATAACTGTCAAATTGTGAGGGTAATGGCTGAAAAGAGATGGACAAAACAGAGCTCAAAACTCGTATTAACATGAATGGGACAAAATCGTGAGACAAATGCTGCACTTGGCCTGATTTTGGGGCCTTGCATTGATTGTCGCAAGTCTTCAAGGGTGTAGAATTAAATGCGTGCGGGGTAAGCTCACAAAATTATGTCCGGGTCACAGCTCACCTCGAAATTTCTCTCTCTCCCTCTCTTTTTTTTGCACATCATTACATTATTTTCATGACAATTACACACATTTTCCCCCTCCATAAATAAAGATACACTACCTTTCAAAAAGTTTTGGGTTGATTAAATATGTAGATATTTTCTTTTTCTTTTTTTAAACGACTGTTGCCCACTTTAATAGTGTCACGCCGCCACATTACAAGGACTTTTAGTTTGTTTTCATTCAGTCACGCTCCTTTGTTTCAGTTTTTCTGCCACACGTTAATCACCATGGACACTAATCATCACAGCTGTTAGTTATTTCTGTTCATCACCGTATGTATATTAGTGCTTCCTGCTCTCTCTCCTGTTGTTGTTCGTGTTTGCCGCATGTGAGTAGACACTGATGTCGCGACACCTTCTATGTGGATTACCTTTGGTTATTGTCTATTTTTTGAAATCCTCTTCATCATCATCATCATCTTGCTTTGTGACAAATACATGTTAAAATGTCATGTATTCCTGTGATCAAAGTTGAATTGTCAGCATCCTTTTCTCGGGTAATATCACCTGATCCTTCAGAAATCAGTCTATGGTTTGCTGTTCAAGAAACATTTTCTCATTATCATTAATGTTGAAAATGTAATATTTTTGTGGAAACCATATTTTTTCAGGATTATTTGATGAACAGAATGTGCAAAAGAACAGCAATTATTTGAAATAGAAATATTTCGTAACATTATAAATGTATTTAGTCACTTTGATCAATTTAATGCATCCTTGCAGAATAGAAGTATTCATTTTTTTTAAATGACATCAAACTGTATATAAATAATTCACATGTGTAAAAACATTTACTGTATTTTTATTTCAAATCAACATACAGTTAAAAAAGTGCAAAAAATACTTCTAGGATGTATATACATAGTTTAATTTAGTTCTCAATTTTTGTTTTATTAATTTATTTTGCATAGCACTAAAGTGAATTTGGGAAATAAATGTGCTAATTACTAATAAAAATATTACTTTTTCATAATGCTCCTAATACTTTTGTTTATGTACTTAAAATCAACATACAGTAAATTAAACGCTTACATGATGTATAAATAATTTAATATAATCAAAAACAATTCCTTAGCAGTAATGTGAATTAGTGAAGAAAATATGCTAATTACTAAACATTATTTTTTAGTAATGCAAAACAAACAAGCTTCCTTTCTGTTAAACAATGTCATTTTTTTATTCTTTTTACTGAAATCTATATAAAAGGAAATTAACATACACCAATTCTTCCATTATGTATGAATAAATACATGTGCTATGTTTTTACTCCGTTTATTTCATTTTACTTTTTTTTTATTGCAGTAATGTGAACTGAAGAAGGAAATGTGCTAATTACCATAAAGATGATGTAATGCAAAACAAATCTTAATGGTACTACAAGCTTCCATTCCTTTAAACAATTTAGAAAAATTTGTTCTGTACATTTTGAGATGAAACATGCCCCGTAATGAAATATGACACATGATGGACATGTTTCATGAGATTCACCAGTTCACACTTGAGTGACGACAGATATATCCACAATTGATTAACTTGAGAAACCTAGATATTATTTAGCTTTCTCTGTCTCTCAGTACCTAATATTAGCACACACACAAAAAGAAACAAAAAACACTTCACCTCTGATATTTAAATAAAATGCTTTAGGCATTCAGCTTGGAAAAGACAGAAGACTCAGACTATGTGTGTGTGTGTGTGTGTGTGTGTGCGTGCATGTGTGCGTGCATGTGCATTAGTTTTGTACTGACCCTGCAATTGCTGAGTTCCTCAGCTGTGAAGATAATGTTCCCGCATTTCTTCCCTGGAATGCCCCTGAGAAAAGATAGATAAATGCTTTTAAACCTTCAATAAAATGTGGGCTAACGTTTTAAAAGACAAGAGTTCAAGTAAAACCCTCGTGAAGTCTGGCAGAGTTATAAGCACACTGCGAGCCCACTCAAAATCAGGACAAATAAGACGACTCCATTTTTGTGTGCTTTTCACAGAGTTGCTGGAGCGCTTTTTGCTGCTAAGAGCTTTCTGCGGAACAATTCGATTGCACTGGCGGTAATAGTGGGCCACTTCAGCGGCTGAATAGCCCACAACGAACCTCTGAAAAGAACATGATTCACCTGAAAAGAGGGAAAGTGTAGGGAATGAGGGGGGGAAAGGTGATGAGGGTTAGCAAGAAAAAAAGATCAAAGGCTGAGGGTGAGATTGAGGGAAAGAAGAGAGATTCTGTGGAAAAGAGAGCAAGCAAGTGAAAGAACATTATAAACACAAAGAAAAACACCATATGCACATTGATTTTGGATCTTAATGAAGCTCACAATTTAACAATTTAACTTGCATAAAAATAAATCACCTCTTTCTGAGTGAAAGAGGACATTTAATGAAAAATAAATGTAGAGATACATACTGGTTTGTGGAAAACAAGCACGGAAAAGTCATTTCAGAGGTAGAGCAAGTTATACTTTTCTAAAGAAAACTAATTCTTTCATCATAACATGCACCCATGAATCGTTCAAAATTATCATTTAGTAGGGGAATTTAGACTCTAAGTGAACATGATGCACAATAACTAGCTAGACTAGAATAACTAGAATATACTGAAGATATTTGTCATAAAATTCTAAAATGAGATGATTTGATTCCAGCTCAAAAGATCTGTCTCCATGGCCACAGACTCTCTTTTATCATCTCAAAACCCCTTCTGTTGTCTCATGTCATCTTTGCATTTGATTGGCTAAAATGGGATTCCCATGGGAACAAATACCCCCACAAGAGCTGAGTTGCAGGTTAGCCTGATACTTTAATACAGCCTTTGACCCCTCTATCTATTCACAGACACACACACACACACTCACACATGTGCATAAATTCACAATGGTACACACATACATTCACCTACTGAAAAAATGACTCAATGATGCCAAATAGGAATTTAGACTGAAGGACATTTAAGACAGGCAAGCGTCCCACCACGCTTCTCATCTCCCCCCTCCTGAGACACATGTCAGATCCAGACATGCAGGTAAGATTCAGTGAGGCGGATCTGCCATGGAGAAGGCTAGAGGTGGCATGGAGGCTGAAAATGACTCTTGCAGTGGGAAGTGTTTTATTAAGTTATCTCCAGTTGGCTGAGCTGTAATGAATGCAATTATATAATAGTTTTTAAAAATACATTGCTGTATATTACTTTCTTGAAATTTTCAGTGTGAAGAAATAAAAAAAGAAAACCAAGAGTATCACTCTAAAAAATTGGTTCATTTTGTGTCCCTAACTAATATATAATGCGATTAGCTGATGCCAACTTTGATTATGTGCTATTTTTAATCACAAATTTTTATAAGCACACAAACACAAATCTAGTAACTTTCTTTGTTGTTTTTTGAGATCTTAATACCTATATTAAAACAAAACTGAATATATATATATATATATATATATATATATATATGCACAAACACACACAAATCAGAATGAGCCCTATTCGTGGAATTTGTTGTGAATTTTCAGAACCTCTTGGTGCACACACACACACACACACACACACACACACACACGACATGAGAACAAAAGAGCATATAAATAAGACTGAGGGAAAAAAATTATAATGTCAAACAACAGTATACATCTGGAATAGATTTATGTACAGATTTGTGGATTATGTGCTCTATGTACAGCTGTATACATAAAATATGAATATGAATTTACAAAATGTCTAATTATTGCCCCTTTCTCTTTCTCAAGTACTGAAAATGATTTATAAAAACAAGTGGTAATTGCTGTGAACGTTTTTGTGCCGAGATGTTCTAGAGCCCCAGATCTGTAACATCTGCCTGTCGGCAGAAGTGCAAACAGGTTGTGTCTGGGGTGAGAGGGGTCTGTGATGATGTTTCCTGTCTGTTTCTTCATTCTGGAGTTGTACAAGTCCTGAAGGTTGGGCAGGTGCACACCAATTATCCTTTTAGCTGTCCTGACAGTCCATTGCAGTCTTATATCTTATTTGCTGGCTGACCCAAAGTAGACAGTTATATAAGTGCACAGAACTGACTCAATAACAACTGAGTAAAACAGTGTCATCTGCGCCTGCGCCTTTTTCAGGTGACGAAGAAAATACAACCTGTAGCTGTAGCTGTAGAGCATTGGTGCTTACAACGCCAAAGTCATGGGTTCGATCCGGAAAGCAAGAACTGATTCAATGTGTTCCTTGAATGCAATGTAAGTCGCTTTAGATAAAAGCGTCGGTCAAATGTATAAATGTAAGGTGGTGCCCTGGAACTTGAATGACTCCACTGCTTCCACTGTGCTGTCCATGATGAAGGGTGGTCCACAATCATTTCCACAGTTTTATTTTGTGCAGACTCTGTAAGCAGACTCATCATCACCTTGGATGAGGCTGATGACTGATGTTGTCTGCAAAATTCAGGAGCCTGACAGAGGGGTCTTTAGATGTGCCACCCTGAGGAGTGCTAGAGCTGATAGGTAGGATACTAGATGAATGTGAATTTTAACCAACCTAGCTGCTGCCTGTCTGTCAGGAATGATGATCCACTGACAGATGGAGTTGAGTACAGAAAGCTGTATCAGTTTATTCAGGAAGATGGTGTTGAAAGCGGAGCTCCACAAGTCTTTGAAGAAGTCCTTAGTTTGTCGAGATGTTGCAGGTTGTAGTGAAGTCCCATGTTGACTCCGCTTGCTCGATAAGTAAACTCCAGGGCGTCCAGCAAGGGTCCAGCGATGTCCTTCAGGTGGGCCAACACCAGTCTCTCAAACGATCAAAGATGTCATAGCAATATGTCCTATGATTTTTGGTTTCTTGAGTACAAGAACGTTGGTGGGTCATTTGAAGCAGGAGGGGACTTTACACAGCTAAAGTGATCTGCTTAAGATCAGTGTGAAGATGGATGACAGCCGGACAGCACATGCTTTGTCTGGGCCTTTAGCTTGCCTTATCTTTTGTCTGATGGCAGTGTGGAGAGATGGTCAGAGCGGGTGTAGAGTGTGAGACCAAAGATTAATTTAAGTATGCGGGAATTAATAAAAAAATATTAAAGTGTGAGATATATATATATATATATTGTATATTTAGGCTCCTATCACCTATCAGAGTAAACCAATCACTACTGACTGAGCAATCTGACCAAATCAAAGAATTCTGTGAAATAAATACATGCATATATTTATATTTATATACAGTACACTACTGACCAAAGGTTTAGGGTTAGTAAGATTCAAAAATTTGATTTTTAATGTACTAATTTAAACAAAAGTAACAATAAATGCTTCTAAATAATTGCAAAAAATCTATTTCTATATTCTATTTTTAATGTACTAATTTAAACAAAAGTAACAATAAATGCTTCTAAATAATTTAAAAAAAAATCTATTTCTATATTCTTCTTTTGAAATTTGTATTCATCAAAGAACTGCCGAGAGAGAGAGAGGGAGCTGTCAAACTGTAAACACTATTACGATCAACCATGTTATTTCCTGGAAAACTTATCATAACAAATAATAATTTCAAAAGTGGTTTTAAAAAGCATCATAGAATGACCCAAGATGTCAAATGAAAATCCAAAGTAGAGAATAAACAATCCCGAACAGAAAAAACGAGCTACTTAGGGGAGTTTGGGAGTCCAAGGACAGTGCTATTGGATTTTTCCCTGCACAAGTACAAAGACCAAGTAGGAGAGGGTTCAGCTTGTCTGAAGAGTCCACGTCTTGCCCCAGGCATCAACTCATCATGCTCAAGGTCACATGTGGCTCATCATAACCGACTCTCTCATTACTCAGTACCAACGAATGTATAGCCCAAGACAGCTGTCAGTGTCACTACCTCTCTGCATTCACTTTCCTGCTGCTATGGAAACAACTTATAAAGGTGAGCAGAGGAGGTTTTCAGTCCTAACTTCTGCTGCGAATGAGGGCTCCATCGGAAGTGCCACTAGTGTAAGTAATACTGGAGTGTACAGAAGGAAACAGAATGAGGGATAAAAAATAAATAAATAAAAATGACTGACAGGAGGGAAATGAATGAGGGAATATATTAATAGCATTTAATGAATGACATTTAAGATTTCAAGAAGAAATGTCTTTGGATTAAGATTTATTGCACTCAAATACCTTGCTTTCAGTTAAATCAAATTGTGGTATGAAACTATTCATGGTCACAGGCGAAGAATACACTTTTCCAGCTGGGCTGTCACCTCTCTAACACAGCATATCTGACAGACAGAACAAAAGCATCTCAAGATTTTATCGGAGGGCTTCAAACCCCCCCTCCCACCCCCCTGTTTTACTGTGTCAGTGCCAAAAACATCCTCCCTGCATGTTTAATCAGAGTCCTCGGCAGCCAGGATAAATCTGGGTGCCATTAGATGCTGAGTCTTAAAGGACACAAACATCCAACACTGCTGGATGTATGTCATGAATGCACTTTCACAAGTACAAATATATCACTCCAGTTTAAATTTGTTATTCAAATTAATGACAGCTAACAAAAGTGACACTGTACCCACATATCGCTTGAATGTGATATTCACATTTTAGCAATATTTCATCAACATACCGAGTGACATTGTTTGGCAACTAAAAATAGGTAGTTTAATGAACTGTATTACTTGTGGTGACTATATATATATATATATATATATATATATATATATATATATAAAAAATTACAAGTATTAAATTAAAGGTTTCTAATTTTGCTTATGTATATATATATATATATATATATATATAAGCAAAATTAGAAACCTTTAATTTAATACATGTATTTTTTTAACAAAATTATTATGAATTGTTAAATAATTAAATATGCATTTTATATTATTTAATATATGTACAAGTATTAAATTAAAGGTTTCTAATTTTTCTTGTGTCCTACAAAAGGTTTACATGCATATGATGCATATATATTGTATGAATTGTATACATTGTATGAATATAATTTTTATCATTTTATGCAGCATCACCTCTTTTCTCAGTGTCTAAAATGGTTTAGTCAAAGTAAAGTAAAGTCTCGGAAAGGAGGATATTAGAGAGAACGAATTTCTATCTTATATCCTCCTTTCCGAGAGTTTACTCCGCTCTGATTGGTCGGACGGGCCAGTCTGTTGTCACTGGTTTACTCTGATTGGTCAGATGACCCAGTTTGTTGTCATTGGTCTAATCTGATTGGTCAGATGACTCAGTCTGGTGTGACTGGTAAGATTGCCCAGACAGCACGTATCGGAAACCAAACTCCAATAACCATTTCTGAACTTCGGCTCCGGATGATTCACTTGTTCACTTAGTTGTTATTTATGAACAATAACAATGGTGTTGGTTTTACTGTATACATTTTAAAGAGTCCATTTGCTTTCGCAGCGCATAAAACCATCTTCTCAACATGTCAACAACACAAACCAAACTCTCCCAGGCCTCAGCTACAACTACATGATTTGAGATTTGAAGTAGAGGTTGTTCCCAGGCAGCCAATAAAGAACATAAGTAAGTTTGGGCAGGAAGTAAAACTGGAATTACTGATGACAACTTTCAGGTATTTTAGACCTGGTTGTCACTTAAGTAACTCCATTTATCGTAATCTTTGATCTCTGCAGCTTTGCAGAACAAACAGCTATATAGGGGCACTTTCATAAAAACTTTGCTGCCATAATGTTTTGAATGGTTTCCAAGTTGTTGCTAAATGGTTGCTATGTGGTCCAAGTCAAAAGAGCAAGATTATGATATTACGGTCTCTAGATAGATGCAACTGTGTAGGATTTATATTTATATTTATATAATATATATATATATAATTTAAAAGACAAAACTAAGTGATAGAAAAGTAATAAAACCGTCTCACAAGCTTCACAATCTAAACTCTCATTTATGACACAAACAGTTTAGCACATCTTATAATACTTGCATGTATTGGTTTGTTCATATACAGAGCATACACAGTTAATTATTTAAAGATCATCAGTCTCTTTTATCATATCGCTGTTGTCGCTTTGCGTCATGCATAAAAATGGCCCTTAACTGTGATAAAACCAGTACAATGCACAGCCTCTTGTGGCTTATTGCTTTAATTTGTAATACAGCTCTTCATGTAAATGTGACAAAATCATGCATCTAAGCTTTGTTGTTCCTGTACATAAAATGGTATCATCAATATAATGGTGCCTCATAAAGGTGAATTACATGAATTTTAAAATACTCAAGCATCTAAAAATACAGTTCGAGAGACCAGCACGTTGTGTTGCTGAAGTACGCTGCAGGTTCAGCCGTGGGAACAGACTGTAGAGAATGACTAAGCCGGCCAATTAGGCAATGATGGTGAGCATGCATTAACTGATCTCACTGTAGGAGAGATAGTGTTCGGTCAGTGCAGGTTAATAGCTGTCAAAAATGCCCGGCTCCAAACAGCACTCAAAACACAGATTGTAGAAGTGCACATCAGAGCAATTAAGCAGAAGATAAATGTCTGTCAGTGATGAGGTATTGTAGAGAAATGCAAATATATACTGTATCTGAAGGAAGTGCTTGATCCAGATAAGGACGGTGATCATGTGACCGTTAACTCGATTATGCATAATGAATTTTAAAGGCCCCACTGTGTTTACAGGTCTCTGGCTTACGGATTTGGCGCACACACACACACATCTGGTGCAGGAGTCAGGAACTGTGCTTAAGTTCTAAGCCTATGGTTCCCTGACTGAGCCCTCCTAATAAGCCAGGGACTCATTTGAAGGTCAAACGCAACAGCTGAGACCACAGATAAAAAGATCTTGAGATATGCTTAATCTCACCCACTAAAATAGCATCACCAGAATACAAAGTAAACAGAGATATTCATGTATTTTGGACTTTAGAACTTATATGGGTATATTCACCAGAAAAGCTAATTATCTCATGATTTACTCTCTCTCATGTTGTTCCAAACAGGTATGCATTTTTTTCTCTTGCAGACTTTGGACTACAATGACTTTCATTATACAGTAGAACCCCGACTTACGTAACGCTCTACGTACGAAAAGTTCGACGTACGATAAAAGATTTCGGGGTTTTTTTCCGCTCGAGTAATGACAAAATGATCGAGATGCGAAAAATGAAATCTCAGCCTAGGCGACAATTTCCGAGTTTTGTTTTTAAATTCGTGCGCCACTGACCCGTAAACTCGCACCAATCGTCCCGCTCTCCCATTCGCTGTCTCCCGGCTCGGACGCTAGCTTTCACTGCAGAATCCTGCTCTCCTATTGGTCAGCATCGCTCCCACCAGCCTCTGCGTAGCGGCGTTCCTCTCCCATTTCGTCTGTGCTACGCTAACGCTAAAGTTCGTCCGCGCTTTCGCATACAAGTTTTGTTTTCATCGTGCTGCATCGTCATTATTTTGTGCCCAGTTAACATAAACTTTTTTCTAATCACTAGCCATGGATGTGAAGATTGTTGCTGAAGTAAAAGGAAAGAAGAGGATGCTCTCCATGGAGACGAAAAGGGAGATAATTGAGAAGAATGAAGGTGGGACGCGCTTGTCCACCATAGCGAAAGAATATGGCCGTAACCCTTCAACCATAGGGACCATACTGAACAAGCTTTATTATAAAATTAAATGTGGTGTTTTCGTAGGGCTTGGATTAGGCAATTTACATGTAAAAGCCTGACCGACTTACGAAAAGATCGATTTACGAAGCCAACCTCGGAACGGATTATTTTCGTAAGTCGGGGTTCTTCTGTACTCGTTTCTTTTAATCTTCAACATATAGTACATACACACACACACACGATATATAGATGTGTGTATATACACACGCACAGCTTTATACTGAATTACAGAATGTTCATGTTTGGTGAACCATCCCTTTAAGCCACCAAAAATATGAGGAAATTGGCCTTGGTGCACCAAGTTTGAATATGCAAATGAGATTTCAGCTATGGCTGAGAGGAATCTTTTTTGGGAATTACGATTTTGTGTGGCTTTGAATATACAACAGGGCACAAGTTGTATGGACTATTTGGTTTTTCTGCAAATCTAATTTTGCAATCAACAAAGAAATTAAGTCATACAGTTAACTAAAGTAACATAAAGAAAAATAATTCATACCAAAATTGTAATTAAGTGAACTATTTATTTACTCAAAATTATTGGTAGCAATTAACACTTTTTTTTTTACTTTAGTTAATGTATTAGTTAATATGAACAAACTATGAGCACTATATTTTTACAGTATTACTGAACTTTTGTTAACTTAACTGTTTACTAACTAATGTTAACAGATATAACTTTTGTGATTATGTTTAAGTGTCAAAGTGTCTGTAGAGCAGCGAAAATTTAGTTTTTTTTGCCATACAACAGAGTGTGAAAATCCATTTCAGCTACTGATGTCTGTGATACCCTTCATCAGTACACTGACTGTGGTGTGTTTGGCAGTTTATCTGGAAACGCTTCACCCTCATACATCTCAGAGTAAACCTGTGACAGTGCTGCTACTATGATGAATGTCTCCAACACTAAGGGTATTTTCACAGAAAATGTCATGCTTTCTTTATAGCTAATTAAAACCTTAGTTTGTGTGTGTGCGCACGTGTGTCGAGGAGTAGAGAGCTAAAGTGCGAATTATGTATGAAATAGATTGATCGAGTGTGTATAAAAACACATGGGCGTAACATTAGGTAATTTGTTTTTCAGCAGTGACCAATGACAAATTACCCTCCGTCTGATGGAGTAATTCTTCCTACCTGCGTGGTGAGACATATTTTGGAGAAATATTTTCAATACTCATACATAGCAAATAGATTGCATTCTGTGACAATTTAAAGCCTTGAGCCGAAATATTGACACCCTGTGCTGTTATAGTACAACGTTTTACATTCTCTCATCTCAAACATTCCTGGACCGAAACCAGGTTGTCTATAAATATTTTGCTCAGCCTGACAGTATATGGCTCTCTTCTATCCACGCACATTTTCTCCACAAATCCTCCACGCTCACATGTGGAAATGAGGCTGGAGAAAAATCAAGCCCGAAGGGCCCGGAATATGGTGCGGAACCTAAAATCCCCATCTCTGAACATCCCGTGGCATCTCTTGTCCTTAGGACTCCCTGGCCTTATCTTGCGAAAACAGAGGGAATTAGATGTATTCGCCCAAATGCAGTGCTATGTAATTGAAAAGCCACTAGTCTTGGTGGGTTGCCATAGAAACCAGCAGGTAATAGAGTAGTACCTCTTCCTCCACACTTCCACCCCAGTGTGTTACAGTATCTGCCCACTAGCTCTTTAGAGAGACGGGCTGACCTACTAAAATATGCCTATTGCCGCCAACCTTTTTCCTAATCCGCTGCTTGCCGCTTGCACAGCACAGCAGAAAGCGTGACACAAAGGCCAAAAGGAGATGGCCCATTTAGTGTTTTTTGCCCCATGCCGTGTCACCATCAGATGCATTTGCAAAAAGCTCGCTGTCTACCATGCTGTGATACAGGGTATGTGCGCAGCCACCGCTGTGTTCTTCGCAGGAAAAAATCAGCAGTTAGACAGGACTTACAAACTATTTTTCATGTCATCCACGGGTTTAGTCACACAGTCTAGCCATATCTTTAATATATTTTGTTTTGCTTGTTAAAGTGACTTAAAAAAGCTTTATTTCCGATTACTGAGCCCATTACGGAAAAGCATGTGAATTTTACATGAACACATTAATCACATATTTTTGTTTCATATGTCATTCAATAAAACTTTTTTTTTTGGTAATTGAAATAAGCTAATTTAATTAAAAAAATTATAAATATAAAAAATATACACACAAACACACACACACACACTATTATTATAAAACTTTCATGAAAATTAGAAGTGTTCCCTTGGCAACTAAGTGAAATACATAAGTTGAAGTACTTGAATTACTGAAACTAAAACTGAAATAATTTTAGAAAAAATAAAAACTGAAAATGTATATATATAAAGTTTGTGTGTGTGTGTGTGTGTGTGTGTGTGTGTGTGTGTGTGTGTGTGTGTGTGTGTGTGTGTGTGTGTGTGTGTGTGTGTGTGTGTGTGTAAACACTGTTTTGGTAAACATTTATATTTACCAAAACTAAAAACATTTTTATATAATTTTTAACAAAAAAATAAAAGACAATTTAACATATCAATACATGCTATTATTGTATATAAATAACACAAAATTCTGGATGTTTATGTTTATCAGTTTGTTGACAGCTTATGTTTATCAGTTTATCTAAGAATGTTATATTATTAGAAAAATGTGATATGGATGGATGGATAGATAGATGTATCTATGCATGCATGTATGTCAGTTTAAAATAAAAACTTGAAAAAGCCACATTAAAATATCAATATATACTATTAAAGTATTTAAATAAATCACATATGATTCTGTTAAAATGACATGAAAAATTCATGTGGTTCTTCTATTAGAGCAAATGCAAGCACAAATCCCTTTGAAGGCATCATCCAGACATCTTATTTTGTGCAAGTGAAATAGATCATTGATGTGACCCAGATATGCTGGACACTGGCAGTGTGTATCCAGAGTATCATCCTTACTCAAGTCAAACTTAATTAGCTGCCCTTTTTAACCCGCCAAAGCTTTTGGATCCATTTGTACACACAACTGCTGCGGATTGATATGGGCATAGAAGGTTTGCTCCTGACAGACCCCACACCAGCACCTCGACCAAAGTTAAAAGCATTGATTTTCGAAGCAATGTCAAAAAGCTAGAGACTGTAAAAGGATTTTGATCCGCGAGCTGCTCGAAAAAGACCAATTTATCAAGCCTTTTCTCTTATAATCGTCCTGAGAGCACTTGCTATAAATGAGCTCAGCTGGACCATGTGGGCTAGATGAACTTATGTCTTCCATGTGGTTATATCTGGGGCCTGAATAGAGACCCCATAGGATTTGGAGAATTTTTAAACAGAACTGTTTCCATGGTACTGTTTCTTCTTCAATGTCGTATCAAGGGTGAAAAATAATCAAAGACTTACGAAAGCACCCGCTCGAGTCTTGACCCAGAGGACCCAATAATCTCTCCTAGAGTGCAGAAAGTCTGGCCAAGGAAGGACTGTGAGAGACAAAACAATACAGGTAAATCAAGCTCTGTGGGTTCCCTGATCTATAGACACAAATCAGCAGTGACAGTCCTGTCTGAAAAAATCTCAGAAAGATGGTATGAGGACTCACCTTGGATACTGTATGTCACTGAGTATAAAGACAGGTGAGGCCTGGCTGATGAAACTCTAAGCAATGGAAGGGGTGAATCAATGACATGGAAATGCATACAAAAAAAAAGCGAGCTAAATAAATAAATAAATAAACAAGACGAGACTCTGAGAACTACGACAGACTGTTTCATGCAGTTTTGAAGGACACAGAGGGTCTGGGCTTTGAACATGAACATTTTTTTTTTCAAAGGATGAGAACTGAAAAACAAATTGCATTCTTTTTGTAACTATATTTGGCATGACGGAAAGCAAGCAATGGATAAATTACACTCATTTACAGCTTGTACCTTCTGTTATCCATATCCATTGCAGCAGGAAAGACAGAGTAAAACAACAGAGTAAAACCTGGTTCTTGTCTATCCATTAGCATGCAGGAAACGACATGTGAGACATTAAAGTTCGCTTACATGTTTTGAAATGTTTGAGCTTCTTGAGTCCACATTGTATCTGCATTAAAAGATTGAAAGTGAACTGGGAGATCATGTCTGAGCTTATTATCACTGTCTACGGAATTGATTTTTCAAAACTAAAGGCGCAAAAGTTCGGTCATCCACTTACACGTCAAACCGAAGGTTCTGCTTTTCTTCGAAGAAGTAATCCAAGACAAACTTCCTCACAAAGTCTGGGTTGAGAGTGTTGTCAATCACTTCTGTTCGGCCAAACTAAACAAGAATAAAAGAAGCATCATTGGATTAAATGTTTTAATGGCAAGAAAATGGCATCATCTTAAGAATAAAACTACTGTAATATTGCTAAGTATTGTCCATTTAAAAAAATAACAACATTGTTTCACCTTCCTTAGTACAAACATTGTACATAAAGGTTATTCTCTAAACTGGGTAAAAAAAAATAGACATTTTAAAAATATAATTTTTTTACCACCCCAAAATATTAGTGAAACTAAATTTTTTGAAGTACTTTTAACCCTGTAGCTAAAATTCAGGATGTATGAATGCAGTTTGTCTCTTTTCTATTTTATTTGAGAAAAAAAATTAAAATGTAGGACATTTTAAAATTAGAAAAGTAAAAAAAATGATTGATACATTTATATTTACCATAATTTAATATATATATATA
The DNA here is from genome assembly GCA_037043235.1 of Rhodeus uyekii. Taxonomy (NCBI): domain Eukaryota; kingdom Metazoa; phylum Chordata; class Actinopteri; order Cypriniformes; family Acheilognathidae; genus Rhodeus; species Rhodeus uyekii. Next base: position 4,618,733 of record JAWRVZ010000027.1, read on the forward strand.
TATATATATTTTTTTTTATATATATATAAATATATATTTATATACTTTTTTTATTAAATAGACAGTGGTGTTTATAAACTGCAAAATATATTCTTTTTTTCTACCATAACTTATATACAGTAAAGAAGAATATATATTTTGCCATTTATAAACACCACTATCCTCCAAAGAAACATAATGGTTAAGATAAACCATAAATGAAGCTAATATTATTCACTCATCTGTATGTATAATCTGCACAGAAGGAATGATGAGCCAAAGCGCATAATAACAGTTGCTGTGATCATATTTTCATGAACAGAAGCAAAATCAGCCCTTAGATTTCCCTTCTCTCCGCAGACTCAACAGCAGCCTGAGCTCTGCATGAATGTGGGGCAGGAATAGCAGCTCAATGTGAGCTCGTACAGCTTCCTGCCAACGTTCACATCCCTGAAGCAATCACACAGTAATTCCCATTGGACAGGAGTCCTCGGTGGAGCTCACCGACTGCACAGAGTAATGAACTATTGATTCCCAACTCAGATTCAGACCCAAGATCATGTTCTCAACACCCCAGACACATAATCCCACCTATCAACTTAGTATCCACGCTTTCCATTATCTCCTTCTGGAGAAGTTCCTGGTCGCTGCATTATCTGTTTAGGGGAGCAGGCTGTTTATAATGCAGTTGCTATGCTTGCTTTTGGAGGTACTTGTTATGTGAGTGGGCACTTGAGTGTTGATATGCATGCGGAGAAAGCCACTGGTCCAGATACATGCTAGCTATATAAAAGTACAGTGAATATTTCATGATGCCATCTGGAGAGTGAGATATCTCTAGAGAAGTCCAGAGCGCTTGCTGCATTCCTCGAGTTTCCAAAGGCAAACTACTGCTTTTTTCCTTACACTCAATCTAAGACTTTCCCAGAGGCTGGCGATTCTTTGAATCCTGGCAAAGTGGTGAGATGCAAATAATAGTTTCATTTACAATTCTGCCAAAAGGGAAACAATGAAACAGAACTGGAATTGTACTGGAATTTTTTTTTCTGCATTATTTTATAACAGCTGCTTGTTACTATCCACAGCATGGCATAATCATTTCCAGTTTTCAAAGTCAAAACTATTTCCTTCAAGTTGAATGTTCTTTTTTGTTAAATTCAAACTTCTTCAAGCTTCTAAAAAAACAACATCTGTAGATCTGAAGAGCTTGGTTTATGAAAATTGGGTATTTTTTTAAGCAGACTTAAGTGGGTTAACAAAATTGAAATTTTAAAAAAATTCTCCAAGAATTCGATTACCATTCAACATGGGTTCTGTAAAATAAATAAAAAATATTGTGCATTTCTTTGATCAAAATACAGTTAAAGGGCAATATTCAAAATGTTGTATCATTGTAAAATGTAATTAATTCCTGTGATGCAAAGCTGAACTTTCAGCATCATTAATTTAGTGCCACATGATCCTTCAGAAATCATTCTAATATTAATAATTTTGTGGAAACCGTGATTTTTTTTATAGAAAGTTCAAAAGTAATCTTTTGTAACATTACACGTCTTTACTGTCACATTTGATCACATCCCTGCTTAAAAAAAAGAAAAATCCAATTTAGTAGATAAAAATAGTAATATTGAATATTTCAGGTTTGTTATTAAAAGGTTCTGTAAGTTTATGGATGCTGTTTCTAAGAGAAACAGTGTCATGAGATTTATCTGGAAAGCACACAATCATAAAAGAAAAAGAAGAACAGCAAGTCCACACAATTGCAGACAGGAGGAGGAGAATATCGAAGGACAGACACAACAATCTGATAATAGACAGAACTGAAAAACAACTTCATGATGGATACAAAAGTACAACAATGGATCACATCAATATAACTGCAAATTGTGTCTTGACTGTAGCTCCTACAGTTGTGGCAAATGGACCGTGTTAATTGATATTACAGTTCTTCAAAAGGCTAAACACAACACTCAGTTCATATGTAGCATCAGAAGCATACTAACCTCTCTCCACTCTTTAGTACCAATCCCTTGAACGTACAACACAACCACTGTGAAGAGAAAATGGAAAAATAATTGTCAAACACAGAAAGAAACGGTCAATAAGTAGATAAAAAGACTTGCAACTTTTGTACAATCTGGAGATGCTTCACCGAGAGCTTCATCCTAGCTTCTAATTAGAAAACGGCTTGGAAAAGTGCCTACTTAATGGGATGTGACCAGTATGAAGTATTAGTCTCAAATCCAGGTCGAAGTGTGGAGCAGCAGGTGTAAGGATCTAATTCATCAATAACTTTATTCAATCATTCAAGAGGAGTCTAAACAGGAAATGCCCTGACCAACAGCGCTATGGGTGGTAATTGGAGTAGATGTCAGAAATGGCTTGATTAGATAGTCCAGCAAGCTCATGAAGAATACTAAATCTCCAACTCGCATCCTTGCTCTATAATGTGCCGACATAGAGTCGGAATATTTCAGGATTTGCTTTTTTGTTGGATGGATGGATGGATGGATATAGGATAATATATGGCAGAATTGTAATCACTATCATAAAACTTGGTGTATAGATATGTCTAATTATAAATTTAAAAAAATAATGTTTATGCATTTTGCATAAATAAATTGGGTAAAATAATGTAAATAAGCTCAGTATCCTGTTAATTATGTCAGTTAACGCTCATTCCACCCAAACGGATCTTTTTTCCTGAGAACATCCCTGAAATTTAATCACTCTGAAAATAAGCCCAAAACAGCATTTCTTGTTTTTCACGATGCAAATGTTACTCGAAACAAGGCATTATGAATGCATCTCTCTGTTGCACTGAACAAGATTAGACTGACCACATTCATTATTTTCAACTCCTCGAAAAATCTGCAGTAACTACACCGGGGCGGCTAATGTTTAACGATTTCACATAAATTACATGGAACAATCATCAGAGCACAAAAAGCATTTCAGGAAGAGTAGAGACACCTATTCAGGTATGACCTTTGCCAGATCAACCGAGGAACTGATTTAGAATAAATCTCAGTGCAAATTATGGCAACTCAGATGTCAGTCAAGCGTTTGATTGCTGTGAGCATTAGGGTGAAGGATTAATAAATGTTATAATTTGGGCTTCTCTGACTAAGGCAGGTTTAAAAAGGCAAGTTGAAAACAGAGTTTCCTTCCAAAGTAGTCCCTTTGATACGTCTGGTAAAAGCAGTGGATAAAAAAAGCTATGTCCTAGGGGTACAACACTTTCAACAATGGCTTCACATACCAAATAGTCATGAATAACTCATTTGAAACCTTCACACTTGTTTTCAAGGCAACAGCAAAATAATTCACGCGAGTAGCATTCATCGTTACGCTATTGACATCAGTTGGGAAGACGAAATGCTTTGTGTTTTTGCTCAGTGGTTGACCCTCTGAGGAAAGAAGAAACTCTGAATAATGCAAAATTAAAACAGGGCCACATTACATTAGCATGCATGCCGACCATTTTATTACCCTTAAGAATAGTAAATACAACTCAGTCAGAATTATTATATGCTCATTAGTCAAATCAAGAAGGTCTAAATGAATATGTAAATTTTTCTAAATTTTAAATGCTAGCTATAATAATTCTTTATGCATGCAGTCGTTTGAGCAATGTTTTAAATTAAATACTACGCCATCAACAATTTGCTCTGCCTATTACTATTACTAGCACATTATTTAGCAATAATCAACTAAACTGTTGTCATATGACCTCATCACATTTAATTTTTAGTTCAGCAAAAGAGGTACTATTTTATGTTATAAAGAAATATTATTTTGCTATTTAAATTCAACTTTGTGCAAACTTCGATTTAGTAATCAGTCAAGGAAGGGATTTTAAATATAAGCAGTGTCTGAAATTGAATATTTCCCTAATATATCATATGCGCAAAAACCGTATGTCAAAATATGCGAAATACATAGTATTTGAAAAACAATATGCAAAAAGTACCCAGATGAGCTACTAGTATCACCGAGATTCTGAAGTGCGCATTCATGGACACTTTACTATCCCATGATGCCATGGGAGATTATTTATGAATGGCAGAATCGATGCAGCTGAAGCTCCGTAGGTCACGTGACAATAACAACATGGCGGATGTAATACGTCAGAATTTCATTCGCACTACCAATATTCATACTAACATAGAACATATTTTAACATAACAGTAAATAAATTCAAATTTAGTACCTACAAAGACTTCTTCAGGTTCAGACGCACCGGTAGTTTCAGTTTATCACACTGGAAATTGAAGCGTAAACACACTACCCCCTTTAGTGCCTTTTGTTGTGTCCATAAATGTTTTGGCAAAAGTAATAGGTTATCCCAGGTATTCCAAGCATACAGAAAACATGCCTACTGTGCATAATACTGAAATAATGAATGATGATAATAATAATAACAATGCCAAAATAGTAGTAGTAGTAGTATAATAGTAAATTATTCGAAAATACTGATGGACTGTTTTGGACACAAAAAAAAAGAACAATCACTAAGGGCCTGTTTACACCTGGTATTATATTTGATCAAGCCAATCACAATACCAATCACAGGGTCTAAAATGTTTGGAGCTTGTCCACTTTTGACCACTTCCAGAGTTAGTCGAAAAGCATTTGACCAGATTGCTTTTGAAGTCTAAACGCTCATATGGTTGAATGCGTTCAAACAGCCACAAATGCTAGCCAGACGAGATTTAAACTTTGTCGACTGAGAAATATGTAGCAATCACATGCGATCAACCAAAACACATCTTAATAGCAGGAGTAAACAGGGTTTAAGATCAAGACTTACCTGGTGCTGACCTTGAGAATGTGTCGACATCCAGCAAACTCCTGGAGAAAGAAAAACAGATGCTAAAGCACAAATTGGACAACAAAATAATTGTTGGTAATAATAAGCCAAGAAAATCAATCCAGGCTATTATTTTTTTGTTCTATTTCATTAAATGGATGGTTGCACAGAAACAAAAGCAGCTTCTATGTTTGTCCTATATGAACAAAGAGACTCATTGATGCTCAGGTCAAAGCAGGCTTGAGTTTTCTCCTGCCAAACATCAATGATGGAGGTCATGAACATCAAAATGTGTCTACATTAAAATAAAAATGTACCCTATTTACCTTATTATTTTAAGAATACAGTTTCCTTGCGTTCATTCAGTGGAAAACATGTATTGAGTCCTTAACCATATTTTTCAATTGACTAAGTAAAATAAATACATAAACATACTTTTAAGAGAAAATGCATTATCATAAACATACATGAATGATATTGAGATGTTTTGTCAGCAAAAATGTTCCTGTTGTTATTGCAAGATTCATTGGGCATGTTATTATAAAGAAAAATGTGTTTTGTCTTCACAATCTTAATCAGAATTGACTAACCTGCTCTTTCTCTAAAATGACTTTCCTTTTCAGACAACTTCATGAATTTCTCTCTTTTTTCTTTTCTTTTTTTACCACTTGACTTCACTCTAGTGCATAACAGCCAGCCTTCACAATCTTATCAATTCCCACTTGATAAAATCAAGTCTCATCCTACATTTTTCGCATTGCGTATCTTGTTTTAGTTCAAACTTCAGCACAATACAGAAGTTAAATGGATTCTGAAAAGCATTTCTCACTGACCATATCTCTGTCAACTGAAAGATATTTCAACAAGGACAGCTGATTTAAAGTAAGCTTTCAAAACATCTATTCGAGGTTTGAGTTTCCATCCATCAGTCTGTTATTGGTCTCCGACGGTGCATTTAAATTTATAAAGACCAGACTCTTTTAAGACAGGCATGATGGACGACCAGTAACAGGAACATATAGATATTCTCTCAAAGGAGAATTGTGTTTGTGGAATAAATAGATAGAATAGAAGAAAAGGCTAGAGAAGTACAGCAGAGAGCACATTAATCCATCCGACCGAGCAGAGAATCGATTCCATCTCTAGTCTGCAGGATGCGGCTCTGAGCAACAGGAGGTATTGCCTGACATCTGGTGTGACGCCAGCTGTGACGTTTTAAGCCTGAATAAACGGGTGCTGAAGCTCTGGCATCTCAACAGGGAGCGCTTTCACGTGTCACCGTACTGAGGGGGATCCCTTTACACACGGTTTTTGGGTTTCAGGTGATGACCTTGATTAGAATATCACTGGAATAACATACTGCAAGCTTCCGACTTTGTTTTGCACTAATGCAAAATCACCTTCATCATGGCTGGGCGTAATAATCGACCCACATCGCATTAGTCGAACACATGAACTTTATTACTGGAATCATGTTATAAAATCACTAAGACAGGCAGCAACCTCCAAATCAGGTTATGAAGATCAGCTGATACATTATTCAAAGTTTGACGCATGCAAAGAGAGCCCAGTAGACCTACATATCTGAATCTTGCTCACTTCGTTTGAAACAAGACATCACGAAATCTTCACTCAAAGGAATACATACTGACAGTAAAGTACAGCATTTTCCTTTCTGATACTGTCAGATTCCAGTCACATGTTCAAATAAATATACAGAGAAAACCTTTCCTTTGCTTCTCGAAATGTGATCCCAAAGATAGGGATTTACAAGCTTTCCCTGACAAATGCAACAGATCCTCTTAGATCTCCGGGTCTGGGTCTTCAACACATTCCATCTAGTTTCCCTCCAGACTCTCTCTTATTGAGTGACACAACGGCATCTGCTGCAATCTGTGTTGACAGTGACAAACAACCTTGATGAATTGGCTTCCCTTGTGAACAGCTTCCACAATTTGCCAGTATAATGCAGCGACAGAAAGATACTTTCACTAACTTGTTGCCTTGCAGAGTGGTATCTGTTTTGAATGCTGTTCTGCGACTTCATAAAAGATGAAAGTTTCCCGTGGAGTTCTGCATTTGGGTAACTACTCAAAGCCATCAAGTCTAATTGCTGGTTGCTTTTAACAGTAATTCCAAGATAGAAGCATAGTTAATATGCATGACACTAATTAAACATGGATAAAAGTATGTGGACACCAAATCAACAAAGGGTTGATTGATGCTAAAATAAACAGGGTTTTATGGGTGGGCTGTCTCTTCCTCAGGTCCAACGAGTACGCTTCACCACCGAGGAACTTGGTGGGCAACTAGAAACACATCATTCTTTTGAAAGTCATTGTATACTGTAAAATTACAACCCAGGCTAAAATGCTAATGGAAATGTTCAGCCAAAAATGAAAATTATGTCATTAATTTCTCACACTCATGTCGTTCCAAACCATAAGACTTTTGTTCATCTTTGGAACTCAAATAAAGATCATTTTGATTCAATCTGAGAGCTTTCTGTCCCTCCGTTGACAGATACGCAACTACCACTATGACGTTTCAAAAAGTTCATAAAGAGATCATAAAACTAACCCATTGCAATTTTCTGAAGAGACTTGATTGCTTTATATAATGAACAGATTTAATTTAGGCTTTTATTCACATATAAACATGATCAGTGAACATAAATAGAAGCTCAGTCGAACCTGCTTGACATGCGAGAACAAACCTCATTTGTTCTTGCAGAACCTCAAACGTACAACATAAGAATGAACCTCATTGGTTCTTGTTGAAGCTCAAACTTGCTGCGTAACACCAGAATGAACCTCATTGGTTCTTGTTGAAGCTCAAACTTGCTGCGTAACACCAGAATGAACCTCATTGGTTCTTGTTGAAGCTCAAACTTGCTGCGTAACACCAGAATGAACCTCATTGGTTCTTGGATGACAAGCTTGAGCATCCATTTAATCACAACTGAATTGTGTTGATTAATGTTTATGTGATTTCAATCTGTTCATCATATAAAGCGATCAAGTCCCTTCAGAAAATTTGAACCTAACAATTTCGATCTCTTTATGAACTATTTCAAGCATCAAAGAGGTTGTTGCGTATCTGTTAAAGGAGGGACAGAAATCTCTCAAGATTTAATCAATATTTGTATTCCGAAGTTGAACGAAAGGCTTATGGGTTTAGAATAACATGAGGGTACATGAGGAACAACATTTACTCCTAAATTGTTCATGAAAGTAATGTGCCACCTAACCGATATAATTAACTAAAGTAAATATTAAATACTGTGATGTCAACATAAAAATATATTAATTTACAAATTATGCATATGGTAAAATTGTTTTGAGGTCATTGCAAAAAAAAAAACTATTTTAAGTGATAATCCACCATGTAATAATAACAAAAGATGTTTTTACTGCCTCTAGTATTCATTCCATCTTAAAACTGCAGTATGAACATTTTGCGAGTTTTGAAAAAATGTGAGCCTCGGTAGTAAAATGAATTATGTCACACAAAATTAAAACACTTTCATCACTTACTTCTATCATTTATAAACCTTTATGATTTTCAACGGTTTACTTTCATTGTCCATAAAATGAGCAGTACTGGACACTACTGACTTAATTCATTCATGTTTTGCAGAAGAAAGTAAGTCTTCACGCTTGGAACAACATGAAGCTGATTAAAATCTGATAGAATTTTCATTTTTGGGTGAACAATCCCTTTTAAGACTTCACTCAAGCAGAATTTAAACAGGATACACACATTCTTTCAGTTATGTAATGTATAAAGTCCACAAACCCAGCCAATCGTACCCTGCCCAGCTACAATTTCTTTAGTTTTTTTTTACCAGAGAGCTGCCATGCCCCAAACCCCTGCCTCAAAGTGAAGCAGAAACCCATTGGGCACTTTGAAGTGGCGCATATTTTTGTTTCTGTATTTCATGTTTTATAAATCCTGATCTGTTGCATTCATATCCCAGCAGGGTACAATGAAATATGTACCACGAGGAACCACTCGCTCCATTTTCTTGCCTCTGTCTTCCACCTCAGCCAAATTACTGCTGAAGGCTCAGCGGGCAAAGCCTGACGGCCGCAGATGTGCCTCATGTATAAAGAGACCTCCCTTGGATATCTGGGCAAGCAGTGTCTGAAGTGAAGGCTTTATGCAAACACACAGACAGCATCAGCAGTCAACACATTCATTATTCAGGAAAGAGTCTGTGCCGTTGTTTGTTGCCAGTGGTGTCTGTCCAACAAGGAGAAAACAGTCCGGGGGGGGGGGGGACACAGCGAGGGAAGAGGTCAGCCCTACACTGAAAAAAACGGTGCCCTTTATAAACACAGATTAAACTACGTTTAAGTTGCTTTTTATAAAAAGCAACAAATCATAGAAGCATGTTGAGTAATGCAAAACACTTAAAAGCATTTCTAAATCACTGCTTACAGACTTAACAACCTCTAATTTCAACATAAAAACAAAGCACAAACAGACATTAGAAATAAAATAAGACTGAACGATAACAATGATATCAAACTCCTTCCAGGCATCACATATGACCAAGAAAATCGTTGAACGCACCTATGATACCCCAAAATTCAATTCAATTTGATTTTGAGATGCAAATTGCAAGTCATGAAAGCTAAAAAAAAACATTATAGAAGATTTGATATTCCCCCACAACCCTTACAAGAATAGAACTGATGAAACCATGGTCCAAGAAACAACCTAAGCAAAAATGATAGATGGCTTGGATGATAAAAATGATGATTACTTAATACTATTCTGAATATTATGGAGACTTAATCTCACTGATTGGTTATGCAAAAAGTAGAATGGTCCTTTTTTTTCTTCTCCTGAACATGGTAATGCCGTGTCTTCGAACATTTACCACGGTATTCCCATTTAATGTCATGACTGAGAGCAGCACAGTAGTGTTTTGTAAGGGTCTGGTTGTTGGTGTCCCAAATACCATATTCACGTACCAAGGTATTTAAACGCAACTCCATTTCGCCCCAAGCAAGACTGATGGAGACGCACAGACATTTTTCTCATTCTTCTTTTTTGTTCTTGTCTGTATTTGCATCATATTTCAAGACGCTTCGTTTAAATGCATTGCACAAAACGTATTTCAATAGTTCATAATTTCTCCCACTTAACAAAATATATCTTGAGAAAGCTAGAGGATAAAAGTCACGACGCTTTTAAGACTTAAACATTGAATTCCCAACCATTTAAAGGCCATATTATTCCCTCTTACCTGCACGAGACGGTGATCTCTATTTTGGTCGCAGGTACGCTGCTGTTTAACGGATCAAACTCCCCTATCGATGCCATCGCAGCTCCTCGGGAGTTTGAGATAAGTCTTCAAATGACTCCAAAATCTGGGTCTCACTCGTATCTGGCGTCGCACGTGTAATGTGACCCACCAAACTGGCGAAGAAATGTGGTTTTCCTTAGGATTTGGACAGAGCGAACATCACCGGTCCGGCTGAGGCGCACCTGAGGAGAGTCTGACTGGACCTCCTCTCGTCCTCCCTCCGACTCCGCTTTCAAAACTTAAATTGAAAACATAAATTTTTAATACTACAGAAGCCATTCAATATTTATGGGATGTGGTATCAGATATGGATCTGAAACCTTTGGGGACGTTTAATCTATTGATGTGGGGAAACGTTTTTCAAACATCCAGTTTCCCAAACGCCCACGGGCTTTAAAACCCAGCTGTGCTAAACGACGATGTTGCGCAGTATAAACAGCTAAACACTCAAGTATTTCCCAGCACCTTATGATAACAAGAAACGAGTTATGAATCTGCTGATAAATCGGAAAAGCACTAAATGGCTTTATCTCAAAATCGAGTGCCTTCACAAAATAGCATGTTTGACTATCTGATGTTCGAGATAAACATCTAAAACCATCTTTATGATGATCAAAAAATGCTGCTAAACTAACGAAAAAATGAGGGGAAATGACTCACAAAGATGGTAATCATTCACTGTACAAAAGCATCTTTGTGTGCGTGTTTGTGTATATATGTATGTATTCATAAATCAGCAAAACGGTAACAAAATCTAATGAATGGCATACATATATAGTATTTTGGGGCATCAAATGTTTTATTTACACATCTGAATGCACCTATGAGGCTCAAAAGCGCTACAATAACTACATATTACCAAAAAATATTATTTTTGTGCATGAAACCACTTTGGTTCGTTCTCAAAATCTAGTTAACTGCCAATCAAGATAGCAATATTTAGCATCATCCTCACAGGTTGCCCAAAAATGTTGACTTAACTATTGAAATGAAGTGAGTAAACAAACATGGAATGGCATGGTAAAAGAGAAAGAGGTAATCTTTCTGTAGCATATTACCATACCATGGTACTGCTACAATACTTTATAATTTGCTATAATTATTAATAATAATTTACTCAACATAAACCCATTTATAAATTAGCAATTCAAAAGTCTAAACTTGCCTGTGTTTCCCAAAAATTGACTATAAAAAAGGGGTGGTGGATCTGTATTCCCACTGTACCATGTCAAAACAACTATTTTTAATATTATTGATCATTTAAAACTATTAGTACCAAGGGGGTAAATAAAATGGTAGTGCCATTTTTCTGTCCTTTTTTAAATATTTGAATCCCTGTGGTCAATTTGATTTGAGTTTCCAGCCATCTTTGAAGTGACCAGACTTTTAACCTAAATTTTAATAAAACTCTAGTGCCCTGCTGGAAGATGGAAAAGCTGTTATATCTTCTGGATGCTTTCCCTAACGGCTAGTGATGGGCAGTATTGCTGCGCCGCTCTTCAATTGCTTTCGGGAGATGGCACATTGAACCTCTTGGCCAAAAAAGAAAGCGAAAGAGAGTGTGAATGGGGACAGGGAGGGGGAACAGAGTGAGCCCACGGATGAGAGGAACCTCTCTAACCGAACCCATCTACAGGGAAATTTAATTGTCCTTTGAGGTGAATCTCTGCTTAGCTTTCCAGTCACAAACTCAAAGCAAGAGATGGATTGGGAAAGAGGGTGTGGGAGACTCTCATTACACCTGCATACAAAAGACCGCCTGCGTCCCGCCGTCCTTGAGATGCCAGAAACCTACAGCTTCAGAGAAGAAATGAGAATACACAGCAAGATGCACAATATGCTCATTAGTGATGTGTCAGTCACAGTGACAGTTCACGTATTGTTGTTTTAGAGGAGCAAAATACAGATATAAAATCATATTGAATATAAGACATGACAAAATAAATTGGTCCTGCCATAAGAATGTTCCATCATCCTCTCCTCCTGCGAAGTCGGCATCGCTGTCCTGAATCCTCAGGTTTGGAATTTAAACTCCTAAGCCTGAAATGTTCAACTTTGGCTGGTAAAACGGGCAAAAATCAAACATGGAATTATATTAAAGGAGGGACATGTCTAGAAACCCCCCAATTCACCATAACAACCAAAAGGTAATGCATTTAGAAAAGCAGTAACCATTAGAACACCTAATATATTAAGTTTCATTGTTCAAACATTTCATTCATTCAGTCTTGTGTGGATTCTCAATGCAAGCAGAAGCAAATGGAAGAGGACACAGCTCCAAATCTTCTGTCACAGCTTTCCTTTCATACAACAGAGTATGAAATCCAATGTTACGTTCTTCTTGGTCTTCAAGCTTTTGTGACAAACTGATTACCTCAACTTTTATTTACTAAACTGCTGGACATTTACATTAACTTTGTAAAGTTAATTTTTGGATTTGTAAAGACAAAAATATAATAATGATTTCCTAAATAAGGCTTCATGCACACACATTCAAATTCACCCTATTGATTTTCTAAGTGCATGTTAGAGCTGAACAATTTTAATTAAAAAAATGACACAAAATATTATATTTCACGTTCATCTGCCTCCTCTTTAGTGTGTAACGCCCACATCTTAAAACCCAATCAACGAAAAGAAGCAAGTGCATTTTAATTTTAGATAAGCCCTTACACTCTGATGTGCATCACAATACAGAAGAAAAACTTGTTTCATTTCAATATTAAACCTAATCGAGAAGCGGCCCAATATTAATAGGTCCAATCGACATCTCCAAAAATCCAATCAATCGATGAAAAAGAACCAAGTTTCAATAAGCTGTGTCGACACTCTGAAGTACATCACAATTTGAAAGAAGAATCATGTTTCATCTTGACTTTAAACCCAATTCGAGACGAATAATGAAGGTGACCAACATTACTTAAGGAACAAACTTCCTCAGTGGTTTAATGTAATCATGATCACAAACAGGCTTAAAATCTAAATGCTTTTCCAAAACCACCAGAAATGGTAAGTAATAGCCAATCTAATCTTTTTAAACACTGAAAACTAAATAAAAATTAGGAAAACAAGGCAAGAGTCCAACACATGCACACAGTAGAGCGAATGCGAACCTTCATGCTATGTAACATGGTTATCTTCTGGTTTGCACTTAAGCAATAGAATCTGTAGCTACACATCTGACCGATTAATAAAAGAATAATTCTTGTAAGGAAGCAGGTTCTGAAGTTTCGGGAGAAAAATATGGACAAGGAAAAAGCATCTAAGTTTCTCCTCTGAAGATAATGGACACACACAGATACACACCACTGAGCACCAAGACGCCCTGTCGTCTAACTCAGAGGAGATGTTTTCCAGAGAGCCTTGAAGTGTGAAGAAAAGAGTTTTAAGGTTTCTCAGCGGACTCTTGTGAAAGCTACAGTGCCCCCTGATGACGAGAAGAATGCACAGCCTACGTTAAGTCCCTTTGTGAGGCATGACAGTGTGACTGTACGTGTTTTTATTGTTGACAGTGCAGATGGATAAAAGAGAGAACGTCGTCTTTAGACAGTTTGTCGGGGTTGATCCGCGTCTGTGAGTCATGAACTCGGACTCCTTCCTCCCAAGCCCAAAATAACCTGTCTTTATGACATGCGCTGAAACAGAACAACAGAGAGAAACAAATGAACAATAAGGCGAGCGCGCAGGTGTTTATGAATGAGAACTCTCTATATTACACATCTGCTCAAAGGTTTGCAGTCAATAAGATTTTCCCTTTTTTTCAAAAAACTAATTCTTTTATTCAGCAAGGACACATTAAATTGATCAAAAGCTTTGGCATTCTATACCAAAAAACAAACAAAAGCTTTTCTTTTTATTCATCAAAGGTTTCCACAAAAACAAAGAAACATTTTTTGAGTAGCAAATCAGCATATTAGAATTACTTCACTATAATACGACTACTTTTGTATAGTATTTTTGAACAAATAAATGCAGTCTTGAGATTTCATTAAAAAAAATATAATCAATCCCAAACTTTTGAACAGTAGTCAATTAAACATGAATTATTACCATTAAATATAAAACATATGTTAAGCTCTACTGACTGCATCTATTATGTCAGAGAATTAACAGAGAATTTTGACAAGAAAAAATAGTTTACAGTAATGCTAGAAACCTCATACGATAAATACAATAAGACTAATTCACCGCTGGATCATATGAGATTTTCTTGTGAGGTTTTATAATAGGGTTTTTCCAATTTATGTGTAAAATAAATCCTGTGATAAACATAATTTGACTATAGTTTGACATTTTGTTGTACAAAGTAAATTACACACAAACACCCATAGCAAGTGTTAGCAGTGTTCACTCAAAACGTCAAAATATAGTCAAGTTGTTAATCACAGGCTTTACTTTACTCATAAATAAATAAAAACATTAGAAAAACTTGGCATCATACCTGCACTACTCTATTGGAACTAGTGTGATAAAAATCACAAACCAAACTTGTTATAAGTTACACTTGATTTAAACCTGTCATGACCGTGTAAAATCACTTAAGGCAATAACTTTTGCATGATGACAAATATAATACAAGCATTATATTGGTAAGATGTACTGATGCAAGTCCATTGCTAAAAGGACAATTCAGATGAATTTACAGCTCATATAACACACATTTTTTGGTTAAAGAATCATTTCAAAATAAGCAGGAAAGCTTTGCTCTAAAGTTGAATTATGAGTGCATAACTATAAACATGACTTTTGTTTGTTTTTACAATCCCAGGACAGAGTCAAAAATGTTGCAAAAGTCAAAAGCATGCTCAATGTTTTGAGCCCAGAACATTCCTTTAATGAAACTGCAGAGCAATAACCAAACAGTATCTAAGAAAAATGCAATACGATTACAAAAAGCCATTATGAAGGATGTTGAGGGTTTAGACAGAAGCTCCTTTTCTTTGAAGATCAGATGCTACATAAAGGCCAGAAATATTTGTGCAACATGCTCATGAAAATTCAGACCAATGTAATAGAATTGTCCTGCTAAGAGCTTCAATTCACTTCATACACTTTAATACTTACTGGAAAGGTGCCACAGAACCGGGCGGCAGTACAAAAGTCGATTCTTTGGTCAGCTTATTGTAGAAAAACTTTCTTTTATTACTTTTGCTGAATGCCATTGTCCATGGATCTGTTAGAAAGAAAAAGAGAGGGGGAAAAAATGTGTTAACAAGCACTCATTAATATTATTCTGTTACTCTGTCCCTCTCTCTCACCATTAACAGTTTTGATGATATAAAGGCCGTTGGGAAGGAAGTGACGGTCGTCTCTGCCTGTGTACGAAAGTCTTGGCATCCCTCCTGAGCTCTTGGTTACCTTCATTTCCAACCTGAAGTGAAAAAAGTGTGTGTGTGCGAGATTTCTACTTTTTTTCTTCTTTTTTTTTTCTACAAGTACGTGATTGATGTGGTGGAACATACCTCACAAAGATCTTCTCCATCTCCTCTAACCTATAGACTTCCTTCACTCTAACAAGTGAAAGAGAGAGGGTTAGAAACAGCAAGCGTACTGATTTGCAATGTCATCATAAACATGAAAGATCCTGTCTAGGCTCTAGTAAAACACAGTATCTTCATGAATTTTACATACTGCACCCTCCGGTGTTCATAGGACTTCCTGGCCCCCAGGGCTGTCACTGACATGGCAATTAGAACAAGCGCAAAGAGAAAGGAATATTACCGGATCGGGTTCATGTCTGGCCGACTGGGTTTGGACACAGCTTTCACAAATTTCTCAGCCATCTGGATTCTGCACCAAAAAAAGTTTTTGTTTTTTTTAATATATATATATACACATAAGTACAAGTCAGATTTGCATTTAGATCATAATAAACCCTAATCAACAGCAAATAAAGCTAATTTGTAAGGTCAAAATGAGTGATCATGGACACTACCGTATTTTCCGCACTATAAGGCGCACCTAAAAGATTTTCTCAAAAATCGGCTATGCACCTTATAATCCAGTGCGCCTTGTGTGTGGATTGGGTACAAACGTAGCCCCATAATTGATGGTGCGTCTTATAGTCCGGCGCACCTTATGGTGTGGGAAATACGGTGATCACATTACGCTTTGAAACGATGCATTATGAAAAGCACTAACAAATACATTTGAATTGAATATCTAGAGGGCATGATAGCCAATGGACAATATAATTCTGCTAATATATTATAAGACTATAATAATTGAATGTTAGCAAGCTACACGCACAAAAATTGCTGACATCAATTGAAAATGTATTTTAAATAATACAGAATTATAGCAATGTTTTTAAATCAATACAGCAATGAACAGCAATACGGTTTCCATGTCATATTGGAGGAAGTGGACTAATAAAATAGCTTTTTAAGGAAAATTTTGAACTTTTTAATTAAATTAAATGATTTCTACGTGGAATAATTTGGGAGTGGGTTCTGCAAAAGACCTCTGGTTGAAGTGCTGATCTCTGACGTCAGTGCCGTTGAGAACAAGAGCATCGAGAATGTGCACAGCATTGATCCTTCGCTGGGCTTTTCCCTGTAAGAACATATACATTACTGGAATGACATAAGAGCTCCTTTCCCCTTACACTAATCGTTTAAAGCTGTTATTCAACACACTGTTCTCTCTACTCCCACTCATAACTATACGAATTCTCTCTGTTCACCTCTCCCTTCAGCTCCTGGATGATCTCTACACTGAGTAATGTGTCTCTGGGCAGCTCCAGTTTGAAGTTCTCCAGCTTCTTCCAACGTAACGGGGCTTTACCGTCCCACGTGTAGATCTGAGATCTCTGCATACACAAACGGTTTAGGTTTTCCATTCTTTAGGCCATATAGAATGATATATATGACTAAAACACAGAGTAAATATAGCTTAAATTATATAAATATCACATACAAAGTTTCATTCCTTACCCCAAGTCCCAGAAGAAAGAGCTGTTCTCCTCCGCCCACGATGCACCTGTAGTCCAGTACGTGTTGCAGTTTCTCCAGATTTCCTGAGTTCAGTGCAGTTGGTCTGGAATTAAAACTGTCCATTTCTGAGCCCTGAGATAAAGACAAAAAGCATTTATTTAAAATGAAAACTGCATTTTAAAAATACTGCTAAATAAAACTTAATGTCCTCACAAGGTCATAAATTAATAACAAACATACAAACAAATCTCTTTGTGCATTACATTAACTGTTTTTTAAAATACTACAAAATCTTTCAAAGACATAAAGAAAACAATATTTAAAAAAATATATAAATAAAAAAGTATTTAAACAATACTAGTAAATCTCACAATGACAAAATGTTTAGAAAAATCAAGATATAATATTTTGCACAAGATTAAAAAAAAAACTTTCCCCTCAAAATTCAGTTTATTCTGAAATAGAACAATCGTATTAACAACATAATTAACATCTATACAAGGTAATCAATACAACAAAGACTATGATGCATAAATACTTTACGATAAAAACAACATATCAATAATATAATGAATGCAACTGGGAATGGATGTGCTTAACTGTAAAACGGAATATGTCACAATTTGAATTTTTTTTTTTTTTTTACCTTTATTTGGGGGTGAACTATAGCCCTATAATTTAGGCTCTCTTTTCTTTTCTGGAACATCAGTGCACAATCACAGAGCATTGCTACATTCCCAGCTAATATCTCAAAGCCCACACACACTCTTACCTTCATGAGCTCATAAAACTTTGCTTTGGGATCTGATGTTGGAGGAGTGACTCTGGCTTTATCAGGAATCTGCACAAAGATGAAGACGTTCAAGGTCCCAATCATTCAAATCAACATCATCAGAGACACAAAACTTTCAGACACCACCACAAAGCCCTAAACTAAACTTCAGTCCAATAAGACGTGTTTGGCGAGTGAGGTCAATCTGTACAGTGTTTGGACTCACCCCCCACAGTTTGAGGCATTCTTTGCGAATGTCTGCTTGCTTGGCCTCAAACAGTGTCCTAGAAAAAAAACACACAGCCTTGTCAGCAATGCCTATACAGACACAGACACGTGCGCACATTCAAATAAAAGAGTTTGAAAAGAATGCTCTGAAACACACCAGAGGAAGAATGTGTGACTCACGTATCTCTGACGTACGCGTGGATCTTACCCAGCGCTTTGATCTGTACCGCACAATGGCTGCAAGACGAGGGATCAGAGTTCAAAAAACAAGCCTAAGCATCGATGAATGCGTCGAGAAAGGCCGAGACAAAGAGAGAGAAAAAAGAAGGTCGATACCTTTCATTGGAGTTGATCATGAATTGGAAGAAGTCAGTGTCTCCTTTAATGATGTCCAGAGGGACGACTTCAGTGACGTCTCTGTCTGAATGTCTGAATTGATTCAGTTTCAGGTTGATGCTGAACATGTATTCTCTGACAGCATCGGTGCCTGGCTTTAAACCCTTGCACACCACATACCTGCGCAAGGAGAACAATACCAAAAAGTCATCTTTAAATGCTTATTATGCAGAGTGTAAGCACTACACCTGAATTCTGTAAAAAAGCATTAAGTTTAATTAACCAGTGGTAAGACTTTACAAAGGACACCTAAGCTAATACAATGATTAAACAGCTATTTGGCTGTTAACCAAGAGCCAGCATATGTCATATGAGTGAAAAAGGACTAATTATTATTATAATAACATGAACAATGAGACCATACAAGATCTTGACCTAAAAATGTATGTAGTGATGTTATTTCCATCAAGAGGCTCTTCAATTTTTGATCAAGATCTTGTATGCAAGATCTCCAGCACTGTGTCCAAGAAGTCCAGCACTCTGTAAAGTCTCCTCCAGCACATCCCAAAGACTCAATAAATTTAAGTTCTGGAGTCTGAGCTGCCGATTCATGTGTGAAAATGATACTTCATGCTCACTCACAACCATTCTTTCACAATTGAAATCTTGACATTTTCATCTTGTAATATGACCAAGATGTATCTGCTTAAATGGCTGTTCAAGAAATTAAAAGAATCAAATAATCATTCATGCAATGGTTGTCAAAATGTTTTTGAAGGAAGTCTCTTATGCTCACCAAAGCTTACATTTATCTAATAAAAAAATAAAATAAAAAAAACAGTAAAACATTACTATTGAGAAATAATATTACAATTTAAGACAACAGAAAACTTTTTTTTTTATGTATTAAAATAATTTATTCCTGTATTTATTTATATCTATATATTAGGGTTATATATATATATATATATATATATATATATATATATATATATATATATATATATATATATATATATATATATATATATACACACACACATACATATACATATATATATATATAAATATAAATCTGGCATACTTTTAGAGATGTCAGTTCAATTAGCTTTTAGTTAAAACAACACAAACATGCATTTTAGTCTGAAACTCGCTTAAGCCTTGAAAAATAACTTAATTACCAGTAGTTTAAATCTAAAATAAATTAAATGTAGGGAATTTTAGGCAAAGGGGGGGGGGGGGGGGGCTGTATATTGATATGCTGAACAGAGAGGTATACCAGCAGCTCTTCCACAGTGAGTCATGAAGAATGAACACACACCTCTCTGAATTGGCAGGTCGGCTGGTGACCGGTTTGAAGAGCGAGACCCTCTCGAAGCAGAGGTACAGCAGATATATCAAGCCCACGCTGAACGGCGTGAACAGGTCAAACGTCTTACACAGAAAATGGCCTCCTGTAAAACAAGCATTTTCTGTTGAAATATGTAGCAAAAAGAGTTTAAATAATTAACATTTATCTCCTTAAAAGGCCAAATGAACGAAAAATAAACAAAGAGGTCATTAACATAATCTTTAAAGTACAGAAAGAAAAACAGCCTGTTTAATTAAAAGAGGAAAGATAAAGAAAATGTTAATGTAAACCTCTTGTGACGTACAATATCTTGTCAAATAATTTTGAAGTATGTCTCTTTAATGCCATGACTGTAAAAAGTATTCCTGTTGATTTGATAAACCTAAAATTATCTCTTTTTTCAGTCACACAATTACCTTCCAATTTCAGGGTTTACAGGATTTCAGAATAAACAGACTTGTGTCTGGGAGCATCCCGAGACACAACCAAACAGATCTGAGACAAGGCTGTATAATGATATCAAGGCGAGAACAAGACTCATTAAATAATCTTCAAAGCCTAGAAAAATAAATTTTTATAGAGATTATAGAGATGGGATCATATGGAGCTGCTGTTAAAGAACTGGCTGTCCTCCAAACTGATCGTCTGGGACGGAAGAGAACCAAGAGTCCTTTGGTAATCCAAAGAAGACACATTGGCTTCATAATAAAGATGGAAGATGCACTGTTGATCTTGACCCTCCCTAGTGAAATGTGATAAGGCTTTAAAGATACCTTTCTACATCAGGGGCATGAAAAATCCTTGAAGAAAAAAACAAAACAAAAAAAACGGTGTACTGTATGTCCCAAATTATACACCAAAAAACAGTGGAATAAAACTTTAATCTCAAATAGTAACAATCCCATTTGAAATACACATTAACATTCACATCTATTTACAAAAAAACATCCTACCAAATAGTGAATCTGCAGTTAGATTAATTTGTAAAGAGCTTGTTTGCGGTTAGTTTGTGTGCTTGAACTGAATGTCGCATACGGCGCAAACAATGTAGTCTGAATAACGAACAACTGACTCTTATGAGCCGATTATTTTACTGAATTGTTCAAAAATACTCAAACTACATTAAAATCAGTAACTTTAGAGAGTTGCTGATAAAGAAGTGTCTCCCCCAGGCACTTTATTTACACGCACACAAATAAAAACACACAGGATACCTGGTCTGACGACAGACATGGCAGTGAGGAACTGACATAGGAGGAGTTGTTTGCTCAGAATCTCCTGAATGTTCTCTTGGCCCTCCACAGAAAACCCCTGATGAGAATATCAGAATAAATCACCCAATCACACAACATTTACTCTTAAGAAGTACATCTCAGAAGAGAGTGTGTCTTACCCCATCAGCCATTAAGAAGTGCAGGCCCCGCCCCTCAGTGCTGTCAAGGACGAAGTTACGAAACGCACTGATGTTCTCCGGCCGCGTGATGTCACCATCGCCATCAATCCCACCCTCACCTGAAACGAGAAATGAGACGTTCAAAATAAACTCGTAACAACTTGATTTCTATCACTAGATTAAATTAAAGTGCCCCTTTTTATTGTTTTTTTCAAATATTATCTTTCATGTAGCGTGTAATATAGCTGTTTGCAAATGTAAAAGGTCTGAAAAGTTCAAAAAATAAATAATGTCTCCCAAAAGAAAGAATGATTCTGAACTGGATGAAACAAGTGATCAGTAACTCCAGTCTTACTTCCTGTTAGACATATGTTTGTAACATGGAAGAGTTTGGTTTGTGTTGCCAACAGTTACATTTCTGCATTTGACAGACACTTTTATCCAAAGCGACATGCATTGCATTCAAGGAACACATTGAATCAGTTCTTGCTTTCCCTGGGATTGAACCCATGACCTTGGCGTTGTAAACACGAATGCTCTACTGATTGAGCTACAGGAAAGACGACAGTTCAAGAAGACATTGTTGTCTGCTCTACGAAAGCAAATCCCCATTACGTTGCGGTAAGAAGAATCTGTTTAAGACCTGCTGATCCTGCGTCCTGTAGCGTCTGGACTGAATCAAGATGATCGATCAGTGACAGATTCAGGAAAAGCTTCTAACCTTTTTGACTCCCGAGCTAAATCACAGCCTGGCTCCGGCCAGTCTACACTTTACGGTTCTGGTGCCAGTTTTAGTGCCTTGAAGATGACACAGAACACCTTGGGGGACTTCAAAAGAGCTCTTTGCACAGACTATCCCCATGCTGGGCACACATAAAAAAAGCAAAGGACAATTAGAAAAACGCCAAATACACAGATGTCCATGTGTGCCATTTAACTCAATTCAACTATCCCAACCCGTTTATGATATATTCCTGTCTGTGCATATCCCAATGTTATGTTAGCCTCGTTATGATTTTGCCGTTATGTTAGGGCAATTGTAAATGCTTATACCCAGATGTGATAATGTACCAATCCTATAATATTTAGTCTTAAAATGTTCCTCTCTTTACGCCTTAATTAATGATTTCTATAGTATGATGAAATGCATCGTACTATTTTTTTTTACCAACCTTTAGGGTACAATCTGTACCAAATCTGACATCATAAATCATGTGAAATAGGCTGGAAGGGAGACAAATAACTTTTCCCGCTCCGAATTCACGCCTTCATATTGGCCGTTCAGCCAAGACGGGTGTGTGTTGAGTTGATCTTAAAAATCACTTACACCAGAAATCATTGCTCATTCTGCACATTTTCTGCTCACTTCTCCTCTGCGGAGGAGCCTTTCTAATTTTCCAGCAAAACTTACTCCGAGTTAACTTCGTTCAACCTCGTTCACGGACGACACGATTGGCGGAAGGATCCAACGAAGCTCCAACTCACGAACTCACTGAAAATCTCTGTACACCAAAAGTCAATGCAAGTATATCTATCGATCTTTTAGAAGCGTTTTATGCTTATTTGCTCCCGTTTAAGGTCTTAATTCTTTGCTGGCTCTCAAAGGTTAACTGTTTGTAATATTTACCACTCTTTTTATTGCTTTACTTGTCTTTAATTTGTGTGTGTGTGTGTGTGTGTGTGTGTATATATATACTTAAGTTTAGTTGTATGTATTATTAGTTTGCATTTATTAAAACCATTATATCCACTCTTGATTGTTTCTGTTGCTGTTGACAAAATCATAAATCACTTAAGTGTTTGATTTTGCTACATGCTTTTGGTACTTTTAGTACAATAAAACAGGAAAATTATTCTTTGTGGTCAGAAGAATAATCTTTCTTAAGAGCTGATAAGAAGATTGCGCTGTCGTTTCAGTGGATGATAAGTCTTGAAATAACATTTGAAATTAATTCTGCTGAAAGCCTATACATGTGTATGTGTGTGAATACACACACATATATATATATATACACACACACACACACACACACACATTCATACAGGGCCATGTAGGTTTGGATTTTGTTTTCCCTTCATAATAACAACCTTTATTTAAACTGCATTGTGTGTTTACTTGTGTTATCTCTGACTAATCTTTAAATTTGTTTGATGATCTGAAACAATTAAGTGTGACAAAAACAGGAAGGGGGCAAACACTTTTTCACACCACTGTCCTTCATTTTCATGCTTTGTTTAAGGTCATTACCCAAGTGCTTTGTCTCCATTTCTAAGCACTTGCATCACTGCTTTAAGGCCCTGATATACTCCAAACAAAATCGAAGTATGATCTGATGTGGCCATTCAAAACATGAACACACAGGAGAGCTGCTTTATAGTAGAAAATGACGTTGTACTTCTGATGAAACAAGACACTGACACTGTTTTTAATGTTTTAATACGGTAAAGATGCTTGACTTTAAGCAATCTATCGTATAAAGTGCTACACAAATAAACTAGACATTACTTTACTGGAGTGCTGAACTCCTGAGATGGTGCAAACATATCGTTGCTATGCTTAGATTCTTTCTTATGCTTTATTTATAAATGCATGCTGTTTTCCCATTTTGTTATTGAGATCAAGTAGGACATTTAGGAAGATTTTATAAACATACCTTAGAAAAAGAGGAAAGCATGCAGCACATCACTCTCATCTGTGTGCGTGGTGTTATATATATATATATATATATATATATATATATATATATATATATATATCTCACTGGTCATGCATTTCAAACTTCATTTTAACGAAAAAGAACCTTGCTGTGAGGATATAAAGCCTTTAGTTAGACTTAGGGACCAACACCACGTTCTCAATAAAGAATCTTGTTTAAGATACAAGCGAGTTTCCTGGTCTTTGCTTCTGAATATCCTACAGTGTGCAATTCCAAAAAATACATTGTCAGGCTCAAATTGATACGGTAAAACTGAAGCCGTCATTACTGTTTGTACAAGTGCTGAGCGTTTCAATTCCTAAACATGTCGTAAGCAGTAGACCAATCACAACAGAGCAATTTGCCCAATCAGAGCAGAGTTTGCTCTCGGAATAAAGTTATTACATTGCAGCATCACCCCTTTTCTCACAGTGTCTGAAAAAGCATTCAGTCTCTCTTAAAGGGTTAGTTCACCCAAAATTGAAAATTCTGTCATTAATTACACACCAACATGTCGTTCCAAAAATTATCTTTGGAGAACAAATGAAGAATAAAACCTAATTGCCAGTTTATTTACAAAATACTTATCTCCAACATTCACACAACAATGTCCGTTATCGTGTCAACAACTTGAATACATCTCGAGAACGGATGTCGGAAATAAATATTTTTTAAATAAAGGGGTAAATTTAATAGGTTGTCCTTTCTTTTTCACATGACTGTAAATTATGAGAAAATGACCATGGATCCAAGTAAACATATTGTAGGAGAACTTCAAAACAAAATTAAGAACTTTTAAAATAGCATAATAGGGGCACTTTTATATTTTATATTAATCTTTAGATTTACAGTAAAACAAATATAGTTTAAATGGTTTAAACTCAGGCAACATACCGTAATAGGCCTCAAAGAGCTCACTGGGAGCAGCATAGAAATCTTCCAGTTTGAAATCGTTGGCTCCTTTAAGAGTCATCCCAAAACCTTTCGCATGCCAGCGCCGTCGCCACAACACATACTCTGAGAATCCTCCCGGACCCGCGCACACATCTCCAAAATACAGCAATTCACCCTCCTTATCACGTGTCTGGGGTCTCTACACACAGACATTCGATTGAGAAATGTCATCACAGCACAGATGTCAGTCCCTGATGCCAGATATGGTGTAATTGTGCTCACCCCTTGAGAATCCTTTGGGTTAGTGAACATATAGTCAAAAACATGATCCATGTTTGCCATCTTCATAGCAGCTCTGCAGAGAAAACAGGCATTTAGAAAAGATATGCTTCTATTGTGTATGTGTGTTTAGACACAACCCACCTGTTGAGAAAGAAAGCCCCTCGGATAGTTTCATAAGGGTTGGATCGAGTACGTGCTCGCCTCATCTCCTCGCCCTCCAAGTCGTCAAACACCGACTGAAAACAGTTACAAATAAAAAGATGCGTTACATTATTACAATACACAGGGCAATTTAAAAAATAATCTCAAAACATCACTATTAACCATAAGAAATGTTTGGAAGACTCACTTTGCAGCGAAGAAGGAGATGCAGCAGATTCTCTGAGCAAAATTCTGTTTCATCGTCAATTTTTAATTTTCTCTAAGAAAGTAAACATATTGGTATGCATTTAAACACGACAATCTAACAAATAACACTTCAATAAAGTTTTTTTTTGGGGGGGGGGGGGGTCAGAAGATCTTTAAGGAAATTATTTTATTCATCAAGGAATCATTAAATTGATCAAAAATGACAGTACTTTTGATGTTGCAAAAAAAAAAATTCAAATAAATATTGTTCTTTTAAACTTTCTATTCATCAAAGACTCACTGTCTCCAAAAAAAATATACAAATATGAAACATTTATAATAATCGGAAATGTTTCTTGAGCAGAAAATCATCATATTAGAATGATTTCTGAAGAATCATGTGACAAGTAATGATGCTGAAATTTCAGATTTGATCGAAGGAATAAAATAAAATTAAAATATATTAAAACTGCATTAGAAAAATGCAACATTAGAGATATTTTGCAAAAACATTAGAAAATCTTCCACACCATAAACTTTTAAATGGTTTTTAATATGACAATTTATATGAATGTATAAAAATGAACATTTTAGATGCTGTAACTATATATTTCTTTTCACCATTTAAATTGTCCCTTTTTTGCAGTTCACTTAGAATACAATGCAATGTGACAAATGAACTGTGTAAATAAATAAAAAGTAGATATATTTCATTTAATCTCTTAATTCATAAATATGCCAATAATCATATTTTTATGCACATTTTGAATTTGCAGTAAAGAAGTGTTAAAATGCGCATAAGCTCACATATACTAGCATTTATGCACAAGGCTAATTGGAGTCAAAATTGAGAAACGTCTGTAAAGCTACAAAGCACAATGTCACTCCAAAGGGAGTTCTTCCCTGTATCAGTCAGACTCAGCACTGTTTCTGAATTCCCTGAAACGCCTCCATTGTAGTCTTGAGTTTTCTTCCGGGAACGAACAAATTACAATATTCCTCGTTTAAATAATTCCTACCCAAGACATGGTCAAAAAATGAGGGGGCTTGTCCAAAAGACGCTGTTCTGGACTGTCATTATCAGATTCAGGCTGGAACTGACACAGTAAAATACCACAATTAGTGTAGTCAGTGATTCCAGCTCCTCAGGAAGCCACGGGAGCAGATAATCGCCAGATGTGGTAAAGGAGGGTTTCATTTCCGAACAGACCAATCAAAAAAATGTTTTGGTCCAGCCGATCAGAGAAGACTGTGCTTTTCAGAAGATAACACAGAGCGTTCAAACAGAGCTGCAAATTGCTGCAACAATGAAAATTATAAGGAAAATAATGAGATTTTTTTTTACATTAAATGACGTCATGATGCCGTAAAAAAATAATGAACATGTAAATGAGGATAATAGGACCACTTTAATTGTTTTCACCATGGAAAGTAAAAGAATGAACATTTGATTTTGAGCTAATCCGTTAATATGTGCTGCAATACCTGTCCCACAGCCATCCAATCCCTCAGCTCATCTGCATCTGGGATCTCTGGAGAACCTTCTGGAAACCACGAGACTTCCTCTATAGCACTTGGCTGAGAGGAAAGATGTGGAGCGAGGGTGAAACAATGGTCCAGGACCGCTAAAATCTGTGTCTATGCTCTTATATTTTAAGAAACGTTTTGCCGATGATGCCGTACCTCCGGCTCCTCTTGCCAGTCTACATTGAGGTCGCCCTGGAAGCCCTTCAGGGTCAGACCCAAACCCCTCCTCCCGCGCTGGGTTGATGCTTCTACGATTTCCTTCCGTCCTTGACCATACTTTCCCAAACCTTCACCTTCTCTGAAACCCATTTTGGCCTGAAGAAAAGAGAGGATGAAACCATTTTAATGTGTTAATACGCACTTGACAGGCTGACAAGATGGTTAAAAAAGGTCACAGGAGTGGCTGACTTTACCATGAGTTTCTGAGACACACTGTTGTAAATAGAAAAGTTGGAAGAGGCCTCGTAAGAGGCATCGCTGCCCTCGGCATTCTGGGAATCGCTAGGTCTGGAGAAACTGGGCTTGTGATCCTCAACATCACTGAGAGACTCGCTCTGACTCGAGTCTGGGAGACAAACAGAATAACACTATAACCAAACATAAGACCACAGTGTGAAGAGCCATAAGGAAACTCCTCTCTAACCCTGACTGGTGGTTCTTTGAGAAGACTCTTCATCTTCATCAGAGGACTCCTCACGGAGAGTCTTCCTCTTCTTCAGAGGCTCATCTGAAGCTTGCACCCCTCTCTTCATCTTAAATTCAAGAGGTCCAAGAACCTGCATTCATTTAAACACATGACAGCACTATATTAAAAACACAAACAATTCTTTTTATCCAACACTAATCAAGATTTTATGTTCAAATTAAATTAATGTATAAAAGAAAGTCTATATTTTTGTATTAGAATCAGTAAAAAAAAAAAAAAAAAAAAAAATATATATATATATATATATATATATATATATATAACCTGTTCATCTGTGGTCTTGTACCTTGAAAACAATCTAGTAGAGCACTAAATGTAATTTTAAATGGTACAAAATGTATACACTATAATCACCAAATTGCACCATTTGATTAACGGTTGATTAAACCCAATGTGCAACCAAACAATCAATGAGTCCTATCAACTGCTTTTCGAAACATTCCTCTCCTGAACTACTTTTCGAAAAATTATTCGAAATATCTTCTTGAAAAGGGTGAACTATTCCTTAAATCACTGAACATCATGACAACTGTTTTATACTGATTTTGGAAATGTTATGTTTGAACATGATAACATTTCAGCAAATGAGGCATTATTTCCACTAATTTACATCCATTTTTAGAACAGAAATCTGAACAGATCAAAATTCTTGTTTAATTTTGTTAACATACTAAGAGTTAAAGGTTTTTACAGAGGGGATTTTAGATATCTTTCTTAACACTCCATAATTCAGGGGAAAAAAACATACGTTCACCATGTTTTAGGAGTAAAATGAATCAGGCGAATTATAAAATGAACAAACCCCTCATGTAAAAATACGCATATAGACATCAGACATGAGAATACTGTGTGTGTGTGTGTGGGGGGGGGGGGGGGGTGTGGCCTTTTAGCTGGAAATCTTACAGTCTTTCATTTTTTATTATTATTCTTTTAACATTTAAAATAGCTCATTAATAAGAGCGCTACATTCGTCAAAATCTGATATCAAGGAAAAACTAGAGATGTTATTAAAACATTATGTAACACAGACCAAGCACCACGCAAAAAGTGTATCATATATTACTTTCCTTCCATTGTGTGTAAATTAAACTAAAATACATGTTTCAGCTGCTCAATAACTCAAAACAGTCTCGCTTGTCTTTTTAGGTTTAAAATATAATGAGCGAGCTAACGTTTTCGTCCTTGCTATCAAACACCTGTAAATATGAGTATTTATTGGGGTATTTTTCGCTGTAAATGGTGTTTTAGAGATGAATGTGACATAAACACAAAGTGAAAACACTCGAAATTTAGGTTTCGATTTCACAAGAAATGATGCTGCGACACTCGTAAACATACCTAAAAGGAAATATGCAGCTATAATCCTGAGTCTCCTCCGAAACGTAAACTCATATTTGTATCCAATCTGTAAAAATTTCCAGGCAAATTCTGCTAAATGTTCTGTTTCAAATGTCAAATCTGGCCCGCGTTCCACTTTCAGTGGGTCTTACCGTGCCGCTGGCGCATGATAATTACGTCACCATTGTGGTTCAACAACGAATGCCTGAAAAATAGCTGATGAATATTGATTAGGTCTTTTGGCGATAGATTGGTTCATGAATATGCATACGATATTTTATGACGTCCCGAGGATGTGTTTTCCAGTCCACAAGTCACGAAAATCCCTTCACTGTGATCTGTTTGCAGTATCATATTGCTTTTTGGATTGTTCAATGTCTGCTTAACCCTAGTTAAAATGGGACATTATACCTGTCATTAAGAGCAGACCTGACCCGAACTCATTAGTTGCATCAATAGTGCTGAAAAGTGCTGAGCTGTTCTTTATTTTCGTAAGAAGCTTTCAATTAAATGTTGGCGTCATCTGTTTCAACAAACAAGGGAACAATGAGATTATGGCTTAATCCAATGTTCTGCATCCTAAATGTTAATCAGGAAAGTACATTTTGTTGAAGTATTAAGAGCACCTGCAATCGCATCAAACCAATTCGTAAATGAATCATTCATCGAACCGATTCAACAGATTCTTTAAAGTCACCATGAAATCAAAATGGACGATTCTTAATTTTTTCGGCGGTTGGCGCGTGTAAGACTTTCCCTTCCCTTTGCCACGGGTCAAAAATTTGGCTTGAGCCAAAAATGCACCTGCATATTTAAACTAAATCTAGTAATAAAGTGAAAATTAAATTAAATTAAATTTAGATCTGCTCATGTTGCATCATATTTTATGCATATTGAAGTGTTGCGCATTGTAACCAATCACACGCGACTCTGTTGAATTTATGAATGCAGTGGCCAATCAGAGGCATTTAGATTAATCGCAGTAGCGCCAGAGTTTTGACTGAATTCTGCACTCTTGCGAATACTCTCATTGTAAACTAACATAAACATAAACATAAACAGATTTGGTGATTGTGTTCTTGAGAGCATTCCCTTTTCCTTTTCCTATTCCCTTTTCTTTTTACAACGTGTTTTTGCATTGTTGAGCAATGTAGCCAAACACAAATATATCTGATGATTAATTGAACCCAACAACCAATCAGATGTGTTTAAGTAAGAATCCGTTCACTACTCAAAACACCAAAGATTTTGTCCAGTGCTATCAATCATCTGATTATAATTTAACCTGAAGCTGAACTTTGAGATGAATTAAGATGAGTAAAATGCTAATGCTTGATATCAGAAATTAATGTTGTGTGAAAATCAGTGAAAATGTTAACTCTTGATATCAACAATGACCTCATCACTCGCAGAAATCAAATTCTTGATATCAAAAATTACACTTTAATTACCGGTAGTAATAACTATAATTCTTAATATCTGTAATTGTATTTTCAGTAGTTGAAATGTTAATTCTTGATATCAGTAAATGTATTTCAATATGTTATCTTTGTTATTTCTGCATGTGTTATTAATGTATTTCTGACATTAATAATTAGAGTAATTTCAGAGATCTAAAATGGCTTTCTTACTAGTAAGAATCACATTCATAATTTCAGAAATTAACATTGTCATTACTGTCACTACTATCAAAAAATGTATTTTGTATTAATAGTAATTAAAATGTTGATATCAAGAACAGACATTTGCACAAGTAACTTCACAATTACTGATTAAAAAACAAAAATACAAAAACAAAAACAAAAGTTTTTTCTAGAACTAATTGTATATTGAGAAACAGGAATTTCAACTGATAAGAAATCAGTTATTGATATCAACAATTGAATTTTGGTTGCCTATAAAGAATTAGCATGCGTTAATGCTTGTAAAATTGAATTTCTGATATCACAATTTCAAATCCTGCAAATGATTAAAGGTTAAAACAGCTTGCCATAGTGACATCTATCCTCTGATGACATGTTTACTGATTTTGGGTCACATGAGATAATTTTATACAATTCATTAACTGATATTAGCACTAACCAAAACAACAGACCATAATACTTAAATATCTGCCCTGTATTCCAGATTTACTCCAGTTGTATCCAAGCAAACAAACACACTGTCCCTTCACAAAAAGACAGACAGGGATTTCACGCAGACATGTGACCAGTTATATAAGTACCCAAGGCTTTATAAGTCTGCAGGTGTCTGAAGAGCGGAGACAGATCCATCTGGTGAGCGTGTGTGTGTGTGTGAGCGTGTGTGTGTGAGAGCGTGTGTGTGAGCGTGTGTGGACAGGACCTTTCTGGTTCTCTGGCCAGAGAGACTGATCTGGTTCAAAAGATGTTCTTCCGCATTCCTCTCCTGACACCTGGATACATTCGATACCTGCAGGTAAGTGTCCTGTTTCTAGTATCTAAAACTAAATAGGCCTTCTCCAAACAGTGGAAATGGCCAGTTGTCTTTATGTTTGAAGTTCTGGAGATGACTTCATATGTAAACAGAATAATGTTAATTATTAAAATGAACTTTTTTTTCTTTTCTTCTCTTTTTTTGAAAGCATTAACCATCAGTTACATCACAAAGAGGGAATACTGTATATTTTTATCAGATGTTATTCAGCGTAGTAACATTACTTATGTCTGTAATAAATTGTTTTTTTATTAAACCCTATAGAAATAAAAAAAAAAATTTTTATTCTTTATTTAAATATTCTCCATTTTAGCATGCAGGGGAATTTTTACAGTGTAAAAGACAATGCCATGCAATATTTCTGAGTCCTTTCATGTAGCTCAACAAGTAGAGCATTGGTATTTACACTAAGGTGTTTACGCTAAGGTAATGGGTTCGATTCCCAGGAAAAGCAAGAACTGATTAGAATGCCAATGTGTTTCTTGAATGCAATGTAAGTTGCTTGGATAAAAGCATCTGTCAAATGTGTAAAAATGTAATTAGTTCTTGCTTTGCCTTTGAATTGAATCACAACCTCAGCGTTGCAAGCGCCACACTCTAATGTTTGATCTACAGGAAAGCCATATACACATATATTCTTCAGTTCCATTTCCATTCTCCAGTTGTATTATTGTAATGGTTATTGTTTGGCCTATTAGTAAGAATCATTATTAAATAATACATTTATGATAAAATAATCAAAGTGCCTGAGCATATAAAAGATCCATTATGGCACGAAAAAACACATCGTAGTAAAGCAGTTGAAGATATAAAATATACATATATTTGATTGCTATTCATATAGCAAATGTGTTTAAATATTACTCCATTTAAAATAGTTTCATCAAGGAAAATACCACTGAAATAACATGAATATTTACATTAATCTGATAATATTCTGCCTGTTGTTTACCTGTGGGATTTTCTCAGCCAGAAAAGCCTCTTTGGATCAGAATCACAGCCTGTCTGGTTCTTGTTAAATGATAACCGAGTCCAATGAGATGAGACGCCTGCTCCAAATCCTTAAAACTCTCTCCAGCTATTTTAGGCAACAGATTCAGCAGCAACTGACTTTGATGTTTGGGTGTTTGTTTCCATTAACAATAAATGAAAATATAACATAAATTATTCTCCTCTGGGGTTTTTGAGGGAAGTTTCAAACCGAATGCACTAAATATACTCTGTACAGGTTGTAATATTTAAGGAAACTGCTTAATTATATTTGTTGATGTCGATACGTTTAATCTTATGATCAGTCTTAATCTTGATCTAGGAAGTTAAGTGAATACGTCTGAAACTTGTCTGATTCAGCATTTCTGAGAACTACACGTTGGATCGATTATATTTTAGAAGGGCTATAAACACTGACCTTTGACCTTTTGCTTTCAGACTCAGGCGACACGGGCCGGTCTGCAGAGGGAAGGGCCTTTTGTGCCCCGCTTTGCCATGCTGCTAGGCCTCATGGGTATTGGGATGTCAGGATACAGCTCCCGACAACTGACCCTACACCACAAGCCATCGCCACATCTCCTGCGGTGAAACACAAAGCAGAACGTAAAGAGAAAACGCATCTCTTTGGTTTAAAGGTGCGTTCTTTCTTAAACCGGCTCAGAGATTCTGCATCCTTTTTCTGTTTTTTTTTAACAATCCAAAAATCATCATTACAGTTTTACCACATCATGCTGAAGCTCATAGTCTTGCTTTGGTTGCGAGGATGGCCGATCCTCAACCAAGCCCTTCCAAACTTGTTAAGTAGCAACATCAACTGACCGAATTAAAAGCTTTTACTCTTCTTAAAGTGCCCCTATTATACTTTTCAGATATTATCTTTCATGCTGCGTGTATTTAAGCTGTTGTGAAGTTTCAAAAATCAAAGTGCATGAGTTATTGTCTCCCAAAAACTTCTGAACTGCCTGAAACGACTCGTCCAGCGTTATTTCCATTTGCATAATGCCAGTCTATGGTATTCATTGGCTCCCTGCAAACAATGACGTCATTGTTATTGTTCATATAACTGTGAATACGGTGCTAAGGAAGCCTCCGTAGTGTTTTATCTCCAACATGCAATGTAAGAGGTAGACTAACAGGCTGTCCCATCTGACCTGACAGAGCAGAGTAGACTCAGAGAAGAAAGGAGGGGTTTAGAGACACTGAATTCTGTATCAAATTGTTTCAGACAAAGATGGGAAGTTGCAATGTATGTTGAGAGAAAATGTACGTGTTTTTTGACCTTGGATGCATGTTGGAGACCTTGAAAACAATATTAGGAACCTTTAAATGAATCGCTTTAAAACAGTTGAAAATGTATTGACGGTGGAGAACCTCAGCTTTCTGAATCATAAAATGACAAATGGGATATTTTGTGGTCTTGTGAACTTCATGGAAAAAACACTTCAACCTTCTGTTTGGGGTCCATTCTGCACTTTTTGACATAATGTGTCACTTTTTTTTTTTCCCATCCCAAAAATAGTTACTATTTGTGCACCAAAAGACCACTACAGTTTCCATAAACCGGCCAAGAGCCAGCCGTCAGCAAGAACAGCACAAGCGTCAATGCTAAAGTATGACTTTCTGAAAGTAACTTTTAAGAGACATATTGCTCTAATAAACAATAAACATATCACTCTAATAAACAATAATTTCAGTATGTAATAATTTACAGTTTGGCTCTTTATCCTTAAAACATAATGGAGATTTAATATAGCAAATTTCTCTCTAGCTGACAGGAAGAAGTTTATTACTTTTATAAAAAAAGAAAATCAGTTTTAAAAATGTATATATATATATATATATATATATATATATATATATATATATATGTACTTTTTAAAACTGTTTTTCTTTTTCTTTATATATATATATATATATATATATATATATATGTACTTTTTAAAACTGTTTTTCTTTTTCTTTATATATATATATATATATATATATATGTACTTTTTAAAACTGTTTTTCTTTTTCTTTATATATATATATATATATATATATATATATGTATAAATAAAAAAGAAATAATCACTAACAATTAAGTATGAAGCCATAAGGAACAGCAGTTTATTTGATCTTTTCACAGTTTATTATATATTACCATACTTGTGTTTTTGTTTTTTAGTTCTAATGTACATGTCATGTGTCGATGTAAATGAGTTTATTTAATGCGTGTATTTGCATTTAAAATGTATTTGCATTATATAAACTTTAAAGTACTGTATGTATTTATGAATTCTTTAGCTTTGAGTGTAGGTCAGTGTTTCTCTGATGGGCTTCCTGCTTTCCTTCACAAAAGTGTACAGAAATCCTCGCCTGCCTTTGGTTTTCCAATTTGGGCTTGGCACTCTGGTTTGCCAACCTCAGTGTCACCCAGAAAGCAGTCGCCAATGTGTACCCGCACCCCTGAAATGCCCACGAAGAACGCTGACCTAGCAGAAACTCTCTCCTAACTAGACATCTGATCAATAAGATCTCTTAAAGAGTGTTTATTTATGGGGGGGAAAAGAAATAACGTGTGTTTTGTTATTGATGTATGTATTTAATGTCTCACCGACAGCAAAATGTAATTGTTATTGTAATGGGAAAGGATTGGTGTGAATGTGAGCGCTGAGTCATGGAATGATATCATGACGCCTCATACAGGCATTCAAGAAGACAAGCTTATGTTCTTAAAACTGTCTAATCTGCTCCTCCTCATCCAATTACAGCTGGCCAATATAAGGTCAAAGACTTTTATATAGAGGAGACCAACCAATTGAATTATGGACATTACGCTGTTTTGATTCTTTGTGCGCGCTCTGACTGATTGCATTGAATTTGTTCATATTGTTGACTTTATTGACTGTAATGACTGCTGCTATTGTGACCATGTTACGCTCTTAGCACTTTGATGGCAGGAATGATTGTATTTTCAAAGCTCTTTTTGAATGAAGAGAGAATTGTCTTATATCCTGATTGTCCATTTATTTACAGAATAAAATATTCAAGTATGTAAGAAGACATTATGCACGTTTTTATTTGCTTTTAATGCTTCAAAGTTCAATAATACCATCAAATTTTGAGGAAAGATATTTAATATATTTTTTAATATTTCAAATATGAGTGAAGAACAAAATTTAGACATGGTTCAGAAAATTACCGGTATATGACAAAATTATTTGGAAACAAATAGGCAAGCTACAGTTACAGGTTTTATTTTTCTATGCAAAAAAATAATAATAATAAACTGCAGAGCTCACTGGAAAAGCAATACATTGACTAGAACAATAACCAGTAATTAATATTTAATTGGTTCTCTCTTGTTTTTGAATGTGTTCATAGTTTCTTTGTGTGACAGCATGGCCAAAAATTATGTCCGAATAATTTGCCATGTTTTATTGTGTTGTCACAAATAAAGCTATCGACTCCAAACACAACTATGCAATATGTTGACAAAATCTTTTAACAATTTTGAATAAAGATTGAAGATATCAACTTTCTGATGCCAGACATACATTTTGGCCACTACTCTACCTACTGAAATGAACACATACAATAGATTTCTATCAATTTAATATAAAGCAAACCTAAAAAGAAGTATTATGTTTTTAGAATTATAATTTTTTTATTTTAGATTTTAAGTAAACATGTTCATACTGTACTTGAACATTACAGTACGTGCAAAATTATGACTGAAACTTCTCATTTCAATACTTGAAGTCATGCAGTAGAGGGCACCACTGCAGCAAAACCTCCCAAAATAGCAAAAGCTTGAACTTTAAAAGTACGCAGACAACATTTCTGTCACCAGAATTTGATTACAACCTACTAAACAGTTTATGTTAGGTTATGTAAGACAGAGAATTGCTAAATGCAGGTTATTTATGAGTGTCTGATCTTCCAGACGATCACCTGTGGTGTTTAGTAGCTATGTTGCAAATGCATTGACCCAATTCAGCTATTAAGCTCTGCAAATCCTAACCAGAACCAACCTGTCGGAATTACTTCCCCTTTATACATGTGAACAATCCAAAACATACATTAAAGTAGGAAAATAAATACAGTAAACAAACCAAATCGTTCATCTTTCCACTCACATATTTGTTGTGTTAGGTTAATAATCTGCAACTTTCACTAAGGCAAACTTCTTGTTTGCCTATGTCATTAAAGATAATTGGTCTTTTGCCATTGCTCTTTATGTGTGTGTGTGTGCGTGTGTAAATAAATGGCTATGTACGCAGAAAGAGAGAATAGGGGTAAAATCCTCAGGATGAGTCAGCGTCTTATGTCCTTGAAATGGCTGAGGGCTGGCAGGGAGATTTATAAATGAACCGTGCACTTTCTCTCACAGCTGTAGTTTCAGAAATATGTTGAAACATTATGTATCTTGTTAGAAGCTCAGAAGAAAACATGTATATTCAATATACACTACATGACATGTAGATATTAGTGTTGTTTCAACCTTGTTTCAAATCATCACACACACAATTCATGTGATTCAAATCTGAATTTTTTGAATCATTACTTCAATGTCACATGATCTTTCATATCATTCTAATATTCTGAACTGATGCTCAAGAAACATTTCTTAGAATTATTAGTGTTGAAAGCAGTTGTGCTCCTTTTCAGGATTATTTAATGAATACAATGTTCAAAAGAAAAGTGTTTATTTTGAATATAAATCTTCCGTAACATTAAAATATCTTCACTGTCACTTTTGACGAATTAAATGCATCCTTGCTGAATAAAACTAGTAATTTATTTAGAAAATAAAAACAAAATCATACTGACCTCAAACCTTTAAATGGTAGCCCACTTTTGTTTAAAACAGGCATAAATAGTCCTCATAACTCGCAGATTATTTTTGAGCATATCATAAATTAGACCACTCTTATCACACCACTGGTTCAGTGTTTATGTATTTACTGTAAACATGCCTGTGTAAAGATTATGTCTGATCTGATCCTTCTGATCTGTATTTTTCTGTGTGTGTTTTCTCAGATAAGGCCAGCTTTTCTCTCGTGTTTGTAAGCAGCGTAAGCTAACAGTCATGATCTTCACCAGAACCCACATGTGGGAAACAGTACACTTCATAAACATGTTCATAACTTTCAAGTTCCTTAATGAAGGCCCATGGGAGACTTTAAAAGTAAACTCTGCGTGTGTTTAAACTCTTTAAGCCGTTAACAAAGAGTATATTCTTGATTTAAAGCATGTGGACACTTACATTCCATGAACACATTTATGCATTATTTATGTCTTAGATCTGACTAATGTCTGAAGAGCAAGACTAATACAGATTAAACACACTTATTAAATAACCTTTACACCGAAAGCCAAATGTGCATCTTCTTAACACTTCACACAGAGTGTGTTATTCTCATTTGCAGAGAATAAACACAATGCACTTAAGGCACCTTTAAGTTCAAGGAGGGGATTTTTATGGAAATGTACAAATTTCAAATATATAAAGGACACATTACAACTGTTAGTTTTTACACATATTATGACTGTCCCATAGTTTTATATAGATAGATAGATAGATAGATAGATAGATAGATAGATAGATAGATAGATAGATAGATAATGCTAAATAATATTAAATTTTGTGTATTTAACATAAAATGCAAGCTGCAAAATTATAAAAGGGGCCAGCAGTTTTATTTAAAAAAGTGTTAGATGTCATTTCCCCTAATGTTCTTTAACAGAATACATAATTTCAGATGTTTTGGAAATGTTTAAAACTTATATATATATTAAATATAACAATATATATAATTTTTGACTTTGTGTATTTAACCCATTTAAAATGCTAGCTATGAAATAATGCGGAGAAATCATACCCATATAATTAAACACCCATGAAGTGCACACTTAAATCACACTTCAAATTTATTAATTTAATTGCAGGTGTAAAAGAACAAGAGACAGAGAAAAAAAGATGCAAATGTTTGAAGTCCCCATGAAATCAATTTTTAAGCTTTTTTTGGCTTTTGGTATAAATGCATTATCTATTGTCTATAACAGGGGTGGGCAAACTATTTGTCTCGCGGGCCACATTGGTTTCTTAAAATTGACAGACGGGCCGGGGTGAAGGTTGTACCTGTGCATTTACTTATAAGAAATCCTAGAAAACCTGTATAAAGTATAGTTTGGTCTTAAATCACTCGACTGGGACACGTGAAATTACAACAAAACAATATTAATACAATTTAATCGACAGAAAAACCATAATATGCAATGTGACTGAATCTTATATTTGCCTCAGCTCTAGATTGACAATCACAACTGACCTCTGGAAAAAAGGGAACTAACCAATGATGTTTGATGTTACTGTATTGAGCAAGCCCCACGACTGACAAAAATAAAAGTGCTCGCGCGAGCAAAAACAGCAGTCGAGAGCGGGTGAATGTTCGCGCGCGCAGATTAGATGGCACGCGCGCGCGAGTGATTAAAATGAGCTCGCGGGTACCCGTATTTACGTGTAGCTCTGTTTTCCGCTCGCGGATCTAATTTACGCGCCCGCAAACATCAGTTTTGCGCTCGTTCCTTTTTAGCACGGAATTAACGCCATAAAGGGGGGTGTAGAGGGGTTTGCGACACACGGCTATTCTCCAGCACAGCTTCAGCGCTACTGACGCTTGCAGCCGCGACAGAGTGACATTACACGGAAATGTAAAATGAAGGAGGTTTAATACAGGTTCGGCAAGTTCGGCGGGCCGGATTAAAAAGCCCAACGGGCCGGATATGGCCCGCGGGCCGTAGTTTGCCCACCCCTGGTCTATAAGCTAGTCCGCTCCAAAACAACGTCAAAATTCACATTTAGAAGACAAAAACGTTCAAAACCTACAGTTTGTCTCTTCCTCCAACATGGATCAGTGATTTTGATGACATCAATCCGCACTTCATCAGATTTTCTGTCCAATCAAATGTTCTCTAGAATCTGAAGCCCCGCCCCCTATATTATAAACGCTGAAGCTGTGGCTAAAATCGGGTCATTTGTTCACACATCCACTATTTTCTATATATTAAATATAGTATATAGGGGATATGGAATGATTCAGACAGTGTAAATATGTTTTCCATTAGGCAAATGAAATCTGGTTTCACGTTAGTGGCACGCGAACAGGCCAGAGACACGACACCGCAGAGCGGATCATATGCCCGAGCCGACACAAACCACTAAACTCATCGGATCCATTTGAATTCTGCACAGAATGTATATTTTACAGCTACATAGAGGAGATTAGGGGGAAACTGCAGATACTGGCAGAGCTGTGACATAAAATGCTATTGGATATTTTAAAAAGGGGGAGGAGCTGATTGATGCCACGCCTTCCTGTTTCAGTGAAAATGACATCAAAACGTTTAATAATGCTTTGCGATTCAAGGCATTTCACTGCGCCTTTAATTGCAATTTTGCATCTAATTCCAAAGTGGTTTATGAGGTATATAAAATGAGTTCACACAGGTGGAAAAGTAGCCTAACCAATTGACACAGCCAACATTTCCAGTGATGGGTCACGTGTCCAATTTTTTGGGACTCACTAAAGTCTGCTAAGAATAAATGAAAAACTTCTAGACTAAAACTCAGGAGACATATGTGACTGCTCAGGATAAGACCTCCTGTCCCGATGGGAGGGTCTGAGAGGGGGGCATCGGCCAGCCCCGCCGCGTTGCCATGACAACAGGTTGATCAGCGGCAATCTGATCCATGATGGGAGGAGCGGCGGTCCAGGTGCTCCAGCCAACCGTGTGCGCAGACGCTCATCAGAAGAAGATAGTGGGCCGGAGGAAAGGGTGCGCGTTGGGTTTTGCGAAGGGCAGGGCGCGATCACAGTCGGGGTATTGTTCTGATTTAACCGAGTCTCCGCTGGCATCTGCATGGGCTTGGAAACACTGCTCAAATCCACGCGTGTATAATGTTCAAGAAGAGCAAGAGCAAAGTTCTGGTGGATGAAGCGTCAGAGGAGGATGACGTGGCGTGGCATCACGAGCACGCGAGGAAGGTGAGGTGGGATGTTGCCCGTGGGCTTCAAACTTTACAGATCAGATGTGCTCGTGTCTCATAGTTTGGCTGTGTCATGTTTCTGCCTGTAGAGTAACTGCATTGTTTGCAACGCGTAAAAAATGAATCTATAATCCATGTATTTTTATTTCAGTATGGATAATGCATACTTAGTAGTATTAGCAAGTATGGGAACATTTTGAGATTAAATGTACTGAGAGAGTGTGGTACTGTGTGCTTCCATGCATTTTTTGGGTCATATCTCGGTTATTTAAATGTCATGTACATATTTTGGTTTATAGAAGTCAGAATGGAATCAGTTGACCTGTATTAACTGGAATTTTGGATCATGGTAACATCATATTTGGAACAGCCTTAATCAAATGTTTCTTTGTATATGCTCGTTATTGGACATTACTGTCAGCTATGGGTATTATTAAGTTATTAAATGTGATGGCCAAGTATGGTGTACTATATTTGGAATTTGTGCTCTGCTTTTAATCCATCCAAGTTAGTGTACAAACATTAGGAGTAGTGAACACACACACACTTGTGCTCTGGCGCCCGGGGAGTGATTGGGGGGGTTAGGCGCTTTGCTCAAGGGCACCTCAGTCATTTCCTGCCTGTACAGAGAATCGAACCATCAACCTTTGGTTTACCACTCAGACTATCTAACTAGGCCATGACTGCCTGAGGAACTATTTAGCCGATGGGATACCACCAGCCTTTTCTCCTCTGTCTGATCCAGAGGAGATCTCGCAGACCTTTTACTGTGCATATAGGAGTATGGAATTAGATAATGGGACAATGAAAGCATTTAAAAATGATATTCTAGAAATGCAGAATCCACATTCTTAAGCATGAATGATAATGTGGTTCATGATCAGTCATTTAGGCTATGGAAAACCATTTCTGCAACATAAACTCATATTCATAAGATAATTACCTTTAGTCATTTAAAAGTTGAAATTGACAGTTATAATTGTGAGTTTTTGTCTCAATTAGTTTTTTAAAATCTCATAATTATGACTTATTCATAATAAAACATTAAAACTTAACTTAAAAAGTTGAAACAGTCAAAATTATGACATACTGGCCTGGTTTCACAGACAGGGCTTTGACTAAGCCAGGATTAGGCCTTAGTTCAGTCAAGACATTAAGTAGCTTTTATAAGCAAGCGTACCTTAAAGGGTCATGAACTGAGAAATCAAATTTTCCTTGAGCTTTTGACATAAGAGGAATATCATGTAAGTTTCAGAACTGAAAACGTCCATGTTAGTCTAAAAACAGCTTTTATTGTAATTGGTCGTAATTTCGGCGCAGGCTTTGCTAACATATTTTGATGATTGACTCGACAGTAATGCGACAACATGT
The DNA here is from genome assembly GCA_037043235.1 of Rhodeus uyekii. Taxonomy (NCBI): domain Eukaryota; kingdom Metazoa; phylum Chordata; class Actinopteri; order Cypriniformes; family Acheilognathidae; genus Rhodeus; species Rhodeus uyekii. The sequence continues at coordinate 4,660,498 of JAWRVZ010000027.1, forward strand.
AATTGTTCCTTCTAATGCTTGATCTGTGACCAGTGATTTCTGAAGTGTAATGACTCATGGACATTCAGATGGTCTTTGTCAGTAAATCAAACCAGTGACTAAACGGTCAACTTCACATTTTTCTCTGTTAGATCAAAATTAATATATAGAAAGTGATCAAAGAGTTTACAGTCACTGGAGCTGTCAGTCAAACAATGTGATTTGTCAGTAAGTTCTGGACGCTCGCCAAAACTCCCGTTATAATAAACTAATCTCATATTTAGATTGTTAGTTATGATGAAAGCATTCGTGAGAGTGCATAAATGGAGACACTGCATTCATGCGTTCAACAGACTGTGATCGGCTGCAATGATCATCTCTGCAACCTTTCATGCCACAATCTAAATATAATGCCACAGATCTAAATATAATGCTATAATCAACACTTTTCGCGATTAGTTAACTTTGAGAACTGAAATGGTAAAAACGTGCCAAATGTTTCACATGTAATACTTATTTCATATGGAAAGATGTCAGCCAGTCACAGGGATGGACGTTTACATTGAAGTCTCACAGACGAGACCCTTTAAACCGAGCGTTCAAATCTCTTTTATTTCTAAATTAAGACTTTTTTTTTATATATAAAAATCATACTTTCATAAGTGCACACCAGGAAACTTTATTAAACAATGCACTTCATGACCCCTTTAAAAAACAAAACAACAGATGTGCATCTGGAGGCAAAACAATGGGAGTGAGAGAATTTTTTCAGATATTTAAGTTGCTTTGAGTTCTCCTAGTCTCCCAGTTTCACAGACAAGACTTAAGCCTAGTTCCAGACTAAGTCATAATAAGATTTATTTAAAAAAAATCAAATGAAACTTGTCATTTTGATTTATAATTTTGACTTTTTATGTTGTGTAGTTATTTACCAAAGCATGATTTCCCCCATAATCATAAGTGAGCACATATCATGCATGATGTTGAATATTCATTTTCTGATTTTAAGATCATAAATTAATCTTAATTAGATGTGGCTCTTCTGTGGCTGAGTTTAAATACAGATTCATTCACCACCGCCACTCTTTCAGATGTAATGTTCTGTCAGCTGTTAGACTGCAGGAGTCCGATTAAGGTCCCTACACCGTAACAGCAGGAGACGGTTGCAGATAAGCTCTTTCTCTCCCCCTCGCACTCGTTTTTTTCTCTCATGTAATTTCAGAAGCTTGCACTGAAAAGTTGGAGATCCTCACTGCGTTCTGTGGCCAATGTGAAGGCCTTGACTAGGCCGCAGTCACATTCTTCCCAACGTAATCTATTCCACAAACATGCTTTGGATCTGAGGGTACATTTACACAACAACAATGTGCTAAAAACACAGTTTTTTCTTTCGTGTTTTCCACACACAGGCGACAAAGTTATCAAAAAGATCCCCGTTCTCACAGATCTATTTAAAAAAAACTGCTATACAGTAATACCTTGAGATATGAGCATAATCAGTTCCAGGGCTGAGCTTTTAACTCGAATCGCTCGCATCTCAAATCATTTTCCTTATCAGAAATAACAGAAAATTATTAATCTGTTCCAGCCCTCTGAAACCTCCCTTATAAACAATGAAAAAAAACATGTTTTTAATTGATAGAGACATGCACACACAAAAATAAGGATATAAGGATTCCTGTGATATAAAAGTTTTTTTTATATTACAGGAATTGTGATTGTGCATATTAGAATGTTTGTAATTGTGGTTTCAATTATGTGTTTTTACCTTCGAGACAGACGATACAGTAGCGGCTAATGGCAGCATGTGCGGAGGAGAAGGAGGGAGGGATAACAACACAGAAGTGTAGTGTTTCTTACAGTGTAGTGTATTGGATAGACTACACGCACAATAATGTATGCCTCGAACCTCATATTTATTGCTATTGAACACTTATTACTCGTGCTGCTCACAGCTTAATACTCCTGAATCACTCGTCGCCCCTGGTAACCTCCCGCTGTAAAACCAAGGTGGCCCTCTAGTGGAGATCATATGCAATTACCCCATAAATGAGGCGGCTTGAGCTGCTCCGAGTGCTGAACACCTAGCATTGGTGTCTGTATGCATGCTCGTATCTCAAGTATTTACTCGTATCTCAAAGCAAAAATGCTCGAAGGCTTGATCGTGTCTCGGAATACTCGTATGTTGGGACGCTCGTATCTCAAGGTATTACTGTGTTATGTTGCCTGGACAGTAATTTGCTATGTGACTTTGTAAAGAAACTCTACACTCTTGTAGACTGGACATGTAATATGAAGTGCAACTTCATGGAATCCAGATTTTTTTATATATATGTTATATGTAGCAATATTGCTGCCTATAAATTAATTAATGTGACAATTGAGGTGATGAGGTGAATGATTATCAGGTGTATTGCCATGATCTTCTTGGAAGTACCATGCATGGATTACCAAGTAAATACCATGGTTTATGGTACCATGGAGTAAATTTCCATAGTATTTAATATGTTAAGTTCTCATTTGTTTCATAATCCAGTAATTATCTTATTCCATCATTGGTACATTGGTTCCATCACTAAAGTACATGGTATTTTAGTATACATCACACTGAATGTTTACATTGGTATTTACAGAGAATTCCTGAACACACATCCATGAAGCTGCCATGTTTTTTTATGGTACTTCAAATAATGTCATTGTAGTATCATACTGTACTGGGCTTAGAAACATAAAAAATGCCATGATACTTTGAGATATACCATACTGGTTACCAATAGGTTTTACACAAACAAAAAAGTTCTGTAAACACATTTTCTAGACCATGGAAACACCATGGTATTGTTGGAATTACCTTGGACCACCATAGAATGGCGATTTGGTATTGTACAATGGTACGGCCACTGGTAAGATACAGAGAATAGACCATGAAATTACACTCATAAATGTTCAAATAACCATTATTTGAGCTGTGTTACTTTAGTTATTCAAGCTCAATGCTCACTCCAATGCTGGATTGTATTTTGGAGAGGGGAAGTGATGTTCTCATGTTGTTCAGTCTACAAAGGGATATTTCAGTGAGATCCGCTTCCTTCGGCAGTTAGTCAGTTTGTTCACCCAGAACTTGGTATGTAAAGCAGGAAGTCCAGCGGATGAGGAAAAACAAAACCCTAAACTTCCATACAGTTCCAGTTCAATTCAGGTCCAGAAAATTCAGACTTTCAGATTTTTCCTCATAAACAGGTTTTCATCGAGATGAATGTCCTCTCTGTTCCAGCGGTTTATATCAAGCTATTCCATGAGCGCTGGTTTTATTTTTAACCATGTCAGGTTGCCAGTTGGTAAACATCATTATTTTGAGGTGCAGTCTTGTTGACACTGTGGTTAGTGTTCCTTCATAAATCAATTGAAGGAGGAATAAATGGGCTCCCCTGACCCCATGTTCTTCAATCATAAGCTTTCTTCTTCATGTCCCCAATATGCCACAAGCATAAGAAATGACAAAGTCCAGAGGGTAAAGAACTTAAAATATCTGAAACATTCCTCCTTGCGTCCGAGCTTCACTCCTTCATTTATAAATGATCTCTCGAGAGAGTATTCGCTCTGTAATCAGGCCAAGTGCTTGGGTAAGTTGGGCTGGAGGTGTGTGGCATTGATTCAGTGAGTCATGGGGAGTTAAATGGAGGCAGAGGATTTTGGGTAGGGGGAGGAATGACATGGACATTGCAGAACAGAGGTTGATCTTTCTCTCTCTTCGAGTCATTTCAGAATTACAATACTTGCTCTGGATTTGCTATTTGAGCTCTGACTTTTTGTGTTGGTGGAAGAGTTTGTCATAAGCATGTGTATATATATATATGTATTTATATATTTTACACTTTATACACTGCCCAGCCAAAAAAAAAAAAATGTTCCTCCTGTTGTATGTATGTGTTAATAAAAAAATATATATATATATATATTTATAAAATAATTATTTTATTTTTTATATATATATATATATATATATATATATATATATATATATATATATATATATATATATATATATATATATATAATAATTATTTTATAAAATATATATTTTGTATAATTATATTATAATAATATAAATAATGTGTGTATGTATGTGTGTATATATATATATATATATATATATATATATATATATATATATATATATATATATATATATATATATATATATATATATATATATATATATATATATATATATATATATTTTTTTTTTTAGTAGTAGATTTTGGATTGAGCTGTTAATGTTTTTGAAAAAATCTCTTATGTTCATGGCTGCATTTATTTGATCAAATATTGTGAAATATTTTAAAAGGTCATTTATTTCTGTGATGCAAAGCAGAATTTTCAGCATCATTACTCCAGTCTTCAGGGTCAAATAATCCTTCAGAAATCATTCTAATATGATGATTTGCTGCTCAAAAAACATTTCTTATTATTAGTGTTAAATAGTTGTGCTGCTTAATGTTTTTGTTGAAACTGGATCATTTTTTTCAGAATTCTTACATAAAATTGAAATATTTTGTAGCAAAATAAGTCTCTACTGTTACTTTTGGTTATTTAAATGTACTCTTGTTGATTTAAAAGTAATAGTTTGCTTACCGACCCAACTCCCAAGGCAAAGATGGCAAGATTTATAGATCTCTTTGGTTATAATTTCATTGTGAATGTTAGTTAACAATGTAGCGCAGCGCATTTTATGTGCTCTTGATGAGAAAGTGATAAAACACACTGATTTATAAGAATGGCAGCCTTGTGTAACAAACGTGCATTTCCTTATGGCAGATGAAACATAAATTACACACCTTTTGCTCTGTGCCCATGATGAGAACTGGCAATAAAACTCGCACCAGTTTATAATGGTGACAATTACATTTCTCATAATTATTTATGGCATCTAACACGCACCTAATGTGCATCCTTTGCTTTTCAGTTTGTTGCACGAAGTACAAAAGTAGTACAAAAGACTGGAGAGTAGGAACTTTCTAGGAGGTGGCACTAGTACAGGTGGAGCAGGAAGGAAGGGGAAGAGGTCAGACCCTTAACAGGAAGTTGAATGCCAGAGCACCCAAAATAGAAGAACGTTAGCGATTACAATAGTACTGATAGACCTGATTGTGACCTCAGAATTGAGGGATATCCATAATGAGTATGAAACCAAGCTCATTTTCAAGCCCTCCCCAAATGCGCAAGACCTTGTTTACATTATCGTGCTAAAAATATTCCTTGCTTTTTTGTGCGTGCGTGTTTTACATTACATTAGCATGTGTTTAAGTGTGTGGGCATGTTCTCATTGTTTTGTGCTCTTGGCCTTTGCTTTTCAGGATAAAGACTCTGAGGGAACAGAGGAAGTTCTGAGCCCCTCAACAAAGGTAAACACACACGCATATCGCCTTGTTGCTGTCGATAGAAATGCAAAAATGTGTTGAGTGTCCGAAACAATACCATAGCAACACTGTCAGGATGTGATATAAAACACTCAATTGCTATTTTCTTTTACGTTTTATGTTAGTTCTTTTTGAATGGATGCATTACAGGCAAGATTTATAGTTTTATAGCACAGTGTAGAGTAGAAGGTGTGTGTGTCGTGCATGATCTGTTAAATATACAGAGAGGATGTGACGCATTCTTTCGGAACAATCTGGACAATAGCAAAACTGTCTTGAGGCTAGCAAACATTTAGTGGCCTGCTTTACCTCAATGGACTGCTGTTAAATGTCATGTCATATTTTATGTTAGCAAATAAACTGTTCTCTGACCAGTAGAATTAAAAGACTGAAAGAGATGTTTTGCCATTGCATATTTTTACTTTATTCAATTTTCAGAGAACATATATTTTATTGTTGCAACATTTTTGATTTAGGTGTTTTTTGTTTAAAGAATTGCTTCCAAAACTAAGTGTCCGGGAGCAAAGAAGGCAGCATTTAATGTGCACTTGACAGTAGTTGAAATAAATGCTCTTCTTGCACTTAGATGTTTGGTGTTTGAAAGTCCCAGTATGTTTTCATAGCACAATGAACTCTTTTACTCTCAAAGGATCATGAGAAATCAATTTTCCTTGATATGACGCCTTTAAAAGAGAATTTCAGAGCGTTCTGCTGTGTCCTCCAGCAACGACAGGAACTCAACCTCGAGTTAAAGCGACAGTCGTTTATTTCCACTGCGTGTTTTGCCAGTCTAAGCGGAGATAGGGAGGAAAAGACAGATGAAGTGATAGATAGAAGCCAAAAGAGAGTGTTGTGTTTTATTCGAGGTCAACCACGAGCTCGATTCTAACCTCTGTTTATCCGACGGAATGAATAACGACTCAAAAGACTTCTTCTAATGCTGAATAAATGTGCTGGAACTCATAATAAGAGCCGTCCCGACATAACAAGCGTTTATGTGTTCGTGCATAATCAGGATGGCGTGTTTAAGCAACACAGTGGAGTGATAGAACACAAAGATCTTTGGTTTGAAACAAGACAGGGAGTGGCGAATGAAATTAACCACGTGCTTTTACCTTTTTTAGTGTTTGGTGCTTTTGTGGTGAGTTTAATTCCTCTAGACATGCAGCAACAAATTTTGAACATCTGTTTAACGCACATAAACAAATACAACTTGTAGATCTTTACGTATTCAGAAAAGATGCTTTTGGGTGAATTTCACAGAGGAAAAATAAATGTCCCTGGTTCTATTTCACCCTAAACTTAAAATATTAAACACTTAAGAAATAATATTTTTTTAATATTATAAATAATATTTGCATTACAATATATTCATGACAAAGTGTAAAGTCATTCTGATTACTGTGATAATGGAATAAAAAATCATATAATTCTATATAACTTTTTTTGTTGTTATTAAAGTAACAGTATTGCGAATGTTTGTGTTTGGGAAGTAATAAACAAACATCCGTCGAATGGCATTTTGAAGTTTGACGGAACGTTTTGGAGAATTTTAGTCATTTTTAGTATGTTGTTAAAACTTTCTTCATTGTATATTGAATTTCTTTATAGTTTACTATTTAACAAAGCACATTGTACACTTGTTTTTAAATATTTCGCTAGTATAACCCCAAACATTATTACCACAATACTGAAAAAAAATCATATTCTCATTACTTTAATGAAAATAATCCAGTGCAACAATAATACCATGAAGCACGTGGTTATGAGCATTTTTTTGTGTGCAGTACAGTAATGAACTGGGTTATTAAACAAGGTTATTATAGTTACTAAATAAATATAAGTAAATCAAATTTTTAAAAAATTACTTTATTTCAGAAATGTACCAAGACTACATTTCTCATTTTCATTTAGTTTAAATTGATGTAAAAATATTAATATTAATTAAACGTACGAATAAAGACTTTAATCCTATCACTATGAGAATAAAGTAACTGCTCATGAGCATGGTTTATTTTTGTGCTTTATTCTCATTTGAAGTAATGTAAGTGCAATATGTGTCTACATGTATCCTTTTTTTAACTTTTTGTATTTATTTAGATTTTGCAGTGAAATATGACCCAACCGTATGAAGTGATATAGTTATTTTTGTCAAAGGGAAGGACATTCTGTACTGCGTATCGAACAAGTTGTGAAATAGAGCTAGAAATTGTGTCAAAGGTTCTTTCCTATATAATAAGCTGCAAAGCCGGGCCGGTATTTCAAATCCCGAGGGTCACACTGGACGCGAGCAGGAGGGAGTCTGAAGGAATGTCAGATCGCCAAGTGACCCAAAACACGTGCACACACACATACACACGCGTGTCTGCTCCGATATCCGTCACTGTAATCAACATAGGCCTTTCCTGTTTTTACTGTGCGACGCCTTCTGTCCGTCAGAAACAGCTTTGTGCTCCTGAATTCAAGATGAAGTGCGTCTTTGTGATTAGTTGTCTTTGAGCCAGGCCTAAACCTGCAATCATCCCTCACCATCTGTATTTCTGTCCCACCGAGAAACCAAAGTTTAGCCCTTCTGACACACAACACGCAAGCAGTCATTTTACTGTGTGCTGAACCTGTTTTGTTATTAAACGAGATTTCTCTGTTTTTGGCTTTTTGTAGGATTCAAAGTTAAAGAAGGTTAAATCAAAGCGAGAAAAAGGAGATAAAAAGCTGTTTCCGTCTCAGGACGATGAACACATCTTGCTGACAGGAGTCACTGTCTCTCACAGAAGAGGGTAAGACGGGATTTATTTACTAAAGTTAGATAAAGTTACCAAATGTTTTAGATTTTAATTTGTATTTTTAGATAACTATAATAATTTTAGGTGATTTATACCCAGTAAGGAAGGCTTGGTAGGATTACCAATATCTTTAAGGGTCATTTTATATTACAATAATGGTATATATTATTTATATACTAAAATTATATTCATATTGTGTTTGTGTGTGTGTATATATTAAATTATTTTAATATTATAATTTGTCATATTTATTTTAATTGTTTTATTTTTATTTATTCTTAATAATTTATTTAATTATTATTTTTTCTAATTTATTTATTATTTGGTTGTATTATTTATTTATTATTATTAATTCATGTGTGCATGAATTAATTCATGCATACATATGTGCATCAATATATTGTGAGATTACTTTGTGAACTCATTTTTAGTAGCTGAAACATTGAAGATGTTAGAATGACAAGTGTTTTTATGATGTTGAAGAGATTACGTTTTTGTAAACAAAGAAAATGCTTAAAATAGAACATGTGCTTCTTCTAGACGTCTCAGTATTGGATGCGGTTGGAGGGAAAATTCTAAGCACATTATCCAAATCTTTTGGTGTGCCTGAAATTCACGGTATTGGTTGAGCCAGAAGTTGAAGCAAATGTTGTAAAAGCGCCACAGAGCCGCAGTGTTTACGGTCTTTGAGGAAGTTAACCAGTGGCGTACTTATTGACTCTGCATATTAAGTTAGATTAAAAGTATTTTTACAGTAAAGTTACACACGCAGCACTTTTGAGTGTCTTGAAATGAAGATATTCAGATTATATGAAATAATAATAGAAATAACTATATCTTTAAATATCAATGGAAAATTTCTGAATAAACAATGTAACTTTAAATAAACCACTCAACCATCAAGTTTCTGAAATGGAAACCACATCCTGTTGCTTGTCCTAAAGCATATCAGAGATAGATGGATATATTAATTAAACTATGTAACATTTATATTTCACGTATACAAAATATATCACTATTATTATTAATAAAAAAAACTATACTATGCTTTTAATATCTGTTCTGAGATTTATTGCTTAATTTGTTTGTTCAGCTATTAAATGTTTTTTTCAGTTATGTAAGGAGGAGCAACGGTGATAAGAAGTTGTTTGTGTAGAACGATTTCAAATTACAATGAATCCTGCTCCTTCGTTCTTTCTCAGGTCTGCTAAGAAAAGCTGGGAGGATGACAAGAACAAACCACACTCGGAAAAAGACAAAGCGCACTGTCTGTGGGACAGCATCACCATGACAATGAAGCAGATCACGCCTACGAGGAAGATTGATAAGATGGAGGGCTGGGAACCACCTCAACTGAACGACGGAAAGGAGTTAGAGCCAGAGAAAAAGAGGAGCGACTCGTCCCCACTGTCTTCCCCTCTGTCGTTGTCTCTGCCGCATTCTCTGGGTTTGCCGTCCTGGGTTGGTTTGGGTTTGGAGGAGGACTCGTCCCGCTACGCTAGTCTGACTGAGTCACAGACTGGCGGTCCTGCCCAGTGGGCGGCGCGGGCAAGAGATAAATTAGCTTCCGTCCGTCGAAGGAGTCCAGCCAGCCTATCAGAGAGCACTTGGGAGGGGCTTAAATAATTGAGTGTCAATGTCTGTTAGAATGACCACGCCTTGACCCTTGACTCCAATTGGACGGCCCACAGATGTGACGAATTGGACCATCAGACCAATAGTGCCTGTTCCCAATGCCTTTTTCATTTGATATAAGAGTTGCTTTTCCAACTTTTGAATGAAGCTCCTTCAGAGAAATCACTGGATGTAGTTGCAGTTGCTGTCTGAGGTCAATGACCATATCTAATTATCTAATTAGCCATAAATGACATATAAACACTTAAAGGGACAGTTCATCCAAAAATGAAAATTGTCACCATTTACTCACCTTTATGTTGTTCCAATCTTGTATAAGTCTATTTCTTCTGTTGAACACAAAAAGAGGATATTTAAAAAAATAAAAATAATTAAATAAAAAAAATATATTGAAAAAAATTATAATAATTTAATTAAATATTAAAAATTATAATATTAATATTAAAATAATTTGTAATGTTTATTTAATATATATATATACACACACCTGCCTGCACATAGACATTATAAATGTATAATATTAGTATATAGTATTCTTGTATAAATAATATATACTGTTATTGTAATATAAAATTGTGATGCGAGTTAGAAGAAGAGTGTTGGTAATCAAACGTACCAGAAACTTCCATAGTAGGACAAAAAAAGTGCTCTACAAGTCTTTTTTATAACACTCTTTAAAATATCTTCGATCGTGTTCAACAGAAGAAAGAAACTCATACAGGTTTGGAACAACTTGAGGGTGAGTAAGTGAGACCAAATTTTCCATTTTTCCACTATCCTTTTAAAGATACAGTTCAGGTATTCATTTTTCCTCATGTCATTCCAAAGCTTTCTTCACTGGAACACAAAAGGAGAAGTTTGGCAAAATGCCCCGAGTAAGCTACTATTGTCCGTACAATGAAATTGTAGCTGCTAAAATTACAAAGTATGATAAATTCTGAGAAGTAGACCCAAGTAAAAGTTGTATCATTGAATGAAAACGAGCAGTCAGGACATTCTGCTAAACTACTGCTATTTACAGAAGAAAGTCAGGTTCGGAACGACATGAAGCTAGAATGTGTGTTTTTTTTTATACATCAACCGCCCTTTAAATCCACTTATTATACGTAAGTGAGGCAGCGTTACCCACCATCATCGCGTCTCAATCTCCAAAATGATCACTGCTAAGAGAGATTGATGCGTTGTATGTAATGCTTCTATTTTTCAGATTTAGTTAGTTGAAGATTGAATGGGAAATGAAGTAGAAACGCCTTCCACTGAGTAAATTTACAATCGCTGCCGCCTGCTGATTCGCAGTCATAATGTATCGTACTCTATGCAACATTTCCTCGCATTCATTCCAAATTAGCCTTGCCAGATTGATTATGTATTCAGTGCCATTTTTCTGTCACAAGGAAGATGCCTTACTGTGGCTTTATAAGACGTACAGGGTTTTAAATTGAATGTGCCTCTGGAGATTTTGTCTTATCAAACGTGCTTAAACCAGCTTTGGATTCATTTGAGATGATTACCATCTTCTGGAGTGGATCTGAAGTTCTGAAGTAGGTCGGATCTCCAGGTTGAGCATCCAGATCGCATTGATTACTGTTACAAACCTTATTTTCAAGCCTTCCAGAGACCTCAAGAGCTGTAAAGTTCATTTTTCTTTGCTGTGACAACAGTTATTCTCTTCCAGCTCCCTCAAATCTATAAAACTGACAATTATCTTTTAGTATAAGTCTAATATGAAATGTATTTTGCATATCAACCTTTGGCCAATGCCTTAAAACGCCTATAATAAGATCTTTGGTTTCCTAGAAGAACGTGTCTGAGTGGTCTTATTGCTAATTTTAGGAGATTTATTTATAATCTGATTCTGAGAGTATAAGTGGGTTTGTTCGGTTGTTCATATTAGCTTTTATATAATTAGTCCACAAGAGTGATTACAAATTGTTAGTTTAAGATTTTGCTCTTTCTCTTTGGGGCCTTTGCAAGAGTCTTGATTTTATCTTGATACTACTGAATTATTTGTTTTTTTCTGTATTATTATGAAATAAATGGTGATTAAAAAGATGTTGTAGTTCAAATGTTTGATAAGCTTGTGAATCTAAATAAAGAGTTACACTTTATACTTGAGATTTGTTGTTCAACTTCTTTTAAAAACCTAAAATCTTACCAAATCCAAACTTTTGATCAGTAGTGTTACTTTTTAAGAAGTCTGTTATGCTCACCGAGGCTGCTTTTATTTTCTCAACAGCAATTTTGTATTTTAATATACGTTCTTGGACATAAATAATAGTAATTGGTATTTCAATATAAATAGGCAAATGCTTCAGAGTCTTTGATTGTGTCATTTTAACAGGGATTAAGATTGGCAACAGTTCTTCTAACCCTAATTGATGGAGTGTACTTGTCATTTCTTAAACAACCATGTCAGACATCACAAAGTTTATTTCCATCAAGAGGTGCATCAATATTTGATCAAGATCTTTTCTATTGTCAATGCAAGAGTCGATCACTCTGTAAAGTCTCCTCCAGCACATCCCAAAGACTAAAATTTAATTTCTGGACTCAAAGGTGCTGAATCATGTGTGAAAATGATTCTTCACACTCCCTCACAACCATCCTTTCACAATTGAGTCTGATGAATCTTGACATTGTCATCCTGGAATATGGTCACGATGTGTCTTCTACATGGTTGTTAAAGAAATTAAAAGCTACACACTCCATCAATTAGGGTGAGAAGAACTGCTGCCAAACATATAACATGCTAGAAACGTTATAACCACTGCAAGACTGATTTTACATAGACTTTAAGGTCTGGTTTCACAGAGGGAGTTTAGATTAAGTCAGGATTAGGCCTTAGTTCAATTAGGACATTTAAGTAACTTTAAGCATCACTGATGTGCATCTTGAGAGAAAACAACAGCAGTGACATTTTAAGATTTGCCTGTGCAAGTTGCTTTCAGTTAAAAGCTCAAATTATACGTATATATGCATTATATTCTGGGATTAAAGGCTTAAGCCTTGTTTGTGAAACAGGGGTTTAGCATTTGCATATTTAATTCCAAACAGTGACTTTTTTTTTGGCCAGACATTGTATTTTTAATAAAAAATAATTTTTAAAAGCTAAAAAAGCTAGAAAAATACAATTAAGATGTAAATTAAAAATATTACGAGCAAATAATTGCATAAATCCCAGACAGGTGGAGCTGGGGGAGGTGGAGGGTATCAGAAACATTTACTACTGCATAAATGTACAATTTTCATCATAATTATCATAATGCACATTTAGTCAATTTACCATTTCAAAAAAAAATGTCGTACTTACCCTCCAAAAGCTCATAACCAGTTGCACCTTTAGTATCTTTAAAAAACACACTCCTGAAATTAAGCAAAAATGTAATCACTTATCTAATTTTTCAATGTTAAGTCAAGGTCTTTATTATCAATGTTTTGGAACAAAATGACTGATCTGTGAACTCAAATATCTGATTTGACCATTTTTGAAGGGAGCCGAGGAGACTACGCTTTTATAGATAGAAGGAAACATACAAATAATGATTTTTTTTTCTCCAAAAGTTTAATTATTTTAGATAGCCATGTTTCCTGCAAATGCTTGATAGTACCAAACACATTCTACAGCCATTTCAATAACATTTATATTACAGGAATATTAAAGGAATATAACAAAGTTCAGAGAAAGGATATAAAATACATTTGTTCATAAATAGCAAAGCTTACATTAGATTTTCTGTCCGCCCACCCACGACAGACTTGACAAAAGTGTATCGTAAAAAGTTGTTTTGTGCAGCAAATGTAGACTTTAGTGTTGACGCATCAAATACATACGCACAGCACGACAAGACGACACAAGAACCCACGTAAACGGTAACCTACATCTATTTCCGATGAGCCTTCCATCGGTACAGAAATGAAAATACACACATGAAAAGACAAGATAACCTCCGTTTAGGTTCTCTCGCTTCAGTTTGACTTTCCCAAAAGCAAGTTTGTTTTGCTTTTTTACTTTTAACACACAATCCTTCCCATAAATAGAGGCCAATACGAAAGAAACACTAAAATTATGACATCTTTCCATAAGCCCTTAAAAGTTTGAGTGAGGCAAAAGAAAATTCAATCATTTGTTACATTATCAGAGGATTGAAATTTCACACGGTTTCATCAGGTTCAGAGTCTTGGTTAGAGGTGTTCGTTTGCAGGCGTTCCAGAGGAGATCGGAAGGCGAGGGGTCCGAGAACATTCTGGATTTCAGAACTTGAAGAGGTCGATGAAGTGCTGGGGAGAGACGGGGGTGAGGCAGCTGTCGGGATCGTTTGCCGTGCAAGGATGTCCAGAGTCCTGCGATGGAAAGAGAGAGAGATTTACATATTTTTGGTGGAAAACGTCCATGCAAAAGTTGCTGCCATGTTTCCATACAAAACTATGAATTTAATACAATTTCCATCCATTCCAGAGATATTATCAGGATATTATACTTTCAACAAAATCATCTTTTACTGGGAAACTGGTGCAAAATAGCAAAAAAATAAAAAGTTGCTGAAATTAGGGAAGCCACTGTGGCTTTTTTTCGTACATCCTAAATGTCTTGATGAAACGCCATAAACTTTGTCATGTTGTCTTGTGTTCAGATGCAATCATGTGAGACACTTTATTTAAACCAAATCATTCAGATGATAGACTTTGACTCCGGCATTTCAGAACGACCAAAACATCATTGGTCAACGCTGTGCAGTGAAATTGGTTTGCAGGTTATTCAAGTTCTCCAATCACATCCTCTCTTGAGGCAAAGTCACGTGTTTTTTGTTGTTGTTGTTGCACATTGAAGATCTATTCAGTAAATGCGTTTCCATCATAGTCAAGCACTGTCTTCTTATCAGATAAAAAAAAAAAAACACTTCGATTGAGAGTTTGAGATTTTTAAGTACATGTACAACATAAATATATTAGTTATTTTACCATCCAGAACTTTTTTTCTGTTAAATTCATACAGAAATAGGTGGATAGAAACATAGCTACTGTTAGGGTCCATCTTTAAATGTAAGTCTATGGGATTCTGGTGCAATTCTGATAGCATAAAAAAGGTCAAACACACCTGAAGTTTACAGCTGTTTTAAGAATGACACAAATAGTCATTTTCACAAAGTCTGCTGCCTCAGTTTTTATAATGGTAATTTGCATATACTCCAGAATGTTATGAATAGTGATCAGATGAATTGCAAATAAGTCCATCTTTGCCATAAAACTAAATCCCAAAAGAACACCTGCATTTCAGCCCTGCCACAGAAGGACCAGCTGACATCATGTCAGTGATTCTCTCGTTAACAGGTGGGACTGTTGATGAGGACAAGGCTGGAGATCAATCAGTCATGCTGATTGAGTTAGGACAACACACTGGATGTTTTAAAAGGAGGGTGGAGCTTCAAATCATTGTTCTTCTACTGCTAACCTGTGCGATTATCATTGCATTGCACAAAAAGGTATTCACAGCTGCTAGAAAGACTGCACCTAAATCAACCATTTATTGGATCATCAAGAACTTCAAGGAGAGATGTTCAATTGTTGGGAAGAGGACTTCATGGTGCTCAAGAAAGTCCAGCAAGCGCCAGGACCGTCTTCTGAAGTTGATTCAGGTGAAGCACCACTAGTTCAGAGCTTGTTTAGGAATGGCAGCAGGTAGACAGAGACTTTTGGAGGATCGTCTGGTGTCAAGAAGGGCAGCAAAGAAGCCACTTCTCTCCAGGAGAAACATCAGGAACGGACTGACATTCTGCAAAGGGTACAACGATTGGACTGCTGAGAACTGCGGTAAAGTAGTTCTGTATCAATTATTTGATACACAATTATTAAGCACAATTATTCTGAAGAACACAGGCATGGTACAAAAACATCCTCCGAAAGCAACTTCTCCCAACCATACAAGAACAGATAAGTGACGAACACTGCCTTTACTAGCATGATGGAGCACCTTGCCATTGGGTAAAAGTGATAACTAAGTGACTTGAGGAACAAAACATTTTGTGGCCATGGCTAGGAAACTCCCCAGACCTGAATCCCATTGAGAACTTGGTCAATCCTCAGGAGCCGGGTGGACAAACAAAAGCCCACAGATTCTGACAAACTCCAATCATTGACAATGCAAGAAAGGGCTGCCATCAGTCAGGATGTGAGCCAGAAGTTGATTGACAGCATATCAGTGTGAATTCCAGAGGTCTTGAAAAAGAAAGCTCATTGCAAATATTGATTCTTTGTATAAACTTAATGTAATTGTCAATGAAAACCTTTAACACTCTGACACACAATGCATGTAATACTTCAGTAGACCATAGTAACATCTTACAAAACAATCTAAAAAACACTGAAGCAGCAAACTTTGTAAGAATTATAAATTTTTTAATTCTCAAAACCTCTGGCTAGGACTGTAATACTCTGCATTAGTGATCTGTTCTAGTTCCTAACTCTTAAGCATAAGAAATAATAGTTAATGACACTGTAAGCCTGTTCGAGTGATCAGTAGAGAGGAGCATTAACACGTGTCCATCAAAGCGTTTTTAGCCAGTTGAAAACTGGCTCCTCTGGAAATGCCTTGCTGTTTTTTTTTTTTTTCAGTTCAGATGCTATATGTGCGGATACAGAATCTTGGTGAAACTATTAATAGTGTCTAATTTCAAAAGCAGTTTCTTAAAAATAAAAAGGTTGACACAATGTAATGCACTAGTTTTGAAATTATGAAATGTGCTTGTCGTTTGTCATCATAGTACAAGAGGAACATGAGTTGGTCAGCGTGGTGTTTGTTGAACTCTTGATGACTTTCAAAAAAATAAAAGCACTGGGTGTGAAATAGAAGCTCAGCACTTTGTCACACTGCTGCCGTTTTAAAAACACAGCACTCCCATTGAAATAGCAATATGCAATCCATGGTAAAAACCAGCTTGGTGGACATACAGCCTTAATTCATAACATTGATATGAACACACAACGCCATAGAAAAAGATAGCAAATGGGGAAAATGGATTCAGATAAATACATCTACTTGAATATTAACTATACAAACAAGACAGATCAAGTCCAGTTGATGTATATGGTTTGAGAGCAAGAACAAATGATGGGCAGAAACATAAAAGACGACAGACGAACAGAAAAAGAAAAAAGGACTGATGAAACACAAATGTTATAAACAGACACTGATTTCAAAAAGCTGGCACATTAATATGAGATGTGGCATGTACCTTAAAGATCAAAGCCAGGTGTCTGTCCTTTAGGAGATAAGGGACCAGGAGGAGAACAGGAAAAGATTAAAAGGGCAAAGGTCAAAGGGTACAACGGCTGATATCACAGAGGGCAAATTGAGTAGATTTTATAGACCCAAAACTTTTGAAATTAAACTTTTTGAAGAGAAAATGTGCTTGTTAGAACTGAGTCTTCAACATCTGCCATTATTTATTGACTCGGTGAGTGAATAATTTTTTTTATTTTTAAACAAACTATTCTTTTAATTATAAAACCATTGAAAAGTTTGGGGTTTGATAAGATTATGTTCAAGAAATTAATACTTTTAATAATCAAGGATGCATTAAATTGATCAAAAGTGACAGTGAACATATTTATAATGTTACAAAAGATTGTTGCAATATTTAAATAAATGGATATATAAACTCTATTCATCCAAAAATCCTGAAAAACCACAAAAATAATAAGTAATGTTTCTTAAGCAGTAAATTAGTATAATAAGCACAATTAGCATAATTCAAATTTCCAGGATAAATTACATTTTAAAATAAATCAAAGGCATATATTTCATAATATTACTATCAAAAAACGGATGTCTATAAGGGGTTTCCAACCACAAACTGCAATTCTTGAAGATCACAAAACTGGGCTTCATCTAGGGAAATGTTTCAAAAGAGCACTTGAAACTAAATAGAAACAAAACCCAGAAGGATGTGCTGGAGTTTATTCACAGACCAGACTGTTTGACATTTAAAAAGGATCTCTTACGTTCCAGAAGAGGATGCTACAGTGCCTGCAGAACTGCAGAGTGTCTCCGTACTGTTCCTTTGGAGGGTAGTATTTCTGAAGTGTGAAAAACATCAGCTTCCAGTCCACATGTCCCTTCTCTGACAGAATCAAGTGTCTGCAGAACTGAAACACACAAACACAAGAGACCTCTGTGAGTTCTGCTGAGGAACAGAAGCCTCTCTTTCCAAAGCGTCCCAGTAACGGCATCAAGGTCCCGCCCACGGTCCCGTACCCGCAGACTCAACCGCAAGCACAGCTGTCAATCATGATGTTACACCCTGTTTTTATAGCATCAAATAACTAACTAAAAGCAAACGTACTGGGAAAACACATGAACATACTTCTGTATGAGAAGACATTTTGTAAGTGTAATTATGTTTTTTGTTCCCCTTTAGTTTGGCTTCAGTTTTTATATTGGCCATCAATTACATAGAGGATGGGGTTTATGAGCTTTACTGCGGCCAGCCACCAGGGTGGGATCTAAATGCTTTAGCTTCACTTTTCAGGACTTGTGGCACACACTATACTGCCATCTTGTGCTCAAATTAAGCCGCTAACTCGATTTTCAGCAATTCTGAACATTCAAAAATATTCATATTAAAGAAGCTCAAACAAAACCTCATTCGTAAGTGCATAAAGTGACAGTCATATCTGGGTGACACTTCAATTAGGGCCGCCTTTGACCAATTGAAATCTTGAAAAAATAAATATTGATTTAGTATTTGAGAATATGAGATGCTGTGTGTGTCCAATTACAAGTGACTTAATAAATTCTTATTCCTCACCTGTTTCTCAGCAAAATGAAACTGGCACAGTTTCATCCACAGGTGCCGGTCCTCACTGAGCATGTGCAGTGTGGGTGTGGCTTGTCCCAGATTGATGATGTCACAGGCATCAGTAAACTTGTACAGGATGTTGTTTTGCATGTGCAATGGGAGGTCGCTCAGCGTCATCCCATTTGAGACTTGCTGCAAAGAAACAAAGTACAACAGATAGAACAGTTCCCTTTGGATCTAAAAGTTATTCATACAGCAATCTTCAATACATATTATTTTTATAATTTAATAATGTTTCATTATTTACATAAATGTATGTTGCATATTTTCCCACATATAACAAGCGGGTTATACTAGATTTTACAAACCCCGCAGGGGTTGCGGGTTATATGACGGTGCGGGCTATATCACAAATTTTTTGTGCGGGATAATATTTCAATATATTTGTTAAGGGTTATTTTGCGGGGGGGGGGGTTCTGTTTTTCCTTCTTGTGAGGGTTGTCTCTGGTGCTTGTACTATCAATCTGACAGCTGGTGCTGATAGGCCGTCAGACCTGTCAATCATGCAAGAAGACGTGATTGGCTGTGCTGCCACGAGGGCGGGCTCTTCTCATCTCATCCGATGATCAACACCTGTACAATCGCTTCTTAGTGCTGCTGCACAGCGGGAGAGACTACTTTTTTCTTTTTGTTCTGATTCTGACTTGTGTTTGTTTTCTTATTGTTTGAATTTTACACACAAGCACTGTGTACCGAGCCTGAACAGTTATGGATAATCGAAGTCATGCGAGCAACATTCAAAATGTGAACTTACACAAAAAAGTTCATTAATCTATGGGTGCGGGTTATGCCAGCTATTCTTTACACAAAGCCCCAAAACCCGCGGGCTATATGAGGGTGCAGATTATCTGCGTCTGCGGGTTATATGCGGGTGAAATGCGATAAATAATCTGTATTATTTATATGAATTATTTATCCCACAACCCACTCGATGTGACTGTGAAATTGACTTTATATTGTCCATTTACCGGTATATAAGATTTATATATTTTATTTGGAGCTTATATCTATTTTTAGCTTATTTAGTTATTTGCTTTAAAGGTACATTTTTTTAAACGATTTTAGCGCTTTCCTTGCCCAAATAAATATTGTGCAAAAAGACTACCTTTGGAATTTGCAAATTGTTGAGCTGCTGTTGCCATTTTATGATGGTTTCTAAACGGCAAACCCAAATGTTGATGTTTCCAACCAGCACAGATTTCCCAACTTCTCGGATGAGGATGCAGAGGGTGGAGCTTAAATCATGCAGCAACGCCTTGATCAGTCGCGGGTTCTGATGGTCATCCAAAACTGCCAAACAAACAAATCATAAACCTCCATGAAAGTGTTCATTCACATGAAAAGAAGTCTGTGATTAACGCTGAAAGATCAGCTCACCTTTTCTCACAATCTTCTCCAGGACGTTAAAATAGTTTTTCTGAGCAGCTCCACTCAAAGACGTCAGCTGGGACTTGGCAATCAACTGCAGAAGCTACGAGGGAGAGAAACAGAGAGAGTAAAGTGAGAGGGAACAGGCCTTTATCACATTCTGCGTGTTGTCATTGTCAAAGGACGGATGTCAGTTTTGAGAATAAAATTTAACTAATTGAGTTGAACTGAACAATAAATGTCAATTTCAAACATTATCTGAGTGACACAACTGTAAGTATAATACTTAAAATATTCCTTCAATTTGTTAATTATTGAATTATTGTCAATCATTCTAATTACTGATGATTGCATCGTAAAGTAAGTGCATGAAAAAATGCAAACATTATTGTTTAATACAATACTTTTTACCCAAACCTTTGATTTAATCTCCGCAAAATAGTCGTAATTAATTTAAGCTTTGTCTAATTATAAAGCTTTCCTGTAGATCAAACCGTAGAGTGTGACGCTTGCAACGCCAAGGTTATGGGTTCGATTCTCAAAGAAAAGCAAGAACTGATTAAAATGTCAATGTGTTCTTTGAATCCAATGTAAGTCGCTTTGGATAAAAGCGTCTGCAAAATGCATCAATGTAAATGTAATGATCTTTAATGTGATCTGTGGTTTGTATTCAATAATTGCAGATTTGTATTAAATTACAGTAATCCCTCGTTTATTGCGGTTAATGTGGCCCGCGAAGTAGGATCAGCCAATAAGCTCACGGGATACATCCACTCGTGCTCTAATTGGTCGATCTCGTGCCGTGAACCAATCACGTGTCTTGTCTTAGTGTCCGTGGGCGTGTACAAAGCCTCTGAGAGAGTTTCTCTCTTTGTCTGGCATCCTGGGAAACCGCATCACGATGAAGCAACGCTGCTTACCGCAATACAGCTGCCAATATGGCGGCTTTTATTTTTTAATGAATATTTTTGAAAAATCCGCGATGCACTGAGGCCGGCGAAACTTGAATCGCGAAGTGGTGAGGGATTACTGTAATAAGATGCATCGGAATATCACATGACACCATTTCTTTTGTTGTTGTTTCACAATACTGAATTACTGATTGTAAACTGAGGGTGGTTTCTTTAGAAGAAGTATCTGTGCTGAATTTTACATAAATAAATCCCAACAATCCACAGCCATTGACACGTTTTTTTACACTCCTATTTGAAGCTTTTGCTTTTTGAATGCCTATATGGAAGGGAAGCAGAGAAAGTGATTTCAATAGAGAGCGGTATTCCTGTAATTGTTCAGAAAAGCTCAGAACATCTTACTTTGACTACATAGTTGAATCGCCGCACATCCTGAATGGCACTGGAAAAGTCCAGACGATTGAAGGCCTCACCAAGCGTACAGTACCCATGTCTCTGGAACGACAAACACACGGTGCGCATTGAAGAAGCAGAACTGTACAATCTAAACAATGACATATAACTCTTGTACGTGTTGATATTATGACAACTGCTCTCACCTCTCTCGTACTCTCCTTCTGAACGTAGATCCACCTCTCCTGGAACAAAACTAAGAAAAAGGATCAAATATATTTAACCCATATATTACATTCTTAAAGGGATAGTCCACCTAAAAATGATCCTCCTGTCAACTCAAAATATCTTCTTTTGTGTTCAACAGAGCAAAGAAATTCATGGAAATTTTCATTTCTGAGTAAACTATCACTAAATTTTTGTATAATGACTGCTAAACTGCATTACTGCTTATTGTACGGAGGCCGAGAGAGTTCAACGCTCTGCAACTGAAGAAAACACATGAAAATAGAAAACTTCCCCAGATTGACAACACACATGCTGCAAATACTCACAACGCACTAAAATACTGAAACGTGCAGCAGATACTCACAACCACTGACGGGCAGAACCTTAAAACATAGTCTCCTTAAAACCTTTTTGTTGTGGTTTGTGCTATTTACAGTGCGTCTAGGTTGTGTTGTGAACTTTTGCAGCAAGTGTTGTCAAACTTGCTGGTATTTTTTCTATTTGCATTTGTGTCTTCTTCAATTGCAGCGCGTTGAGCTCTCTCGACCACTGAACTATTGTCCCAAGAAACTCTTAATTCACTTTTAAATTTGAGATCATCATTATAATTAATTAAGTGTGAGTGTGGTGCAATTACATATGAAGTCATATTTACACTGCGACTTAGTGTTGTTGTTGAAAAAGTCCTTTTTTCTCTTCTTGGCAGCTACTTCACAGACATCTCCCACGTAGACGTTCTCCTTGTTGTCATTGTCCAATCTGGAGAGTTAATAATTATTTATGAGCATGAATTATGACCATCCCAAAATAAGCTTAAGGCATTACATTTACATTAAAGGCATCTAGCATTGTCTCCTATTCAGAGCAACCTACAAAAAGTATAATATCATGTGATAAACAGATGGTAAGCATGCAATTTAGATTGTGCTAGGAGTATCTAGTACACATAAAGGTGACACAGAATGCAATAAAACCTAGTGCAAATTAACAACACCACTGCAATCTCTTTTTAATTATTAATCCAAGTATTGCTGAATGAGGCGAGTCCTGAAGATCTAAAGACGTTTTATCTTACACAAAGCAAACAGGTGAGGGTTCGGTCTATTGTATACTGAAATTTAACACACAGACACTGTAAAACCATCCAAACAACTATGGATCCTTTGCATCCTCACAAAGACGAAACCAGAAAACCACATTTCCTCATAGTCTGAACGACATTAAATCTGTTTTCACAACGACACGGTCACAATCAGACTAAGGACCGTGTCAGTATATTGTGTCTGAATACATACAAAACCATTTTGGGGATGTCTATACTAGTCCACTCCAGACAATAACCACAGAAAGCTCTAAACACGGATACCTGACTTCCCACATGACACACACACTTCCTTTTTTAGTCTGTTCCTCTGCGCTTTTTATTTGGGTGGTGTAGCCTTGTGGTTAAAACTGGAGGTGGTAACTGAAGGGTTTCAGGTTTGAACCCCATAACTATCTCTCTAGTCTAGATCAATACCCAACAATCACTACACATTATATTGACAAAATGTATAGTATTTCTTACTCTTCCAAGCCAAGTTCATTGATGTTATCTCCCAAGCTACGGCTGAAATATTCAAAGCGTTTCCAGCCATCCTCAGTTTTGATCCAGCTCCATCCTGGTGATCTCCAGTCTTGGCCCAAGAACGGCATCTTCTTCCACCTGCTCCAAAGACCAGAATACAAGAGACTCTTATCACAAACCATTATAACACCACAAAGACTTATCACATATCTTTATGATCTGATCAGACAACACACAAGAACAGTCCTTCAAAGCTTAAAAAGCCTCATTTCACAATCTTGATGTAAAACATTATCTTTGAAAAACAAAACATTTTACATTTTGGGATTAATTTGTAAATTGTATGCAAGCTACTGTCCAACTACTGCCAATAAATTTGCTCAAATGCAAAGTCTGCCAAGAACCTTATCTTTTCAAACGTCGACAAAACACTAAAGACAGCTTAAATATCAACCTCTATTGTTGTTTTACGCGCAAAGCCATGTATTTGCATTGATAACGGGCGTATATTTAACTTTACTTACAGCGAGTCCTTTGTTATGGTGATAATTTTCAGCTTTTCTTTGAATATTGACGGAAGTAAACAGTCAGAAAAGCAGAACGCAAGACACGCCTCCCGTCGATTGTGATTGGCTGTCGTGTTTGTATTTATTTTGTTGCTACCCGGAATTCCCAAGCTGATTGGTTCTTGACCCTGTCGATCACTCGGCGCTTTATCCCGAGCTCTCTGTCTCTGCAGCTTCTTACACGTGACACGGACGCTGCACATGTTGTCATGTTTTGATTTTGTGATGGGGGGAAGGGAAATGGATAGAATGAACGATGGAATAGACAGACCAATCATGTTGGATAATAACATCACAAAATAAACATTTCCACTGCTTGGTTTTGGATAGGTTTATTTGTAATCCCCTCAGCCAGCAGAGAGTAAAGAGCTTTATGGGAGGAAAAAAAAATTAATCATATTATTAAAATGCACAGCAACTAGAAAAAGTAAAAATGTTCATCATGTCTTATGTATAATGTGTAAGGTGTTGCATTAAGCACTTATCGTATTATAATACTTATTTACTTATATTGCATTTTTAATTTATAGTTGATTTCTACTTATTTGTTTTACATATTTATTTGTCTTACCCAAAATTAGTTTTAGACACCTGACATATATAAACACCTTTACACACCTGCAAATAAAACCTGTCTTCATTATGCTGTTCAGTTGACACTCGTCTGAATGCGTTTCATTGTGCTTTCAATGTGTTCACTTGTTTACTCATTGCATAGGTTTTTATGTTTATATGGATTGGAATATTTCAAAACAGTTCGCCATAATGACTGCTACAGAAAACAACCATGGATATATGGGACTTGTGACAATTTCCTTATCCTTATCTGACTCATCTTTGTGCCAGGTTAAAAACCACACCTAGATGAATGTCAGACTGAGCTGAGAAGTCTTGCCAAGCTTAAACTTACAGTACATCCATATATCTGCACATAAACACTCAAACAAAGAATAAATATATATATATATATATATATATATAACTGTGGAGTTACAAAGATTCAGGAGTCACAAAGATTTATAGGTAAATTAAAAAGGATACCATTCTGCATTTACTACACAGTTACTTGCTATACTGTATATATATATATATATATATATATATATAGTAACTGCGTGTGCATATATATATATATATATATATATATATATATACTGTATATAAATATTAGTAACTGCGTGTGCATATATATATATATATATATATATATATATATATATATATATATATATATATATATATATATATATATATATATATATGCACACGCAGTTACTAATATTTATATACAGTATAGCAAGTAACTGTGTAGTAAATGCAGAATGGTATCCTTTTTAATTTACCTATAAATCTTTGTGACTCCTGAATTATTTGAACAGAATGACATTAGCTAAATTGTACCACTATTTGAAGTGTTTCATAATTTATGAGACAAATTCCAACTCATAGAACAGTCATACAGCCTCTTTTTAATGCAGTTTCACAAAAACTTGTCAGTTCGGATTAGTATATGATTGAGCTAAAAATGAGAATAATTTTGACATGCATTTAAAAAATTGCACTTCCAAAACACTCCCTCTGCAAGATCTAACCTGCCCTACAGTTTTTTAGGAGGCTAGAGGGGTAGGTTTTTGTGTGCATGTAAAAACACTGCATTCAACAGAAAAGAGAAAATATTTGTGCCAGTTTCCAAAACTTCAGTCATGTGCAAAATGACGAAGTGAACTAGGTTCAGTCAGTTAACATACAAAAAAAAACTGTTAGCCTGATCTTTATGATAAAAAAACTAGATATTTCTATCCATATATTTCCTCTTGGTGCTTGGAACGCGACGGTTTGATTCCCAGGGAAAGCAAGAACTGATTAAAATGTCAATATGTACCTTGTAAGTTGTTTTGGATAAAAGCATCTGCCAAATGTAAATAATAAATATGCATTTATGACCATTACATTACAATAGACCATTATTATTTGCGTGGCTACTATATCTAAACTGTAGCCCAACAACTTATCCTAAAGTAAACTACACTCAGATGTAGTGCAGATAACAGCGACAGTGCTAGAAAAGTAAGAAAGTAAGACTTTATTAACTGGTATTCATATATATGGGCAGATGACAAATAAGGGTGAAACAGCATTTTTTCAAAAAATGTTCTAAATTGCTTGAGAATTGTATACGCATTTGTAAAGTTCAAATATTGTTGTTTTTGAAACTGTTAGAGGTTAGCAGATTTTTTCCTCATTATGTAATATATTAAGCTTTTTTTCTCAGCGCCAGGCAAATTATGTCCTGCAGTGTGACATGACATTACTATAAAATTTCTATTTTTAACATAAAAGACAAAAAAAAAATATTGTTTTTCAGGAGAAGGTCATTACAATCATGCTGAAATAATTAAAAATTAGTGAGTGAGTGAGTGAGTGAGTGAGTGAGTGATTGAGTTAATATGAATATGATCCTGAATATCCTGAATATGATTTTTTTTATTATCTTTTTTCTCAAACTTGACCAGTCACACCACAGGACCATAAAAAATGGTTCATGGTCTGACAGAAATTATGAAATTTAATTAATCATTTAATGATGAAACCTTTTAACCTCTTTAGCACATCCAAACATCTGGGGGAGTTCCTGGTAGGGGGGTTGACTAAAAGACCCCTATGTCTGTCCATGTAACTGCCAGTACAAAAATCTAATATCCCATGTCACACTGCAGGACAGCATTTGTGTTTCAAAACTAAATGTACTGTAAAAATTATTTTAGTACTTTTTAGCATTTTGAAAACTTAAGTTAATTAAAAAATGCATACAAAATATTGCCAAGGCATTTATTAGCTGCTCCAAACATATCTGTTTTATTTTACTAATATTTTACATTTGATGAGTCATCAATGTTACAGTCACACCGCAGGACATTTTGCTATTCACCTTGAAATATGAACAACACCAAATACATTTTACGTCCCAAAATCATAATGTTGAAATAAAATGATGTTCCCCACTGGCATGTGCTGTTTTAGTTGAGAAATGCAGTTCAGTAAACATTTATACTTAATTACAGAAAAAACATGCGTCACCTCATCTGCCCATATATATATACACAGCAATTTTACATATTGTGTAAGGTTGTTTGACTCAACAATGCACACACCTTATGAAGTTACTTCAAACACCATTTTCTGCCATTTACAAGGAACAGTGAGTCAGTATTCAGTCAGGATAAACAGACACATAATCTTTGAACTTAAGTGACAGTGGCACACATTATACACACCCACACTGGATGTGAATGTACTTGCTTATTGTTCATCATTCCACGTTGCGCAACAATGGACAAAACTGCTTGTTTAAAGCCGTATCTTTCCACATCTCGTGACCAGGTGCAACCTTTTGCATTCCGTAGCTGACAGGCTTGTATCATGGCATGCCTGTTTGACTTGAATGACAATTGTGTGTGTAAACTATAGATTGATGTGCAAAGGCAGTTTTCACATAATACAACAGAAATTAAATGCAACTGAAATATAAAAATACAACTTTTAATATATTATAAAATAAAGTAACATGACATCTGTAGATGCCGTTTAATAACTGACCAGGATCAATACTGGGCTGGCAAATACAGTAGAAAACCTTGAATCAATACAGCAATTTGAGGTCCTATAACCAGCAAGAGAATTTGGGTTTATTTGGGTTTCCTCCGGACTTCCCTACGGGTTTTTAGAATGGCCGTTTTGAGTTAGTAAAATAAGGTCTGACGTCACTACTTCAGAATTGTTCATGTCAACAGAAATTACACAGTCAAGCTGTTACAATTTTGAATTGGTGAGTTAATTGAACATGAATGGAATAAACATGTCAGTCAAATCAGCGTGGCTGGAAACGTGCCAAAAACTAAATTCTGATGTTAACAGTCAAGGGATGGCACGTAGGCCAGAACTACTCGAGCTTTTTGGAGCCATGGACCCCGTATAGGACCCTCTCATAATTATTACAGTGATTAAACCCAAATGTGGATGGGAGTATACATAATCTGAACATAATCTGCTTGTTTTTATTGTCTGTAAGTATTGACTATTTCATAATTCCGCAGCACCAGGTTAGCTAGTGATTATAGTTTATAAAGTTATAAATATGGATGTTTTATTATGAAGACACATTGGCCTTTATAAACCGCCTTGAGCCATACAGGTTACTTTTATGATGGATGTTGGATGCTCTATTTTGGGCTTCAAAGTCCAAGTTCCCATTCACTCTCGTTACAGAGCTTGGAAGACCCAGCATATAACGCTGATTGTGACTGATGTAAAGAATAAACACTTTTCAGATTTATATGCAAGTCAAGTAGCCGGGACATTATGCGTTGAAGAGCATAATTAAGATGCAATGAAGACAGAGAGACGGAGAAAAACACCTTTAACATGACTCAATTTAATCCAGATCTCGAAGAGTCTTTCCCGATTCCGCCGCATTTCTGCAGCTGTAGAGCCACTTGATGATCCGAGCGTTGCGCTCGACAACCGACAGCCCTTGACGGACAGCCTCCTGCAGTTCCTCCTCGTGCAGGCCGTCGCTGCTCCTCGAGAATCCGTCGTCAGACGTCGAGACGCTCATGTTCCGGATTCTGGAGCTGAGGTCGTCCGAGCGCGCGGAGAAGTTCTCTTTCCCCATGGACTCGATGACGTCACCCTGGAGCCCGCAGAACTTGAAGAACGCGTCGAAGTCCGCGAAGTTCTTCGAGTAGCGCGAGCTGATGTCCGAGCGGGAGCGCGCAACCCCCCTCCGGCTCTTGCCCTCCTGCTCTTGGGTCTCGGCGAGTCTCCTGTGAGGAGGTCCTCTCGGCACGTCGTTCGTCTCACCTGGCTGTCCGTTTGCGTTGGGAAGAGTTAGCAGGGTGGGCTCTTTCCCCCAATCCCGGCGCGTGGCGCAAAGCGCACGGTCTTTTTTGTCATTGACCTCAACGTCAGATTCACGCGCCTCAGAAAATGAATTTGCCTTGTCTTTAAAGGAGAACAGCGACTTTTTATTAAATCGCCTAGTCCCGCCAGGCACCCCTCTCATCAGTTCACACTTCTGTCTGTATAATAAAATCGAGTCTGGTCGTTTCTTCGAGCTGCTCCGTCTCACCACATTGCTGTCTTCTTCCGGAGACTGTGTGTCTTTATCATCACCATCAACGGCGTTCCTAACGGGGCCGTGCCCTTTTGAAGACCCTTGGCTGCTCACGGAGGCAGACCCGGTGACGATTCTCGTTTCCTGAGCAGAACTGACCACTTGTTGGCTTTTTACATATTGAGGTTTAGTGGCTGCCAACCTCTCCACCGCACTGACGCGTCCTTTATTTCCCTCGCTTTCTCGCTCCATCTGTCTCCTTAAAAACTCGGGGCCCTTCACGAGAATGCGCGACGCGTCCACGTCGGCCGTGCCTTGCGTTTTCTTCAGCATTTTGTAGTCTAGCTCAGTAAAACGTGTCGAATCCACAACCGCTGTGTCGCAACTGTTGGCAAATACCTTGAGTGGTCCGGTAGTTATTAGGTAGACGAGAACGCACAGTACTGACGCACACCTTTACCTGTGCATGCTTCTCACCTGCTCCACCCACTAACAGGTCAAGGCAGCGCGAGCTCCGCAATAGGTAAAGGTCAGGAAACGCTAAGTGATGGGCAAATATTTTTTAAATACTCTTAAGAAGGTCAATAGGAGGCGTCGCCCCTTCAAATTAGCCTGAGAGGAATTCTACTTAAACTTGTTAAAATAATTTAAATATATTGCTAAATAATTACAAAATAACATTATTTAGTCATACTATTCGACTTGGAGTCATGTTAGCACCTATAAAAAAAATCTAAATTGTATTTCGGTGTCGTGAGAAATCGAGTTCCCCAAGGAATTGGGTCTCCTTTGTACACACAAACGTCATTAATTTGAAACATGTATTTAGGAACTATAATAGAGGCAAAAAACATTCTTAAAATAATTTAGGTTCTTACACTTGATAAACATAATACTTTTAATAATGCATCATTGCATAATAAGATATGTAATTTAATGTAGAATGTAAACAATACATCAATATATTATATGATGTGACATACCTACTATAATGTAAATTCTTTCATTACCTGTAATAATAATAATTAATCCAGTTTAGTCCACTTATCTCGACCTCGGTTAACTCGCCAACCCTATTATGTCGATGTTTTTGAAGTGGAACCGCCAAACTCCCTATTTGTCTTAGCATTTTCTTATTGGTTATGTTGATTCTTTTATGTCGCCAAACCCTAATATCTCGAGCACAAAAGAGGGAAAAATTCGCCACTTCGCATGGTTATCTCGTGACTCATGAGTAAATCTAGTTCACTGCGCATGCGCTGAGTTCGCGTTGCACGTGGATCGCACGTGAATCTAGTGATGCTTCACTCATAGTGCCGCGCAGCCGCAGAAGAATTCGCGGACAGTGTTGCCAACTTAGCGCCTTTGTCGCTATATTTAGCGAGTATTCAGACCATATTTTCAAAAAAGCGACTAGCGACAAATCTAACGACTTTATCTGGAGTTATTGGAGACTTTTGGAGACTCTCTGAAGTGAAAGCACATATCGTTCTTACGCTTCTCAACGAGCAGCAAGTGCTGCCGCACCCCCATCCCAAAGCACTCACAGCTGTGTGCACATAAAGCCCGCCTTCTCTGATTTGATTGGTATTCTCAAATATTTTGACATTGACGAGCGGTTACTGACCAATGAGTATGAGGCTTAGATAAACACACACACACACACATACCTGCTTCTGTTCTGAAGTGCGCTCTGCTCAGCGCCGTTGCGGATTGAAGATCCAGGTTGTTAAAAGACGGGACAAAGCCGAATCTTTTGAGAAAGCACATTAGGCAGGCAGAACGCAAGAAAGTATGCAATCTAGTACAGCGTGATGACCTCACGAATATGTTATGACTGTTTACGCTGTGAGCGAAATTGTGTTTGCAATGTTGGAGAATATAATTAAAGGTTTGTATGGAGAATGGAAGGTGTTTTTTATTGTATACTGGTAAATCTCTGCTGTTAGTTGGTGCACATATGCCTTTTGTTGTTAGCAAACATATACAGTGTATGTACATTTTTATAGCATGCCGATCGCTTCATCAAATAAATCGACCCCTGAGGCCGTCAAATTTACTATTCTATACTATACTATCTCACAGTTATTATAATAACTGAAGGATTTGGACATTTAACACTAATATATGTGAGGTAAGTTCAAATGTTTGGTGTGTAAGCTAAGCTAGCAGGCTAATAAGCTAACTAAAAAACAGCTTGATTTCACAATCTGTAGCTTCAGTTATATTGGTAGGCAAACCAAAATATATTAATGGTTATTATAATGCATTTTAAACTATATACATCATAATGTGATTTTGCAGGAATTGTAACAGCTAAAAATACTATAAAAATACTACCCATTAAAAGTCTGTTGAACCAATGGGATCACTCCACCCATAAAGGCCCAAATTACATTTGCTCCTCCTCTCTGGATGTCTCATGGGGTGGAGGGATAGAGTTGTGTGTGGGGTTAGGGTGTGGTTTGATATTCTAGCTCCACCCATTAAACAAAACAAAGAATGGTCTCTAACTATTTTGGAGATCACAATTTTTGCAAACTCAATATATTGGACTTCATTAAACTTTTTTAGTCTTGAAAGTGAGATCTTATAGTGTTTGCAATCATGTGGTTCTCTCTGCTGGAAGACATTAGTATTATGGCCTTTATCTCTGATCTTTTTATGAGAGATTATTAATTAAGGATTCTTTTATTACTGATACCCCACAATAAACACAAATTCATGCTTTAACAGTTTTTCAACAGTAATGATACAATATTAAATAATTTGTTATGGCTATTTAACAGTTACGTACATGTCCTGATTCAGATTGTTTGCCTCCTCACATAAAACAAATTTAGGGGAGGCTGAAAGTAGTTGTCAGGGAATATTCCCAAGGTGGGAAAAAAACTCAGTTCATTGATCATTTGTGACAACACATATCTTTTTGAAGGATATCATGCTTGACTTGATTTGTGTTTTTCCTCAACATCTGCTTATGCATTGTGTGGCCTGGTTCAATAACATTTCCTCCAATTGTGCAGGGTTGTAGTGTCAAAAGTCAAACAATGTAAAACATTTCTTGACAGATCTGACTTGCTGAACTTGTTTAGTGTATCCTTGTGCGTGGGACTAAGATGTCATATCATATCATCTGTCGGTATTTAATGAAAAGAAGCAACACACATGCACTACAGAAAACTGAACTGGCTTACACTCCTACTCTAATTAAAAACATTCTACAAATGTAGATATATGGCAGAACGACATTGCAGGATCTCCATGGAACCAGTAGATGGTAGCAGACGAGAGGACGTGACGTACTCTTAGTGTTTGCAAGAGACATTTAATCTGTATTGAATCATTTCTGAATCAATCAAATAACTTTTCTAAGCCATCAGACTAATAATTTTCACCTAGAAAACAATGAAACAACTACGACTAGTAAGCAACCACCTCAAACACCCTAGCAACTGCATAGCAGCACATCAAAATCCACTGTCCTTATCAACAACGTCCCATCAACACCCTGGCAACACATTTTTTCCTGGAGTGATTCCTGTGGAGTATTTGAGCATTGCTCAATGTGCAATTTGCACTAAAATGCAGACTTCGGAAAAGCCTAGAATTCAGTTCTTCACTTAACCGATTCAGAACATGAGGAATTTGTGCCTATGTAATTTATGTGCTTTAAGGGGCCTGCAGTCCAGTAAGCTGGAAAGTACCCAAGGTAAAAGCACCCAAGCCAATATATGGCTTCTCTGACCTCAGAGTTTCCAAAATTGTGGATCCAGATGAGATAGGGTGAGACTCATTATCATGTCAGTCTGGTCTGAAACACATGAACGTTTTTAAATCATTATGCATACAACCCTTAATAACTATAATTGCATACAGAGTATATCAACACATAGACAGTGGTATATTAAATCCAAATCCTAAAGCCCACAGTGAGAGCTACTCCAAAATATATAGCCTTCTTCATTACATATGAATTATATGAATTATAAAACCACAGCATGACAAATTACAACCAAAACCACAACCTTCTATTAATCTTGTTTAAACATTTCTCCAAAAAAATGACCATTCCACACCTAGAAGGATCTCTCAAGGTTTTCCTGAACAAATACATGAATGATTCCAGATATGATTTCTGATAGGAAACAGAAATGTGATTGCATGACCTCTAGGGTTAGTCATTTAGGTCTGGATCGAGTTAAGAGTATGTCTCACAACACACAACCTTACTCGTGTTTAAGTCTTGAATAATGTGCATATGATCATCATTTTTTTTACGATTTTGATAGAGTTCACTTAGCATTTAAGATGAAGTGCAGACATGTAAAGTTCAAATTGGGAATTCATTCATATCTGACAGGCATTTCCTGAAGACAACATGTTGTGTCCGTATGCAAGGCTAATCAATGAAAGTACAAGGATTCGGTCATCATCGAGAAGTAAACCTTAAGATTTGTGTACGGAGCAGCTGCAAACCAGCTGAATTTTAATTTGTGAAAACAGCATGTATTATCAAGATGTATATGTATATCTGGCTCGGGGAAGTTGTGCTATATTATTCTATTCAGTTAAAACCAACAGAACGACTGTCAATGAATATCAGTTCTGTTGTTATACAGACACAATGTGCTGGATCGCACAGTAAGTTGGAATCAAATAGTGTATCACCTCCCTTAAAGTTGGACACTTCTTGAGTAACTGATGCTGAAATATGGTTTTCGTTATATATCTCACTGGTCATTCTCTTTGACAGTGTTATGCATCAAAGCCAAAAGAGGAAAGCTGATATACCTTTATAGGTATCTAATGTGAAATTATCTACAAATACCAACTTTTTATGGGAATCACCAAAAAAAAATACCTTTTTTTTTTTTTTACCTCTGTGTACGTACACTGTTCAGAAGTTTTTGGGTCTTTAATGTTTTTAAAAGAAGTCTTTCACCAAGGCGGCATTTATCTGAAATTTGATGAATTTATTTCTTCATGTGATGCAAAGCTGAAAGTTTTATATTGAGTTGCATAGTGGCTTAATATGAATTTCCTTAAGGGGATAAAACATCTTTTGAATGATAGTGTACAAAAGAACCCAACAATTATTAATCACATTTTCCATACTACACATATATATTTAACACAGAGTGTGACTGTTCAAATTATTCTCACATATTCTGTAACTTTAATCGATTATTAAAATCAACTTTTATTTATTTTACATTGCTATTTTTCTGTTTTTAAATGAATGTTTTTTTTCTCTCACACAAACACGTTAAGCACTGCTAAATAAATAATGTATAATTTTATTTTCCTGAGATGTTATTTATTTATTTATACATATTATTTTAGGGTGAAATCTCTTTTATGTTCTCGTAGCTTTAAACATGATGCTAACAATGATAAAGTCTTTTAATTCCACGTAGATATACTGTTAAAATGTATATCTTGAATGCACTGTGAGGTGTTTTGTCTAGTGTTGTTTTCAACTCCATATAGGCTCTCTGAATGGCCTTTGTTGACTTTGTCAGATGTGACTGTAAAAGATTTTGCTGTGCAGTAAATTCACTCATGCGGAGTGCAGGATCAATACACGGAATAATCTGTTTTTATAACAGAGAAAGTATGGCTAAGCAGGTCGGGCAGCTGAGTGAAAAATAGTTCAATCTACTTGCTCTAAATATGGTCTGGAAAACAAAACTTCCCTACAACCTGACCACCTAGATCTGAAAAGGCTATTCCACGGGATAGGGATCCCTGTAATAGAATCAGGGCTGATTAAGATTATTCAAGCCTGAAAAGACACCAGGGGGAAGTTTTTAAATCATTATTCTACGCTTAGGCCTACAGGCAAACCATGGTACAAGACAACTATTTTCTGGATCCTTCTTTGTGATACTATATTACACTTTAGATGCATGCCTTTATGCTGTCTTTACTGTGTAAATAGGCTTACCACAAATAAATGATTCCCCCTACAAATTGTTAGACGGCCTCATAGCTAAATGTTTATGATGTATGAGAGAGACTTTCAATAAAACTGAAAGTAAGCTTGTAGGTCAGGTTTTCACACATTTACCGTATACTGGTAATATCCTACAAATACGTTTTAAAAACAACTCTTTATTTTAGCTGCTTTTAAATGGTTTAAGTTTTTGTTAAATATGTCCTCAAAACCTACAAATAATTGTATTGTTGGCGAATTTGGAACAGGCGGAAAACCTGGCAACCCTCAACGGGGAACTTGGATCGTAACAAACATGGCGGCTCCCGGTGGAAGGTCGGTGCTATTCGTGTGCTTGGGTAAGAAAAAGGATAAAATATCTCTGGAATTTTCCCAACTTTTGATATTTAGAGAAGCTGATAAAGTAGCATATCAGCTTGAGTTAACCGTCAAACTATCATCTCTGTTTTAATGAATGATCACTCATTGAATGAAAGCTGTCATTTTAAGCAATTGGTTTCGGTTTACAGTCACGCGCATATCTCAGACATTCATTTAATTTCCTTATTTTGTATGCAAAAATGTTCATTCTCCTTTATACTTTCCTATGTTTCTTGCTGATCTTAACTCTGTCATTTCATCCCTTAAATGTATTAGTAGTAAAAAAAAAAAAAGTACAAACATTTTGATGCACTATTACAAAGTATTTAAAAAAGATTTAACCCTATTATTGTGCTTTTCGTTTTGCAGCAAACCGTTTTTATTTTCTATTTTTGTCCTTATGATTGTTCAATATGATGGATATAACTTAGATTCGGTTCCCTGATTTTGTACTGCATGGATGTAAAAGTTCTGCAATAAAAAAAATAAAAAAAATGAACACTTCGTGCTAATATTGGCTCCTAACTTTCTTTTATAACTTGCCCCCGGCTGAATCATAATGCTGAACACATTTTCATGATGTTATGAGGCTATTTTTTATAATGCATGTTACAGTTTGCATCATATTTAATGCTGTCTCATTTACGTATTTATTTTCTTGGTTTTGTATTTTATGCCAAGTAATCAAAAAGTAGCCTCTATTAAATAATTAACACTACTGCAAAAAGTTTTTATGGCAGAAATATTGACATTCTTTTTTTTAAATGCGTTAATTCAGCAAGAATGTGTTCAGTTGATCAAAAGCAAATTCTTCTATTTCTGTTATTTTGTTTTTTCAAATAATTAAAGAATCCTGAGATAAAAGTTGTCATGGTTTCCACAAAAATTTTAAGCAGCACACCTGTTTTCAGCTGATAATAAATTTTACTTGAGCAGCAAATCAGCATATTAGTATGATTTATGAAGAATCATGTGACACTGAAGACTGGAGAAATTATGCTGAAAACTCAGCTTTGACATCACAGGAGTAAATTACATTTCAAGAAATATAGTAAAATAAAAAAAGGTATGATTAATTGTAGTAATAGTTTTTTTTCTGTGTATTGAATCAAATTAATGCTGCTTTGCTCAGCATTAGATGTATAAAAAAAACTTGTGAACCAAGCATTCAAACTTTTGAATGGTAGTTTGTTTATACATTTACACAATAAAGAAAGCAAAAATGCAAAAATAAGAATAAAAAACGTTTGCATACCAAGCATTCATTAATCTTAATGCTTAATTGCTATATTAAATAATATGGAATTTGGTCAATACAAACAATAGAATTCTTTCCTTTCTGAATTCCCAGGTAATATTTGCAGATCTCCAATTGCTGAGGCTGTTTTCAGGAAGATGGCCACAGACGACGGGGTGGTGGATAAGGTAAATCCATGCATTTGATGCTGCTTTTATTGAATGTTGTGTATATATTTGGTACTAGCTTACCAAGACTCAAAAAAGAATCGCATGTGCTTCAGTGGATTGATTGCGACACTGCATCATCTTCTGGATGAATTTAACTGGCTGTTCTTGAAGTTCTAGCAGGTATGTAACAAAGTGGCAGAGCTGGAGCAAAAGCTCTTAAGTACGTCATCGATCATGTTCATGATCTTTCATCAGTATCACGATCATTCACGATTACTTGCTCTTTGGGAGATTTAACTGTTATCGGTGAGGTTGCACAAGGGAAAATATAAAATTTTGCTCTTCAAAACGTTTGACAAGAAGAATATGAGTCAAAACCTTAGCCTCGTAAGAAAGAAAAACAAAGAAATGGTTTCAGATTCGTTCCAGCCTTAAAGTTCAAGGCCAGAAATATTAAAAAGTCAATATTTGGCCAACACGATCCCATTGCACATGCAGTAACATATCTATGGATCTAGTTCTTCAGATAAATGCTGTTCTGTGTGTATTTATGCATGTTTGTGTGTATAAATTCATCATCATCATCAATGCTTTGTGTATTTGTGTCTTCAGTGGAGAATAGACAGTGCCGCCACGTCTACCTATGAGATCGGAAATCCCCCGGATCACCGTGGCCTGGCCTGCATGAAGAGACACGGCGTGTCCATGAGGCACGTGGCGCGGCAGGTACGGCGGGGTCCTGGTTAGCACTCAACACTAGAACCGTGTTCTCTGTGTGTTACAGTGGGTTATAGACTCTGGTGCCACCTCAGATTGGAATATTGGCAGCTCTCCTGACGCCCGTGGTCTGGCCTGCCTCAGGAAACATGGCATAGAGACAGATCACAGGGCACGACAGGTACTGCAGAGTGTGTCCATGTCTCTTCTACCTTATTTTGCAGTGCAGAAGTTATCTGAAATACTAAGATTACAAAAACCAGTGTGCACAGTATAAAGCAGCATAATAGATGGTTTTGTACAGCCAATATAGCTGGAAGCGAATGACACTGGAAGCCTTGCACATTCAAGTTGATAAGATGGATAGACGGTGGATAAAGAGTGGATGAGATAAATGACAAACTTCAGTCAATGGCACTCTTGTAGAAACCAGATACACACATAAAACCAGTTTGGCAGGAGGATTCATGCGAGAATTATCTAATCGTTATTTACAGCCAAAGGCACTTTATCTTTCTGTCACACCATAGAAGTTTTATCTTTCTTGCTTATTTTTAACTTCTTGCCTATAAATTGATTTCGACAGGCATTCACTGCCTATCTGCTGTTGACCCCTCTTCTCCATCTCCCTCTGTGTTTTCTGCAATTATTCATCGTTCTTGTACATTTCCTGAGGAAAGTCTCCACAGAGTTTGTTGTTTTGAATTGACTTCCAACTCGTTTTTGGTATGTATTTTGATAAAACACAGTCGGTTCATAATGTATCATCAGCATATCCTTCATAGCGCATACATAAATCAAAAAGAGATCAATTTAAGATAACAATCCTTCTTTCCAGGGCAGCGGTGCTGTTGCTGGGCGGAAAACACAACTATCCTACAAACAAATATAAAAGCTTTTTTCTTAAGTGGTGTGGATGTAAATGATTCGATTATATTCATTGAGGATTGTATGTTGCCCAACTTTTGCCTTCATTGGGAATTATTTGAGTTGAAGAAAACAAAGGAACTTAAAATATTGTCTAAAACGTACGCTTCTCAGTTACCTAATTTTTTGAACTGTTGCATAAAAACGTCATCAAATATGCAGTTGGGTATGTTGATATTTGGAAAAATTACGCTCGTGTGATAAACTATTGCTTAAATGTAAATACAGTGGAACCCGGTTATGTCGACGGCCTCGGGGGTTGCAAAAAAGCATCGAGATTAACCGATGATCGAGATAACAAAAAGCCAATATGGCGATTTATTTGATGAAGCGATCGGCATGCTATAAAAATGTACATACACTGTATATGTTTGCTAACAACAAAAGGCATATGTGCACCAACTAACAGCAGAGATTTACCAGTATACAATAAAAAACACCTTCCATTCTCCATACAAACCTTTAATTATATTCTCCAACATTGCAAACACAATTTCACAATAGTCACAACACACATAAACGCATTCACTCATAACGCAGTCATTTCGCTCGGACACGCGGTTACTATGGTTTCTTTACAAAGTCTAAAATACTTTGTTGCTTTTTGCCTTTAACGGTCTGCTTGAAAACAAATGCTTCTATCAGTAACAACGTCTTTATCGATGTCAATGTAATCTGGGAACTCCTGGACAGTGAAGGCGAACTCCTGTGGCTCTTCCGAGATTGCATCTGCAAGACTTAATTTTTGCGCGAGATCTTCTGCAGCTGCACAGCACTGCGCCGCAAGTGTGAGTGAAGCGTCATTGGAGTGAGTGACCGTACAGACCGCGATGCACGTGCAACATGAACTCAGCGCATGCGCACTAAACTCGGTACGATCATTAGTCACGGGGATCGAGATAACTGATGTGAAGTGGCGACTTTGTCCCTCTTTTGTGCTCAAGATATCAGGGTTCGGCGACAAAAGAATCAACATAACCAATAAGAAAATCCTAAGACAATAAGGGAATTTGTCCGTTCCACTTCAAAACCGTCGACATAATAGGGTTTGCGAGTTAACCGAGCTCGAGATAAGTGGGTTCCTCTGTATTAGTTTCATGCATATATTGAAAATAAAGTGGCTGTAATAGCTAAACGGTGTGACAACTAGAAATGGTGTGACTAGTTGAGTTTGCCATTCATTGAATATTCGCACTCGCCTTGCACTTTCTCACGATAACGTGAGCGGGGACTTGAGTGATGCGGTAAAACAAATTCATATGCTATTTAGACAAGCAGTGTTATTGTTTCTCTCTCATTTTGAGTTGTTCTCTGTTTGTGTTTTGTCATTTTGATTATTCATACATTAAATAAATAATAGTTTTTTATTATTATGGAAATATTATCTGATATTATCTGAACCGCTCTATTCTGTATTGTAGAAAGAATTTTGGCCTGGTGTGGAAAACCACAAACATGGAGTAGGATCAGCAAATCTAACAAACCTGTTACCCTCTCTATTAAGGGCCAGTCACACAGCGAAAACGCATGAATTGCGCACTGATTTTCGTTTCTGCGCAGATCGTGCGTCATATGCGTATTTCGACGGTGGAACGAACGTGGACCGTAAGTGGATGTGCGTCGAAGGCGGTTTGTGCGTGATTTTGAGTTTTGAACGGTTAAAACAAATTTCTATGCGTTATTCATGAGTCGGCGTGCGTAGTTTATCCGTCGAGTATGTGTGACTATGCACGGGACACGCGTCGGCCGTCAGTGCTTATGCGTCGGAACTGGTTCGAAAGCGCGCACGTCCACTGACGCCTCACCTTCATATCCCTCATGAACCGCGCACGTATCACGTTCATTCCACTGACAATATGGATTCTGTAAGTGCTTGTTCGTGGAACATTCGCGAAGCGTGCGTGTTTGGACGCGCTCCATCAGTGATTCATGCATCGGGCGTGCGTTGGATGTTTGTGGAATACTTTGGTCAATTTCTCGACGCACAAGCACACACAAACCCAATCTGTGCGTGATTTGTGAGTGATTCGTGCGTGATCGGCTGTGTGACTGGCTCTTTACACACACACACAATGGCTTTAATGTTACTCAAATAGTTTCATACTGGGAAATAAAGCCTTTAGGTCTGTTGTGAATAGTACAGCAGGGTCACAAAATCTGGATTTTTGTCGCCTTGAATGCCGTGTTGACAGATTTAGTATGTGTGCATGTGTGCACATCAGAGCAAAATGCTTTTTGAAAGATCTTGAGAAATCTTAAGTTTCTCTAGGTCACTGATTTTGGCACCAATGCTAGGCCTGTAAGCTTATTTGTTGACGCTAATAGTCTGTATTCAACTAGTTTTCTATTGCTAGCCATCATGCCCTGTACGGCACATATAGCTTCATTGAAACTTGTCAAACCTAAGTTTACTGCTGCATCACCTTGCCTGAATTATACATGGTCTGGCCTATTACTGTCAGGCTAAGAGAAACTCCTAATTCGCGTGCTTTCCAGCCGTCAGTCAGATATTCCAGTCATGTGGGCAAGCTTTAGCTTGGCCTCTAGAGGTCAGGTTCATACGGGGCTGTATAGAGCTGAGCTCATGATAAAGACATATTGGTCCCATTGACCTCACACACACACACACACACACACACACACAAAACAACAACCTTAAACTATACAAGACAATATATTTAGCCAGACAGGCGTTCCTTTTTGCTCTGTCGTTTTTGTAAATTGGAAACATACAATCCTATTATGCCTCACACTCTGCAGTGGCATCCCAGATGAATCACGTGTTCTTGCTCAACATATGCACACATGTATATACAGCCACAGATGTGCTTTGATCCGTTTCTTATCTCCATGTTTTGTGTGAGGGGAGAAAATGTTAGAACAGGCACGTCTACTCACTCTCTGGCTCTTTGTTTATGTTCTCTGGAGCTGGTCCAAGCCAGCAACGTGCTTTTTTGGCTGCCGATTTGCCTGTTTCGGTGAACGACAGGAAGAATTACGGAGGAAAATAGAGAGGGGGTGGCTGTGTGCCGAAATCCCTGGCCTGTACTTAGTGGGTCACTGCAGGACAATGTGAATGAAGTGTTACATGCATTACTTATGCAGCCTTTATGTTTGTTAGGTTACCAAAGATGACTTCATGACTTTTGACCACATACTCTGCATGGACGAAAGCAACTTGAGGTATGTGCTCGGCATTTACATGGGATTTTGGTGATGGGATCCTAAATCTGTCTCTTCTGACATCCTGTGTTAGATAGCACTTCCTCATCCATCCCCAAAGCATGTGTATATTGCATTATTTGTTCACAAGTATGTGATCACATTATCTAGGTTCCGTTCACCATCCGTTCCATATTTATATCACTTGATGCCATGTGTTTCTGGCAGTAGCATATTCTTTTATTAGCTTCAACTCGACCTTACTGAGCATTCTGGTTCAGTTTAAAGCACAAAATTGATGAGCAGCATTGAGACCCGTGGCATTTGCCATTTGCCGACGCACCACCTTACCCCTTATCCTGTCTTTCTGTCATGAGACTGATGATTGCAACACTTAGTGAATGAATTATATCATGGATCTGTCAGCAGACTGTGGGCGTACCATGAGTGGTAATAAGGAAATAAAGGAGGGTCTTTTTTTTTTTGTGGGGGGAATTGTCGGAATCACATGTTCTTGTTAGATCCAGTGCTTATTAAGAAGATTACAGAGTTCTTTAGATTCCTTGTCTGTCTTCTGTGGTTCTAGTTTTCTGTTCTCCGTTGCTCAGACTGACCTGATACATCTCACTGTTATGCTTTTAGTGATGATTACCTGTTATGGGTTAATCAAGATTGAAAATATACATGTGAGGTCATGTGATTGTTGCATTTTTGATGTGAATGGATGGTATGGTTCAAGGTTTAAGCTGGTAATCCTGAAGGTCACAGGTTCAAACCTGGAAGGGATGATCCCTGAACTGGAGAGTTAATGAGACTCTTTGTCAAGATGCTGAACTCCCGCACAAGCACTGCAAGTGTGTCGGGTGTTTGTCTGTTTTTTAATAACTAAGATTCCTGAATTTTGTGGTGCTTTGTCCTGGTATTGTTAAATGCAAGACTTATGTGACTATCACTTAAACTCATTCAGTCACTGTCTGGTGAATCTGAACAGCCTAATCATACAGACCTTCCTTTAAAGACCAATTAGTTGAATTGAACAGTCATTCAAACGTTTTGATGCCACTGACCCCCAAATAAAATGATCTTCTTGTGAGGTACTCCCTTAATAAATTACTATTTAAAATAACACTTTTCTATTTGAATATATTTTCAAATGTAATTTATTCCTTTGGAGAAGCTGACTTTTCAGTGTCACATGATCCTTCAGAAATCATTCTGCTGTTTTTCTTCTTCTTTAAAAAAATTATGATCAGTATTGAAAACAGTTGTGATTCTTTGAATAGAAAGTTCAAAAGCAAAGCATTTATTTTAAATAAAAATCTTGTTTCGTAACATTATAAATATCTTAAATTTTAATTTAGTACATCCTTACTGAATAAAAATTTTCATTAAACTCCAGGAAACCCACAGACTACTTTGACGATTGTTTGTTTTTGAAAGTCTTGTCGTTCATGATTAATCACACCACCTGTCAGGACACAGGCGCTGTTATGTGTGTTGTTATGAATTATTTATTTAGATATTTTTTTCAGCTGTTTGTGTGCATATGTGTGTGTTGCAATGTCTTGGTCCTGGGAGACTGTTGCAGCAAGAACAGACATATCCTGTCAAATTTCATTGGCGTTTAAATCATATTCCTGAATTAGACTGAAAGAGCTCACACCATTGATATGATTATGCACCACTCCACTGGCTGCACAGGATCTAAGCTATGTGCATGTTTTTTTTTACAGAGATCTGAACAAGAAGGCAAGCAGCATAAAAAACAGCAAAGCCAAGATTGAGCTGCTCGGCTCCTACGATCCTGAAAAACAGCTTATTATCCAAGATCCGTACTATGTAAGTGTACACACATGCACTCAGCAGGACCCTGGTCATGTATTGCAAAATACTCAATGTTTTATTTTTGGGCCTTTTCCCACTATCAAAGACACCTGTTAAAATGTATACACATACTCAAATCATCAAACTAATTTAAATACTAGTCAAAGACAACAGAAGTAAACACAAAATGCAGCTTTTAAATGAATGCTGTTGTTATTATTAATATAAAACAAAATCTAAACCTACATGGCCCTGTGTGAAAATGACCCCCCCAGGTAAAACATGGCTTAGCTGTGGTTTGGGACACCTGAATTCAATTTCTCTAACCACACCCAAGCCTGATCACTGCCACATCTGTTCTCAATCAAGAAATCACTTAAATATGACCTGCCTGACAATGTGAAGGAGACCAAAAGATCTTCAAAAGCTAGACATCATGCCTATATCTAAAGCAATTCAGGAACAAATGAGAAAGTAATTGAGATCTATCAATCTGGAAAAGGTTATAAAGCTATTTCTAAAGCTTTGGGACTCCAGCGGACCACAGTGAGAACCACAAATGGGGAAAACATGGAACAGTGGTGAACCTTCCCAGGAGTGGCTGGCTGACCAAAATTACCCCAAAAGTGCAGCGACGACTCATCAAAAAGAACTGCAGACCTCACTTGCCTCAGTTAAGATCAGAGTTCATGACTCCACCATGAGAAATGGACTGGGCAAAAATGGCTTGCATGGCAGAGTTCCAAGATGAAAACAACTGCTGAGTCGTCTCATTTTTGCCAGAAAATATCTGAATGATCCTCAAGACATTGGGGAAAATACTGTGTTGACTGACAAGACCAAAGTTGAACTTTTTGGAAGGTTGTGTCTCATTTCATCTGGTGTAAAAGTAACACCACATTTCAGAAAAAGAACATCATACCAACAGTAAAATATGGTGGTGGTAGTGTGATGGTCTAGACCTGGAGGACTTGCTGTGATAAACTGAACCTTGAATCAACAAATCCTGAAGGAGAATTTCCGGCAGTCTGTTGGTGAGCTCAAGCTGAAGCGAACTTGGGTTCTGCAGCAGGACAATGATCCAAAACACACCAGCAAGTCCACCTCAGAAGAAAAACAAAGACTTTGGAGTGGCCTAGTCAAAGTCCTGACCTGAATCCTATTGAGATGCTGTGGCATGACAACAATTCTGCAAAGATTAGTGGGCCAAAATTCCTCCACAGTGCTGTAAAAGACTCATGGCAAGTTATCGCAAATGCTTGATTGCAGTTGTTGCTGATAAGGGCGGCCCAATCAGTTATTGGTTAAAGGGGGCAAGCACTTTTTCACACAGGGCCATGTAGGTTTAGACTTTATTTTCCCTTAATAATAGCAACCTTCATTTAAAAACTGCATTTTGTGGTTACTTGTGTTATATTTGAATAAAAGTTTATTACATGTATTCTTGTTAAAATTGTTATTTTTCTATAGGGCTTTCAATAGATTCTTGATTAATCTCATACTTATTGTGAAATTAAGCGTATACAATTTATCTTGTTTTATGATTTA
This sequence comes from Rhodeus uyekii, assembly GCA_037043235.1. NCBI lineage: Eukaryota > Metazoa > Chordata > Actinopteri > Cypriniformes > Acheilognathidae > Rhodeus > Rhodeus uyekii. The sequence continues at coordinate 4,705,220 of JAWRVZ010000027.1, forward strand.
AATTTTTAATTTAAAAATTAATGTAAAATTTAAAGTTTTATGATTTAATTTTGTCATCATTTCCTATACCTAGCAAATTAAACAATTGGATTGAAGGATGATTCTCAAAAAAAATATTTGATTGTTTTTAAACAAATTTAGGTGCCTTTCCAAAAAATGACTCCAAAAGGACCCCATGTAATAAGTTGTCCATATAATTCATTTATGCACGCCAAATTACCCATGGTCCAAAAACAATACATAAAAAAACACTGCAAATCACACTGCATAGCTTGTATACAGTGCAACAGCAAAGATCTTTTTAGTCAAAGTGCAATGCCGAGTAGGACCACATGGAGTTACCAAGATAACCCTAACCAACCACCTTGACCTGACTGCATATGCCTACATGGATCCATTCAGAATTACTCAACACATCAACATTGGCCATAGGGTGTTTTGACCTGCCGTTCAGTCTATATTTCACACAGGGCTCAAACTCTTAAGAGTCAATCACAGAACATGACAGAAATTATGCAATTTCAAATGCTTCAGTAAGTTATTTGCTTCCATTTAAAATGTTAAGGATTTAGAATTAATCGCATGTGTTAATGTTGACAGCCCTAATTTTTTGTAATCATAGTTAAAATTATACACACTTCACCTTTAAGATTACTCCACTAGAGTTTATTGGTGTGCATGAGTGTGTTGTGGTCTGTTGAGGGTTGTTGATTGTGTTCAATTTTTGGGAATGCTGCAAGCTGCTTATTTGGTTGTGGTTTGCTTCGATAATGACTTAATCATGTACTTACCCAATAAATTAGCCAGTAAATCATGTCGTATGTCTAGGTCTTTTCAGAAAAGATCAGAATTTGATGCATTGTGTGGTCCTGGCCCCCGACTGATGTTTGAGAATGAGGATTCCTCAGTAAATATCTGTTTGTGTTTAAGGCGTACTCCGTTTGCAGAGTTTCTGCAGCTGTCAACACACTGGATATTAATGTGCTGTGGGTGAGGACAGCTTTTAAGGAATTGTTCACTCAAAAATGAAAATTCTGTCCTTGTGTGATTCAAAGCCTCTGTCTTCCTTGGATCACAAAAAGAGGATTTATTTTTAAAAACGGGTCACTCTTACCCTTGCAGTTAGCAACCCTAACCCTAACCCGAGGCTTTCAAACTTTACAAAGGATACATTTTTATTTAAGTACAATTAGTTCTAATGACTCGTGAATATTATTAGTATTCTGAAGTCGTCAAATAAATTTGCTCAAGGAATTGGCAAGAAAGTTATGTACTATTGATGCACAGTGATTGAACACAGTTCAGTCCGATTAATGAATAATTGATTCGCAACAGTTTTCATTGGAAAGATCTGAAAGGAATGGCTTGAAGTGTTTATTAAAGACCAATCAGAGATCAAGATTTTCATGGAGTGTTGACTTAAATTTGGACTAATTGTCACAAAGTTATTTTATGCTTTCAGAAAACTTAGAATGTAGATAAAAAGTTGGATTGGCCACTTTTATGGTGCTTTTGCATCGTTTTTAAACATTGAGCTCTTAAGCCTTCCTTCAATTGTAATTGCATGGTGCATCCAGATTATTCAATACTACTACTCCTTTTGTGTTTTATGGAGGAAAGAAAGTCACATGGGTTTGGAACAGCTTAAAGTGAATAATTGATGCCAAAATTGTGACTTGTTTTGAGTGATGTCTCCCTTTAACAATTAGCCCAAAAACTCTGGATGCATGCTGGATGTTTGTTTTCTAAAATAAAGCTAACGTAAGAGAATTATTTAGTGTTTTAAACAGAGGTGTTTAGTGTCACAAAGTCTCATAAACACCCAATTATAACAGAAAAGTTGATTAGCCAACAGATAAAACCACAAAACTGATGTTTTGAAGGGAGCAATGTTGATTATGAGAGATGATAGGGAGGGAACGGGTGAGTGTGTTGAGAAATAGAAGTTGGAAAGTCCCTGATGGGCCATCCCAACTGAGATCATTAGCATTCCCCCCTCCAGACAATGTCAGGTCGTCCCGCTCACACCACCAGCTCTCCAAGTCACATCTGTGAAGGTCAGCAAAGTCACTTTTAGGTGTGAAGAAGTCTTCAGCTGATTAAGGACACATTGTGAAGATGTTTCACTAGGTTGAACGCTTCCAGAACATGTGGGTCACAGCCACGCTGAAGTTGTTGAAGACTATCCTTGGCATGCTGGAAGTTGTAAAGTTGTATATTTCCTTTCTAGTATTTCTTCATGGCAGACGACCAGCTGGCTCAAGTGAGGAGGCCTTTCTGCCAGTGGAGAATTGGAAACTGGGCTCTACGTTGCCAAATCCATAGGGGTTCCCCTGGCTTAAGACTATTAGTCGCTCAGTTGACTAGTCAGATATTTATGCTGTTAATTAAATTAAATGTATACATGGGGATGGGGAGTGGCATCGGGAAATGTTTACAGTTTCGGGGCTGAGAAAGAATATAAAATGTAACAATGTTCTAAATTACAGAGAAAAACCTAAACCTTAATTATGAGCACTTAAAACACAAAGTGCTCAGCACACCTGCTGAAGTAATGAATTTCATGGATAAAAACAGCAAGACTGTCTAGGCATTTTAACAATTTATTAATGCTGTTTTCTAAAGTGTGAAGTAGTGTTGGCAGCAAAGAAGTTGATAATGCCAGTATAGTGGTTGTGCCTTTCAAGAGAAATGCAGTTTGTGTGGTACTAATGTAGCACAAACCCTTGATTGTGAGCCTAATAATAGCGTATGTTTGTCTAGGTTAACATTAACGTTATGCAAATGTCACATGGACTAGCCGAGCAATTCAAATTTGGTTGACCATTAGTGGACAGTTCTTTAAATGGTCTTATGGTGATGCTCACTCTTCAGATAGATTGTTTACTGTCTTAGGGACAATTCACGTGAGAGCGTAATCCCATAAAATTCTGCACATGATCTGACGAAGCGCAAATTTAAGAACACAGATAGCGTCTGCTTTACGACATTGTAAATAATGGTGCAAATACCATTAAATTGACTAGCGCAAAGCTCTCTTACTCACGCATACTCCTATAAATTTTCCATCTTAAACTCCTACAAATGCATATGCAATATGGTCAACCGCATTAATAAGTTTCCTTTTTAGTTGTAATTTTTCACTGCGTGTCTTTAGTAAATCCTGACACTAGTTTTTACTTGCTAGCTGTGACTCTGGCCCTACAACTATTAAACACCGTTTGCCATAAAATAAAATTATTAGATGAAAAATGTAAGCTTATAAAACTTAAACGGTTCAGTTATGGTAATAACTTCGGTATATTAGTGGACTTTATATATTATAAATTAGGGCTAAATGTGCTCGTAACCAATTATCAAGGCATTTCAGCTGTGCTGTTTTTAATGGTTTCTGTTTGTTTTCGCTTGCAGGGGAGCGATAAAGACTTCGAGACGGTGTATGAACAGTGTGTGAGGTGCTGCAAAGCCTTCCTGGAGCAGAACTCATAACACACACACACACACACACAACCATCTCCTGAAACCTGCAACGCCTCATCATGAGAGACTCAAATATAAATATTGATTCTGATTCAAAATATTCTGTAAGTGTCTTCATAAGCAAAACACACAAACCAAATGATAGCAGGATATAGAGAAGCACTGTCTTAATTGTAAGTTGTCATGGGATGCTTGTTGAAGTAGTGGTAAATGGCTTTTGTTGACCATACTCTCTAAAGAGGGTAAATAAAATGCTGAAATAATTTTTCCTCCTGGTAGACCAACACTTTCTATGACAGTTTTATTGCTTTTCTCCTCGTGTCTTTGAATGTGGTTATGGTTTTGCCAGTTGTTTTGATTCATTAGGATCTGAGTGAGGAAAGATGGACGCCGAATGATTTACTTGTGCCATTTCTCCTTTATCCTTCAAGCCTTTCCTCTCTCATTCATCAACTTCATCTTTTTGGGAACTCTCTGGAGAATTTTCTCCATTGCTAAGATATTTAGCAACAGAAGGTGTGGTTGCAGACTAAAAAATTCAAAATCTCGGAAGCATCCAAAGCATCCACCATGAGAGATAAGCGGTCCTGAACTCCCTTAAAAAAAAATATAGTTTCTGATGCCAAAGTAAGCCGTTAAGCTAGATATAGAGACACCGTTTTACGCAACCTCGACATTTTTGCTATATTTTCATATTCAGGACAACAATGTTTAAACAATCATAATTTATTTAAATATATTGTCTTTTAAATATACATATCCCAACGAAGCAGTCGTACGTCAGACGCTTATATGTTTGTTATAAGTCTTGTTTGTACAATATTTACATATCAAAATATACTGAATATATTCCACAGTCATACACTCAGTCTCGCATAAAAACGAAAATCTGTTGGTCACGGTTTTACTGCAAAGATCGACCCGTCTGCTGGCAAACAGAAGCGAAAGGACACATTCATGCAGTTAACTGGTTTTCAGTTCTAGCACAGAGAAAAGCACAGGAAAGCTCTCTCGTTGCAATGAACTCTAACAGACAATAACTTGTCACGACTCTGAATTGTGACCCCCATCGAGGCGTTTAGCATGAAAAATAATCACTGACGAATCTTATTATCTGATGAGAACAAAACGTGAAAACCACGGCAATCCCTTTTTCCATGATGAAACAATGGAAAATGGTTTTCTTTTTTGGCAGACAGGTTCAGAACCCAATACGCCAGATGCGTTTTCTATTTTCTTTCTCTGAGATCCTGTATTTTAACATCGGCTCCACGCTGTGTCCATCACACCGTCCTTAGGCAAGTGCATCCCATTATTCTGTGTCCGTTTGCTGCTCTATCAATTCTCCAATTCTCACATCTATTCTCCGGAGAGGCAGAGCAGTGTTCTGGACGCAATATGCTGATTATGAGGAATGTTGCGTGTTGGTTTAAATTCTCTTCTCTTGTCCAAAGGCACTTTTGACTGCTGTTTTTTTCCTTCTTCTCGGGGTCACTCTGGTTTGGCTTCAACCTGCTTGATAAAGGATGTGAAGTTTAGTGATGTTTCAGACTTGGCTGTGTTCATATACATGTGTGCACTTGGATGCATCTGAAAATTCTTTCCCTTCTGTGAAAAATTGGGAAACAGGGTTTGTTACATGCACTCCCTCCAAAGTGGTCTCCAAAGCACTGCTTAAAAAAAGCATTGATGTAAAGTTTGTGTACCTGCGTAAATCACATCCCAGAGGTCTTAACGCTAAGGCGCAAAGGTTTATCTGTAATAGCTTGGATAAGTTATCTAATCCTGGAATGTGTTCTCAGTCATAAAATCTTTAACTGCATGCATCCTCTGAATGTGCAGAATAAATCCCTTTTGATCTTCCTTAGCTTTGAGTCTCTCATCCAGAGTTCCCACAACTTCGACAAATGTGAAATTGACTATTTGAATATACATTTACCCTTTTTCATTAGTCAATTGACTCTACTAAATTGTAAATTAGTCAATTGACTCTACTAAACCTAACCTAACAGTCTACTGATATTCTAATGAGAGTTAGCTGATATGTAGTTGCAACTGAATGAGTGTCGGTTGAAATGTAGTTGCAAAGTCATTTATAATGTGTAAAGTGGACTATCAAAATAAGGTGTAACTAAAAAAGGAATTAAAAATGCCTTACCTGGTAAAGTTAACCCTCTTGACATCTCGGACTCCCTGCCAGTCGCGTCAGGAGTCGCGCGCACCTTCTGTAGTCTGAGGACAGGAGGAAAGCCTGATGAGTTGGATGAGTCCTGAATTTGTAGCCTACATTGTTTCTGTGTTAAAACTCCATGTGCAGGGGTAAATCAGGGGCACCTAGCCGACATGAGACTGTTATGAATATAAAGGGTCGTGGTGCATGTGGCAGAGGTGTAACCTGTTTGTGGGGTCTGAAGAGATGGGAACGCTTGACTGTACTCACATGCAGGGATGGTGCAGTCTCTGGTGTTATGGTAAAGCCTGTAGACATGCTTCCTGCATTTTGGACTGAAATAAAGAGGACCTGATGGAAGGAAAACAGCCCGGTTACAATTCTCAAAAACATTTGTTTTCCTTTGAGGTCACAGGAAACTCAATAGTCTCTCACCTGTTATGTGCTTTATAACCTTCTCTTTCTTTCTGAGGTCTCTGGGAAAGATTTCTGCAAAGAGAAAGAAACATTCAAAGGTTAAAAAGTCTTGGATATCCGCTGATCCTTCAAGAGGGATGTTTCTGAAGCTCAGACAAATACTCAGCTCAACATTCCCCAGCAATGAACATGGTCTGATTAAGCGGTTTAGGCCCAAAAAACAAGCTTTCTGAACACACCACCCGTTAGTGTTCTTTTTAAAACAGATGCACCAGTATTATAACTACAAATGTATCTGCAATACTTTTTAAAATGCATATGGATTGATGTCTCTGTTATATGATAAAATCCTATGTAACTGAGAGTCCAATGCTACATGTATGGCTCGACACACAACAGATGCAATGCAAAACTGTTTCACCCAATGCTTTGAGAGTTTTGGTAGTGGGTAAGTAATATCCTTCCTAAATGTAGGTCAAGGAAAAATTAGGCATACAGAGTGTGGATGCATTGCATTACATAATAAAGTGGCAACAAATTATACTAGATTTGAAATCAATTGGCCTCAAGGTGATTTGCAATGGATGAATGGACGTTCCACTAACGTTTGACAACTATTAAGTTTGTGAACCTGTTTAACATTTAAAAAAATTAGCTTTAAAAGTGTGCCATCCTTCTTTACCACATTATATTCTCCAATGCAATGACATTGGTATATTTTTTAGTTTGTGGAGATTCAAAGCTCTGCTTACCTAAAATAGTTTCCCCACTTTCTGTTTTGAGATTGTGAGTTTCCTTTGACTCGAGCGCTCTCTCCGTGTTTTGCGCGCTCGCGTCATCCGATCTGTTTTCCACCTGTCTCATGATGTCCATTATCCGTCTGAACGTTTTTTCCACCTTGTTCGCGCTGGCATCGCTTTGTGCGGAGGTATAGATTAACATTACGAGCCCCATTACCATCACCGGAGCCCGCAGCGCGCGCATCGCTCCCGCAACCAGAGTGCGCGCACGTCCCGCACTGCCCAGGTCCTGGTGAAGAAGTAACAGGGTTTATAAGATGCAAAAGTCCACTTTAAGTTAAAAATAAACTTTGGAGGCTTTTACGATTTCTTAAAAAAAGTGTTATTTAACTTTCACTATACAGTCAGTTTGGACACACCTAGTCAAAGTCGTTTTTAATATTTTAGGGCGATTGTGAAGTCATCAAAACTCCGACTGCGTGAAGAACAAATCTCCTGCTCTTCAGATGTTTCTCCAGAGAAAGAGATTCCAGGAACTCACACGTGATTTGATCAGTCTTAAACTGTTACTAGTTTTGGAAAGTCTCAGTATCAATATAATTCCTCATCAAATTCGTCCAAGACCAAGCGATGCACCTGAATATGCATGTCCATACAATTACACTAAGTTGACCTGTTCTTAGGAATTGTATGGACCCAAAAAAGATAGGAAAAAAGGCACCATTGAGCTATTAAAGACACCCACTCTTCCTCTGGGATGGGAAACATAAATTCAGTTGCGCGTGACCAAACTGACTGACACAGTAAATCAAGTTACACTATGAAAATATAAGCTAAACTATACATTCGCCTTCCCAGCATCACAGCCCATAGAAGCGCATTGACTTTCTCCTAGTTTTAACATGTAAAATACCTTTTGTATATGAAGATAGTTCCTGAGAGAAGACAATGTTTCTAAAAGGAATCCCCACAGGTCATGCATGCCTCCAGTAAACCTACCTGAAGTCGGTCGTACGGCTGCGTTTCTTCAGCTTGAGGCGATTGAGCGCGCGGTGCGTTTGACTGAGTCTCGAGCGTCCGGTGCCTATATAACCCCACGCGAGGCTCGCAAAACGAGAGAGAGGGGGGAGAGGGAGAGAGAGAAGAGAGAGAGAGAGCTATCCTTTAAAGCGTGTCGTCCTTTATTACACTCAAGCGTGGGAAGTTTAAGCGGTCAGACTCCTTTCCAGACTTGAGGAAAACTCCTGTGAAAGCTCCTCGTGGACACCGAGCGCGCGTCGCCTTGAACGTCTCGAAACTCGTCGACTCTCGCCAATTTATTGAGGTTCCCAGACGGAAGGAGTTGTCCCTCGTGGGTTTACATCGCCGTGTCTTTAATTAGAAACTCGTTACTGCGCATCTTCATATTCCCGTTTCTCACACGCAGCATCCCATTGGCATTTCGTCTTCCCCACTATCTCATTAGAGCACTCAGAAAGCTGTGCTCGCAGGAAGAGACGTAGCGATACCAGGAACTGTCCCACCGTGGCACAGACTGGAACTCCTATAGTGCCTGAAAGTCAGGGTTTTCCCCCCCTCACACACCACCATAGATCATTTTCATCCCCTTGTGTCTCCAGAGGATTGATTCGAGTTACGGATCGATGCCTGGAAGTGGCTGCAGCTGATGTAATTATTCTGCGTAATGGTAATGATAGCACAAGAGAAACAGTCCGGAGAAAAGTGAGTTCGGATTAGTTTGTGTTTGCTTTCGTTCATACCACTCCCTCAAAGCAAAAGACAAGCAATTTGGCTCCCATCCCGGTCACGAATGGTGATCTGTGCATGGGCGGATTCAACACAGGCAAAGGTAGGCATCCTAGGGCCACTAGAAGTCAATTACACCAACACCTAACACCACAAGTGTTCACTGTCTTACACAGAACTAAACCTGAACATTGAGGAGAAGAAGTTATGGAAAAACTCCTGTTAATATGAGGAGGGCCCTGTTTGCTCACGACCTCTGAATCGGTGCGCCTTTTGTGACAATATAACGTTATCCAGTTAAATCCTTTGTTGAAACTCGTTGACTTCCACTGTTTTGGATTGTTTACATGGAAACAGCTTAATGTGTTTGGTTATCTTATCAGTGAAGTGAAGTGCTCATAAAGGCAGGTACACATGATAAAGTGATTACACTACAGATATCATAAAACCCTTTCCTGTACGGTGAGACCTGAAGAGGGACGGTCAGCCTATGGTTTAAGGTCTAGACAGCGTAGTCTCTGAAAGGTTGTTCAGACCTCATGAGTTGTAAGCTTAAGCGTGACCTTTAAATCTGTAGTTCATCCAAAAATCGAACTTTTTGCATGGTTTTCATGTGCCAAGGTTAATTATGCACGCATGCAAATGATATTTGAGAAGTATGGCAGAAATAACAAACAATAATGTAGCATTAAACACTTTCATGTAAATAACTGATAACAATAAGCATAAGTAATATCTGGGGAAAAGCCATTTTAGTGGTTTTTACTGAAAGTTATGTTACTGTAAAAATGCTGTAAAACCACTTTGTTACTGTAAAATTACATAATTTCATTATCTAAACCGAGGATGTCAAGCTCCAAAAATCAACATAAAAGAAGATCATGCAACGAAATCTAATATGCCAAGTTTTAATATGCATATCCACAAAAGGTTCCCGCAAAACACTTTAATGTGCATAACTGATAACATAAGTATTACATCAAATGTTATAAAATGTGATGGGTCATGCAATGACATCTGACATAACTGTAAAGTGAAAGCGAAAGTCAAGTCACTTGGAAATTTGTCTCTGGATTTGAGCAATCCAAGTTAGTGCGCACGCACACACACACACACACACACACACACACACACACACACACACACACACACACACACACACACACACACACACACACACACACACACACACACACACACACACACACACACACACACACACACACACACACACACACACACACACACACACACACACACACACACACACACACACACACACACACACACACACACACACAGAGAGAGCTATACAGCCAGTTTTGCTGTGGTGCTCAGGGTTTTTAATAATTTACTGGTGGTGTTGAGAATCAAACCCACAACCTTCAGGTTACCAGTCTGAGTCTGCCCAGAATTGTTGCATTGACTGTTACTGTACAATTATATGTATTTTCTAATTAAAGATAAATTACAGTAAAAAAAAAAGTTTTAAGTGCTTTACATATTTTAAGCTGCTGCAGGAAGTGCTGATTAATATAGAAACTATATATAGAAACCTCAATTAAATGACTAATTATTAAGTCAGGAACAGGAAGGGATAGAAATTCTGCCTCCCTGATATCTTTGAATCTCAGCTCTTCTCAACCTGTACAAAATAATGAAAATAAACCTTGAGAGATCTGTGAATATCTGGAAATGTATAATTCAAACATGGCACTCAAAGGATTCCCTCATAAACCATTGAAGAGTTTTGAAGGGCAAACAGCTGGCCCCATCAGAACAGATTTTATTGTAAGCAAACAAAGCATGTAATGGGAAATGAGTCAATCTGTACTGAAAGTATGGCATTCTTACTTGACATATTTTGCATAACTTTGGTTGCACTGCAGGACACCATACATTTATTTTTTTCTCCTTCTGAAATTTCACAAAATCCTCATTCTTACATGTACAGCTCTCATTCTCGCAGTTGAAATAAGTCAAGCTTTGTCAGAAAAGTAATCAATCTCGTATCGGAGAGTTTCACCATTGGAGTTTTCTCGTCATTGCATGCTCACTCACCTTTTCCATCTGTTGGAGTCTTTCTCAAACTGCCCATCTGGTTTGTCTATTTATCTTCCTTTGTCTTCTCAGCTCTAAAATGGACCAAATGTTTCTTCTGCTAACATTTGGAGGCGAGTTTATTTTATGTGACCACTTGGGGATTCTTTAAGTCCAATATTTTTTTTTTATTATGTTCTTTTATTTCATGTTGGCTGAACGTCTTGGTGATGTCCATATAATCCTACTTCTCTGTAATTTCCACGGCTCTCCTGGCAAATTTCATCTTACAACTCTAAATGGCAGCCACATTAATAGCTGATCTTTAGCAGTAACAAGTAAACAGTAATGTAAAGAATAGTCAAAGTTAAACTCGCAGACTTTTTAAACTATATTTTTGGCTTTGTTTCTCTCTCACGTTTCCTGTCACTTAACCCTACACCTCTAGGAAGCTTTTTGTCAAAGCATTTACAAGACAAATTAGGCTTTATTTAGGTTAAATCACTATCTCGGTGAAGATGTGTGGGACTTTGTTTGCTAATTTGCTTGTTTCCTCAATGAGAGCAAATAAGTCTTTTGTAACCAAGGTAAAGTACACTGGCATTAAAACAATACTTACCATTTCATTGTATTTGATTGAATCTGTAATTGCCTGGAGTCTGTCTATGATAGAATCACAGTTTATTGAGGATATATGCAAACATGAATAAAATATGTCCAATATATATTATATAATATATACAGCAAGATCAATATTTGATTTGATCAATATTTATTATGTTTACATGCACCCTCATAATTCGATCATAAGGAGATTTAAGCATTGTTGTGCATGTGATGCAATTGACTCTTCACAAAACGTTCATGGTTTTGATGTACCATGATATACCGACCTCTGTATGGTTTTGAAGTTTTAACGTTTAGGTAACGTTAGGCAAGTTTGATATATTTGCTGTGTAATTTTTAGTGATCACATTATTTTACATGTAAGCAATGCTTCCATTGGATGTTTCTTCTTCTTCTTTGCCTGTGTGTTAGTCCGAAGATCGCGCTCCCCTACTGCATAACAGCAAAAACATAGATTGCGTAAATTTTCATCAGTGGCAGGGAAAAGAGTTAAGCTCATATTCATAAACGTTTACCATAAACATAGTAAAATATGTGGAGTATGCCACAAAAGTAATGCAATGTAATGCATTACTTTCCATAAAAAGTAACTAGGTAATGCAGTTAGTTACTTTTGTAAAGAACATCGCAATATTGTATCGGTACTTTTAAAAGAAACTTGTATATGTTTTTCTAACAATTGAGTATATTACAATTGTAACCGTATTTAAACATGGATTTAAACTCCATGCAAAGTGTCCATAGGTGTGGCTCCACAGGAACGCAGGTGTATTAAACACAGAGCTGCTTAAAGTATTTGTGAAAGGCATGCGTGATCCTGCTGATTATTTACATGCATTTTGAAATTGTCATTTGGCATAGAATCACGGATTATGACTGATTATGTGTCAGAAGAGTCTTTTGTAAAACTGAGTTGTAATCCAGCAGACAGACAGATTGAAGGATTGTTGAATGATGTCACACTGTTAGTTCGGCCTTTATCTTATGAATTGTTTTCATGCAGATCTGTGGTGCCGAGTGACGAAATGAAAGATGTGCTGTTTGCAGTTGCAACAGGTTTTTTGTAACAGTTCAAACAACCCTATCAAATGCATTGTATGTGTGTGTGTGTGTGTGTGTTTTCAGTGGGACTGATCGTCAAGGGAGAGCAAAACACATTCCCCATCAAAAAGAAAATAGTTATGATATGAAATGATGGAGCTGAGTGTAGAGGTCTTGTTTATATACACTCACTGAGCTGTTGTTGTTAGACTGGGAAACAGCAGCCACGCCATGCATGGGAAGCTTCTGGACGTGTCAGGGATGTTTCTCTCTTTTTCTAAAAAGCTTGTCTAAAGGTTAAGTTAGGACAACAGCTACAAGCCAAAATCAGCAAGCCAGAGAGAAGTGTTTTAGATAGCCACCTGTGGAGGGGAGGTGTTGAAGATGAGCAGATCTCAGGCATATCAGTCTCTCTCTCACTCTCTGTCCATCTTCCAGGAATAGAGTACAAAAAAGGACTTATAATAATAATAATAATATAATTTTATAATTCATTACATATTTTAATTTTTGGTGTTTTGAACATATCCTTTCCACATTTAAAAATATATAAATATACAAAAACATATATTTAAATAAAAGATTAAAATGTTATATGAACAATACAATATATATGTGTGTGTGTGTGTGTGTGTGTATATATATATATATTATTATTATTTAAAAATTTTTTTGGAGTAATATAATAATATGTAATATAATTTAATGTAAAAAAAAACAAATAACAATCATTTTCGTGTACAAGAGATAATACAATAATAAAAAATTGGCTACTAAAATTATTTACAAATAAAAGTAATGAGTAAATGTAAATAATACATAATGTATGCAAAATGCCATAGATATATATGTGAATTTTCAGAATGTATTTAAACTGGTCAAACATGCGTTTTTAAAATAGCCAAAATATTTAATAGCATTACATGTTGAGTGATTGTCTGCAGGTTCAGCAGAGTGATTGACTGATGATTGTGGAACACCAAGATTGAAGACGTTGTGCAAGAATAAACAAACTGAGCTGCTGGAATGTTAGTCAACGGATAACCAGTAAAATGAAAAAGAATGAAGAAAACACATATCAAAATCCCAAATGCTGTCAGAAGAAAACATGCAGGAATCTGCTGAAATGGGTCACTTGCACTTCGGCAAGCAAAGGCTCTCTTGCATGGCTGAAACCACATACACGCATGTACTTTTGTAAACTCGGCAGAACTTGAATCTATCTAATGTCTTTTTTACATTACTTTTGGTCCTGTGGCACAGAGAGAAAAGTGTAAAAAAGCAGGAAGTAATAAGAGATTGAGCAAGACTGGGATCAAAAAATCTCATAAGCCAGACTCAAACACAACACTATAAATCAAGTCAAATCAACTTTATTTATATCGCTTTATACAACACAAACTGTTTCAAAGTCGTTTTACAGTGATAAACAGGAATAATTGTAGCAATGTTAAAGGCTTAGGGAAGACGGAGGCGGGAACCGACAAACGAATCAAAATAAACAAACACAACACAACAGAATTAAGTGGCAGCCCCTTATGACTGCTGTGTAGAAATATAGTAAAACACAACATAAAGTCCAGGCCGGGTTCACACTCACTGTTCACTGTTGTCACTCGTCATTTTGTCCTTCCGTAGCTCCTCTGTGGGCCTCGAGACCGAGGACCCTCGGCCCCCGCCCTGCTTCCCATAATAATGATCAGTGATGCAAACAGAATTGAACTGAAACTGTAAAGCAGCTTGAAAAAAGACAATAGTGTCATTATTCAGCTCAAGCCAGTTCAGTGTTAATTCTGTCAACGCAGCAAAAATTAATAAATTATGAAGTTGAATAAGTGTGGTAAACAATCATCCGCTATATATTCACATACACACACTCTTAAAAATAAAGGTTTTTACCCTCTTCTTAATTTTAAGTGTGTCTATGTATAATCTATTTCACTTTTATCATGTCATGCTAAATGACATACATTAAAAACATGGATGAATTTTTGTTACTTTTTCAACAAATGGTCAGTCATGTATAACAGAGCTGTTACTTATGAATATTTTGGACATAAAAAATTTGATATTGTTTTAGTAATTTATATATTATTACACATGAAAATATGTAATATATGCATTAAAATGTATTAAATATGCATATTTAAAATAAATAAAATATTTAATAGCAATTATTTTACATTTATACATTTATTAGCCAAAATATTTATTAGCATCGGATAAATTGCAATACGATACACATACTTAAAAAAATGGATGGATGGTTCTAAAGATCAGCATTTTATTTTATATAAATATATATATATATATATATATATATATATATATAAATTTATAAATAAATAAATTTATAAAATAAATTTATAAAATAACATACAATATATATATATTGTTATTTAGGTTTAATTGATTTATTTCCAGTTCATGATTTTTGTGCTTCAAATTAAACACACCAAAAATTTATTTGTCGAGACAACATTTCTGTTTTTCATGTAGCTTAATGTTTTTGAACTAATATTTATATTTAATTTTATTTCAGCTTTTCAATTAACAGAAATGTCTTAATAGTTTTAGTTAACAATACGAGTATAATAAAAAGAGGATAAGCAATTAAGCATTACACATTATTCCAAACTTTTTAAAAGGTCAATATTTACTTGTAATGTGGAAAGTATGCCATGTTTCAATGTTTCAATTGACATGACTAAACCACCTGTCATACAGGAATGACTTGTCAAGCAGTACAACCTTTTTGTTCTTATTGGAAACTTTTTTAACGAGTGAGAATGCATAATGACTTTTATCATGTCATGCTAAATGACTGTTAATGAGTTGAATCGGTTGAGATACAAGTACTTTGAAGTCAAACCGTGGACACTGGCCTCTATAGCGTGTGTGTGGGCATGCGTGTGCTTATTTGTATAATTTTCATTGTGTGCGGTATTTGTGATTGCACGTCTGGTATGTCTGCAAGTGAGTGAGTGCACATGTGCATCTCAGTAATGACCTAAAGCGTTTGATCTGATGTATCTTTGCTCCTTGCTTTTGGACTCATTACTATCAATAGTGATGAGATCATCTGACTCGTCTCGGCATAATTTGTTCGCTAGATTCGTCTTCCACACCCACTGTCATGGCTCTGTTTCTCTTCCCGAGTAAATGTCCTCTGATAGAACTAACGATAATGTCCTATGACCATCATTCAGGCTATCAGGAGAGGAGTGGCTGACGTCCGAGTGGTTGTGGGTGTGTCGGTGGTTGTCGTTATTAGTGTGTTGGTGGTCCTCGTGCGTGTGCGTGAGTTTGCCGGGTGAGGAAATAGAGGCAGAAACAGAAAGAGAGATCTGTGATCCGTTTCTGATGAGGCACATCTGGTTGAGGTGAGAATGTCTCTTGTGTCACAATCTATGGTTTCATTATAGCCAATTAGACAGCTAAATAAAAAGCTTCTGCAATTGTTTTGGGGGGGGGGGGGGGTTTGTGCATAATAACAAATAATTAAATGAACAAAAACATGGTAGAATTGCTCATTTCTACACAGCCACAAGCCACAGTCCTGATGGAGGGTTAAACATTTACTGTAACACCAATCAAATGCACATTCAGACTCCAGTTGAGGTCTTTATCTTTCTATAATCCATCATTCTGCCTAATTTTTTACTATCAAAACTGTCTGTCTCTATTAAAGCTGACAATCACCCTTTCTGTCAGACCTCCATTGCTTTGATTTCAGTGGCGCTTGCTTAGGCAAGTAGGCTATTACACTTTAGACTTTACACTAGTCTAACTATATAAATTAAGTTTTTTATTATATGTGTGTGTGTGTGTGTAATTGATTTCCACTGGCAAAGCTGAATTTTCATCAGTTTTACTCCAGTCTTCAGTGTCACAACCCAGCTAACGTTTTACTATAATGATCCATTAAGTTATGAAAACATTATTTCTGAATGTTCTCTGAAAATGCAGGTAAAAAAAAAAAACAACAAAAAAACTTTTGTGGAGGATATGTGAATGTTAAAGGGAATCTATTATATGCCATATAAGTCTCTAAGTGCTTGTGAAGTTTCAGCTCAAAATACCTCACAGATCATTTATTATATAACATCTGATATATGGTTTTATAACGCACATATCCGAAGCACGCGCACAGAAAGCTGGATGTCCAGTGAGTGTTACACTAAGTGCTCTTTCACGTCTTATTGAGCTTAAACTGTCAAAAACACACAAAACTTTGTCAAGACACACACAGTTCAAATAAACAGTCCATTATGTCTGTGAATGTAAACAATAGGGATTGCATGTGTGTATTATATCTCTGTATTAATGTGAAAGCAGTGTAATATACCGCACCTGCTAATGTATATAAAGAAAAAACAGATCACTCAGTGCTTGATTGAATAATTTTAGTAATGTTTAGTCTGTCAGCAGTTGTGGGCGGGGCCTGTGCAATGTGATGTCACACTGCTAGAATCTAAAAATGGCTTATTCGGACAGATACTGCTTATGATTTATGGGGATTAAAAAAAGAGGGTGGATTTTACTATTATTGCGTGGTTGTGAACACACTGCATACATAAGTATGTTAAAAAACAATACAAAAATTGTGCATATTATATGGACATGCAACTAAAATGTATAGGAAAAAAATTATGAACCAATAAGGTTTTTGTGCTAACATTTTAAGAACATAATTAAAGACTGTGATTGAATGTTGTATTATTGTTACTGGAAGTATGTTTGCTCGTAACTTTGAGAGAACCTTGATAGAACGTTCAGTTAAAGCACTGAGAACATTCCCTGTTAGCTGGGAAACATTTCTTATATTTTATCAATGTTGAAAACAATTGTGCTGCTAAGTATTTTTGTGAAAACAAAATTTTATTCAGGATTCCTTTCTGAATAGAAAGTTCAAATGTATATATTTTTGTAATATTATAAATGTCTTTACTTTTTTATTTAATAGAATATATCCATAACAAAAGTACCCCCTCCCCCCCACCCCAAAAAAAACTGCCCCCAAGATTTTGACTATTACATCGAATCAGCTCAGCATCGAGATGGTAGTCTTGATACTTTTAATATCATGTGCTGTTGCCTTTTGCACACTTTGGCTTGTTTTGCATTTAGGTAAAACAGTTCAGCTTTACTTCAATTGTACAAACATGTCATACGTTTGTGAGTTTTTGCATAGTTCGAAAGTAATTCAAGATGCTCTCCCTTACAAAAAAGCCGCCTCTGCTTTACACTGCAAAGCACATTTGTGAATCATTGGGATTACCAAGGACAAATGAAATTCCACAAATGAGAATTAAATCTGTGCTTACTTACAATTTCACCCTCATGATTGGGCGATTGTTAGAAATGTTTACTCACGGGGGAATCCCTGTTCCTTTTCAGTCCTGAGATGTTCATTTACACTTGGCTGAATTTAAATACAATCAATGACAATTGCTTTAGTCACCTTTAAAGCCATAGATTACGACGACCAATACAAAACTAAGCCCATATTGATAACATATTTAATAAAGCTCATAATGGCTGGTTGAAAACATAACAAAAACATGTTTCTAACAAAAAAAACTTGTACATGGCCCTTTGAAAATCTATTAAATGATTTTCCTGACCTTCAGTTGACAATTATGTTGTATATTCGTTTCATAGTGATATATGTTTCTAATATGGTGCATTTACTCTTAGGGAGGTGAATGTGCGCATAATAAATTTCAGTCATTACAAGAAATCTTGTCTGTACTGTGGATTCAATGACTCAAACTCAGAGACAGATTATCCCAACAGAATGTTTCTGCTCCAGACACATTTGTCAACTAGTTAGCGTAGCATGTGAGTCAGAGATAAAGCCAAGTTTTTAGGGGGTCTTCCTGAACCAGATTTGGGAAATGCAGACTGACTTAAGTACACTTTGAAGTCATTCACTTAACCTTTAGACAACATCTCACTCCTGGTGTCACATGAGATGAGGGGGAGATCCTATCAGAAAGAACCCTACCAAACAAGCATTGATGCTCTGTTAGAGAAAATAAAATGGGATCAAATTAAAAAAATTTCAACATAATTCAAATGCATATAATGCATAATAAAAAAAATTAAAAAAGAGTTACGTTTCCACATGATATTACGAATCTTCGAGTGAACTTGGACTAAAAATGTATTATTTAAAAATGTTTGCATGAATAATAATATTAATTTTAAATGTTAACATAAAATTCAGAAATGTTGCTTGTTGGGTGAAAAATCATCATTGCACATCATGTATTTGTTTGCACAAAATGTCATTTTTGTTTACTAAAACTTATGCCGTTTAGTAAAAAAGACTAAAATTAATAAATATAGTAAGATAAGACATTTACTACATTTTCATCAGACAAAAACCATTGAAAATGAACAGCTGTTATGTACATGATGTTAGATTAAATGCTGCTCTCTGTTCGTTCTGTTCATACTGATCTTAAGCAAAAATTAATTGTCTATAACCCCCACAAAACCTCCACTTGAACATTTGTCAGTGGTTACACAGAATTTCAAAAAGGGAGCTGAGGAGTTTCCTTCATTGTACCATGAAAGGGAATGTCAAACAGTAAAGTGACAGCATGAGTCAAGATCTCACCTCATGTCGGCACTGGCTGAGAAGAGGTAAATTAATTCAAACTTCTCTTCCCTTAACGCCCACTCCGCTTTGATAAACTGATCCAAGACCACCTTTTCATTACAAAATTCAAATGATAACCACTCTAGCCAAGAAAGATTACTAATCTCAGGTCAGTTCAAACGCTTAACCTCCACAAAAAACCCGCACCACCCACTTTGACGTTCTCCATCTATAGGTGTCAGTGCCTTTAAATCTAATGGTCATCTCACTTTCTCCAGATGGTCATCTTTGCTTAATAAGCTGAATGTGACGAGCTGCCATTTTTTTCCCCTTTTCATGTCCTGTGATCACTAATTATTTCACAAACCTGAAATAATTAGTGTACTTTGCTGCTTGGAATCATATCATTCATTTAAAAAAACGCTGATTCATTCACAAATTAAACAAGCTGCTGTTTTTATGAATGAGCCAATGAATCATTCATTCAATTAATGAGACAACACTTCCCCACCACTGACAGGAATGTCAGGTTTTCTGTGTTTTCAGTGTTGTACTTTAAGGGGTGCTATTACAAATCTTCTGAAAGAGTAGAGAGTTTCTGGATCTAACACAGGCTGAAAAGAAGCAGAAACAAGGGATAGCATGTGTTGGCAGATGCATATGTAAAATAACACGATCATCAAGATTAAACCGCATCTAGCTAAAAATTGGCTAATGTTACCGAATGAAATGTCGAACCATCGAATGTTGATGGACTCTATCTACTCCATCTCCGTTTGGATCATTGTTCTGAATCAGATCTGGATGTAGTTTTTGATAAAAACGCAATTTTTTCATAACTTGAAACGGCTTTCCTGTAGCTCAACCAGTAGAGCATTGGTGTTTACAACGCCAAGGTCATGGGTTCAATCCCAGGGAAAGCAAGAACTGATTCAATGTGTTCCTTGAATGCAATGTAAGTCGCTTTGGATAGATGCGTCTGCCAAATGCATAAATGTAGATGAAACTTACCAATATTTAAGTGTTGATACAAAAAGAATGCATTAAGCTAGAATAAAACATTTAATAAAGAAAAAAGAAGAGGATCTGTTCTTTTGTTTGACATATTACATATTCAGATATTAATACGACAAAACATTCTAGGGGCCATGAAACGTTTGTGAAAATGATCAGAAATGCTGTTGGTGGCTGGCAATTTTGTTTTTAAAACACTGGCGAGACTTGCGAGAGTTAACTTTTAAAAAAAAAAGAAAGAATTATAGTGTACATTTAAATTCTTCCTGGTTTCCATCCCTGCTAACTGCCTCTCAGGAACATATTATCCAGAACATATTATCATCCAGAACATATTATCAACCGCATAGCAATCCCCTGGCAGCCAACCACAACATACTTTATGGTTTCAGAAACCATAGAGGTTTGATGTTTTATTTCTTTACACTATTGGCCTACAGAAGCTGAGCTGTATGGCTGATCAAATTCAGTCTAAAGCCGGCTGATTTGGTCATTCATTTGATCACCTCTCAAGTCATTCATCATACACTTTATCTGATTCATTCTCAGAGGATTGCTTCACCCAATCCGACTGTTTCTTTCCTCTCCCACGCTATTTCATTCAATCTGACTTCATCAGCCAGCTGCCTAATTCACAATCCTGTTCGTTAAAGCTGCAAAGTAGATAGAAAACTTTGAGACACAGAAAAAGATAATATCTGACATTCTGACATTATCATTATCTGCCCAGAAAATCTTCATTGTTAAAAAGGAGGCGGGTGTAGAGCGAGAGAGAGGAGTCATTCGTAATGCCTTGTCTGCAGCCCAAGTTAGTTTCTCTGCGTATGTGTGGATTTATCCAGACCTGTTCCATTTCACCCTGTTAGTTAGTAATGAACTCCCTCCATCATCACCATGGCGGTAACAATCAAAAAGTGGACAGAAAACTAAATCAGGGACTAAAAAAAGCTCCTCTTTGAGCATTTCCAAGCATGTGTTATTAAGCTGAACTCATAAACTTTCATAGAGTAATCTGTAACTTTCACGTCAAGCCAGTTCTGACCCTAGGCCTCTGAATGTAGCAAGATAACAGCAAAAATTTAGGAATGTTTCAGTCATACTCCTACTGGCATGTATTGCCAGAAGATGGACTGCAATCATCCTCTAAATTTATAGGAGCTTTAAAAACCCTAACTCGGTTGGTACGTAACAAATGTCAGCGTGCTACTCATTCCATTTTATCTGCATGTTTATTTTTCTTATACTTGGATGTTTTGCAACAAAAATCAGACTGACCAATATAGATTTGTTCTGTTTTTGATCTGAATTATGATCTTTGCGTGCGTGCGGAATTAATTAATTAATAAATACATTTCTGGTCAAAAGATTGGAATGATTATGATTTTTTACAGTAAAATACATTATGAAATATTATTAAAATGTAAAATAACTGTTTCTATTTTAGCATACTTAAAATTTTAATTAATTGCTGTGATGCAAAGCGGAATTTTCTGCATCATTACTCCAGTGTTCAGTGTCACATGATCCTTCAGAAATCATTTAATATGATGATTTGCTGCTCAAGAAACATTTCTTATTATTATCAATGTTGAAAACATTAGATTAAATATTTTTGGGAATATTGAATGTTTTGGGAGGGGGGGGGGGAGGAATCAATTTGTTCAGCAAAGATTCAATAAAAAAGCAGATTTCTTTTTGATGTGTGTTGTTCAAGCAAAAAAAAAAGGGCGTTGCTGCCTTAAATATTTCAATACAATCTTAAACTTGGATGTTTAAGTAATTTCAACTTAAATTACATTAAACTAACTTTTTGTTATGGTTGAAACTTGTGTAACATGAAAAAAAAAAGTTGAAAATGTATTGACTTCTTGAGAAAAAGGCAATGAAAAAAATGTACTGATCATATAACTTTTTACAGTGTACAATTCACATTTTTAGGGTAAAAAAAAAACATTTTTCTTCCAGCAAAGATTCATTTTAAAAAGCCATTTTTCCAGTTATTCCAGCTGATTAACTATAAAAACATTGACATCCAATCATAATCAACCATAACATGAATATAGGCAATTCTTTCTTTTTTTTACGGAATATTGATGTATTTATTATAAATTATTTATATGTGCACATCACTATTGTTTTTTATTTATGTACCCTCATACATTTTTACCAAAATAGCTTCCCTTCCCTCTTGCCTCTAAAGACGTCAATCACATTAGATCGACCAACAGCAAACCATAACCATTCCTGATGCACAAAATCGATTCCTACCCTACATATTTAGTCATTCAAGAAGCCATTTCACTCAGACATAAATCGCAATCGAAAGTCTATCGCAACTTTCACTTCATGTCAACTTTAAAGAGTTCAAGCATTTGTGCTAATCTAGTTAGCATTATAGTTATTTTACTTGCCGTGAACTTAAGTTACCTAATATAAACATCATATTTATTGCACTGTTCTATAAAATCCAGCTGTTGCAAGTGACATGTTTCGTAAAATATAGCCCATTGTAAACATTGGGAACTCAGCTCTACTTTTAGTCACAGGGTGTACATTTATATTTCTTGCCAAAGATAGAAAGAATGTTATCATTAGCTCAGTATAAAAACAATACAATTCAATAGAATTTCACCAGTATCATTTTAAAACAAATATGTGTACGTGTGCATCGCTGCATGTGAATGTTTTGATAACAGTAAGTAATGTGCTGAAATGGGGTCTCCCCCCCCCCTCCCATGTCATTAAAGCACAATCACAGCTGATCCAGCCAAACCACACTCAGCATGCTTTCTCTCACACACTCGCTTCTGCACGCATGCACACTATCATCAAACTAACTTATGCAGAAACAATAATAGCCTTTAGGGCCGGAACAACCAATGATGGTGATGTAATCTTCCATGTTACAATCAATTTACCTGTTATGATGATGCATATGTTTGACTTGATGATTAAGATCAAACTAACTAGTGACATCACAGATTCTATTGGAAGATGAGTGACTAACACGGGAGCCTTTGATGATGATTTTCATAATTGTCAGCATAATTTACCCCACTCAACATCCAAGTACTATGTGCTTTCAAAGTGTTCCTAAGTGCCGCGTCATGTACAAAGGTTTATACAACCATTTTCTTGGGATTTGGTTTTGATTTTGTGTTGGGTCGGTATGGCTTACACTGCGAGCTCTTATTGACCAAGGTTTCTGATTTGACCACATTATCAGTAAGAATAGTTTCAATAATAGTAATTCAAAAGGACATCACCTGCCATGCACACACACACACACACACACACACACACACACACACTCACGCACACACACATTGGTGTAGTATTTACTTTGAAACAATTTTCACTCCAAAACTGATACTAAATTTCACAACAAAGTACAAAGAACACATTAAATAAAAAATGACATTTTGAAGTAGAAAGACTCTTGTAAAACATACTCCAATCATCTTTTATTTACAACTTTGATTTTTTTTTTTTATATTTCGCATTACACTGTAAAATCTAGTTAGGTTTAGTTTGTGTCAGAGAAAAAGCCCTTTTTAAATGATAAACACTATTAAATGAATAACTTAAGAGGTCGTCTGACACTGAAACCTTGCACTGTGTTTGTATAATGTAATGGGTTTGTTTGACCCAGACAAGGGCACTATTTAATATAACTATCCTCTTTTCTTGGTTCTGAATGACATGTTCAAAATTGCAACCTTCCATCCTCCTTCCTCTCTCATTCTCTTCACATCTCGCTCTTTTCTAACTGACTTGATTTGGCTGTTTGGCCCTTACCTGCGTCATCATGTCTTTTTGAAGAGATTCCCATCTGCTTTGTAGCTGAGACACATTGTCAAACACAGACAGCCCTTCCGGAAGGATCTTTGAGACAAACACGGGCAGTCACATCTAATGGGATTTCCAATAGTTAGAGACCCTGAATGCTCTAAAAATATCACATGCATGCTGAGAGAGTTTTCCCTACCTTTACGTTGCAAAACAGAAAAATGTAAAAAGTTATTACATTATATATATATATATATATATATATATATATATATATATATATATATATATATATATATATATATATATATATATATATATATATATATATATAGCTATATACAACTTCAGTTAATTTTATTCTATAATTAACTGTTTTTATTATGTTTTTATATGAACTACCTTAAAGGGTTTGTTTATTCAAAAAATTTAAATTCTATAAACCTCAATGATATTCCAAGCCCTTCTTTCATTTTCGGAACACAAATGAATGGAATTTAAAATATTTCTATTCCGCCACTGAAAGTCAAATCCAAAACAGAATCAAGCAGTTTAATCCAGGGTTGCATCTGATATCGCACACTCTCATAAATATGTAATTATTTTGAATAATGTGAATTTCTTCACGACCACTAAAAAGTATGCTCTATATTAGTTCTATATCGTATATATTATTCATATTACACTGTTTAAAGATAACACAAGTAAACAAGGTTGTTTGAAGGTTGTTATTAATAAGGGAAATAAAAATCCAAACCTACTTGGCCCTGTGTGAAAAAAATGTTTGCCCCTAAACCTAATAACTGGTTGGGCCGCCCTTATCACCAACAACTGCAATCAAGCGTTTGATATGTGGAGGAATTTTGGCCCACTCATTTGTGCAGAATTGTTGTAATTCAGTCACATTGGAGGGTTTTTGAGCATGAACTGCCTTTTTAAAGTCATGCCACAGCATCTCAATAGGACTCAGGTCAGGACTTTGACTTGACAACTCCAAAGTCTTCATTTTGTTTTTCGTCAGCCATTCAGAGGTGAACTTGCTTGTGACTTCTGGATCATTGTCCTGTTCCAGAATCCAAGTTCACTTGAGCTTCAGGTCACAAACAGATGGCCGGACATTCTCCTTCTCCTTCTATAATTTTTTTGGTAGACACCAGAATTCATGGTTTCATTTATCCAGGTCCTGAAGCAGCAAAACAGCCCCAGACCATCACACTACCACCACCATATTTTACTGTTGGTATGATGTTCTTTTTTTTAAATGCGGTGTTACTTCTATGGCAGATGTAATGGGACACACACCTTCCAAAAAGTTCAACTTTTGTCTTATCAGTCCACAAAATATTCTCCCCAAAAATCTTGTGGATCATCAAGATGCTTTGTGGTAAAAAAAAAAATAGACAAGCCTTAATGTTCTTTTTGTTCACCAGTGGTTTTCGTCTTGGAACTCTGACATGCAGGCCGTTTTTGCCCAGTCTTGATTGATCAGAATGTTCATTTTTTACTATCCCTTTAAGACATTGAGCTGTAGAAGTGATCTTGCAGTTGAGCTGTATTGATTTGTCCTGTATCATATTTGTAAATGTATCTGATTTGTCAGCCAGTGACTCACTAATCGTATAAAGTTACTGCTGACCACTCACTGCTCCTATGTACTGACTTCTCTGTACGTGCAATGATGTCATTAAGAACGGTCTGCGATGGCACATGCTGATGACATCATATGCTGTCATATCACAAGCAAGTAATTTTAGTACAAGTGCATAATTAATGCATACACAAACTAAAAACTCCTTAGGGAGGATATTACAAAGAAAGATACTACAAATAAAGCTTGCATCAATGTATTTGCTGCTTTGTGTCAAGCGTTTGTTTGTTTGGATTATTCATCATGCTAGCATGTTTCTTCCATGACTAAACTTGGCAAACTAAACTATTTATACACATCATACATCTGTAGCATGCTGTTGATACATCAGAGGGGGGAGAGGCAATTAATAAAATATCAAACTATCAATATACAAGAGAAGAGTGAGAAGTTCAAGTGAATTTACATTTCAAAAAGAGCAAAAATGTGTCTTCAGAGATGTGGAAGGCATCTCTAAACTTTAATTTGAGTTTCAGTTCTAATGGAAAAAAACAACATTTGAACACTTGAGTATTTTCGGTATTAATTTGAAAGTTCCTTAAAATGTCACCAATATGTTTCTATGAATTAGTAAAGTACCTGAAAGCCAATTTATTTACAGTTTTGTATGTCTATAAAAACTACATTTAGAGAGAGAGCGTGAGCGTGTGTGTGTGTGTGTGTGTGTGTGTGTGTGTGTGTGTGTGTATATATGTGTGTGTGTGTGTGTGTGTGTGTATATGTGTGTCAAAAAAAATCCTGACCTTTTACTGAGAGTGATTTCCTGACAATTTTATCCTAGTGAAGACTTTGTCCTCACAAACACAAAATATTGTAACCTGATACATTCTTCAAATGAAAACGTACACTATTGAATAATTTCCTCCATCATTTATGCAGCTCACGGTGCACTGCACCACGTCCTGTCAAGAACATGTTTGGAGTAAGAGGAAACGTTGTGTTTATCAGGTCATGCATTTTTCATTTATGTTAAATACATTATTAATGCTCTCACAACATTTACCCTACTTCCTGAACCATTGCTTTATTTTTCACCCCTGGTTTCGCATTAATTAAACATTGATTTATTTTTGCATCAACGCAGACTGCTCCTGTCACAACTGTGACACGGTCAGCCAGTTGTCCTTGACATAGCTCCGTCGCAGTAAAGCACAGCTCAACATGACAGAGAAATGGTTTGAAGAATTTGTACATTATTTCAGGTAAAATTTGGGGAGCTACTGAAACATGAACAACTTAGATTTATAAGTTTGATCGCATAGAGAAATATGGATTTATGACCATATTAAATGTTGGAATGACATGAATGATTTTTAGTGTATTTGCTTTTTTTACCTCATATGGTCTTGATCAATTTTTGACTGCAGAAATGATTTAGACATCTTTATATCCGCAAAAGGCTCAAGTCTAAAGAAATATGAGCAGATAAAGCTTAAACAATCACACAGTAGGTTTTTAACACCCACTATATCTATCACACGCTCAAATCCTCAGCTAGCGACGTTTTCCTCCAAGTCCAAACAAATAACTTGCTTATTTGAATGAAGAATTAAATGCAATTTATGTAAATCATTCATTTATTCATTTAAGAATCATTCATTTCATTCCTAAAATATAATGGCATCTAAACATTTTTATGTATAAAGAAATTATATCGTATGAGAAAATATAATTTGAAACATTACGAAAAAATATTTTAAAATTATTAACTAATACTGGGAAAAGCCTGAAAAAAATATGATGTACCAATCCGGCATGCCATTTTAGTATGACAAAGAGAGTAAAGTATTGACATTATGGCCAGTCCTCATTTTCTGAGATCCCTTTAAAGTCAAGACTTGGGATAAGGTTATAATTGGGTTAAGGGTAGGTTTAGGGCAAGGGTTTGGGTTAAGTGCTTAGTCGTGATGTGTAGAGCTAGGGTAAGGAGATATCGAATGCACTGTCAATGAATGTCCTCACAAAGATAGATGTACAAGATTGTGTGTGTAATAGATTTAGATTTTTTTTTAAATCAGAGATTTAAGATAAAAGAACTGTTTTTGCCATGGAAGTCAATGAAGTCCAAAATAACACTGAACACTGCTGACTTTCATTGTATGGAGGGAGAAAGAGAGAAAAAAAGCTAAACTTTTTCTAAACATCTTTTATGTTCCACCAAAAAAAAGTCATGAGGGTGTCATACTTTTGGTTCTTTATATTTAAGGACTTCTAAGGTCCTGATGTACTCACAGGAGAGTTATTTTTTCTTTTCTTTTTTTGTGGTACAAAGAAGTTTGAAAAACCTTTGCAGCGATATAATGTTTGCAAACATCTTAACACCTGTTTAAATGAATATGCAGCTAAATTAACACATAACAGAAATGACAGCAGTGAGAAAACAGCAGTTGGTAATAGTGAAGTGAACATTTGCACGAGCTCTGCAACACTCCAGTCAGTAAAGCCACTTTTATTTATATAGCACTTTAAACAATTGAATGCTTCAAACCAAACAGCTTTAGTGTCCGTGTTGCTTTTCTACTATATAGCAGCGTTTTCACTCATGTCTGACCTTGATGGAGGAAATTAACCGGAGTAGATTTTCACTCCAAGGAAGGCAGAGCCTCAGAGTAGAGCCCTGCGTGGACTGTTTTCTTAATCCTGCTCCCTCAACGTTTATGTTCCACTCATGCCCACCTCCGCAAAAATTCTGTTATAATGTTTACAAATTATAAAAAAATTACTCAAACATTAATGCAATGTTAAACATTCAGAAGAGCAGACATAAAACATTGCTAAACATCTAGCTAAACTGACCATAAGATAAAGTCATCCTAGCACTACAAGACAAACTCATTCGGCGCGTTCACCCTAAAATGAAAATTAATTCATA
Organism: Rhodeus uyekii; assembly: GCA_037043235.1. Classification (NCBI taxonomy): domain Eukaryota; kingdom Metazoa; phylum Chordata; class Actinopteri; order Cypriniformes; family Acheilognathidae; genus Rhodeus; species Rhodeus uyekii. The sequence goes on from JAWRVZ010000027.1 coordinate 4,733,414, forward strand.
ACTGACTCACCCTGGTGTTGTTCTAATGCTGCATGCCATGCTTTGTTTTATGACCATAAAAGGAGAAATGTAAAAAAAAAAAAAATAATTAAAATAAAATCGCACTTGTCCAAATAATAGCAGTGAATAGCAAGCAAAGGATACAGAAGTATCATAGAAGGATTCCATGCCATATTTTCTCAGTTTTTCTTCAGTTAAGTTCTGGGGATAGGGATCTAGTCTGGGGGCCTGCAGGTTGGCACAGGGAGTTCAGGGCGCCAGGGTGGCATGGCCTTCCATGGTGGCATTGGGGTTTCAGGGATCCAAGGTATAGCTAGAGGGACTAGAGGGCGCACTGGAGCAGGCTCAGGGACTAGAGAGGAACTCAAGGGAAGGCTTGGGGACTAGAGGGTGCACTGGAGCAGGCTCAGGGACTAGAGGGTGTACTGGAGCAGACTCGGGGACTAGAGGGTGTACTGGAGCAGGCTCAGGGACTAGAGGGCACTCTGGAGCAGACTCGGGGACTAGAGGGTGTACTGGAGCAGGCTCAGGGACTAGAGAGCGCTCGGGAGCAGGCTCAGGGACTAGAGGGTGTCTTGGAGCAGGCTCAGGGACTAGAGGGTGTACTGGAGCAGGCGCAGGGACTAGAGAGCGCTCAGGAGCAGGCTCAGGGACTAGAGGGTGTACTGGAGCAGGCTCAGGGACTAGAGAGCGCTCGGGAGCAGGCTCAGGGACTAGAGGGTGTCTTGGAGCAGGCTCAGGGACTAGAGGGTGTCCTGGAGCAGGCTCAGGGACTAGAGAGCGCTCGGGAGCAGGCTCAGGGACTAGAGGGTGTCTTGGAGCAGGCTCAGGGACTAGAGGGTGTCCTGGAGCAGGCTCAGGGACTAGAGAGCGCTCGGGAGCAGGTCTCAGGGACTAGAGGGTGTCCTGGTGCAGGCTCAGGGACTAGAGGGTGTCCTGGAGCAGGCTCAGGGACTAGAGGGTGTCCTGGAGCAGGCTCAGGGACTGGAGGGCGCTCAGGAGCAGGCTCAGGGACTGGAGGGCGCGCGGGAGCAGGCTCGTGACTATAGGGCTTAGGGGGCGCACTGGGATTGCAGTAGGCTCAGAGACTAGAGAGAGTTCAGGGGTAGGTTTGGGGCCTTAGGATAGTTTAGGTGCATTCTCTCGTGAGACTGTGTGTGTGTCCCACATACACAGAATTGTTGTGGCCATTCTGGAGATGACTGGAGAATGGGACTCGCTGGAAATGACTGAGGAACCCTGGAAACAACTGAAGAACAAGGATCGCTTGAGATCTGGGCATGTTGGAGATTACTCAGGTGCATGCTTCTCTGGCACACACTCAGAGACTTGTCTAGGTGGGACAAGGAGAGTAGGACATGGTGCGGCTGGCTAGGTGGTAAGTACTAGGTGAGCTGGAGCAACCTCTTAACCAGATGGGGCTGTTGTGGATGTCCTCAACTTCCCAGACAATGAAGGAAGAACCTTGAGAGTGAAGGCATCGCTGAGAAAGTCCACTACAGGCCTGTAGCAATCCTTTGGGGAAATTACCTTGGAAAGTTCATTGTCTAGCCCCACCCAGAAACACGAGTTGAGCATAGTGTCGCTACAATTCACCAGATGGGCCAGTTCCAGAAACTCCTCCACATATTTCTCCAGTGGCCGGCCATTCTGGCAGAGATAGAGAAGTAGATGTTTTTCTGCCAGCTTTTCCTTCTCTGCCAGGTCTCTCTCGGCAACTCCTGTCATCATCAACATCTTTGCTGGATCCTGTCTTCTGTCACAGTTGGTGGTGGTGGATGAAGTCACAAAGACGTAGGAATGAACCCAAAAAGTCTTTTACTATTAAACTCAAAGGAAATCCAGAAATACATCAACCTTTTGCACAAATGGTGCATTTGACAAGATTGAACCAAGACTGAAATAAACACAGGGAAGATATACACAGGGGATGATTAAACAATGAGGCACAGCTGGACAAGACTAACAAGGTGATTGATGTCGAGACAGGTCGCTGGGAGAGTATGCAAAAACACTGGGAGAACCAGGAAGTAAACAGAAGACACATGTAATAACAGTGTAGTTTCCTAAATTAAATAACTGGCATTTATATTGTAATTGTAATTATTGAAAAAACAATCTAGAAATATTTACTGTATTAAACGACTGTGCATTTCATATACTCATTATTAATGTTAAATGTATTTGCTATTTTCCCCCTTTACCTCCATAAAAACTAATGGATATACGGTATTGGCACCTGATGCTTTCTCTCATTTTCTCCCTCAACTAATTTTTTATGGTGTCCTTTTTTAAAAATACTTCTGTAGCATAGGATGATAATCTGTTATAATTGTTGATAGCACACTTTGCTTTTCAGGTTGAATAAAGAGCCATCTTTTCTTCCTTGTTTGAACAAAATAAGTGCGCCCATGTGTATTGTTGCACAGAAGCAGTGTCATTAGTGTCCCTTCTTAAGCCTTTAAAGTGCAAATGGAGACACCCACTAAAGTGTTCTCCTCAACGATATCACATACGCAGTCAGCCTACACACAATGCCGTCCCGTCAGAGAGGATGCTCTGCGACCTCTTATGATGCTTTCTGGAGGAGGGAAGGCACTCTGGCCTTTAACATGATGCGGGGCAAAGAAGGAGTTTAGATAGTAGGGAGGAGTGGGAGTGAAGGTCAAACCGTTTATGTTGGGTAGTTAAATCTCAAGAAAAAGCCAGACACACCCACTTTATTCCCTCCCATGCACTCAAAAACAGAGAATGCTTCACACACCCTTGTCAACCGTATGTTTTCCTGATAGAAACAATGTTGGAACTTTCTTTGCTGGTTTGAGGAGACAAAACAGTAGATTTCTGTTTGGCTCTGGAATGTTCTGTTTCTTCCTCCTTAAAAGAAAAGAAAATCCTTATATAGCCTCTCCCAAAGTAAAAAAAAAGATAAGTCTAAATATACAGTAGGTTGAACTTCAGGAGTTCAACACACCCTCTTCTGCAGACCTGTCAGGGAATGAGGCTGGTCACAACGATGAAGGTGATACTCAACATTTTCTTCAATCAATCAATCTTTCACTTAATCAATTAATCAACACACACTAACTTGAAGCACAGAATATCACACCAATGAGGCAGGACAATCAACTAAACAAAACATGGAATTATACTAGAATTAATGAGGGGACTAATGATTAAATTAACAAGGGACAGGTGAATAAGATCAAATCAAAGAAGCGCAAGAGGAAACTGGGTCAACTGAACATAAAAAAACAGAGGGAGAATACAGTGAATACACAGACAAACTGAATCAAACCATAACTTCATGGCTCATAAAATACTTTTTCCCCTTTTTAGTCATGCACTACCCTTAAAAATATGTTTAATGTTTTTGAAGTCTCTTGCTCGCCAAGGCTGCGTTTATTTGATCAAACAAAAAATGTAATATTGTGAAAGATTATTACAATTTAAAATTAATTTCTAGTTCAATTGAATCTACGTTAATATACTTTAATATTTGTATATTAATATGTTAATTTAATATGAATAAATAATAACATTAATCTACTTTAATATTTTAAAATGTAATTTATGTCTGTGATCAAATCATCATTACTCCAGTTTTCAGTGTCACATGATCTTTCACAAATCATTCTAATATGCTGATTCAGTATGATTATGCTTTTATCAAGGATGCACTAAACTAATCATTTAATCAAGGATGCACTAATCACTAATCATTATATTTCACATATGCAAATGTGAGCTTATTTTACCAAGCCAAATTCATTGTTTAACACCCTATCAATATGCTAAAAAACACCTCTCAGATCACCTTAGCAACACCTTACCAACCACTCGCATTCATGATATTGTCATTTATAGCAAGTGACTGAGATTTGCTTCAGAAAAAGCTCTAGCTGTAGTGACAGCATTCTCTGTTTGACAGTTTCACGACATTGCAATGCACTTGGCAGCAACAATTCAATGAAATTAAATGTGACTAAGTCATGTAATTCATAATGAGAACAACTTGTCTGCCTTATCTTTGATTTTTCATGGCTAACCTTCTTTGCTTGTATTGTAAATGATTCACACATCCATCTATCCATTTTTTTTTCGTCATAAACCTCAGATTTAATAGGAATTCCTGCTTTCTGTAAGATCCGGGAGTATTTGTAATCACGTCATCATTTCCTCTAAGTGAACATATCCCTTACATTACGATAAGTGGTGTGGAGCAGTACAGTTCCTGCTAGCACCACGATACTTCCTGTATTATTAGTGGATATCTATCCAGATTTTCTGCAGGAATGAAAAACCCTGACATTAACTCTGCCAGTCAAACCAATATTACGCGACATTAGCATTTGTGATGCTTTCAAGGAAATCATTAATAGACGTTTTCTGACGTCTAGACGGCATGCTCGTCTAAGTGTGTGTGTTTCATCTCCGGTTTCTCTGGAAGAATCACACTGACACACTCTGCTCTATGATGGGAAAACGTAGCATTTGGGTCATGTGACTGGGCGGAAGTGGGATGCAGTCGACGTCAAGGATGCTGGGAAAAGCACAGACCTCTGATTAGCTCTTTGCAGCTCCTAGACGGCAGCCCTACCGAGCTGATAGACTTCAACTAAACCATCACACAAGCGATCAATAATGGTGATTCGTTTACAGTAAACCGTGGAAGGCACAAACACAGAGACAGCAGTGACACTGAGACTGTCAAATAAAGATTTGCTCTTTCTGTAAACATTTACATGAATCTGACCATTTGAACATTGTTCAATATTCACTGTATTACATTTATTTTTAGATGCTCACCAGAAAGTAATTTTAACCAATGGGAAATTTTAAACACTGACTAGGGTGTAGTTTATGTGACATGTTTACATCACAGCCATGATTTGCTACTTGCTAACGCTAGTTTGAGGCAAGTGGTAATAGCAACTTTATCTGCTGAAAAATCGATTTTAAACCAGTCTAAGCTAGTTTGTTGGTCTTAGTTTGTCTCCCAAAAGACCAACAAACTTGGTGTGATAGCTGGTTGGACACTTACTTGTGAGAGTTAGTCGACATGTAGGTGCATCGGGACTTATAGTCAACAGATTGTCTAAAGAGGACCATCATGTAACAGTCTTGTCTTGTCGCGTCTGTCACATTCGGGTTCCTTTATGTATCTTCCAGGTCCTGCACGTCCCCGTTTGTGTCTAATCACATCCCAAGTCCCGTCAGCTGTTTCCTATCCTGTGTTTGTCCTTATATACCCTCCTGTGCTCCTTTGTCTTTGTCAGTTGTTAACGTTACGTGGAAGTGTTTCGTTGTGTTTTTGCACAAAGTGTGTGCCGTTTTGTTTTTGGTTTTCAATGAAGAGTTTTCACTTGTTTTCCTCCCCTCCTTGCCACCTGCCACGGTGACACATCAAAATAAAGTGTTACCTTTTTTTAATTAATGTGCCCTGTAATCTTTAATGAAAATAACTTCCCCTTCCTCCTCCAATGACATCTCTTCTCTGATGATGTGTTTACTGATCCGAGGGCGGGACAACCCTGTTACTCGCATAAGGTCAGCCAATAGCAATCCACAACCATCCAAAACCATCCAATCAATTCCGTATGGAAAAAAATGAAGTTCCATCCAACTTTTTTCTTGTTCAAGAAGCCATGTGACAGGGATATATATCATAATAGGGAAGAAAGGACTGTCACAACATCAGTTTCATGCTGACTTTAACTGTATCTGATCCACCAGTCAGCTTTAAGTATATGTGATATAAAAGACACATAATATAGCCAAGATTTAAAAAAATGTAACACATTTTAAAACCATCCATTATCACCCTGTGAAAACATGTAAAGATAAAGGGAAGATGTGAATTTGCAGTTTTAACTTTCTTGGCGATGGCGAGCGCCAGGAGCTTGTAGTCAGATAGTTTGCAGATGCTGCTGTGAGATCCTTGAAAACAAAGTGATCCACAGCTGCAAATATAGTTTTTATATCATCACCATGTTTGAATGAACCTTATGATTAAGAACAATGATGAAACTGTATTATACCTTTGCCAGCTCTCACTGGGGACACTTTCCCTTTTCTCATTTTCTGGTAAACATATGTCTGCTGTGATGTTTGAAGTCTAAGATCTTGTTGATTTAATAGTTTTGGCTCGCTTTTGCACCACAAAGGTAGTGAAATTAAAGAATGTTATAAACAAAGCAACAGGAGATTGCACATATTCTGTCAGAACATCACAAATCCTCTGACGTCCTAAAACTCATTTATCTTCCTCTTTAGTGCACAGAGGACAGGCCTCTAACATATCAGCACCCCCTCAAAAAGAAGAAGAGCTTTCCAGGAAAGCAGAAAGCACCTGTTTCAGATGGTTCATGTGTAACTCTCGTGGTTTGGCCATATAATTGGCATGGAAATCAGATGAAAACATACACAGCACAAAAAGCAGAGCCAAAGCCCAACTTCACCACAGCTAACACGCTTTGAACGTTCAATCTCGAGACCCTTGAGGAGTATTGTTAGTATTACAACCTTCCAGAAAAGAATATCATATATCATCACACCTATATGAAACAGAATACATTTTGGAATCCACAACTGGATTTCAGCTCCTCCAGTGCATTCACTTTCCCGTAGAGAGAGAGAAGATTGTGATTGATGAAGAATGAAAAGCAAATAATCCCATGAAGTATGACTTCATTTACCAGACTCAGGAGGATGGTAGTGACTTTGAAGTTTTGCCACTGTTGGTTTCAGGTTGAGATTTTGAAGGGTTAGTTCACCCAAAAATTCTATCATTAATTACTCTCCGTCATGTTGTTCTAAGCCTATAAGACTTTTGCTCATCTTCGTAACACGAATGAAGATAAAATCTGAGAACTTTCAGTCCTTCCAAAAGGTTCATAAAGAGATCATAAATAATATTTGATGAACAGATTGCTTTTTTTAATCAATGAACATAAATAGAAGCCTAACTGCACCTGACGTTTGATAACAAACTTCTTGCAGAAGCTCAAATGTGCTGTGTAACCTGAAAATGAACCTCATTGGTTCTTTTGGAAACTGAAAAGCGCTGCGTAACACTAGAATGAACCTCATTGGATCTTGCTGAAGCTCAAACGTGATGCGTAACACCAGAATGAACCTCATTGGTTCTTGCTGAAGCTCAAACGTGATGCGTAACACCAGAATGAACCTCATTGGTTCTCGCTGAAGCTCAAACGTGATGCGTAACACCAGAATGAACCTCATTGGTTCTTGTTGAAGCTCAAACGTGATGTGTAACACCAGAATGAACCTCATTGTTTCTTGTTGAAGCTCAAGCGTGATGCGTAACACCAGAATGAACCTCATTGGTTCTCGCTGAAGCTCAAACGTGATGCGTAACACCAGAATGAACCTCATTGTTTCTCGCTGAAGCTCAAACGTGATGCGTAACACCAGAATGAACCTCATTGGTTCTCGCTGAAGCTCAAACGTGATGCGTAACACCAGAATGAACCTCATTGTTTCTTGTTGAAGCTCAAACGTGCTGCGTAACACCAGAATGAACCTCATTGTTTCTTGCTGAAGCTCAAACGTGATGCGTAACACCAGAATGAACCTCATTGGTTCTCGCTGAAGCTTAAACGTGATGCGTAACACCAGAATGAACCTCATTGTTTCTCGCTGAAGCTCAAACGTGATGCGTAACACCAGAATGAACCTCATTGGTTCTCGCTGAAGCTCAAACGTGATGCGTAACATCAGAATGAACCTCATTGTTTCTTGTTGAAGCTCAAACGTGATGCGTAACACCAGAATGAACCTCATTGTTTCTTGCTGAAACTCAAACGTGATGCGTAACACCAGAATGAACCTCATTGGTTCTTGTTGAAGCTCAAACGTGATGCGTAACACCAGAATGAACCTCATTGTTTCTTGTTGAAGCTCAAACGTGATGCGTAACACCAGAATGAACCTCATTGTTTCTTGCTGAAGCTCAAACGTGATGCGTAACACCAGAATGAACCTCATTGGTTCTCGCTGAAGCTCAAACGTGATGCGTAACATCAGAATGAACCTCATTGTTTCTTGTTGAAGCTCAAACGTGATGCGTAACACCAGAATGAACCTCATTGTTTCTTGCTGAAACTCAAACGTGATGCGTAACACCAGAATGAACCTCATTGGTTCTCGCTGAAGCTCAAACGTGATGCGTAACACCAGAATGAACCTCATTGTTTCTTGCTGAAGCTCAAACGTGATGCGTAACACCAGAATGAACCTCATTGGTTCTCGCTGAAGCTCAAACGTGATGCGTAACATCAGAATGAACCTCATTGTTTCTTGTTGAAGCTCAAACGTGATGCGTAACACCAGAATGAACCTCATTGTTTCTTGCTGAAACTCAAACGTGCTGCATAACACCAGAATGAACCTCATTGGTTCTCGCTGAAGCTCAAACGTGATGCGTAACACCAGAATGAACCTCATTGGTTCTCCAATATCAAGTAACCGTACTTGAGCTTCCGTTTACCACAACAAAATGATCTGTGTGTTCATTAATGTTTATAAGTGAAAAGCCTAAATTGAGTCTGTTCTTCCTATAAAGCAGTGCTTCTCAATTATTTTCTGTCGCGCCCCCCCTAGGAAGAAGTAAACATTTCACGCGCCCCCCCTCCCCCTATTTTAAAACTTTCGCTTTATTGTTTCCATGGCAACGCGTCATGCTTGTCACGTGACAGACCGCAGTCACAAAGAGCGCTGTTTGATAGATGTTTCACATTTATTTAGTTTTTTCTTTTTTATTCAAAATAGTCACCAACTTGTTGGCTCTGTTATCAACTACCTGATATTCAGATTCTCAGATATGTGGAAGTGAATGTTTGTCGCTTAAAACCCTTTATAATGATCAAGTTCTCTGAGCGCGTCTTTTTTGGATCAGTGCCAGATAGCGCTGAAAACACATGTGAATTTAGCGATTGATCACGTGACACACGAATCGTATGATCACACATGAATTGTGTGATCGTACACATCAACGGGTGAAGGGTTTGTTATCTGAACTTCATATCTGCTGCTCTTGTTCAGTGCAAGAAAACCTACTCCCTGACAAAAAAAAGCATGTTCCCCACGGTCATGCGCGCCCCCCCTGGCATCGCTCGGGCGCGCCCCACTATTTGAGAACCACTGCTATAAAGTGATTGTCTCTTAAGAGAATTTGGACTAAACCACTCGATTCATAAAATCTGTTCATCATATTAAGCAGACATGTCTCTTCAGAAGAGCTTAATTAAACCTCTCCATTCAAATGGATTACTGTTACAATGATTCTTGTGCTTTTTCAGTACTTTGTACTTTTACTTGTAATGCAGTATCAATTCAGAAATGTAACATTTGTATAATGTGTTACACAACTTGTTTATTAGTACAAATTTTCAGTCCTCTTTCCCACACTGGTTTCACAGCCCCTTTATGAACTGCTTGAAGCATCAAAGTGGATGTTACGTAGCTGTCAATTTCATAAAAAAAAGATTTGCATTCTGAAAGTCGAAACGAAAGTCTCACAGGTTTGGAACAACATGAGGGGGAGACATTAATGACATTTTTGGGTGGATTAACCCTTTAAGTCTGTATAAGTGAAGCGTGAAACCTCTAGGTTGCCATCAGAATCATTAAGGTTGTACGTTGAAAATTGTAAATCATTTTTAGTCCAGAGGATTTTCAGAATAATTAGCTTTTCACTTTGAGCATTTCTTTAAGGAATTGTACAATCCTGAACTCTTGAAATCCTAAAGATGCTTATAATAGTCAAATTTGCATGCATGCTTATAACTATGACCATATAGAGTGCATTGTAAGATTTATGGACTACAGAAAACCGTTTGCAACACCAAGCTCAGGGGTTGATTCCCAGGGCAAGAACTGTTTAGAATGTTACCTTGAATGTAATGCAAGTCACTTTGGATAAAAGCGTCTGTCACGTGCATAAATGTAAATACACCAGTACCTAGACCAATTGTAAATCCCTTTAGGCTCTAGAATGACCTGCAGATACCCACACTTGCAAAACCTTGGGGAATTGGTGTACTGCCCCCTCTACTGGTTAACGGAAGATACTTCAAAAATATCATTTTCATACTTTAAAATTTTGTTTTAAAATGTTTCATGTTTTTAGCCGCATTTTATAGAAATCCTAAAACGGTTTATTTTGAGAATTTATAATGTGGTCTGAGACTTGTGCATCTGATGTAATGGTAACATCCAAAAACAAACACTATGATATCTATAAAACATTCAGTTTATTGCCATAAATAAAAAACAGAATTTTCATGTTTGGAACTCGATAACAGAAATTGTTTTATAGAAACAATAAAGAAATAAGCAATACCAAGTTCTGGAATGGTCTATTATTATGTACACAAATCAGTGGCATAATACAGTTGATAATACGGCTTTGACCAATAGGTTTTGGATAAGAACATGTTCCTTGGAGCGTTTGCTAGCAGGTGGAGTAATCGCTCATTAGGACTCTGAAATAAACTTTTAAGAACCTTCACACAACTTAATTTCACCTCATACTAACACCATATGTGCCCTCCACCGATGGACTTTATAACGTTCGTGTCTTCTATTGCATTTTCTTATGACTCTCTCTGGCAGCTTTCCTCTTTAACTGCAGAATCTTCAATTCTGTCATGGTTGAGAAGGTCCTCCATACCCACACACCCTAAAACACAGAGCAAAACCTTCAACATGCTCTATACACATAAGATGATATGCTTATATATATATATACACATATATTAAAAAATAAGAATATTATAATAGGGAAACCTTACCACAATAATAACCGTGTTGAGCAAGAGCGGGACAGAGTAAACTAGTGATATAAACATTCCTTTTGAATCAAAGTATTGGAACTTTGAAAAAGACCTAAAAACAAAAAGACAAGTTAAGTATAACAACAAAATACATAACGTTATGTCAGTGGGTTGTGGTAGGGGTGTAATTATCTACCTCCAATTCATCGCTGCCAACTCATTCAGGTATTCTGCACTGTAAACCATTGTGACTGCAAAACATGAAATACTATGTTATCTATTGATCACAATACTATATATGGTAAGACGTGCATGTATATATACATGGTACGGTGTGTGTGTGTATTTATGAATGAGAGAGAAAAAGGTGTGTGTAATATATATATATATATATATATATAGATAGAGAGAGAGATAGTGAAAGCATAATATTAAATATATAATTCTACATTTGCCTAACTAATATATAAGGCAAATGTATAATTATATATTTATTATAATAAATTATATCTAGGGTGCTTTCACAATCTAGTTTCACAGAACTCACAAAATGCATTTTGTCTTAATTGTTTGTCATCTTGTAATTATAATTGTATAAATTAACCCTGACCTTTAACATTGTTTATTATTGCACAAACTCACCCATCACGAGAAAATGACAGATCTGAATGCGGTAGTATTTGCAGGACAGGACGGTGAAGGCAAAACAGAAGACGTGGAAGACCAGCAGACAAATCAGCCAGGACTCAGACCAGTCAACCTGGAAACAAGATTACATGATTATTTCTTCCTTGACTTCTACCTTTTTATTGAATCCACGTGACCTCGAATGTACTGAAAAATAGCGACAAAGCTCTAGAATAGCTTTAAATTAAAGATAATCAAATGTTTCTGTAAACTTACAGACTGTAGAAAGCTCCATACAGACGTGATACGAACATTACTGAATCCATCGATTGGAATAGCGCTAATATTTTTGGCTTTGGATTCGGTCATTGTTTTTTGTTGTTTGACTACACGCCACTAAACCCCATACAACATAAACACTTCCGCATTCGTCACTGTTTCTTTCACGACACAAACTGAAGATGACCAACTGGTGGCGCTGTTGCGCTTCTTAAACATGCAGTTGACGCCTACAGCAGTTTATTAACATGCATTAAATACATCAAATTTATTTTCAAATATTCTTTTTTTTGTAAATGTTTTTATTGAAATGAGATAGAATGCCTTAAATTCCCACATCGATTTAAAATTAAGAAAAATAAGTCGTGTGGGAGCGGATATGTCAAAATAAAAGTCCCCTGACATCTTTATTTTGCGGACAACTGGACAACATGGCAAACCCTCTTACAAATATTATAACAAAAAAAACAGAAATCGAACGGCAAGAATGTATATGATTATCATATGAATAAAAGATGTTACAATTACATGACAAAGAAAAATGCAATGATGTTTTTGTGCATCACTCCGTTTATGATTTTTTTTTGTATTGTTTTTTAATAATATTTTGCCAAGCATTTATACAAACATGTCGATTTGAGCCACATTGTTTAAGCCTCCCACCTGTTTGTAGTCTTTACGGCTTTTTTATTTATTAAAAAGGCAAAAGGTTTAAGCAAACATTACTTTTTGTATGTTTGATTTATTGTTTACACTGCTCCTATTTAATTTTTATTCATTATTTATCTAGTATGAATATATAATTCTTGGAGCTGTCTTATTATCTGCAGTATGTTTTATCCCTTGGCGTGGAATATGTATTTAATTTATTTTCAAGAAAAACACTTGATTTGTTAAAATCAATCATTTATTTTAAGATTTCTTGAAATAACATATTCTAACATTTAGAGAGTGATTGTAATTGTAACGATATTACTATTATTATTATTATGTAAAGTAGAAATCGCGTTTCGGTTCAGGTGTGAAGGGGTTAAAGTCGATTCACACCGCATTCGCATTCCAGCCCGCGATGACGCGCTTCCTGTGACGCAGAGAGATTTTAAAACATTGTCCTTCTCAGTAATGGCGGCTTCGTTCCCTTCGCCTTCGCTAAATAACAATAAATGGTACTTCACGCGCGAACAAATCGAAAACAGCCCATCTCGCCGAGCGGGACTTGATCCCGACAAAGAGCTCTCGTACCGACAGCAAGCCGCTAACCTGCTGCAGGACATGGGACAGCGGCTCAACGTGTATCTTTTTCGGTTTGAGAGGCGTCGTTCTCGGCTTCAGCTGACGCCGGTTCGGGCGGCTTGTGTTGCGTTGAGTTTCAACGTTCAAATCACCTGAAACGGGTCTACCACCAAACACGCCTTTCTATAGTGAAACGTGTGAATTAATGCGAGTGTAATAAACGCTTTATGTCTGAGTTTTGTGTTTTTTGGGGTTTAGTTTAGGCCTCAGGGCCTAGTGTGAGTGTCTCCTACTGAACAATAGCGCAGCCGGTGTCATTGCTGTTCCCACTTTTCAACCGTTTTCTTCATTATACCATTTGTTTACATCCAGTATTAAACTTATGTCTTATTTACTCCATTCCAAAATGCGAGTGTTAGTGTTGTAATTACACATATCTCGATTTTCAAGAATTTCTGATACAGTGGCAGAACATATTGTAATTAGAGAGCGATTATGACTTATTATAGGTTAATTATGTGCTTTCTATTAATGGAGAGCTGTTGTGTTCTGTTTTTCCCATTTTCAAGAGTGGGCGCTTTCACTTTCTACATTTGAACAATGGCACTAATGTGTGTAAAATGAAATTATAGTGCCTATAATCAATTTCAATGCATGTAATGTGAGTGACAAGCCCATATCGGTCAGGAAATTTGGTGCGGATGTGACATTTTAAGTGTGGTGGTTATGACCCTGTTGAAATATTGAGTTTGTTGATTTGAGAAGTTGTGCTGTTTTGATGTTAAACAGAAGTTGCTGTAGTCTTTTCTTTTGTACTGTGGTGTATTTTCAATTGAAACTGCTTATCGAACAAGAAAAAATGTAGAGTTTGGTATTGCTGTGATCTCATGTGAGTGACAGGTCGTCCCGCTCTCGTGCCGATAAAACCGTCATCGGGGAAGAGATGTTGCTGCAAGTGGGAGGGGAAGCTATTTTGATGAAAGATTACGAAGGCACAGTTATAATGAATGCAATATTCCGTAAAGAAATAATACTTTTCAATTTCGATTTCATGGTGACTTTAATTGTGGATGCAATCCTTAACTTTGGATGATCAGGTCACAACTCACAATTAACACTGCCATTGTGTATATGCATCGATTCTACATGATCCAGTCCTTCACCCGCTTCCACCGAAATGTGTGTGCCTTATCCTTCAACATGCTTTTCCCTAAACGTTCATTTAAACAGTTGGCTGGATTGGACAGGAATTAACCTCTTTGTTGTTGTGTTGTACAGGTGATTGCACCTGCAGCTCTCTTTTTAGCTGCGAAGGTGGAAGAACAGCCCCGCAAGTTGGAGCATGTGATTAAGGTGACCCATGCGTGTCTCAATCCTCAGGACCCGTCTCCGGACACCAGGAGCGATGTAAGTAATGATAGTATCTGTCAGATGGACTTTAAACCATCTGTGAGTTGTTGGTTCAGTTCACTTGCTTTGTTTGAATGTAAATTAGAGAATACGTGGTTTTACAGCAAAAATCTTCACTGCAATAAGTTCTTTTGCAGCAGCATTTTAGGAATAGTTCACTAAAAAGTGTGCCTTTCTTGAGTGAACTATTCTTTAAGATTGTTTTGTTTTTTCAGAGTTGTTGATGAATGGTGGATTTTCAACTTTTTTTTAAATTTAACTACATTTTCTCCCCTAATTATTTAGCTTGACAAAAATCTTTCACTCGCTTTTTTAAACTCATATCAGATCAGTGATGTTTTTGTAGCAACTAGGGTTGGGTTAAAAATATAAATTTCTCGATTTTAACTGATTCTCGTTTTGATGATCTGATATCGGTTCTTAAATCCTAAGAATCGATCTTTTACTCTATGCTTTTTTCACTTGAAGTATAAACAAAACTTTATGGTGTCCCTCCTATCTAATAAATTGCAACAAGCGTTTGCCGCTCGTCAGTGCATCTCAGTTCAAGCGAATTAATTGTTGCTACGCGTTACTACTAGTTGCAGCATGAAATAAACATAAATGAACATCAGATGGTTACAGAAATCCGGATAATGTCTTGTAATCATTCTATCTGTATTTCAACCACAGAAGTACATCAGTAAAACAGCTTATAAACAATGTCATGTAATGTAGAGGATTATTTTTGTTAAATATATACACCATTTTGCATCTGTATGTACGGGATATTTGAAATAAATTTATGTTTTTATGACAGCCACTATTTAAATTTTTATTTAAAAAAATTATTAGAAACTAGGGTTGCACCAAAATGAAAATTCTGAGCCGAAACCAAACATTCTAGATGCATTTACCTGAAAACCAAAAATGATAAAGTAATTATTTATTTTAAATAAATGTTTTGGATAATTCTAATAATATTAGACTTTTTAGGTAAATTCAATGATTTTATTGAATCTGAATTAAAAAAACGCAAGCCAATAATAAAATAACCAAATTTTTTATTTAAAGTAACACATCGAAATTAGATAGTCCTGCAAAGCTATTATTATCAGAGCATGTGGGCAGAGCGTAGCTTGGAGTAGATCAGTGAACGAGAGGGTTGTATTATTTTAGCACCGTTGCCCAGCACGGTTATGCACACCATGTTACAGTAAAAGGCAATAGCAAACAAGCAAGTAAATTTCATGTTCATATGTTCATACATGTTTCATTTCATGTATTTGAGTAGACTTTCAAACGCACGTTATTATAACATTCGCTTGTGCCGTGAGCAACTGCGAATCGCACACAGAGTGGAACATTGAGCAGAACCGAAAGTTGTTATTATAATGTAAAAATGTCCTTTTGTGTAACATAAATGTATGCGACCTATACAAGTTTGAATTTCAATATCATTTTTCAATATCGAATTGAAATCAGAATCGAGTCGCAAGCTTGTGAATTGAAATCGAATCGAATCGTGAAATTTGTGTCAATACCCAGCCTTAGTATTAACTGATCTAAAATATCAAGCAGCAGAACCACGGCAAACATAACATTGCTTTTCTTTTCAACAGGTTGTGCAACCCACAGTTTTCTTATTTCTATATTGCTATTTCCAATCAAAATTATCTAAATTTTTTCTCTTAGGTTGGATATGCATAATCTTCTTTCTTCAGTCTTTATCTGATGTGTTATTGTTATTCATATGCCTCTCACTGTCATATGTTGATGAATTGAAGGGGCATGGCATGTTTGATAAGGTGCTGATTGGCTTGGCGCCAAAAAAGGGTCATCTTAATTTGATGAGAGCGAGTAAACGTGTAGTCCATGACCAAGAGACCATGTGAGTAATCTGCCTGTCCTCTCAATCTCAGACATACCTGCAACAAGCCCAAGACCTGGTCATTCTTGAGAGCATTATACTCCAGACCCTGGGTAAGTTTGGAAGGGCAAGAATGGGTCAGTGAATCACCATACTAGAGAGATGTACCAAATAACCACATTTATTCTCATTGATAATTCCCAGGAGTCAACAGGACTATCACAAGCTCCTAATTAAGAGCCATTACTACTCTCACCTTTATCTATATTTAAAAAAAATGCACCCTTCCTCTGTGTGGTTTATGATGCTATTAATTTTGTGTGCTGATTCCTATTATAATCTTGAGTACAGTAGGGATGTGCAAAGCTCTCAGCAACAATCTCCACATCCATGGCTAGTGATTAGATAAAAGTTTGTTAACTGGGCACAAAATAATGGCGATGCAGTACGATGAAAACAAATCTTGTATGCGAACTTTAGCGTTAGCGTAGCACAGGCGAAATGGGAGAGGAACGCCACTATGCAGAGGCTGGTGGGAGCGATGCTGACCAATAGGAGAGCAGCGAAAGCTAGCGTCCGAGCCGAGAGCAGTGTTGCCAGATTGGGCGGGTTCACAGCGGGTTTTAAGCTGTAGTTGGGCTGGAAATCTTCAGTCCAATCTGGCAACACTGGCCGGGAGACAGCCAATGGGAGAGCGGGACGATTGGTGCAAGTTTCCGGGTCAGTGGCGTGCGAATTTCAAAACAGAACTCGGAAATCGTCGCCTCGGCCGAGATTTCGTTTTTCGCATCTCGATCATTTTTTCGTTACTCGGGTGGAAAAAAACCCGAAATCTTTTATCGTACGTTGAACTTTGCGTACGTAGAGCGTTTCGTAAGTCGGGGTTCTACTGTATATACACACACAGTGGTTACGGAAAGTATTCAGACCGCCTTACATTTTTCACTCTCTGTTATATTGCAGCCATTTGCTAAATTAATTTAAGTTTATTTTATTCCTCATTAATGTACACACAGCACCCCATATTGACAGAAAAACACAGAATTGTTGACATTTTTGCAGATTTATTAAAAAAGAAAAACTGAAACATCACATGGTCCTAAGTATTCAGACCCTTTACTCAGTATTTAGTATAAGCACCTTTTTGCTCTAATACAGCCAAGAGTCTTTTTGAGACAGATTTGGGGATCCTCTGCCATTCCTCCTTGCAGATCCTCTCCAGTTCTGTCAGGTTGGATGGTAAATGTTGATGGACAGCCATTTTTAGGTCTCTCCAGAGATGTTCAATTGGGTTTAAGTCAGGGCTCTGGCTGGGCCATTCAAGAACAGTCACGGAGTTGTTGTGAAGTCACTCCTTCTTTATTTTAGCTGTGTGATTAGGGTCATTGTCTTGTTGGAAGGTAAACCCTCGGCCCAGTCTGAGGTCCTGCGCACTCTGGAGAAGGTTTTCGTCCAGGATATCCCTGTACTAGGCCGCATTCATCTTTCTCTCGATTGCAACCAGTTGTCCTGTCCCTGCAACTGAAAAACACCCCCACAGCTGATGCTGCCACCACCATGCTTCACTGTTGGGACTGTACTGGACAGGTGATGACCAGTGCCTGGTTTTCACCACACATACCGCTTAGAATTAAGGCCAAAAAGTTCTGTCTTGGTCTCATCAGACCAGAGAATCTTATTTCTCACCATCTTGGAGACCTTCAGGTATTTTTTTAGCAAACTCCATGCAGGCTTTCATGTGTCTTGCACCGAGGAGAGGCTTCCATCGGCCGCTCTGCCATAAAGCCCCGACTGGTGGAGGGCTGCAGTGATGGTTGACTTTCTACAACTTTCTCCCATCTCCCAACTGCATCTCTGGAGCTCAGCCACAGTGATCTTTGGCTTCTTCTTTACCTCTCTCATCAAGGCTCTTCTCCCCCGATAGCTCAGTTTGGCCGAACGTCCAGGTCCAGGAAGGGTTCTGGTCGGGCCAAATGTCTTCCATTTAAGGATTATGGAGGCCACTGTGCTCTTAGGAACCTTAAGTGCAGCAGAAGTTTTTTTGTAACCTTGGCCAGATCTGTGCCTTGCCACAATTCTGTCTCTGAGCTCTTCAGGCAGTTCCTTTGACCTTATAATTCTCATTTGCTCTGACATGCACTGTGAGCTGTAAGGTCTTATATAGACAGGTGTGTGGCTTTCCTAATCAAGTCCAATCAGTATAATCAAACACAGCTGGACTCAAATGAAGGTGTAGAACCATCTCGAGAATGATCAGAAGAAATGGATAGCACCTGAGTTAAATGTGAGTGTCACAGCAAAGGGTCTTAATACTTAGGACCATTAGATATTTTTTAATAAATCTGCAAAAATGTCAATAATTCTGTTTTTTTCTGTCAATATGGTGTGCTGTGTGTACATTAATGAAGAAAAAATAATAATTTTAATGATTTTAACAAATGGCTGCAATATAACAAAGCGTAAAAAATTTAAGGGGGTCTGAATACTTTCCGTACCCACTGTATATGTGTGTGTGTGTGTGTATACACACACACACACAGATGGCTTGACATTAACACCCGCCAACCTGACAAATGTTGGTGGTTTTCAGCATTGGAGTGTAAAGCAGTCACTTTAGCTGGTTAAATGTTATTTATAATATATACATTTTTGAATTGTAGTCTTTTAAAAAATACATTTGAAATAAACTAGGCGCTATGCAGTGTTTTCAAAAATATATATATTTTTTATACATATTGATAGTGAAATATCTGAAATGCTTCCAATACAAATTTTTCCCCAAAGTCTATGCTTTCTCGCTCTCTCATCTCTCCAGCAGCGAGTTGACGTACAAACCCACCTCCCCTCACTCTCTCGTTTCATTTATTCCAGATGAATGTTGTTGGCGTTACAAAGCTTGAATTTCATCGTGGGATTGCCCTTATTGCTCATAATTTTACTCATTGCCATAGATTTTGTGCTCACACTCTCACAAAGTGTGCATACATAAAGCCTCTTTGCAATGCTAAATTGTGTTCCTTTTTGCAGCTTATTGCGCTTAAACAGTCAAATACACACAAAATAATGTCTAAATGCAGGTCTTGATGAGTATTCACGACAGTTGTGTTTTAAGTGAAAGTAAACAGACGTGTAACAGTACAATGGATCTATGTGTCAGGTCTTAAAGTTACAGCAGCCTAATATACCTGCTGCCAAATTATGAAATAATATTATAAATATCTACATGGCTGTTTTTTCCCTATGATGTCGATGTCAAAATTGTGGCTGGTGAGCAAAACAGTTCATGCCAAGCCCTATGAAGTATTTCAGGATCCATATGTATCAGAAAATCAATATTTGTAATACTACGTAGCGCTTAATTTCAAATGTCTTCTTAAAAGACAACAATTAAAAAATGTATATTTATTATAATATTGAATGAGCTAAAGTGGCTAGTGGGAGTGACTGCTTTACACTCCAATGCTGAAATCCACCCACATTTGTCAAGTTGAGGGGTGTTAATGTTAAGTCCTGTGTGTGTGTCTATATATATATATATATATATATATATATATATATATATATATATATAACAAAACAACAGAAGGGAGGACAAAAAAATCTTGCAGTATAAATAGTCCAATAAACCTGCCAGATGTGGTTAATATTAGTCAAACAATATTTACAATAAAAACATCAATTATAATTCATCTTTTATTTTTTTCTGACTGATAATTTAAGGAAAATCTTCTATGGCATGTACCCTTCAAATATTTCTCGTTGTTCTAGTTATATATGAATAATGTTAGTAAAGGAAGGTGTGCGATAGCATATTAATTTTTTAGCATATCAACTCTGATTTCAGATCTGATTTCAGATTTCACTGGTAATGGTATCAACTACTGACGTTTTGTTATTGTGATAACCCCTGGGTAAACCGTCATCTGTGTCCTACTTTGCAGCCTTCCACTTTGGAAAATTTTGTTCTGGTGCGCATAATGGTAATTTGTTTTGAAAACTTTGACTATAACCAAATCGCCCCACAGGCCTCTTGAAGGAGCTTGGCTCAAAGATATCTCACCAGTCCAGCACAGGAAGACCCATGTTTGTGATTCACTCACTCATCATGTATATTGTGTGTGAGGGGCTTCAACTATATGAAGAGTCAAAGCACTTGATTGCAGTTCTAAAAACTAAAAGTCTCTCTCTCTCATGTCCTCTTTTCCCTTTAGCTTTTGAGATCACCATTGATCATCCCCATACACATGTTGTCAAGTGTACTCAGCTTGTGCGAGGTGAGAACCAGCTGCTCACTGTAAACTGTCCTTCGTATTGCTCGGTAATGAGTACTTCTAGCCCACCAAGCTCACAGATTTCACGTCTGATCACGAGCTTTCCTTTTGTTCCAGCGAGTAAGGATTTGGCTCAAACCTCATATTTCATGGCAACAAACAGGTATGTTGTTTTTCAAGACCTTGTTCAGATAGAATTCCTTACTTATGTAGACGTTTTGTGAGGTTGCAGTTGCATCAATCTTTAATTCAAGTACGATGAAATAGTCAACTGCAATCTTGAGTTTTTATTTGATTGATTTATTTGAAATAGTGAACATTTTGTTGCATTATATACACCTTTACTGTCACTGGGGTAAATTTAACATCCTTAAAGAAGAAAAGTATTCATGTCTATTTATTACTGTAGTTTAACAGTAGCAATAAATGGTTTCTCACAACTATTTGTTTCTTCTCCTGTGTTTTTGGTATCTCTGGGTGATCTCATTCCTGCAGTCTCCACTTGACTACATTCTGCCTACAGTACAGCCCTCCCATTGTAGCTTGTGTTTGTATTCATTTGGCCTGTAAATGGTCCAACTGGGAGATTCCAGTTTCCACAGACGGAAAACACTGGTGGGAATATGTTGACCCCACAGTGACCCTTGAGCTGTTGGACGGTATGTAAATGTCTTTTCAAGTGATTTACAAATGGTTGTTGTCTTTTCAATAGCGAGAAAGTTTAATTTTAGAGATCTGATTACTTTTCTGTTCAGTCTTTTATTGTTTAAAGTGGTTTTAGTTCAGTTTACATTTAAAAGCAGTTTTTGAACTTGAATGTAACATTGGAAAACTATAGCCATTTAATGAATTTCACAAGTACTGTGTGATTTTGCCCCAAATGCTAAAGATTTTGATAATGATTTCACAGAGCTCACTCATGAGTTCCTGCAGATCTTGGAGAAGACGCCCAGTCGCTTAAAACGCATCAGAAACTGGAAAGTAAGTCAGTTTGCCTCCATTTTAATTGTAACTGGTTAATTGTGCCCTCTTAAAGGATATTTAAATAAAGTGTCTGTTTTTTTACACGCTACCATTCGAGTTTTGTTTCTCATTCGTTTTTGTTCACCAAGGCTGCATTTTTTATGCAAACAGAGTAAAATGGTAATTTGTGAAATATTACAATTGGAAAAAAATATATATTTAAATTCCTGTGATGCAAAGCTGTATTTTCAGCATAATTACTCCGTTCTTCAGTGCCACACGATCCTTCAGAAATCATTCTAATATGTGTGTTTGGTTCCCAAAAAATATAATAATAATAAATGCTTTATATTTTTTTGTAAATTTTCTAGGATTGTTTAATGAATAGAAAGTTCAAAAGAACAGCGTTTATTTGAAATATAAATCTTTGTCACATAAATGTCATCGATTTAATGCATTTTTGCAGAATGAAAGTGTTAATTTCTTTCAGATCTTTTTTTTAAAATCTTACTAACCCCAAATGTTTGAATTTGATTATCCAAATTGCATCCTCATAGTCTTTTTTTTGTCCTTGTGCCTCAGGCTGCGGGTCAAACTGCCAAGAAATCAAAGGTGCAAGATGGTGATCAATCAGAAGCCATCATGAACATGATCTCCATGGCATCGTCTGACAGCACGTTGGCCGGACTGATGAGCCTCTCCGCCCCTCCCTCCGCTTCTTCCATGGACTCTTCAGCGGACGACCATAGCACTGCAGCCGCGTCCCAACACTGGCAGCCTTCTGGCAAGGAGCAGTCCACCGCCAACGAGCTCCACGCACCTGCTAAGGTGTCTCTGAGTGAGTATCGGGCAAAGCATGCGGATGAACTGGCAGCACAGAAGCGGAATTTGGTGAACATGGAGGCAAGTGTGAAACAGGGATACGCCACTGCCGCACAGGCCCTTATGAACCAGCAGAAGAAAGAGAAGCACCATCACCACCAGCAATCTAGCTCCAGTTCCTCAGACCTAAGCAACCCCTCACCGATCGTCCTGAAGATCCCTCTGGATGAGCGATCGGAACGCAATTCCATAAAGGTGCGCTTCCCTGGGCGGGGCCAATCAGACGGTGGGGGGTACAGCAGCGGTAGCAGCAGTCGTGGATCCGAGCAGGACATTAAAGTGCGGATTCGGGTTCCAGAAAGGCGAAGCGGGTCCGGAGAAGATGGGAAAAGCCGCGAGAAGCACAAAGACCGGTCTAATCACCACCACCACCATCATCATCACCACCACCACCACTCCTCCTCTTCCACCGCCGCCTCTTTATCTGCTTCGTCTTCCTCTTCCTCAGCACAAAAACACTCGAGTTCTGCCAGCACCTCAGGAAGTAGCAAAAAGGTCCCTGGTGACTCTGTGCGACAGAGCTCTTCGTCATTGTCGTCTCGAAAAAGGACCCACTTGTCAGACCCTTCCACCGGCAGCCATCCCTCGAAAGTCAGCAAATCGTCCAGAAACTCATTTCAGCTGCCGACGCTTTCTGGAGTGCCCTCCCATGCGATGGGTCACGGGTCCGATATCCTTCCCTCGCTGAGCCTCTCGCACCATCAGGGAAACTATTCGCACTCCAAGGCGGACAAAGCCGACACAAACGGCCACAATACGGGCGGCCAGTCCAACGAGTATCAGGACACATTTGACATGTTGAACTCGCTGCTTAGCGCGCAAGGGGTGCAGCCGGCGCAACCCCAGATATTTGACTATCGCTCGCAGTACGGAGAGTACCGGTATAGCAGTAGCTCCCGCGGAGGAACCCAGCCGCCACCTTTACCCTCAGAACCCCCTCCGCCTCTGCCACCGTTACCCAAATAAACCCCTTCATCCACCCCACCCCCCCACTGCATCCGTCCACATACGCTGATCAGATCAGTTTTGTGAGTCCTGGGTTCCTTTTCGTGCGTCTGACTTTCTGTGATGTTGAGTTTGACAGCAGAGTAATGTAAGGCAAAAATGTACCTGTATCGTTGTGTGCGAGCGAGCGAGTGTGTTCACAACACCCATCTGTGGCAATAATGTTAAAATAGATCAAAATATTGCAAAAAAAAGGCAAAAAAATGTTATTTATTGAAAGAAAAAAAATTGTACATACTATTTTTGATGTCACTCAGTTTTATATCAGTGCTGACAGAAAACAATGGAGTTAAGGGTATGTATTACTGAATGAGAGGGACCCCTTGTCCTCTTTAAAAAGTGTAACCTTGAATGCAAAAAGGAAAATGTTTTTGGTTTATGTATGGATTTGAGTCTTGCTAACAATATGTGTCTTTTTTATTGATTATGGTATTTATTATTAGCCTTTTAAAACCATAGTTATTAGCAGTCGTTGCTTGAATGCATCAGGTAATATCTGGATTTTATTTTTATACTGTTGTAACCTGCTTCCCAGTCTGTATTTACTTGATAAGTCATGTATGTTTGGAGAATGAACATACGAATCCCCAATATTTGCATCAAAAAATGTGTTTTTAATATACGAGTAGTAACTGAAGTAACATTTCGATTTCGTTTGGTAAATGTTTGTGGTCTTTTTTTGTTTGTAACTTTCAGCTTTGTATTCTGTAAAAAAATGACTGAAAATTGACACAAATTATTTTTACATTTTTTCCCGAATAACATGAATATGCCTAATTTGGGAAAGTCCTACGATTCAGAGTCAGATGCAGTCATTGTTTTAAATGGTTGTAGAATATCACGCTCATTTATAATACACTATACACAACAGTATGTCCAGATTGTACTTGTTTCATCTTTTACTTCTCTTTGTTAATAACACAGCTCAAATGCGCTCATTTATGGGCTGTTTGTAACTGACTTGTGAATATGAATGTGTGATGGACAAAAGTACAATCTGATAAAAACATCTTTCCACCGATTTTCAATGGAACTGTTTTTTTTAATGCTCCTTTGGTTGAAAGAACGATAACAGTATGACATAAATTGCCCAAATTAGTTTTGCATTTATGAATGATTCTGGTGGTACTTCTGTCCATCATACCCTTTTCCACATCAAATTAAAAGAATAGTTCACCCAAAAAAGTAATGATTTTATTTCCGAAGAACACAATGTTTTTCTCTGTACAGTTAAAGTCGTTAGAGTGTTTTTTAAACCCCGACGTTCTTCCGAATTCCTTTATTTTTGGATGAACTATCCAATTTTATATTAACTCGCCCGTTTAAACTCATATCGGCACTTCTAGATTGAAGTGCGAGCTTGTTGATTGCTCATGTTTATATATTGGAATACCTCCATTTTTGTTTCGCATTAAGGTGTGTTCACGCCATGTCGAAATTCCCGTAGCGCTCAAAATTTCAGCTGGTAATATGGGAATTTTCTGCGTGCATGTGACTGCTGTACCATCTTTAAGTGTTGATAACGTTGCCATAATTCCCAGTCCGAGAATGTGAACAGCTCTGAATAGATTACGGTAATTACGACATGGCGTGAAGGCAGCGTTATAACCGTCTCAAGGTCATTTTGGTGTTTGGGAATGACAACAAGCCATCCAATCGTGGTTCACGAAGTCTTGCATGAATGCTAAACTGATGTGGGCTTCAAACAATATTGCCTCCATATTCATATCCTGCTTGGTCATGTTTTTGTATGCAGTTAATAGCACAATAATGCAGATTGCTATATGGATCACTCTGTGTAAACTGTCCTCTGATTAAATGGCATGACTTTCATTGATCAATTTACAGACAAAAAATGGAAGCATGAAATTGAGTTTCTGCTGTCGGAGAGTCCATTTTACTTTAATAAATGTTGCGTTCTTTTATTGAGATGTTAGCAGGGATTCCTCCATACTTTTACCCTTTTCCTGGTTGTGCCTGTTGACCATGAGGAACATTTCAGGACTATTGTGAAACGATATGAAACTATAAGCTATAAAAGATCTGTTTTGGCGTATATTCCCTATATGATGCACTCCTCACTTCCTGTCCCTGATTGATCATTTCTCAGTAGATTTTGTAGGTTTAACATGTTTTAGTTTTGTGTTTGCTGGTGTCTGGTCCGCTTCGGTAAGACTAAAGAGAACGCGTTTTGTGGGTCTAATGCAATTCATGTCACCACTGTGTTTTCTATGTACCTCCATTCTCAAGAATATAGCATTTATTATCAAATGTATATACTGTTCAATGTGTTTTAGTGGTACCACATGAACTCTCAGGTTTTGAATTGAATTGTTGGGGTATTTCTTGTCAGAAGTTAAGGTTTGCATTTTTGTGAACTCGGTTCCTTTTTATATATATGTGGTTGATGTACAAAAATGTTTTATGAGAAACATACTTGTGGGTGTTTTTCTTACCGACTGCAGTGTAAATTATTATAATGTGACAGACGTTCTACTCGTGCGTCTTGCAGTAATTTCACTTTTCCGATTTTTATACCACAACTTGACCAGTTTTGCTTCCACCTGATGTCAACAGCACCTTCGTGGTTTGCCTTTGAATTCAGTGCTGGAATAAAGAGATACAAGAATAAACCAGGAATGTTAAATGTGGCTATTTAGAGCATAAGTCTGAAAAAATCTGAAACTTTTTTTTATTTTATGTAAGGATGCCGAAAAGCCAAAAATCCGGGTTAACCAAGAAGTCACAAGAGCTGCTGTAATCCTGATTAATTTTCCATTCCAGGCATTGTTGTCTAGCCGTAATGTGTAACTTATTGTTTTATTGACGCCTTAATTTTGAGCGTTATATGAATTCAAATGTGTGGCATCATTCAAATTTCATCCCAAAATTAAAAGAAACATTTTATAGTTTGCATAAAGGAAATTAAGCAAAAGTAATATATCATTAAGAATTTTTTAATATATATATTGTCCAATTATTTTTGATAATTAACAGCATTTCCCCCATCCTCATTAGTACAATGCAATTTATATATATATATATATTGTGGCGAGTCACCAGCAGCTCGTCAAGCGTCGCCCCTGGCAACACACACACACCAGCTGGAAAGCAATCATGAAGCCCAGCTGATGAAGTTCAGGCAATCATCTAGACAGGGATAAATGCCCTGTTTGAAACAGAAGAGGTAGAGAAGATTCTCTCAAAGGAGACTAATGGTTATGTTGGTGTTTTATTTTCCCCACAGAGAGTGATTAACAGGAGAACTGTGGTAAAGACTCTCTACACAGCCTGAACTTCAGCATTGTACACTCAACTCTCACCTTCATGCCTTGAGACCACAAAGGCTCACTTTTGGGGAGCACTTGAGAAGCACAGAGGAACGGTTGAAGGACAACAGTCAAGGGTCTACTGGTTTACTCTCTGTGCATCTCTTAATGTGTAAATAAACTCACCCTCCGGGTTGAACGCACTTCTCGTGTCTACTCTCCTCCTTTCCCCTTTAGGAACCCGCTACATTGGTGGAGAATGCGGGCAGGAGATCAGCGACATGAAGCCTCCCCTGAGGAAGCTCTTTCCCCCAGCGTGAGAGATATCATCCGTCATCTTACAGAGGTATCAGTCCGACAGCAGCAGTTGTCTGAAGCGATGGTGTCAAGCCAGACACGCATCGCTGAAGAGTTATTGCACTTGCAAACAGACACAGTGGCTTCCACAACACGCCTTGAGAGATGTACAGCAGCAAGGCAAAGCCTCCCTAAGATGACACCTCAAGATGATGTTGAGGCGTTTCTCCATATGTTTGAGGTAATAGCTACCCGAGAAGGTTGGGATCAATCCGAGTGGGCCCAACTTCTTGCCCCTCTACTCGTGGGAGAGCCGCAGCGGATCTATTTTTCACTTCCAGTAGACCAAGCAAATGATTATGCTGTGCTTAAGAAGGAAATTCTTGGCTGCGTGGGGCTCTCTTCAGTGTGTGCAGCACAGAAAGTGCATGAGTGGACGTTTGACCCTAGTATTCCGGTGCGGATTCAGGCCACACAGCTGGCTCGACTGGTGAAACATTGGCTATTGCCCGAGCAAGCTACAGCAGCGGAAGTTGTGGAAAGAGTCACGGTCGATAGGTTGTTGCGTTCCCTTCCCCGACCCCACCGCCGAGCTGTGGGACTCACCAATCCCACCACGTTGACTGAACTTGTGGAGGCGGCGGAACTTTCTGAAGCGTCACTTGCAAGAGACGTAGGGGAAAGAGCTGTCCCGTTCACCCGGAGGGGCACAAACAGAGAGCGACAAGGGATAGATGGCACCCGCAAGCCTGTAAGCCTGGCGGCTCCCCGAGGCACACCCCAAGATGAACCTATGCCTACCGATCCTGTACCTCCAGCGGGGCGAACTTGGTTAGCGGGCTGCATCGTCCATCAGACGATACCAGATGGCGCCCCCGAACAAGAAGTACGGATCAATGGTCGCCGAGTCCGAGCAGTCTTGGACACAGGAAGCAGTGTCAGTTTGGTCCGCCCTCAGCTTCTGGGAACAACCAAGTTTGGCAGATCTCGTCTCCCCATCACCTGTGTCCATGGGGACACCAGGTATGTCCCGGCTCAAACTGTAACAATTTCTGCCGCTCCAGGTACATGGTCAATGGAAGTGGGCATTCTCCCCGATCTCCCAGTGCCCTTGCTGTTAGGGAGAGACTGGCCTGGGTTGGACCAACTCCTCCGCCGGGCAGAAGAGCCCAAGCACCGGAAAAAACCTGCTGAGCTGAGGGGAAGACGCAGTCGCCAGGCTTACCTTGCTTCCGAGAGCGAAAGAGCGGGTGAGTCAGCTAGTGCTAATCTTGATGTCTACTCTGATCTCTTCCAGCAGGTTACCTCAGGAGGAACTCTAGGTAGGGAGCAGCGAGAAGATGACCGCCTAAAACACTGCTGGAACCAGGTCAGAATAGTAGAGGGGGATGAACGCCTACCACCCCCTCATCCCTCCCCGCACTTTTTGATCAAAAACGGTTTGCTGTACTGTGGCAGTCAGGCGGGGTGAAGAAAAGGAGTTACTGGTCTTGCCAAGAGTGAAAACAGACCTGGTGATGACACTTGCCCACTCCCATCCCATGGCTGGACATCTAGCCTCAGAAAATACCCTCCAACGTCTCCGAGACCGATTCCACTGGCCAGGGATGAATATGGACGTTCGGCGCTTTTGCCAAGCCTGCGAGGTCTGTCAAAGAACCGCCCCAAAGAAACCAGCTCCTGCCCCACTGATACCGCTGCCAGTCATTGAGGTGCCATTCACCCGCATTGGCTTGGACTTGGTAGGGCCCCTGCCTAAATCTGCCCGGGGACACGAACATATCCTAGTCATCGTGGACTACGCCACCCGCTATCCTGAGGCCATCCCCCTTCGGCGAGCAACCTCGGCAGCCATAGCTCAGGAACTGTTTCTACTCTGCAGCAGGGTGGGAATTCCGGCGGAGATACTCACCGACCAGGGGACGCCTTTCGTTTCCCGGATCTTGGCTGATCTATGCCGTCTGTTAAAGGTAAAACATCTTCGAACCTCTGTCTACCACCCTCAGACTGATGGGCTAGTTGAACGTTTTAACAAAACTTTGAAGCAGATGCTAAAGAGGGTCGTCGCTGAGGATGGGCGTGACTGGGATAAGATGCTGCCGTATGTGCTGTTTGGGGTCCGGGAGGTCCCTCAAGCCTCTACCGGCTTCACCCCCTTTGAACTTTTATTTGGCCGTCAGCCCCGGGGACTCTTAGATGTAGCCAAGGAAGCATGGGAACAACAGCCATCCCCTCACCGTTCCCTCATTGAACATGTGCACAGCATGAGAGACCGCATTGAGAGAGTGATGCCCCTGGTTAAACAACATCTCGTCAAGTCCCAGCAAGCCCAACAACGTCTGATTGCTGACCCCATAGTAGATTTTGGGGTTCATCTCACAGGACCCCAGCGTAAGGAGCTGGATTCCCTGGTCTACAGCTTTAAGGACGTCTTCTCTGAACTTCCTGGACGCACCACCATCCTCACTCATCAAATACGGACCCCTCCCCAGGTCCTCGTTCGGCAGAGGCCCTACAGAGTCCCGGAATCTCGCCGGCAGGCCATTGAGGAGGAGGTGAAGAAAATGATCCAACTGCAAGTGATTGAGCCGTCCAATAGCCCTTGGTCAAGTCCGATCGTCATGGTCCCTAAACCTGATGGCACTTTCCGTTTCTGTAACGACTTCAGGAAGCTAAATGAAGTCTCACAATTTGACAGTTACCCAATGCCCAGAGTGGATGAACTCATCGAACGACTCGGTAGGGCACGTTACATTTCCACACTAGATCTCACCAAGGGCTATTGGCAAGTACCCTTGAGCCCTCAGGACAAGCAGAAAACAGCATTTAGTACACCCTCAGGTCACTGGCAGTACCGGGTCCTTCCTTTTGGCCTTCATGGGGCTCCAGCCACTTTCCAACGGCTCATGGATATTGTTCTGCGACCCCATCAGGAGTATGCCGCTGCCTATCTTGATGATGTGGTGATCCACTCTGAGAGTTGGGAAGACCACTTAACCAGGTTACGGGAGGTACTATCTGCGTTACGACAGGCTGGACTAACTGCTAATCCCCGCAAGTGCCATCTGGGACTAGACGAAGCACGCTACTTGGGCTACCGCATAGGCCGTGGCCTTATCCTTCCCCAAAATGAAAAGGTGGCAGCAATACGGGACTGTCCCCGGCCAACTACAAAGAAACAGGTACGGGCTTTCCTGGGCTTAGCGGGCTATTATCGTTGTTTCATCCAGTCCTTCTCCTCTCTGGCTTGTCCCCTTACAGACCTGACCAAAAAGGGCCAACCAGACAAAGTAAAGTGGAACCCTGCAGCTGAAGAGGCATTCCAGCGTCTCAAGATGGCACTCTCTTCATCCCCAGTTCTACACGCCCCAGACTTTTCCCAGCCCTTCACCCTCCAGACAGATGCCTCGGATATCGGTCTGGGAGCAGTTCTGTCACAAACCATCAAGGGGGAAGAACATCCAGTCACATACATTAGTCGGAAACTCACCCCACCAGAAACACGGTATGCTGCAGTCGAGAAGGAAGCCCTCGCCATAAAGTGGGCAGTCCTCGAATTGCGCTATTACCTCTTGGGGAGGTCCTTCACCCTGGTGACTGACCATGCCCCCCTTCAGTGGATGGCCAAAGCAAAAGACACCAATGCCAGAGTCACCAGATGGTTTCTAGCTCTGCAGGATTTCCATTTTGTGGTTAAGCATCGGGCCGGAGTCTCCAACGGAAATGCAGATGGGTTGTCCAGGATGTTCTCCAGTTGGTCAGGTCTGGTAAGGGTCATTCCCACCCCCACCCCTTCCCCATTAACGGCTCTCGCTTTGGTCAACAGGATCCACAACGGAGAGAAAAAAGGGGGGGGGAATGTGGCGAGTCACCAGCAGCTCGTCAAGCGTCGCCCCTGGCAACACACACACACCAGCTGGAAAGCAATCATGAAGCCCAGCTGATGAAGTTCAGGCAATCATCTAGACAGGGATAAATGCCCTGTTTGAAACAGAAGAGGTAGAGAAGATTCTCTCAAAGGAGACTAATGGTTATGTTGGTGTTTTATTTTCCCCACAGAGAGTGATTAACAGGAGAACTGTGGTAAAGACTCTCTACACAGCCTGAACTTCAGCATTGTACACTCAACTCTCACCTTCATGCCTTGAGACCACAAAGGCTCACTTTTGGGGAGCACTTGAGAAGCACAGAGGAACGGTTGAAGGACAACAGTCAAGGGTCTACTGGTTTACTCTCTGTGCATCTCTTAATGTGTAAATAAACTCACCCTCCGGGTTGAACGCACTTCTCGTGTCTACTCTCCTCCTTTCCCCTTTAGGAACCCGCTACAATATATATATATATACATATAGTAAAGTATTTCCCTGACATATAGTGTAAAATTGAACCTGTTGAACCCCTGCTCTTTAGGATATTTAAAAATGTTCAGATGTGGCAAAAAAAACAAAAAAAAACATAAGATGCTTATGGCCGCTGACCCAATTAAGAAACAAAGCTTTTAAAGGCGTCAGATGTCCAGCCGCATGCAGTTACTCCACTGATATCACATGGAAGCATTTTCCAGCTTCCTGCCTCATTAAAAGAAGCTCAGCTTGGAAAAGAGCTTGTAATCTCAATGTGACTCTTAATAAAAATAAGCCCCAATATGTCAAATGAAGTATTTTGCACTCATAAACAAAAAATTGTTCAGTGGTTATTTGCAGTGCTTCAGAACTATTCTACACTTAATTTTTTTCTTTTACATTTTTTTTCCTTTTATCTATTGTTTTGTGGTAAGTAAAGGTGTTCTTGATGTTTTCTTTCTTTCAAAGTTCTTCAAATCTGTATGTTAGTTTTTGGTATCTCATATAATAATAAACTGCTTTAGGTTCAAAGAGGAGCCTTTTTTAAGTGCACATGTGTGACTGATTAGCATAATTCATAAATTAGTTGAATCAATTAGTGCAAGTAATAACTGATGGAATTTTAATCTGATAATTTGCATATCATCACTGGGAAATATTGCATATTTGTGTGTGTGTGTGTGTGTGTGTGTGTGTGTGTCCAGTGCCTAGAAGCTCAAAGCTGACGATATACGTTTGATTGAAAGCGTGATTATTGTATTTTATATTTCATGTTGAAGTTTTATTTACCTATGCGTTTTTGTTTATTATAAAAAGAAAAGTAACCACAGAGAAGTCTTCTAACTAAATTCTAAACATTTTATAATACCTTCAATTTAGGCCAAGACTTGAATTACTTTACCTAACCTGAGAATAAATAATAAGGTTAAAGATGTGAAGATTAAAGTACACTCTGCAAAATTGTGTGTGTGGTCTTAAGTTATGGGAGGGGCTATTCACTAGAGATGTAGGACGTGGCTATATAAAGATCGATTCTTCAGAAGCTGAACAAAGTGACACAATGAAGCTACTTTCAAGAATACTGATAGTGACCTGTTTATCTGTGGCTTTAACAAGTAAGTAGACATTATTTCAATGGCATTTATTTATATTTACTGTGTTTTATTAAATATTATTATTACATAGACGCAGCACCATGTTCTTGTATATCATCCTGCCCTGGTTATATGTTGAAATTATGTTTACCAGCATTTCTATTTAGTGGAGGGTTGAACTACATTAAAAAGAACATCAGGAAATAAATTAAAAATGATCAAAAGGAAAATGTTAGTTTCATAGTTAACTGTTCAGTGAATGTAACTGGAGGGGATTCCTGTGTCTTTGCTGCACATGCCATTTCATTTAAAACCTGCCCTACTATTCCTGAACCTTACGGGTAGATTTAATGTTGCATGACAACGTCCTGATATTCTCGACCCCTTCTAAGATTAGACTTAATGTGCGATAGCTATTCAGATCAAATCAGAAATGATACATCCTATGACTTAAAAATACAAAGTAGCCCAAAAGCATTACTGTAATATGACAAGTCTTTAATAATCAAAATGCAAGGGTTTTGACGGGCACAGCACCAGCTGTTTCTAGGTAATTCTAGCATTGCATTGAGATTTTGAGTTATGCTAACCTATTGTAGAGCAAGCCTGTCCAGTCAAGCCAAAAGTGTGGTCACGTGTACAGCTGACCATCACATGCACTGGATTTGGGGTCACACTGCAGAAAGTGTGCTAAATATTTTATCCGGTCACATGCCCCGCCTCTCATTCTCATTCTCTAAGTCAGTCAGTCATTTAGAGTTAAAGGGCTTTCGATGCCCATTTTCTGTTTCCACCAAATAATCTCATTGCAGTTTCCCACTTTTTCATTTCTGCATAAGGACAAGTTGACAGAAGCAACTCCCAATCCAGGTTCAATCAATATCAGACATGGAATACAAAACGGTTCCCAGTGTGGAAAGATGGAGACCCACTCAACCAAAACAGCTGGACAGGTAATAAAAATCTGTCAATATATTTTCTACATCATTATGTCACACACTTAAATCAGCAATCAGCATGTAAAGATTTGTACTGTAATTCATCAAAGTATTGCGTTTGGATGTAAGTAATGTGGATGAACTTCTTTATTGCCATTTTTGGTTCTTTTTTAAGACCCTTTAACATCTATGGAACCTTCTGCTTCCATAAAAGGTTCTTTATAGAGCAAAAAGGTTCTAGAGCATTTAAATACTCTTCACACTAAGAAAAAAAAGGTTCACTGAAACCCAAAATGGTTCGCTTTGAAAACACCAATTGGAACCTTTATTTTAAAGACTGTAGATCAAGTGTATAAATGCATAAATGATCATTTCTATAGGTGGACAATTGAAGTTTGATGTGGGAAATGATGCACCCACCCTGACCGGTGCCAAAATCACCTTCACCATTGACATTGTGTTCCCTCACAACCAGAAGCTCCTGCCAGATGGGCAAGTTGTCTGGGCAAAAAACTGCACAATCAACGGTATATTTCTATGATCTTTATTTACTCTATTTACAAAACTTCTTCTACCAGCTCTATGACCAACAAACGACCAAAAAGTTGTATAAATCTTATATAATAATGCACAAATTTGTCAACTCTTCTCATTTAGGCACGCAGTTTCATGAAGGAGAGCCTGTCTATCCCGAGGAGAACACTGTAGATGCATGGAACGCTGTGTTCCCCGATGCTCCTCTCCTTTCCAGACAGGGGGACAAGCAACCTCCTTATGTGTTTGTGTGGAAAACCTGTGGTGAGGAAAGAAGCACGTACGGTACTTTACTTTTATCTTACAATCTATACCTCATAATCCGCTGTTGTGTTTGACAGGTAAATACTGGCAAGTGTGCGACGGCCCTTCCTCATCATTGACGATCAGCACTGATGATGTTCCTCTTGGCTCTTACATGATGGATGTTGTCATCTATCACTACAGGCAAAAAGAAAAATTCATCCCTATTGGTTATGCATCCACACAGTTTAGTATCATAGGTAAGCATAATGCAAATAGAATGGTGATCTTTTGTTTACTTTGGTTTTCAGATGTAATTAAGCACTATTTATCCCTGTGTTTCTAGACCAGATTCCCTTCACAGTTTCCCTGACTCAGGTAAATGACAAAGATGAAGGCGATCGGAAGTTCATCCAGAACAGAGCAGTGGCCTTCAGCATCACCCTTCACGACCCTAGCCAATACCTGAGCAAATCAGAAGTGACTTTTAACTGGAATTTCGGGGATGGCAGTGGCACTGTAATCTCCAGGGAACTCACCGTCACTCACACTTACATTGCGTCTGGTACCTTCAAGCCTCAAGTTGTCGTACAAGCAGCTATTCCGGATTCATCTTGTGCAACTCCACCAAACCTTCCAACTGAGGCTCAACTCACTGTCAACACCCTCACCTCAGAGAGCCCCATCCTCCCAACTAAACACATCACTACAGGTGAAGAGTGTGTGTGTGTGTGTGTGTGTGTGTGTGTGTGTGTGTGCAGGTTTGGCAATACTTGTGAGGGCCACTTTTATGGTGAAATAACATAACGATTGAGAACATTTTACTAATCCTCAGGTAAAAAGGCTTTTTAAATCGGTCAAAACATGTTATTTAAATCTAGTGTTCTGCACATGATTCTGTGAGGATTATATTTGGGTTGGGTAGTCAATAGAAAATATCATTAACCTGTGATATCAGTGGAAGTCCACACTATTTGTGTCAAATCGTGTGTGTGTGTGTGTGAAGAGATAATAAAATATACACAGGCCTACTAATAGATAGTGTATAAAATCAACTACTTGTCAGCATTCAGTTATTTCATGCAGTGAACTTCAACAGCTTGGTCTGTCACAGCAGTTTTATTTCACAGATAATTTAGTCATGTGTGCCCTAAAAATAGTTTTCATTTGCAATAAATATTACTAAAGTTCAGCATTAGTCACTTACTTTTCTCGCCATCAGTTTTACACTCAAGCTCCGAGGATTACTTCTCTTTCTTGGCTTATTCGAGTCAGACTAATTCAGACTCACTATATCTAACTATCAATTCAGACTCATTGAATCAGTGAGTTGTCGACTACAATCAGATCACGGCAATTCGGGAATGAACAGTGTTGGGGCGATTATATTACAAGTAACTGGAGTTATGTAATCAGATTACTTTTTTCAGGTAACTAGTAAAGTAATGGATTACTTTTAAATGTACAACAAAATATCTGAGTTACTTTTTCAAATAAGTAACGCAAGTTACTTTGTTTTCCCATTTATTAGCTGACAGCTCTCCTGTTGCCATGTTGAGAGAAACCGGGAGTGTTCGGAGTCGTTGTGTGTGAACATGATGATTATAGTATATCTAGACTAAATGTCAGCATTTATTTATCTCACTTGCACAAAAACAGATTCAGTATTCCTCTAAATGAATAAATATCAGTGAAATGCAGAATCAGAATACAATGCAAACCAGCAATAATTAAATATGTTAAATAAAACAAATATTTATATGCATTTAATCTCACTTTATTGACCAATGACTTTAGATTTTTGTTTTGTGTCTTGTGTGCATATGAATCGGATGTCTTCTTTTATAAAATGTAGTGGAGTGAATAGTAAAATATTACACTGTAAATTTTACGATTTAAGTAAAAATGTCAATTCTAGTAAATAAAAAATCCTCATAAAGTTCATATTGTCCACTACTGTTTATTTAGCTGTGCCTGTGTGAAACATTAGTGCTAATTCTTCTAGGCAGAGTAAAACTCAAAGTACTTATTTACTTTATAAATTTATGAACAGGTCATGCCTCCAGTCAGCCTTCATCTACCATGAAAACCATTCCACCCGCACCTACAAATGAAGTTCCAACAAGATCCAGCCTTGAGAAGGTCTTTGATCTTAGATCTGGATCTAAGATGCCCAGAACATTGAATACTGTGACAAAGACAACACTGAAGACAACTTGTGAGTTTCTATTTTCTTTTTTTGTTTTGTTTTCATAGATATCTTAAATCATAGTGTAGGGGAATTACAGTTAAGACCCGAGGACCAGATATGTTGAATGAAGACCAGGAGTCAGAAGTGCAGTCATTAGAAGAAATTTTAGTGAAGTTTAATTTTTATATATTATATATATATTATATTAATTGAAGCCAATTTCAAGTCTCACAAGGAGTTCGTAGGCCACTTACAGTAACATTGTTACAGCAATTTTACTCTAACAGAGGCTACTAACTACGTCAATGATGATGGTTAAATGATTCTGATTGGAGTTAAGAAAGAAAGAAAGAAAGATAGACAAAACTAGTAATTTTCCACACAAGAGCAGACAGTCTGAAGCATATCTTCATTGATCACATGTTTGACGGGTTAGTGACCTTCCACGTGGCTTGTCGAGAACAACAAGTCATTCCGTCTCCTTATGGTGCCAGTTAATCACCTCACCAATACAGACCATATTAACAAACACACATATATTAATATTTAATACAAATAATATATTAATATAAATGTACATATGAATTTCCAAAATAATCAGCTGCTGACATGGAGGCGATTGTGGAGGAAAACAACACTGACCAGGCCCATGAAGCATCAAACAGTGACTGTGTGATTTACCGTTACGGATCCTTCGCAACCGATATTGAGATTATCGGTAAGATTGTTTCTTTGACTACTTGCATTTTTATATGATGCATTATAGACCTTCACTGAAGAATAATGTGTTTATATCCTCAGAGGGCATTGAGACTGTGCAGATCATTCAGGTGGATGTGGCTAATGGTTTCCTGCTAACAGAGATGGAGCAGAATGCTGTTGATTTCACTGTTTCCTGCCAGGGAAGGTGAGGCCTGGCAAAGCATGAAGTTGGAACCATAAAAAATAGCCTGATGGAGAATTCATGACCTTACTTGCTCTTTTTAGCCTCCCCACTGAAGTGTGCACTGTAGTGTCGGATGCAGACTGCCATATGCCAGTTACGACCATCTGCAATGCTGTGAGCCCCTCCTCAGACTGCCAGCTCATCCTTCGACACTTCTTCAACGACTCTGGGATCTTCTGTATCAATGTGTCTCTGACGAATGATGTCAGTCTGGCTGTCACAAACGCCAAGGTTAATATTAACATAGGTGAGTTTATTTACTGTTCACACCTCATGCATGGTGCTCCAAAATGAGAACAGTTCTTCAAGAGTTTTTAAAGAGCTATTGTGCTATTGAATCATCTTCCACGTCTCTAATTCTGTGCCAAATGTAGCAGGTTCTAGGTTTACGTCTGCAGGTGCCGCTGCCCTGTTTTTGGGCATCCTTACCGCTGCCTCAGCATTGGGTGCTGTGGCTTTTGCATATAAGTAAGTAATTATCATTCATGAATTATAATTAATTATTCAAACTGTTCTTTTAGGATTCCTAAAGCTTAATCAGTAAGCAAAATGGTCTGAACATTAACTAGTAAGACTGATGGGAAAATGATAATCTGGCCTTGTTTGTCCACTTTTCTAGGCGTCTTAAAGGGTATCAAAGGCTGACTGAGGTCCCTGCATGCCAATCCTACAACACTGGCATGAGCTCAATACCGACACTCTTCTGGAGCCTGATGAGCCAGCAGACGGTGGATCAGAAAAAAGGAGTGGTGTGAATTTGACTTACTAAAAGTAATAGTGTACAACCCTTTTACCATTTCATTTTTTCTTCTTTAATTTTTAAATTTGGATTTTGTATTTTTATACACATAAAATCATTTGATCCCAAATCATTTTTCTATGAAAACTTGTTTTTAATTGCTGCATTTGTCTTCAATATTGTACTTTAGAATTGAAGAGGAAACAATTTTCACTTGGGCCAACAAAGCATTTTTAACATGTTGTCAGTTAAATGAACTCTGGAACATATCCTGCTTTTTTTTTTACTCAATTGAATAAAATATCACAAAACCTGCCATTACTTTCTGACCGCATTATCTTAAACATTGGTTTCTTTTTACTATAAAACCTTTTGATACCATGACCTGCTTTCCTCTTTTCGTGCAAGCATACCACCGCTGTAACTCATTTGCACCTCCCTAAAAACCTAGAATGGCCTTAATACCAACTGCTGAGTGAATACTAATCTACTTTTCCTTCATCCAAAGTTGTTGGAAGCTAAACCTGCCAAGGGCTAGTAAGTAGATTACTTGTCGTGAATGCCCAGAATGTTTTAAACATTGGTTTCTTACTATAATTACAATAGCCTATGCTAACCTCCCCATGGAAGATTTTTAAAGCAATGCACATCGACAGATTTTCACCATCAATTTATTCAATCAAAATTTGGCAGGCAAATTCCACAAATAATAGTCATACTGGCCATAATAACAACTGATCAAGAATGTGTCTCTAACATTTAGGAGTAGACTTTACACTTGATACTTCATGGATATCGCTTGTAAATTAACGGTCTACTGTTTTAAATTTTAGACATTTAGTGAACATTTTAGTACTCTTCACCCTCTTCTTCTCCTTCACCCTCGATGGAGTCGACGCCGACTTCCTCATAATCTTTCTCCAGGGCAGCCATGTCCTCTCTGGCCTCTGAGAACTCGCCCTCCTCCATACCCTCACCCACATACCAGTGCACAAAGGCACGCTTGGCGTACATCAGATCGAACTTATGATCCAGACGAGCCCAGGCCTCAGCAATAGCTGTGGTGTTGCTCAGCATGCACACGGCCCTCTGCACTTTAGCCAGATCACCACCTGGAACCACAGTGGGAGGCTGGTAGTTGATGCCAACCTTGAAACCAGTGGGACACCAGTCCACAAACTGGATGGTGCGCTTGGTCTTGATGGTGGCGATCGCAGCGTTCACATCTTTGGGCACCACGTCACCACGGTAGAGCAGGCAGCAAGCCATGTACTTGCCGTGACGCGGGTCACATTTCACCATCTGATTGGCTGGCTCAAAGCAAGCATTAGTGATTTCAGCCACAGAGAGCTGCTCATGGTAAGCCTTCTCGGCGGAGATCACTGGGGCGTAGGTAGCCAGTGGGAAGTGGATACGAGGATAAGGCACCAAGTTGGTCTGGAACTCAGTGAGATCGACATTGAGGGCGCCATCAAACCTGAGAGAGGCTGTGATGGAGGACACAATCTGACTGATCAGCCTGTTGAGGTTGGTGTAAGAAGGACGCTCAATGTCGAGGTTCCTACGGCAGATATCATAAATGGCCTCATTGTCTACCATGAAGGCACAGTCGGAGTGCTCTAGGGTGGTGTGGGTGGTCAGGATGGAGTTGTAAGGCTCTACCACAGCGGTGGAGACCTGAGGAGCAGGGTAGATGGAGAACTCAAGCTTGGACTTCTTGCCATAGTCCACAGACAGACGCTCCATCAACAGAGAGGTGAAGCCAGAACCAGTTCCACCACCAAAGCTGTGGAACACCAGGAAACCCTGCAGGCCTGTGCACTGGTCAGCCTGAAAAGAAACCCCCTTGGTTAGTAACCCAACATAATATCTACTAAATTTTACGTTTGTTTACTACTTACTAGTTTACGAATCCTATCCAGCACCAGATCAATGATTTCTTTCCCAATAGTGTAGTGACCGCGAGCGTAGTTATTGGCAGCATCTTCCTTCCCTGTGATGAGCTGCTCAGGGTGGAACAGCTGACGGTATGTCCCAGTGCGCACCTCATCTGGACAGACGGGTTAAGAGTAAATGTAGAGAACTAAGTATTCTGACACACAATATCAGAGATAAAATGAAGTACCACCCTCTTACCAATGACAGTGGGCTCCAGGTCTACAAACACAGCCCTGGGAACGTGCTTTCCAGCTCCAGTCTCACTGAAGAAGGTGTTGAAGGAGTCGTCACCTCCTCCGATGGTCTTGTCACTGGGCATTTGTCCGTCTGGCTGGATGCCATGCTCAAGACAATAGAGTTCCCAGCAGGCATTGCCAATCTGGACTCCAGCTTGACCAACGTGGATGGAGATGCACTCACGCTGTGATAGTGAATGTGAAAATCATTATAAGAATATTTGTTTTTATAGTTAATAACAAAAAGCCACAAACCTTTTTATAAGGTCGCTGGCTCTCAAGACATGCACAAAGGCTTTCTGTTGCTCATTCTGTTGGCATTTGAATTTGTTCAATGTTTTAGGAACAACAATAGACATTTGACTGACATTGCATCAGAAATGCACCACCTTAAATGCACTG
Source organism: Rhodeus uyekii (assembly GCA_037043235.1). Classification (NCBI taxonomy): domain Eukaryota; kingdom Metazoa; phylum Chordata; class Actinopteri; order Cypriniformes; family Acheilognathidae; genus Rhodeus; species Rhodeus uyekii. The sequence continues at coordinate 4,773,902 of JAWRVZ010000027.1, forward strand.
TAAACACCTGCTTAAACGATATTTATCTTGAGGACAGACATACAAAAAGTGAACTGGCATAATAAAGACTTGGTAGGTTACAAAAAAGGAAGGAACAAAGAAAGCAGTCAGTTCTCTTTATTCAAAAGGAATGAGGCAGCAGAATGGAAACAAGGCAGATGCCCCACCCACATGGAATAGGCTTGCCAGACCGTATCTGACTAGCCGTTGAAAGAGAACAATAAAAATGTTGACAGAAATCTACCTTTTCCCATTAACCCGTCATCTCAACAGTCTACGAAAGAGTATGGATTTTAATAATAGAGGAACATTCGTTATAGTAGGTATTTAGATCCAGAAACTGGATTGCCTTTTCTCAAGGGCTAGACTCATTATTTGAAGAGAATTCAGAATATTCTTTGGTTAATATCTGTTTTTTTTTAATGACAATTCTTGAACGTTTATACTTGGTCAACACTAATCTTGAATATTTGATAGTATAGCTGAATTTCCCTAAAGACTGCATCATAAAAACAAAGGCAGTTCCCAGAAATTCTAGAAAAACAATATCAGCAAATTGATAAAAATGTAAAGTCTCAATGGAGACAAGAACAGTTGTGGAATAGAACAGGAATAGAAATCCAGTCATCTGCTGCACAGGCCTGACATGAGCTTCTGCAGAACAGCTGCAATCCCCACCCAGTTTACTCCTCATGGATGGGAGGAGGGGTGGATGCAAATTTCAAGAAAATTCTATGCCAATCTCTGATGGGGAGAAAAAAATCATTCTATTTGTGCATTTATGTTAAAATATCATTTAAGTCACGTTTATCAATTATAATACATAGTCATTTTAATTACACAGCAATTGCAAAAGAGTAGATTACTAAATAGTATATAATATATATTGATAACGCACACTATTTTAACAATCATTTCAATAAATATGTAAAAAAAAAAAAAGACTTCATCGTGCAAAATGGCTTGGGAGATGCGCCCTAAAAACAGGTGTACTGCAACCCTACATATGATTTATAACCAAAAAGCGTTTGTGTATCATGAAAACTGGTGATTGTGTTATCTATAAAGGCATTTGATAAACAACGCGTAATTTCGAGCATATTCTGAAGGCACCGTTATGAATGAATGAATGGATGGATTGATGAATGGATGGATGGATGGATGGCTAAGGTTGCATGTGTAAACTAAATGTCAATACGATAAATGACATTTTTAATCTTTGCATTACAACACAAGTTTATGTGGACAATACTAAATCTTTGCGAGGCGTCACGTCGTCGCAATGTCGCGAGCTTTTCCTCCATTTTAAGGAAAGGGCGCGCGCGGAATGACAAAGACAAGCCGCTTTAGAAAAATACCAGACGGGTCTTAAATGACACGCGCATTTGGGACGGAACCCTTTACCGCAACCATGTTGGAAAAGGATAGAAAAATAATTATACTCACCATTGTTCTGGAAGGGATGAAGCGATGAGACGAATATCAGGAGGCAGGAAGTGTCTTTAATGTTGAGAGTATACTATGAGTACACAGTCCGAGATTGAGTCAGTCAGTTGAGGATGAAGGGAGGAGTTGAATGAGCCTGACGTCGAAACGAGGAAAAGAGATTAAAATAATGTAGCCCGATATAAATCAATGCAAAAATCAGATATTGCTTTACTATTAGGTGCTTTTCATACAGGAATGCGAATCTTTTCACATCATTTATTGTGCAGGTTTCCTTTCACACAAACACAAGATGAGTGTGACATGTCAAACAAAACAGAACCATAATCGCTTTAATCATCAGTTAATTTAATAGCAGAAATCTATTGATGTTTCAAGCAAGATTGATGTTTCAAAACGGACAAGATAATGTCATTAATACGTATTTCAATGAATTATTAAATCTGTGATCAATGAAGATGGAGAAGATGGCTTTCCTGTAGCTCAATTAGTAGAGCATTGGTGTTTGCAACGCCAAGGTCATGGGTTTGATCCCAGGGAACGCAAGAACTGATTCAATGCATTTCTTGAATGCAATGTATGTCGCTTTAGTTTAAAGCATCTGCCAAATGCATAAATGTCAAACCGTCTTGAGATTTACTGTAGATATCCTATTGTAAATTAGGCTACTGTAAAATTTCATTTGATGTACATAGAAATGCAATTTACTATTGTATTGCGCACTGTACGATTTTGGTAACGATTTGGCCGCCTGAGGCTCACTTGGTGAATCCTAATAGTTTCTTCTGATCGAAAGTCTTTTAAGTCAAGTTCTTCCACAGCCGATCAAAATTAATCTCAGATGAAATTCTGGCCGTGTCAGAAGAGGTTTGATGTTCATTTAGGATCAGTGTCCTTATGTTTTATTAACAGTTCAGTAGTACGGTATGTCAACCATTTTTGAGAAATAAATGGTTAAAATTCCTGTAAATTTGGGTCAAGGCTTAGTGAAAATAAAAATGATCTTACATTTTTGAATTGTGTTTAATAATGTTCACAGTCACTGAATGAGTCATGAGTGATAAACTCAGGATGAGTCTATTTGCATGTATCCGTGCATGCTTGCTTGATGTGTGTGAACCAATGAGTGTTATGCAGCATTTGATCTTCTGCAAGAGGTTTGTTCTCACAGAGCTTCGGGTGAGCTTCTGAGCTTATGTTCGCTGATCAATGTTTATATGTAAACAAAAAGCCTTAAAATCAATAAGGCGATCAAGTCTCTTAAGAAAATATAATTCATATGGATTCGGTTTATGATCTCATTATGAAATTAATGGTCAAATTAGTTGTCAATGGAGGGACAGAAAGCTCTCAGATTTCATCAAAAAGATCTTCATTTGAGTTCCAAAGATGAACAAAAGTCTTACAGGTTTGGGATGAATTTTGTCTTTACAGACAATGTCTTTACAGAATTTTGGGGTGAACTAACCCTTTAAAACATCTTGACTGATTTACAGTCGGTAATTAACAACAACTGAGAGCCAATACAGTTTATATACATAGTACAGTTTAATATAAATAGTACAATGTGCACCCAGCTTTAGGCTATACTGTTTGAGAATCATGCATCATGACTAATACTGAATAAATTAATATTTTTAATGGGTTAAGAGACCAGCACAAAACAGCTAAGACCATGCAGCAACCCATATTTGATTTGGTATTATCAGCAGTGACATATTAAGGTAATTTGCCTGACATTTTTTTTTACAGTGTTGAGTTTGTGAATGCTGTACTTTTAACTATAAAATCTCTTAATGTGTAGATACAGTCAGATACTCAGACTGGGCCTAGCATTGCATGGTACCATGAACCCTCCCACCGTTCTGTTTGCAATCTCTCCTCCCTCTGTGTCCTAGATTTTGTTAAAATGATGTCATCGTGTTTGTCACGTGAACGACTTGACTTTTTTTTTCTTGCCTGTCAGTGTGTGTGAGCTGTTCACATCTGCTGGGCTCCTGAAAAACTGGAAGCCTGTCTGTGTCTGCTTAAACACCCATTAATAATTGCAGGGTCTGAGCACAACGATCGGTTTGAACCTGCTATTTACTTCCTCTAACTCAACTATCTCTAGTATTTCAGAGTGTTTTATTTTTGTTTTGTTTTGCAAGACTCTTATTTCCTTGACATGCATGTTTAAATACATATAACGTATAATATTTAAAATACATAATATTCATATAATTTGTTGAATTCATTCAAGCTAAGCATTCCATCAGAAGTGTCCTATTGGCTGGAACACTGCAGGGAATTCTCACAGCTGCTGCTTTGAGAATGGGATGGGCGGGACGGGTCTGTGTGCAGTTGCCCTTGGTGAGCAAACTTTAAACATAAACCACAAACCTATTTGGTATTCTGCCATTGGCTATGTGTACTTAATGTCTTAATGTCTGTCTGTAACTCATAATAAATGAGTCATGGACTTCTATACTTCACCTAAATTCTTGCAGTCCTCTGCACACACACACCTATATATATATATATATATATATATATATATATATATATATACAGTATTTCAACTTTAAAATTTATTTTGTTGTTAGGAAGAAATCTGGAAATCTTTATGGAACATTACAGTATTTACTTTAAATGATTTATCCACATGTGGATAGGCGTAATTCATGCGCCCTCATAATCTTTAACCAACATAACTAGACTTTGCAGCAACATCTCTTCTCTAATGACATGTTTATTGGCATGAGGGCGGGGCAACCTGTCACTCACATGACATCACAGCAATACCAACCCTCAACCATCCAATCAATTCCACATTCAATTTTCTTTTTCAAAAAGCCATTTCTCTCAAATATACGTCACAATAGATAGAAACACTGTTGCAACTTTGGTTATTTTGTAAAAAAGGATTGTGTGCCATCAATATTAATAAACTTTTCCTCTTTTCCCTTTTCCTAATAAAGTATTTTCCTCCAAAATGTTAGGAAGTTATTAATACCAATAAACACCTTTTGTAACCTTTAGAGGTTGCTTTTAGATACCTTTAGATGTTCTTCTTTGTTACACATAAAAATTCAAACAGTGACATAAATCAAGTACTAATAATCTGTCTAATTTATTCACTTGTACTCTATTGTTCTGATATCAAAATGCCTCCTGTGTAGCAGGTAACATCTGGAAGTAGGTATGGTGAAAAGGAAGCTTTGAATTTAAATAAAAAGATAATCATATTATGTTTGTCAGTCTTTGCATATACGATTTGCATATATCTTCCTGTTATACCCCCCTTGTTCCCGCAGAATAGCCGTAGTCTTTTTTTATGCCTGCGGCATGGATAATATTGATTTTTGGTCCTGTGCGCTGCAGTGAACCGGATCAGAGAATATGCTGAAAAAGCAACAGAGATGCAGTCTGTTAAACGTGTACAAGGAGCTATGTGAGACCTGTAGGCTTATTGTTTTTACTGCTCAAATGTTGTTAGCAACCAACCTATAAACTGAAACATTCATGCATGAAAACAAAGAAAGGGAAGAGAGAGAAGCGAGTGAAAAGGACAGATAAGAATAGGCTAGTGGTTTAGCCAAAGGAATAGGCTAAAGTACGAAATTTGCATTTATCAATGACAATACAATCAGTGTAAGAGGTTATATATACCGGTATGCATTGCAGATGTGTGACAGCAGAAACAATGCATGTATGGCAAAGGACAAACATCACATCTCTTGAGACTATCATCATCTTTCAAAGGCCAATGATCATGTCTGCTTCAGGAAAAATACTGATACAGGAAAACATAATCTTTTTGGACTCACATGAGAATGGTACAGGAAATGTGTCTTTATCCTTACAATATTACATTTTAACAGAGCTGTCAGTTTCTATGTCTTCTAGACTGCCCGTGGAGAGGAGAATTGCTAAAAATATTTACTTTGGACCCACTTGTATTTAAGATAATATGCATTTCTAATAGAATTAATTTATCTTTCAGTTATATATCATGGTCTATGAATATGTGAGTGTGTGTGTGTGTGTGTGTGTGTGTGTGTGTGTGTGTGTGTGTGCGTGCGTGCGTGCGTGCGTGCGTGCGTGCGTGCGTGCGTGTGTGTGTGTGTGTGTGTGTGTGTGTGTGTGTGTGTGTGTGTACAGTGTTGGATAGTAACTGATTACATATAATCTGGATTATGCAATCAGATTTTTAAAAATAAGTACTTGTTATTAGATTATATTACGCTTTAAAAGACATGTATTTAGATAATAGTTACTTTTGTATAACATGATCACATATTACTCACACAATGGCAGTACATCTGTCTCCGCTCCACCCACTCATCACAGTCTCACTATTTAAGGAGTCTCCACTCCGTTCACCATTGTCTGGTCTTGTTCATACTGACCTACTTACCCGACTCCCTACCTGTGAAACTCACCTGTTGTATTGTCCAAATTCATCTTCAAGTCTTCAGCCAGCCAGCTTGCACTAGTCAGCACAAGGAAAGACTTTTGAGACTGTTCAGTTTACAAAAAGACTTACCTGCTTGCATTGCTTGTTTCCTGCTCATTCCTACTAATAAACTACCTGTTGTGGAAGTTACCTGTTTTATCTCCTTCTGTTGCTGATAGCATCATCCATAATTTATTATGTATATTCCTAGTGGCAGACCTGGGGTCTCATTTATAAAACTGTGCGTAGGATCCCTATTAAAAGTTCGCGTATGCCTAAAAGTCAAAAATGGCATACGCCAAAAAATAAGAAAAATGTAACCATTTGTGTCGCCAATTCCCTTTGTCTCCAGAATGTGCGAACGCACCGCTCAAAGTTTGCTTCAAGGTCCGCACATTCTCCCATCAAGTTTGTTTTTTATATATCACAACCTTTGCGTGGAAACTTGCGTACGTACGTTTCCTTTATAAATGAGACCCCTGTTCATTTGCAGGGTCCACTTCATCATAATTATCCACACACATTGAATTTGGCACAGGTTTTACGCCGGATGCCCTTCCCGATGCAACAAAGCACTGAGATGGCTGCATGGGACACACTCACCTGCATGTCTTTGGACTGTAGGGAAAACCAGAGCACCGGGATACAGGAAGAGCATGCAAACTCCACACAAAAAAGACTCCTGGTTCAGCAAGGGCTCGAGCCATCGACATTCTTTCTTTGAGGACACAGTGCTACCCTGAGACACCGTGCCACCCAAATCATTCATAATTTACTGATTTATATCAGTATGGTACAAGATGATCTTATTCAATTCAATGAGATAAACGAGTTATCAAAAAGTAGTCAGCTAATATTACCAAAAATCTGTAATGTAATTGATTACATTACTAACTTGTCATAATTTGGGATCAGCTACAAATTGTAAATAATCTACCCTGCATATACTCACACACACACACACACACACACACAGAGAGAGAGAGAGAGAGAGATACAGATTTACATTTACATTACATTTATGTTTAATAATTTACCAGACACTTTACCCACAAGGAGAAAAGAAGAAGCAATTAAACCAACAATATAGGGCAAAAATATGCAAGAGATGTGATTAGTTTTATATACATAGATTATATATATATATATATATATATATATATATATACATACATACATACACACACACACACACACACACTCTCTGTTGACAATTACAGCATGTGGTACTGGGGTAACAAAATAGGGCCAGATGGAAGAGTGAGTATTAAAAAGGATGGGCCATCCCCTCATTCCCTGCTGGGACAGCTGCATCCTCCCCCTGTGTACTGCTATTCAGATTCAGGGTCATGTGATCTATACATAATGGCCGTTAATGTAGGCTTGTGTATTGGATACTAGTCAGTATCTAAGCAACTCAGTTATTCATCGCCTAGCAACGGCTGAAGGATGGGAGGAGGGCATGGGGGTTGGGTGTCCCGTGGCCTATATTCCTCAACGTCTATGCTGGGTCATTTCACTCTATACATTAATGACTCAACAAATTTAAAGAACAAAAATATTCAAACGCATTTGTATTTCAATCTGAAGAGGAGTAGTGATGAGATGCTGAATAAAGCTAATGAAACTACACTCTGAAAAATGCTGGGTTGATTTTAACCCAACTTTGGGTCAAATATGGAATAACCAAACTGTTAAAAATTTAATTCAACAATTTAACCCAACGCCTGGGAATGTCAATATTCGACTCAAATTTGACTCGCATTTTTTCTTAGAGTTTATTATTTTGTGCTTTTGCTACATCCTGTAAATCTTTCATATTTTTACACAAAGCCTTACAACTTGCTTTTCACTCCAGGTTATCAGGTATATAGCAATTTCATCCCAATTTTCTTACTTGGATTTGGTAAAGTGTAACTTGGATAAGCTATATACTGTATAAGAGTCCCTCTCTCAGTTCCTTTTCTAAGCACAATTTAAAGAATGGAAAACAAATATGTGATATCGAACTCCAAAATTCACCCCAGGCTAAGCAGAAGGTGTCAAAGACAACAGATGGAGAATAGGTTGATCAAATTACACAAAGATGCGCAAAGGTTTACGTGTACAAGGTGTTAATCTAAAATTATTTTTCCAATTGTATGATAGAAATGTTTCAAAAAGCATTGGGTTAATGGGAGGGTACAGGAGAACAACTAAACTTGATTTTATATCTTAATTTCACACGTTCTTCTTTTTAGCTGGTGATTACAGCCTTATTAGGATGTGATAGTTACAGTTAGTGATAGAAACAAACTCTTTGATTCCTGAACAATCATGTCTTGGATTAAAAACATCAGGCTATTCAGTATTTCATATCCACTGGGTGAGGTTCTGGGAGGAGTTTCACTAACCTTAATCTTCCTGGCAACCAATAAAAATTAGTCTAGCCCTCCGAACTAGGCAGATTTCATGGCGTTTGACCAATCAAATGTGAGAAACGTAGTCACCAGGGCAACACTCATATATAAAGTGAGATCAGTCCGTTATAACGTTATTCTTCTTACATCGACCCCTAGTTGTCGAACTGTAAGATCTCTCCAAGCAACACTACCAGGAACAATGGTGAGCACAATGTCATATACTTCATATTGTTTAATTATAGAAATAACCATTTTCATTCGATTTACTTACTGGTATTTACTGTATATTTTGCGTATTTTAATATTTTGGGTATGGAATAGAATTTACAATAAATAAGCTACAGCTTTAGAGAGAGACAATTCGGTATTCTTAAAAAAAAATCGATACATTCTCAAAAACTTGAGTCTGTTAATAATGCATTTAAAATATTTTATCATTATTATATATGTATTGTGCATACATAATGTAGTCATTTATGCATTTATAACCTAATAAAGAATATAAAAATATATATTTGGGGATGTGATGCACGCAAAACGAGACAACAAAGAGAACGAGCCGCATTAATGATCTGGGTGTTGCCGCCTCCATGCTGTCCGGTATGGTGTCATATTGAATCATTGGACAAAAAACTTGAGATGCAGCGCCTCCTGAAGGATATGATCATTGGTCAGTATTTAAATAGTCATTTTGTTTATTTTTAAATCATAAGAATATAATTAAAAACGTTTATTAGAGGGACCAGGAGCGCGATTAAATTTAAAGGGATAGTTCACCCAAATATGAAAATTGTGACATAATTTACTCACCCTCAAGTTCTTCCAAACCATACTTGAATTTTTGTCTAATGCTGAACACAAAAGAAGATATTTTGAAGAATAAAAGTAACCAAACATTTGATGGGGTCCATTGACTTTGGGGTGGACTGTGGAAGTCAGGGGCCTAGCAATCGTTTGGTTATGCATGTTTTTCAGAATATATTGCTTTGTGTTTTCAAATGGAACAATTTTAGGATGAGTAAATTGTCACAATTTTCATTTTTGGGTGAACTATCCCTTTAATTGTTCTCAGAAATCGTATCATATTTCAGGGCTGTTAAATATGCATGGTGATGTAGGCAGCATCACTAATGCAGCTGATGGACATTACCATTAAACCAGCAGTTTAGGATGTTATGTGATCCCTTCCTCTGACACGATATCTCACTGGGATATAACTCCACAGAAACAAGATATTCAGGCTGAATGCAGCCCTTGAAGTTCAGATGTGAGATTAAATAAAAAGAGCTTGGCTTCACGGGAAAGAGACATTTACATGTTTTTTGCTCTTCTTTAGTTTGATTTTAAACTTTGCCCTTTCCATCACAGCGTGAGTGCATCTCGATCCACGTTGGTCAGGCTGGAGTCCAGATTGGCAATGCCTGCTGGGAACTCTATTGTCTTGAGCATGGCATCCAGCCAGACGGACAAATGCCCAGTGACAAGACCATCGGAGGAGGTGATGACTCCTTCAACACCTTCTTCAGTGAGACTGGAGCTGGAAAGCACGTTCCCAGAGCTGTGTTTGTAGACCTAGAGCCCACTGTCATTGGTAAGAGGATGGGACTTAATTTTATCTCTGATATTGTGTGTCAGAATACTTAGTTCTCTACATTTACTCTTAACCCATCTGTCCAGATGAGGTGCGCTCTGGGACATACCGTCAGCTGTTCCACCCTGAGCAGCTCATCACAGGGAAGGAAGATGCTGCCAATAACTACGCTCGCGGTCACTACACTATTGGGAAAGAAATCATTGATCTGGTGCTGGACAGGATTCGTAAACTAGTAAGTAGTTTTAAATAAACAAACGTAAAATTAATGATATATTATGTTGGGTTACTGACCAAAGGGGTTTCATTTCAGGCTGACCAGTGCACAGGCCTGCAGGGTTTCCTGGTGTTCCACAGCTTTGGTGGTGGAACCGGTTCTGGCTTCACCTCTCTGTTGATGGAGCGTCTGTCTGTGGACTATGGCAAGAAGTCCAAGCTTGAGTTCTCCATCTACCCTGCTCCTCAGGTCTCCACCGCGGTGGTAGAGCCTTACAACTCCATCCTGACCACCCACACCACCCTAGAGCACTCCGACTGTGCCTTCATGGTAGACAATGAGGCCATTTATGATATCTGCCGTAGGAACCTCGACATTGAGCGTCCTACTTACACCAACCTCAACAGGCTCATTGGCCAGATTGTGTCCTCCATCACAGCCTCTCTCAGGTTTGATGGCGCCCTCAATGTCGATCTCACTGAGTTCCAGACCAACTTGGTGCCTTATCCTCGTATCCACTTCCCACTGGCTACCTACGCCCCAGTGATCTCCGCCGAGAAGGCTTACCATGAGCAGCTCTCTGTGGCTGAAATCACTAATGCTTGCTTTGAGCCAGCCAATCAGATGGTGAAATGTGACCCGCGTCACGGCAAGTACATGGCTTGCTGCCTGCTCTACCGTGGTGACGTGGTGCCCAAAGATGTGAACGCTGCGATCGCCACCATCAAGACCAAGCGCACCATCCAGTTTGTGGACTGGTGTCCCACTGGTTTCAAGGTTGGCATCAACTACCAGCCTCCCACTGTGGTTCCAGGTGGTGATCTGGCTAAAGTGCAGAGGGCCGTGTGCATGCTGAGCAACACCACAGCTATTGCTGAGGCCTGGGCTCGTCTGGATCATAAGTTCGATCTGATGTACGCCAAGCGTGCCTTTGTGCACTGGTATGTGGGTGAGGGTATGGAGGAGGGCGAGTTCTCAGAGGCCAGAGAGGACATGGCTGCCCTGGAGAAAGATTATGAGGAGGTTGGTGTTGATTCCATTGAGGGTGAGGGAGAGGAAGAGGGTGAAGAGTACTAAAATGACAGAAAGAAGTGTGACATGCAGGAACCATGAAATGGAAAAATACGAGCAGTGAAAATTAAACCTCACAACCAATGAAAATTGTTGTTACAGCTCTTTTGGACATCTGAAATAAAGCTCCTTGTAAACTAATTAGGGTGTGTCTTGTGTTAAATTGTTGTGTATATTTATATGAATAATGTATAGCAGATACATCAACGGTATTGTTTTAAAGACCAACATTTAAACAGGTGAAATATAATAATTATTAAAATGTATGAAAAGTAAAAAGGTGGGGGGAAAACCACTTTCCAACATGACATTTATGCATTTGCCAGATGCCTTCAATAAACATTGACATTCTGTTCAGTTCTTGCTTTCCCTGGGAATCAAACCTACAACTTTGGCGTTGCAAGCACCTACAGATTCTACTGTTTGAGCAACATTTAATATACCAGAATGTTGTGCTCAAATACTGAGGAATGTGTTACCAGTGTCTTCAGAAACTATTCATATATACATTCGATTGAATACATCGGTGCCCATGAATGAGACAGAAAACACAAGTACAAGTACAAAATATTTCTCTTAATTTACCATTTAAAAAGTAACATGATCACAACATAAGCAGCACTAGCCTAAACAATACATTTCTGAATATTGCTGCAGTAAATGACCATCATTTTAGTTAAAATCTTTAGTGACTATTATGGCTATTTTTATCATTTATGATCAGCTTTTAAAACAGATGACATCTCTTCTCTGCAACAACATTTCCATGAGAACAATACCGACTGTGTAGCTATGAGGGCAGTGCCGATATTACATTGCAAATTCATGCAAATGAATGATTCCTAAGCATCATCATGTGGTATTCTGATGAATATATCCAATTATCATACATTAAATAAAACTGGGTATATTTTACTCATGATAATTAAAGTGATAATCCAAATAAATGAGACAATTTCCTCATACCAAGTCTCTAATGCTATAAACGCAGCATTTATGGGTTTTATTTTTTAATGGCAGGTAATTATGCAAGCAAAGAATAATCAATGCACACATTGTCAAAGTCTTAACTGCTTAACTGGTTGGCTAATGAAAAATACATGCAAAATACAACAGACATCAATGACCATAATTACAGCGCTACACACCCAATTTCAAACAAAAACCATCAGACAAAATAAGGTTAATTTTCTTTAATTTCACTAAAAGGTCACTTTTATGACCAACATTCATTATTACTCAAGTTTGCCTCTTACAGCTTTTCTAAAACAAGCGTTGATGTTCAAAGGTTGAGAATCAGCCAATGGCGTGTTACTGATTCTGAATCCAACCAATGGGAATGTGACAGGAATCAAAACGTCACCACTCGCGCGCTCCGCCTTTTGTGACGTCAGACAGAAGAGTATAAATACTCCCACCCCACTGTTTCAGGCACTTCATTCTCTCACCAGACTCATTATAGTCAACCTGTGAGAGCCGTTATAACAGAACAACTACGTTTTATCTCCTCTTATTTTTTTAAACGAGACAAATTAAATAAAACCGCTTTGATAATGGTGAGTATAAGGCTGTTTTTTAAACGTTTGTGCAAATTGTGAAGGAGGTATCAATTTTGTTAAAGATGGGTGTTTTAATGACGTCATCTGCGGTAACGGTTTTTTGACAGTGTATTTAAACTTATTTTAATATTAACGTGATATTTCTTTGGTTCTTATTTTTTTTAAACAGCCTACGAAATTATATTATTTAGGCTCATTTGGGTAATTATTTGGACAAGTGTTTTTTTTTCTGTTTTTGAACGTGTTATACTGATTGAATGTCAAGGAAAGTAGTACAAATGTATTTTTGATAACGCGAAGTACATGAATCTTTTTTAAATTCAATTAAAAGACTTGTTTTCTACCTTAATCGAAAACGACAGCTATTAAAACCCAAATCTCATGATCAAGGCCGTTGTAAAGAGGATTTAGTGCCGTGCTCAGTGAAACCTCTTCTTTTGTTCTGATTGCGCTCAGTCGCATCTCTAAAGCAAAGCGCACCCGGCACCGGAAGTGAGTCAGGAGGACCACGTGCGTTCTGATGAAACTGATGAATCAAGAAGTTTAAGCCTCAATACGTTCCTCATGCTTCTGTTTAGTGACCATCTGGTTCGTCAACATTACCAGCCTTAAACAGGCTTTTCCCCCCAATTCTGATTTGATTGTTAAAATTGTATGCAATTCTTTAGTCTTAAAATGACCTTCGATTATTAAAATTACTGTAATTGTATGATTTAAGTGCTGTTTTACGTTGTGTGTGCTTTAAATCCAATTTAAGTGTTTAATGACGCTCTTAAAATGTTTTTGTAGATATAATATTTCAAATTTAATGTGATTTTATAGGAATACAAGCAACACTTTCAAACAAAGCCAATCCCCCCCCCCCCCCCCCCCCCCCCCCCCCTTTTAAACAATGACTGGTCTGTTTCATCAGCTGTTTGTGCAACTGAAGCAGTTTCTGATCCACAGCGGATGCTCTTTTTTTTCCTGTACCTATTCAGTGTAATACATTGCTTGATCACACAAAGATTCTATTCATGTCTGTTTACTTGCATGTCAAAGAGCCTTTTGTTTGTTTTATGTATTAGAAGTTTAAGTCATTACTTGGTTATAGATTGACATAAGTGTAATGTCTATACATCTTTGTATAAATCTCTCCTCCCTTCACAGCGTGAGTGCATCTCTGTCCACGTTGGTCAAGCTGGAGTCCAGATTGGCAATGCCTGCTGGGAACTCTATTGTCTTGAGCATGGCATCCAGCCAGATGGACAAATGCCCAGTGACAAGGCCATCGGAAGAGCCGACGACTCCTTCAACACCTTCTTCAGTGAGACTGGAGCTGGAAAGCACGTTCCCAGGGCTGTTTTTGTAGACCTGGAGCCCACTGTCATTGGTAAGAGGATGCATTTATTTGTTGCAATATTTTTTACCATTCTTTATTGGAAGTAATAAATACTCATGACCCGTCTGTCCAGATGAGGTGCGCTCTGGGACATACCGTCAGCTGTTCCACCCTGAGCAGCTCATCACAGGGAAGGAAGATGCTGCCAATAACTACGCTCGCGGTCACTACACTATTGGCAAGGAGCTCATTGATCTCGTTTTGGACAGAATGCGCAAACTGGTTAGTCATTAATTAAATGACAATGCCTTTGTAAATTAATTGGACTTAAATAGTTTAATTAAAATCATACTTGATTGTCTTTTTAAAACAAATTATACATTTCAGGCTGACCAGTGCACAGGCCTGCAGGGTTTCCTGGTGTTCCACAGCTTTGGTGGTGGAACTGGTTCTGGCTTCACCTCTCTGTTGATGGAGCGTCTGTCTGTGGACTATGGCAAGAAGTCCAAGCTTGAGTTCTCCATCTACCCTGCTCCTCAGGTCTCCACCGCGGTGGTAGAGCCTTACAACGCCATCCTGACCACCCACACCACCCTAGAGCACTCTGACTGTGCCTTCATGGTAGACAATGAGGCCATTTATGATATCTGCCGTAGGAACCTCGACATTGAGCGTCCTTCTTACACCAACCTCAACAGGCTGATCAGTCAGATTGTGTCCTCCATCACAGCCTCTCTCAGGTTTGATGGCGCCCTCAATGTCGATCTCACTGAGTTCCAGACCAACTTGGTGCCTTATCCTCGTATCCACTTCCCACTGGCTACCTACGCCCCAGTGATCTCCGCCGAGAAGGCTTACCATGAGCAGCTCTCTGTGGCTGAAATCACTAATGCTTGCTTTGAGCCAGCCAATCAGATGGTGAAATGTGACCCGCGTCACGGCAAGTACATGGCTTGCTGCCTGCTCTACCGTGGTGACGTGGTGCCCAAAGATGTGAACGCTGCAATCGCCACCATCAAGACCAAGCGCACCATCCAGTTTGTGGACTGGTGTCCCACTGGTTTCAAGGTTGGCATCAACTACCAGCCTCCCACTGTGGTTCCAGGTGGTGATCTGGCTAAAGTGCAGAGGGCCGTGTGCATGCTGAGCAACACCACAGCTATTGCTGAGGCCTGGGCTCGTCTGGATCATAAGTTCGATCTGATGTACGCCAAGCGTGCCTTTGTGCACTGGTATGTGGGTGAGGGTATGGAGGAGGGCGAGTTCTCAGAGGCCAGAGAGGACATGGCTGCCCTGGAGAAAGATTACGAGGAGGTTGGAGCTGAAAGTGTGGATGGAGAAGATGAGGGGGAAGAATATTAGAAAAGTTTTTCAATTTTCTACCTATTGTTTCTTGTCCATTGTTGTTTGTGCGTTTCTTTTTCTCACTTTCTAGCGGTCAACTGGTTAAAAGGTCAATCTTTTGTGTCATGTACTTGAAAGAAATAAAAGTTTGTAATGTTTACATGGTCTTGTTTTTATTCTTGTCTGACCTTTTACTGAATCTCTTTTTTTTTTCTTCTGAACTTTAAGTTCTTTAAGTTATCAATTTATATTTGCTGGTTGCATTGATTTGAATTTCGCTACATTGAACAACACATCTTAGTTTGTTTTCTTTTAATACATGCAGCAATTTAATAGTTAAAGTAGTGAATGCTGCTTTACAGTAGTGTGATCTGTCTGCTTTGTTTTGAATGCAGAGGGCAGTATTGCTGTACAAATGGCACTGTTGCGGTCTAGTTTGAGCAGTGAAGCGGAGTAATTAAATGTGAGTTGACCAATCTTTCTATTGCCTTTGCAAATGCTTAAGTGTTGACGTCTTGCCACTTTATTGGAGTGAAAAATACTTCCATGTTCCAGAGTAAATGGTGTTAGAAGAGGCCCATCAACCTCCCTAATCTAAAATTGGGCTTGGCATTCAGATCCTGTCAGGGGAGAATATGTCAAGCGGGTGGACAGGTGGAGTTTAAATATATATTCTTTATTCAACTTGCCTCTTCTTGGATAAGAGAAAATGTCTCTCAATGCTGAATTTTGTGACCAAAATACAGATAAATTAATATGCTGTGGAACAGAATGCAACATTCTTATGCGAACACTTAAAAGTGAAGGTTGACTGTTGTGTGGTTGAGAAATTTATTTGAATTATGTGAATTATTTACTGTGAGTGCAGAAACATGAAGGTTAAGTGGAGTAGAGGGACATTTGCAGGAACTTTCAAATGGAGAAAACCAAGTGATGTATCAACCATACTGAATACTTTGTTTTTAATTGGCTAAATGTGTTATTTGCAAATGTTACCGAAACCGTCTGATGAGCAGCTTGTTCTACTTAAGAATACAGCCTTTATTCTCAGAAAATACATCTTTAAACATTTAAGGTTACAAACTAGTGAAAGAAAAACCCAAAGGGGTTAAAACTGTTTTTTGAGTCAAATTTAATTCAGAATTAGGACTTATGAATAGTTATAACCCCTTTATTTCATCAATAAATAACATTTTGAACAGTTAAAACAGTATGTCCAATAAGACCTTTATAAATTTGAGGTAATATTTGCCTGACTATTAAGGGGTGATTTGAGAATGCATTAGATAAAAATCATGAAATGTGCAAAAACACTCAAATTTCACGTCATGCATAAGATTTGAGACATATGCGTTTTCTCTAAGTTTGTTGCTCAACCTGGTTTGGACAATCTTAAATCTCTTGCATACTGTTTTGTGTAATACAGGCAGAAAAAAACGCTAAAGAACAAACTCACAGTACAACAGTTATTAAACCACAATTTTTTTTTTCTGGATCCATTCTGTAAGTGGTATTTTTAGATTCTTGTTTAAAATCTTGGAGACCCTCAGGGATGCTTTAGGTTAATAAAATAAACATTTTATCCTCATAAACTTCTAACAACCTTTTTATACCAAGTGAATATGTTTATTTTACAGCCATGTTGCTCTTTGTCAAGCTGGCGAGACTTTAAGACATTGTATGCATTCAGCATCTGAGATTGTGATGTATCTGAGAAGTGATTTGATGTTTGTTCTAGCCATTGAAAAGAGAAAAAAACAGGATTGACCCATTTCGTAATGTCATAACTATTTGTTTATTCTCCAAAGATGAATATTACGTGCTAAATGACATGTTCTGCTCTATATGATATGTGACATGATTGTGAATGTGCACAATGTAAATTAGCCCTTATTATAGATGATTCGGTTCCAGCTGCATTAGACTTCAACAAAACTGTTAAATGCAGCAGTATCTCTCACAAACAAAGCAAATGCTTTATTTTATAATGTTCAGGCACTGAGACACACCGATCATTTCCAAGCACTCGGTCCAATTACAGATGGCAACCTTCTGAGTAGCTCAGGAGGGCTGCTCTGAAACTGGAGAACGCAGCAACAGAGCCGTTAATGGAGCGCAGTACATCCTCACAGCTCCCCATGGTAGTTTCTGTCACCTGGATGGGTTTGGCTAGAAAAAGGTGTGTAAGAATACCCACAGTGTTTTTACAAGACAAATAACAGTTACACTTAATAAATGTGCAGATCTGAGGTACGAGATGTAGCAGCTTACCTTAGACTTTGTCATCTCAAGACAAGATGTGAACAAAAAGAATCGCCAAACCAATGTTCAGGAATATAACCATGCAGATCATAATCGTGTTTGGCCCCTAAGGGAAGAAAAAGTGTTAAAGTATAAAAATGAAATGACGGCGATCCAGGTGCCATTTACTTGTGGAACTACTCAAAGACCTGATAACACATCTGGGTAAGCGCCACTAGAGGCTTAGTAACTATTAGCTAGTTTTCCATTAAATACAATATGATAAATAACATAACATGTATTACATTCAGAAACTGCATTTTAAACTAAATTAATAAGGATCAATCAATAAATACTGATTAAAAAAACTTTCAAAAGGAAATGTATTGATTATGCTTGACATGCACAACTTGGAGCAATAGGACCGATACACACAGCTGTGCACTGTTTAGGATGGGTTCGTGTTGAAGAGCCACTAATAATGTAATCTATTCACATAATGTTTTCTTAAAATGTAAGCAGGTGTAAATGTTAGGAACTTATTGGTGCAGTTCACTCTGTCTGCACTATTCCAACCATTACCCCAGATCGTAGGTTTCTGTACATATTTTGTTTATACATAGAGTTATGCTTCAACTAAGTTTAACGGTGTAACCCAAAAATATTTAGGAGTGGAAAAGTTCTAACTTATTGCCCATTTATGTTAAAACTAGGCTAAGTTATAACTTACGAAAAGCTGGTGCAACCAACCCCTGAGCCTCCAATGTTGCTGGAAATTGCCAGGGAGCTAAACTCTTCAAAAAAGAGGCACTCTAGGAGCAAGATTGGACACTGCTGTCTTAGAGCAAGAGTGTCCAATGAGTAGGTTAGAGCTAATCTCTATAAAGGACAATAGTCCTCCCAGAGCAGGATTGGACACGTAAACGTCCTTCCACTTGCAATTAATTTTTTTCTTCCATACTTAGGAGCAGCTTATCGATGTGACGTATGTTCAGTGAGCCACAAGATGCTGCTGTGATACAATGCAATTCTGGCTTTCTAAAGGTGAGAATTTGTTGTTTCGAGGGTTTAGCCTTGAATAGATATGCCTGATTGTGAAAAATGGTCCAGGTCCAGATTTCAAGGGACACAATCTGTTGGTGTTTCCAAGCAGTGTGCTTCTGTCTACTCAAGAGCTGTTTAGAAGAATGAGCTTTCTCATATCATGACTCAATGGGAGGACATCTGAAGCTAAACATTTTTGTGAGGTCCATTTACGTACTCAAACAAACGGCAAAAAACACCAACAAACAAGTTGAAAAATAACTAATGTTCACACTGCCCCAACAGACACCAACAAATGCTGATTGAACATCTTCAGTCAGCTGAAAACAAACCCTGACCAATGGCAACAGATGCCAATTGTGGTAACACATTGATCGAACAAATCTCTTAATTTATTTAGCCTTAAGACAAGTGGGCCACTGTATACTAAATTGAGATTTACTGATTAATGCAAGAAAACACAAAAAAGCAATTTTGTGTTATGTTGTGCAAGTCTGGAAGTCTGCATCTCTGCAATCATTAGGATGTCTAGTTGGATTCGAATATCCTTTGAAAAGATCAATTGAGACCTTACTTGTAATCTCAAAGAATATCAAGGTTTGATTTGTCAGCCTTACCTCATCTAGCTCCAGAGACTCTTGTGTGACTTCACTAGTGGTTTTCACAATAGACCTCTGCCTTGCCTCAATTTTGGCCTCAACCTTGGCAACCGGTTTGACAACAGGTTTAGGTTCTGGTTTTGGTGCTGACTTGGGCTCAGGCTTTGGGGCAGCTTTTGGGGCAGGGCTTGGTTCTCGTTTCGGTGAAGCTTTAGGCTCAACTTTGTTGGATAATTTCTTCTCATCTCTGACGTCTGTCCAAGACCTAGGCTTGTTTTCTGTCATTGAAGCTGGGCGCTCATTTACAAGCTCCTTTGTTTCGGCTCTGTGTTTGACTTCAACTGCCTTTGGCTCTGGTGTGACTGCTTTGGAGGACAGCTTAGGGGCAGGGTGAGGTGCTTCTTCTTCGTCGGTGGGGTGGACGAGGCTGGTTCTTACTGGCGTTGCAGCAGGGACAAGTTCTGCTGCTTTAGACTCTGTGTCCATTTTCTCCAGGGCTTTGATTTCCAGGTCCGAACCCTGCTCAGCTTTGGGACTCATGCGGCTAGGGGTACGGGATGGGGCCTTGCTGCTGGGAGCAGAATGCTCCTCAGGAGCGGCTGCTGGAGAAGAAGTAACGGCAGAAGTTGAAAATGGGGTGGTGGGTCTACTGCTCGGCCTACTACCTGCTCGACTGCTGCCTCTGCTACCACTGCCTCGACTGGCCTTGTCTCCATTCCAGTTGCCAGGGCTCAAGAAGTTTGGATCTTCCTTGCTGGGAGCCTGAGGAACGATGACTGGAGTGGGTGAGGGGGTGCGTGCAGATGTGGAGCTTGGTCTTGGACTTTCCATTTCATGCATGAAGGGACTCTCTGGGGGTGTCGGTAGGGAATCCTCAGCTAACAAGGGCTCATGCATCCCTATGTTCGTGTTCTCATTGCTCTCAGCAACCTCCTGCAGGGCTCGTTTTTTCAGATACTCAGGACCTGAGGGATACCATGTGATACATACATTAATAGAATATATGTTCAATAGATGATACTGGCTGATTGTAATTGAACTGACATTTTATACATTCAATAATTATTGAATGATTGGATTAAAGGTTCACTTATTATGTTTATGCTTTGCAGGCTTTTATTTCCAGGCTCTCAGTTAGGCTCTCTGCTGCCCCCACAACATAAATTTATGTTCTCTGGAAAATGTTGGTGTTTGAGGTCAAAGATTGTTTGAGGGAAAGATTGGAGATAGAGAATAGAATAGAGTATCTTTTTGAATCACTGATATGACCATTGTGCATTTACAATCACTATTATAGTTGATATTTACAGACATTTCCATTTTCAAATAATTTAAAAAATGGTTAAAGAACAATTCACTTCATGAGGTATACATTATATATATTTTTTCTTGCATTTTTAATGCCATTTCTGACAATTGCTTGGTTTCAGATTCACACTCAAAATACAGTGGAAGCTGAAATAGACTTTTCATGCAAAATAAATATGCTGTTCTATGTTATTATTTTAGTTTTCATTAAAATTATTACAAGCAGTTATGAGATAATTGGAAGTGCATGTGTTAATATAATTGAGGGTATACTACAGTCCATATGTGGTGCCTCATTGTCTATCTCTGAATCTTTATCACATTATCACATTTCATTTCTCTTAGTTTTACAAAAAATTAAAAGCGGCCTAAACTGTATTTTTAACACCTAAACACAAGATCAGGGCCTTGAATAGCAGGTTCAGTTTCAGGCTGACAGAGGCCAAAAATGCAACCACTCAGGGATGGAATAATAATGACATCCTTTAAGAAGAAAAATGAAATGTGATAGCTCTTCAATTTTGTGTACGATTTTGGAGACAGACAATGCCAAAATAAAACCGTCAAGAGCTTAGCAGTGCCCTTCAGATGGACAGACACAGGAACACGGTGAACTGCTGAGGGGCTTGTGTCCCAGCAATTTAATCCTGTTTCAGACACTCAGAGATGTTTACATGTGGGCTTTAGGGACTTAAGACATTAACAGCACATAGACTGTTCTGTAATGAATGCTGCCGTACTGTAAATCTGTCTTTAACTGGATTAACGAGCATACATTCTATGCTACATTTAAATCTCTGCGCTCACCTCCACTAATCAAACACACTGTCACTGGGCCGGGAGGATCTTAACCAGCCTCCTCTCCAGTGGCCTCTGTTGATATACAATTAACAAACAATGAAGTCCTCTACCTACCTGGTTGATGGAAGGAGGGAGAGAGCTCTCTGGCAACCACACGAGCAATACTAGACTCATTGTTAGCAGCGATAGCGGACTGTTCTGCAGCGTCTCCTTTGCTTTTTGCATGGGCCGTTCTGTGAAGAGGGAAAAGGACATTTAGTCAGTTGTATTAAATTAAATACTTGGAAATGCTTGGAAATTAATGTTGTGATCAGGAATGAGATTTGTACATTGCAAGGTCAGATTTGGTTTAAAATACAGATCAAGTTGGGGGTATGAATAGGGTTGGGCATAGTTTAGAACTGAAGAATTGGCTTCCTTTCAGTGAATTGAAATTCATAAATTCGACAATGGTAAACTGGGAAGTGTTCTATTCAAATATTCAAAGTGTTTATTGTCTATAAAATGAAATAAAAAAAATTAAAATGTCTACCCTGTTCCACAAAAGTTTTTTAAATATTATAAAAAATATATATATAACTTGATATTTATCATTTATTAAGTATCTATTTTTAATTTTATGCAATAAATTACTTTTGGATTGTGTGTATTATGTTTACATATACTTGTTTAATTCTATTTGTATTGACAAACATTTAGTAAAAAATTGCAGCTACATGAATTTCTTTTAAATGTCATTTAAAGACATTCTCAGTTCTATTCTGAATGGTGCACATCCTCATTATATATTTGGCAGGTGTTTTTAACCCCTCATAGTGAGATACGGATTTTTGTAATAATTGTTATCTTTTCTTTCTTCTTGTGTTCCACAGGAGCCAAAATCACGGTCTTGGCATTGCTGTTAACATGCATTACCAGTCGAGTCATAAGGACTGAGCATGTATCTGGCATCAATAAAACCAAAATAGAAATTCATTAGAACGTTTACATTAACACCTGTCTACAACAGATGCATAAAAGCAATATGTTGTGGCAGTGTTTCATAAGTGCAATATGAAAGGACAACCTTGAATGTTCAGTTGGGCAATTTTTTTATGTTATGAGAGAATAGGCTCTATGTGACTTTTTTCTGTAATATATGTGTATTTGTCTAATTTAACCATATCTTGCTAGTAGAATCAGATCAACCCAAGACTCCTGCCTCGTCTGTATTTACAGAGACGGGTTAGCAGTTGTTTGCACTATAAAAAGTAACACTAACATCCCCTCAACACTTAAGAATCCCATGCAGTCCCATCCCAGTCAGTGCAGTAGAACAACAATAATACCGAAGAATGTTCCAGAGAAAGCCCCACTGACCCAAGACTTTGGGTTGCTCGCCGTGTGTTTGACTTGAACACAAGAGGAAGAAGTGTGCTAGGGGGTCGAATGACAGGGTGGTTATTTATAGCAGTGGAGGGTGTCCTCTTCACCCACTGAGCTGAAACTAAAATAAATCTCTCTTTTAACACCCTGCACCTCACAGTGAGAGATGAGTACGGCTGTGATAGACACGCAGCTTTAGAGAAGATCACCCTTTATTCTTTACCGAATGCACTGGTTACATTCATGAGATAAATTATTCATGTGTTTTATTGGTTTTGGTCACACTAAGAATTACAGCTACATGTTTCAGCTCTGTGATTTGACAACAAGCCGTCGTGCAGCTTATTTATTTAACAAAGCCTACGTTTGCATTTTAAAGTATGTATACGTGCTTTGTAACACGTCTGTCTTTATGCATGAAGTACAGACGGCAAAACTTAAATCTTAAACTTTTTGTTAGTCACTTTGATTAAAACAGCTTTGTAGTATTTGTAGTGATATTTTCCATGCTGTAATTTTATCCTGAGTTCGAAATAGCCCAACCACTTAAAGACACTGTACTAAGAATGGCTGTACGTGGAACGTTTTGAAAAGTTCAGACCCTCCCAGTGGTATGTCGTAGATGTACATTTACAGTAATGTTGCATTCAATTCTTGGCTGGTGCTTTCATAAATTCTTGCTGAATACCTGTAACAGGTAGTTAAAACTCTTTACTGTAACCAACAATTTCTCAATTCTGCCAAGTACAATAAAAATCTATCTATCTATCTATCTATCTATCTATCTATCTATCTATCTATCTATCTATCTATCTATCTATCTATCTATCTATCTATCTATCTATCTATCTATCTATCTATCTATCTATCTATCTATCTATCTATCTATCTATCTGTCTGTCTGTCTGTCTATCTATCTATCTATCTATCTATCTATCTATCTATCTATCTATCTATCTATCTATCTATCTATCTATCTATCTATCTATCTATCTGTCTGTCTGTCTGTCTGTCTGTCTGTCTGTCTGTCTGTCTGTCTGTCTGTCTATCTATCTATCTATCTATCTATCTATCTATCTATCTGTCTGTCTGTCTGTCTGTCTGTCTGTCTGTCTGTCTGTCTAATTATCTGTCTATCTGTCTGTCTGTCTATCTATCTATCTATCTATCTATCTATCTATCTATCTATCTATCTATCTATCTATCTATCTATCTATCTATCTATCTATCTATCTATCTATCTATCTATCTATCTATCTATCTGTCTGTCTGTCTGTCTGTCTGTCTGTCTGTCTGTCTATCTATCTATCTATCTATCTATCTATCTATCTATCTATCTATCTATCTGTCTGTCTGTCTGTCTGTCTGTCTGTCTGTCTGTCTGTCTGTCTAATTATCTGTCTATCTGTCTGTCTGTCTATCTATCTATCTGTCTGTCTGTCTGTCTAACTATCTGTCTGTCTGTCTAATTATCTGTCTATCTATCTATCTATCTATCTATCTATCTATCTATCTATCTATCTATCTATCTATCTATCTATCTGTCTGTCTATCTGTCTGTCTGTCTGTCTGTCTAATTATCTGTATGTCTATCTATATATCTGTCTGTCTGTCTGTCTGTCTGTCTATCTGTCTGTCTAGCTGTCTGTCTGTCTGTCTGTCTAATTATCTATCTGTCTGTCTGTCTGTCTAGCTATCTGTCTGTCTATCTGTCTAATTATCTGTCTATCTGTCTATCTGTCTGTCTGTCTGTCTAATTATCTATCTATCTATCTATCTATCTGTCTATCTGTCTATCTGTCTGTCTGTCTGTCTAACTATCTGTCTGTCTGTCTGTCTATCTGTCTAATTATCTGTCTGTCTATCTATCTAGCTATCTGTCTGTCTGTATGTCTAATTATCTGTCTATCTATCTATCTGTCTGTCTGTCTGTCTAACTATCTGTCTGTCTGTCTGTCTGTCTGTCTGTCACGTCACATCACATTACAGGTCAGTATTCCAAATATATGATGTATGTACCAGACTATTACCAGTTTAATATAATAAATGGCCATACATGTGTTTCATTCACCTTTTGTTTTTAGAGTTTAGTCATTTTTCTGATGGTGTCGTCCCCGTCATCTTTAAAATTGTATCAGTCAGCATATGTCACATCACATCCTGACTTTTGCATGACTGCTGATAGCCTTCACCATTTGAGCAAACGTTAGACGTGACTGACGTTAGAATCTCTCTTGCTGATGAATGACACTAATCTGTATGTAGTAGCAGCCTAATATCTCTGACTTGGTTTTTCTTTAGATCCACCAATATAATGTATAGTATTAATATAATATACATTTTATTTATATTCTCTTAGACGTAACGTAAATGAGAAAATATTTACATAAAAAAATTCAGAAAAGCTTAAGCATCATAGTCTAAGTATGCATCCGGGTGTCGTGTGCTCTGATAATCACCAATAAAATGAGCCGCAGTGCCAGATTTCAGGGACTAAGCAGGGTGTTGAACATCCATATACCGCCAGCCTTCTCACTCATTTGCAGGATGGGCAAAATTTATATCCCATGAAAGGATCCGACACCATTGCTGTCGCATTTCTTTATTTGATACCATCAAGAGCTCTTTTGTACTGCATGATCAGCTCAAAAGAAAACAGGATTTTCAGAGTGTATATTATATATTTGTACATATGAGATCATATAGAATATTTATATCTATATTAGTTAATTATATATATTTTTGGATGAATGTGAGGGTGAAAGATTACATCAGGTTTGTCTGTGTAAGTGTCTAAGAAGCTGAGGATAGAAGAGGCTATCAGCTGTTGCATTCCCCCATGATTGTGATATAGCAACAGTGCCTGTCCTTTTTTAGGCAGGCCTCCTTTTCGGACACCAGACCCATGTGCGTCATTTACACCCAGTGCCGTGGCCTCCGAGGAGTCTCGTCTTCCCTCTGCTGTTCTAAATACACTATGATTAGAGCAAAGGGGCTAACCGCCATCTGGCCCCTGCTGAACAAACTCTACGGCCAGTAGTTCTTATCTCTGATCTCACCACACAAGTGGAGGGCAAGGAAGTCTGGTGCAGATAGGACAGGGGGATGCAGATAGGGAAAGATTATATTATTATTTATTTGATCAAATACCAGTGGAGACAAAAGGTACTGCCAAGTTAATTTCCAGTTGTTCTTTCTGAATGGTCAGGGTTGGTAAGGAGTCTGTTTGTCTCTTAATGACAGTAATGATACGATCAGATATCTCCCCTACAAAGAGAAGCTTTGTAAAGGTGTAATTCGGCTTTAAGAAAAAAGGAACCAATGAGGTAAATCAAGAGTCAGAGAACCTCATTTGATTGGCTACATGAAGAAGTTAGCCCCGCCTTCCGCCTCATGCTTGCACAACTCCAATGATTGAGATGACTGAGCAGTACATATCAGATTATTTTGGGATATTTTTACCCTATGTACACAACAAGTCATTTTGACATTTACTACAGTTTTTTTTGTACACAAAGGTTGGCAGCTAATCTGTTTTGCAGTGGTTGATACTGTTGTTTTTGCTTGCAAATCGCTGTTCACGTTTGCAATGCTTTGGCCATATTTTGGCGGGGGGAAAAATGTGCCAAAAGTGTGGAAAATCGGAAGTCAGAAGAATGCAGATAATGTTTCTTTTGCTTTAGCATAAAGCTGCAGTTTCACAATACATAAATTATAGTTATAAAAGTGTAGTGTAATGCTACAAAAGAGCTTCTCTTGAGCATGCAAATTTACACTTGCAATATTATGTACCCTTTCACAAATCTTTTTGCCATTATTTTACATTCATATATTCTGGCAGGTAATAATGTTTTGCTTATGCATAAGGCATGAGAACAATGAAGTCTTGTTTTTTGCTCCTAAAACGTGGGCTTTGATTGACTGGTTTTCTTGTCTTTGTGTGCATTCTGGTTTATGTCTGCAGTCAGGCTGTCATCTTTAAGAATGTATGAATTAATTTTTATGTTATGAGCATCAACATTTGATAGCTGAGAACCTAGGGCTGTTCATCTCTCATTTGTGCATCTCCTTACAAGGAGGGAAGATTTTATCAAAGCCGCTGCACCTGAATCTGGCCTGTTGTTTAGAACCGTTAGCATCTGATAAACTGCAGATGCTGTCAGGAGTGTGTGGAAATCTAAATATTTTATCCTGGAGGGAAGCTGTATTATTAGTGTCAGTGCGTTAGACTCCTCTTTATCATGTCTGGAGCTAGGCCTAGCCACCAAGACGCCACAAATAGAAAAGAAGCTTGAGCATGTGGCCTGCTTTGAGACTGTTTATTTCTGCATTTGGACAGACTGTCTGGAAACCAACACCAAGGTGGTGTCAGGATGTTTTTTGTTCTTACAAGTTATGTTATGTAAAACCCACAAAGCACACCCTCTGGCTGGCAACTCGCTGTGAATGTCAGTTCATATACAGTGGAACCCGGTTATGTCGACGATCTCGGGGGTTGCAAAAAAGCGTTGAGATAACAGAGGATCGAGAAAACCAAAAGCCAATATGGCGATTTGTTTGATGAAGCGATCGGCATGCTATAAAAATGTACATACACTGTATATGTTTGCTAACAACAAAAGGCAAATGTGCACCAACTAACAGCAGAGATTGTAATGGCTACTTTATGTTTATGTTAGGAATATACCTTTAAGACGGCGTATGTAGTTGTGTGCGCTGTTCTGGTGTGAGTGCGTGCGGAGATGAGAGTGTTTTTGAGTGAGGAGAGAGATGGCCGCTTTACCGCTGACTGTTATATAGCATAATCTACTGTTTCTATTTTCCTTATTTTATTTGTGATGTTTGAGTGTTTTCTTTTTCCTGATTTGTACTTGCGCTCTTTACATGTTTGAGAAGAGTGTGAAACCCATCTGTAAAGCTCGTAATCTGGGCAGTTGTTAACCACTTTCACAGCCGGTGCAAGATTTACCAGTATACGATAAAAACCACCTTCGATTCTCGATACAAGCCTTTAATTATATTCTCCAACACTGCAAACAAAATTTCGCTCACATCGTAAATACAGTCACATAAACACATTCGCTCATAACACACTCATTTCACTCTGACACAGTTCTGAAAAGTATTGAACACGTGGTTACTATGATTTCGCGGCTGCACGGCACTGCGCCGCAAGAGTAAGTGAAGCTTGGAGTCATTGGAGTGAGCGACCGTACAGACCGTGATGCATGTGCAATGCGAACTCAGCGCATGCGCAGTGAACTCAGTACTATGATTAGTCACGGGGATCGAGATAACTGATGTAAAGTGGCGACTTTGTTCCTCTTTTGTGCTCAAGATATCAGGGTTCGGCGACATAAAAGAATCGACATAACCGATAAGAAAATGCTAAGAAAAATAGGGAGTTTGGCGGTTTCACTTCAAAAACGTCGACATAACAGGGTTGGCGAGTTAACCGAGCTCGAGATAAGTGGGTTCCACTGTATATATATTTTAGGGTTCTTTTCTTTTTACATTTGTCATTCATGCACCCAAACAAAAGTGCAATTATGTCCAGTTAAACACAATTTTTACCTTGAGTTGGCGATTTCAGCCTTCTGTTTTGCTATGGCAGCTGCCCTCTGGGCTCCCTCCACACTCCGCTCCACTTTCTGCTTAATCTTAGTGCCCTTCAGCTGAATCACCTTCTTCTTAGCAGACTTCACCAGCAGGTTGTTAACATACTTGCCTTCTTCTTTTCCACCCTCTGCGAAAGTGGTGCACCCATAACCGTGACGTTGATTGTTCAGCCATTCGCCCTCATATTTAAGCCCACTAGAACGTTCACTGATCCCATAACCTGACCTCTTGTCATTTTTCCACTCTCCCATGTAGACTTCAGTGGTGGTGGCGTCAATGTCAGATTCCACTGGGGGAAACTCTTGACCTTCACCTTCCCCTTCACTCTCACCCAAGCTGATGGTGGAGTTGGCATCGCTGGCGGCGGAGCTAAGAGCTGACTCACTCCGCAAAAAGCTGATCTTGCTCTTCTGGCTGGAGAGGGATGTGCGGGAATCAGACTTCTTCAGCTTTCCAAGAAGTGAGCCACGGCGGAAGAGGCCTCTCTTCTTGGGCTTGACCGCATCTGGGTCCACTTGCAGGGTGAGGGCAAAACCGCCACGAGATGGGCCCAGAGGCACGGGTGTGTTGACCAGGGTCTCCTGGCCAGATGCATTGGTGGCGGTGATGACCGGGATGTCCTGCTGCAGGAGCGTCCCATTGCTGTGTTCACTGCGGAGGGAGCTCAGAGAGTTCCGCAGAGGCGAACGCATGACTGCTGCCATGCCGTAGGGAACGCTCTGACGCACCCCATAGCCGTGCCGCATGCCACCAGTGAACTGGCCCTGGAAGGTACCTGTATTGACAAAGACATTAAACAGGCAACGTTAAAAACAAAGTTGTTTTTTTTTTTCATTCTAAACTTGAATGACTTACTTTCTATAGTTGAACACAAAAGAAGATAATTTGAAGATAAAAAAACTCATCCATATAAAAATAATCTATTGAAGTTGTAAATTAAACAAAAAGATATTTTACAAGAAAATACTATTTCTACTTCTAAATTTCACATTTATGTGTATTCAAGGGGTCATGAACTGAGAACTCAAATTTCCCTTGAGCTTTTGATATATAAGAGTTCATCATGCTATAAGAATATTCAGGCAATTTCGAACTGAAAACTTCCCTGCTAGTCTAAAAACAGCTTTTATTGTAACCCATCCCAGCAACCGCTCATTTTGGAAAGTGCTTATCTATGACATAGATGGGTGAAAGACCGCCTCTGCAGAAGAAAATCAACGCATACTTTATCACTGCAACAAATGACGATAATACTAACAATAACATTGCCTTCCAAAGGATCCTAATGCTAGGAATGTGTCAGGGTTCTGCCACATTCGGTCTAGTAGTCATTTCTTGGTTTTGTGGCAGAGCTCTGACACTACCGTTATGTCTCGTGTTTGGTGTGTGTGCGCACGGCGTCGAGGATTCGAGCCGCGCGCGCGCTTGTCTGTGACGTCTTTCGTACGAGTTATGATGTCCGGTCCCGATACTTGGGTCTGTTTCGGTTTTGGATCGGGATTCGGGCATTCATAACTCGTGTGTCTTTGTCCTTGTCGTGAGCTCGTGAGAACTCGTTCTTGCGAGCTCTACGTTATGTGAGTGGGCGCGGTTTCAAGCTTTGCGCGAGCCGCGCCTCCTCTCGTCCGTGTGTTTATGTTTGGCACGCGGTTCGCATCCCAACTGCCGCGTGCTTGTTTTGTCACGCGCAGTTTGGTTTGTCGCCAGCTGCGCGTCGTCTTTGTCTAATTGGCTTCATGTTCATGTCTCGTCTGTTACCCCGCCCGTCTTCTTTCATTGTCATTAGTTTGATTTTATTCCAGCTGTGTCTCTCTCTCTATTGCTTTTCCTCCTGTGTATTTAGTCTCCTTGTGTTTGCCGTCCTGTGCCGCTTCGTTGTCATATGTTGGTGTTACCTTGTCCCTCCTAGTCGTGTTTCCAGTCGAGTCGTGGTTAGTCATGTTTTTTCCCCCACTTGGGGAGGTTTATGTTTGAGTTTTTGTTTCTGTTCATTAAAGCCCTGTTTTCCCCTGCAATTGAGTCCTCGCTCTCTCCCAAAACCTGACAGAATGTGGTTATTTATTTCCAGCAATTTGAAATTCTCAGTTGAGCATTGTTTATTTGTATTGTGTATATTTCACTGTGGATTTTTTGGTAAATCAGTCGTAATTTCGGTGCAGGCTTTGCTAAAATATTTGGATGATTGGACTCGACAGTAATGCGACAATGCCTTCTAATGCTTGATCTGTGACCAGTGATTTCTGAAGTGTAATGACTCATGGACAGTCAGATGGTCTGTGTCAGTAAATCAAACCAGTGACTAAACGGTCAACTTCAAATTTTTCTCTCAGTTAGATGAAAATTAATATATAGAAAGCGATCAAAGAGTTTACAGTCACTGGAGCTGTCAGTCAAACAATGTGATTTGTCAGTAAGTTCTGGACTCTTGCCAAAACTCCCGTTATAATAAACTAATCTCTTATATACATTGTGTTTGCACTATGAGTTATGATGAAAGCATTCAGAAATGGAGACACTGCATTCATGCGTTCAACAGACTGTGATCGGCTGCAATGATCATCATCTCTGCAACCTTTCATGCCACAATCTAAATATAATGCCACAATCTAAATATAATGCCACAGATCTAAATGTGATGCTATAATCAACACTTTTCACGATTAGTGAACCTTGAGAACTGAAATAGTAGAAACATGCTGAAAGTTTTCAAGAGAGTTTTACATTTAATACTAGCAATTTCATATGCTAAGATTTCTCAGCCAATCACAGCATTTAAATTGAAGTCTCACAGCAGACATTCAAACAACTACGCCTTTTATTTCTAAATTATAATTTTCGATGTTAAAATCATTATAAGTGCACCCCTTGACCCATTATAAAACAATGCAGTTGTTCCCCCTTTAAGGCCATGAACTTCACACCTATAATCAGTGTTGGGTGTAATTAATTACTAAGTAATCTAATTACTATGATTTAATTACTTTTCCCTTGAAAAAGTAAGGGATTACACCCTATTGTTTGCTTTTACTCAAAAAAATGGTTTTAGTTACTGTTACTTCTTATGTAATTGCATAATTACTGTATATATTCTATTACTATTTATATTCTGTATTTCTATTTTAAATACTGTATAGAACAATATCTATAGAACAAACCTATATAAAACAATACTGGATTTAACATCAAAATTATATAATGTTAAAATGTATTTTCTTAATGTAACCTTCTCCCTTTACATATTTTGGTCAGTTTAATACTGTTTATTTGAACATATTAACAGTGTGGTTTTGTGTCTGTCCTTGTATTGTTCGACTAGTTGAGGTTGATATGGGATTTAGAAACTGGGCTAATTAGGGATAAGTAATCCAGTACTTTTTAGAGTTAGTAATTAGTACAGTTATCTAATTACACTGTTCAAGATGTAATTAGTAGATAGTAATTGATTACATTTTCAGAGAAACTTACCCATACCGCCTATAACAATAATTATATTAGCGTCCGCACCAATGAGCAATGATGTTCAATTTTTATAGGATGCTTGTTCTTTAAAATCAGGTGGATTCTGATTAGCTGTCACTGTTTTTTTTTTTATCGTTCATCAGCTGGGAGGACAAAAACACTCTGAAAGTAATCCCAAAGCTACTCTTTACCATTATTAATATACTTGTAATGTGGACGTCTCTATTCTCATGGAATTAGAAAGATAATTCAAACTTTATAGCTATCGTCTTTGGTGTGAACAGCCCTTTACCATTTCTTTTCAACTATCTGTGAAATTTACAAGCAATTTCTGAGTGGAAGCGATTCAAAGTAAATCCTACAATAATTGTTTTTTTCTGTGCACATTTAAAGTCAGGAGTCTCCAATGGTGTTTCGGACAATGACATTCTTCAATGTATTTTCTTTTGTGTTCCACATAAGTAAGAAAGTCATACAGGACATAGGTGAGTAAATGATGACAGAATTATCATCCCTTTAACTAAACTGCATTGTATTCAAATTCAGGCTTCCAGTAAGCTCATTGTCACATCAGGCATGTGAGACAATGGTATTTCCAGCGGTACAACTGGTAGCAAGTTTCTGTTTCATATCTACCTCTGGGGTAATAAACCACATGTGGTTATTTATGTCATGGGGGCTTGAGGGTCCAGTTCTGTCATGCAACACATGTCTAAGATCCATCAGTCCGCAGGGATGGCTAAGGCTATTTATTGTGCCTTTATTCACACAGTGCTGCTCTAGCACTTAACACTAATAGTGATGACTCAGCTACCGGGTCAATAGAGATGGTATATAGGAAGACGCCTATACTAAACACTCTTAACATGATGTAACTGCATGCTTTTCAATCAATAAACAGTGGCTGCAGAATGTATTTGGACAGTTAGCTGTCCTTTGAAACAAAAATTAAACCATACTTGGAGATACTAATGAGTTTTGGCGTATAAAGTCAGTTTTCATCACAGTAACTATAAATATATTTTACTTATGTTCGATAACCACAAAGTATTCAAGTGTACTTGTATTGTTGAACAGTATATTATTCTGTTATGTTATATAAATTGCATAATCTTATATCATATAATGTTATTTTGTGTAATGTTTTGTTTGAAAAATCTCCATGTGCTGCTTGGTTTGATGTTTTGCTATTTAATGCATTAACATCCGTACATTCTTAAGTGTGGCTTAAGCATTCAAATACTTTTCACAGTCACTAAATCTATAATGTCAAAACTGATGACTGGCCCCAAAAATAACATTGTGGTGCTGTTGAAATTGACACTTAATTTAAATTGAAAGGGTTTTAAAATGGAAAAGTAAATCGATGTAACAGCCTAATATGGCTCAACAAAAGAAAAACAGCTTGGCCATCATTGAATGAGTCTTTTTATTTGTACTCACACCACACGTCCAGAAAGAACAGCATTTGTGACACTAATTTGTAAGTACCCTCCATCCTGCACTGGCAAATGTTTCTTAGCAATAGGCATTTACCCAAAAGGCCATCTGTATCAACACCAGGGTTCCATCATTGTAAGCCTCAAGTTTAACTACTAACATGTACCCAGTGAATGACTGTCCATCTGACTGTAATAACGATCGATTTTTAGAGAGATATATTCATGTGAATCATTTAGCCATGTAAAAGGTTTGGTGTTGCTTCCAGGTTTATGTAATATTTCCTGAGTTCCTGTTTTTATTTATTTTGAGGAACAAAGAAATCTGTTTTTGTGAAGTGAGATGAGTAAATGCATGTTCACAGATAGTCTAGATAATGTTAAAAAAAACATCATGTTCACACTGCTCACACAATGCCCATAAAACCTCACTCACGGTTTCTCTCAACATGGGGAAAAGAGAGCTGCCAGTCAGTAAATGGGAAAATAAAGTTACTCAGATATTTTGTTGTAAAGTTAAAAGTTATACAGTGGAGTTCATTAATCTTGACTCACGGTTAACTCGCCAATCCCATTATGTCGATGTTTTTGAAATGGAACCGCCAAACTCCCTATTTGTCTTAGCATTTTCTTTTAAGTAATGTCGATTATTTTAAGTCGCTGAACACTAATATCTCAAGCACAAAAGAGGCACAAATTCGCCACTTTACATGGTTATCTTGTGACTAATGAGCGGACCTAGTTCACTGCGCATGCGCTGAGTTTGCGTTACACGTCGCTCTGTCAGTGATGCTTCTCTCACAGCACTCTCTGAAGTGAAAGCACATATCGTTCTTACGCGCTGAGCAGAGCGCGTGTCAGAACACAAGCACGCGCTGACGTTGTTCTGACGCGCGCTCTGCTCAGCGCCACTGCCGATTGAAGAACCCGGTTGTTAAAAGACGGGACGAAGCCGAATTTGTTGAGAAAGCACATTAGACAGGCAGAAGCAAGAAAGTATGCAATCTAGTACAGCGTGATGACCTCACGAATATGTTGTGACTGTTTACGCTGTGAGCGAAATTGTGTTTGCAATGTAGGAGAATATAATTGAAGGTTTGTATCGAGAATGGAAGGTGTTTTTTATTGTATACTGGTAAATCTCTGCTGTTAGTTGGTGCACATATGCCTTTTGTTGTTAGCAAACATATACAGTATATGTACATTTTTATAGCATGCCCATTGCTTCATCAAATAAATCGCCACATTGGCTGTTGGTTATCTCAAAATTCGGTTATCCCGATGCTTTTTGTGCTACCCCTGAGGCCGTCGAGATAACCGTATTCCACTGTACATTAATTTAGTTACATGTAAAAAGTAATCTGATTACATAACTTGCATTTATTTCATTTAATAATGCAGTTACTTATGAACAGCTTCTAGGCTACCTGTAGGCTATCTGATATTATTCACTAAATTCATTCTAAACACAGCCATGTTGTGTTTGGCACTAGCTAGACACAGGTGTACTGGAACAAACAATTAATATGATTCATTTTTTTAGCAAAAATAAAAACCATAGGCTTCAGCGCAAACAGATTAAATTTATTCTATAAATTATGAGCCGGTTCCTTTTTGTTGATCCAAACCACTGTGTGTGTGTGTGTGTGTGTGTGTGTGTGTGTGTGTGTGTGTGTGTGTGTGTGTGTGTGTGTGTGTGTGTGTGTGTGTGTGTGTGTGTGTGTGTGTGTGTGTGTGTGTGTGTGTGTGTGTGTGTGTGTGTGTGTGTGTGTGTGTGTGTGTAAACTGTGACAGAAAATCTGATTAATTTCTCTCTTTTATCTGGCTTGCAAAAGTTCTGAATTGCTGGTAACAATTTTGGAGCCAAATTTGATATATATTACCAAAATTTTGTTTCTTATTTGTAATATGAATTTAGTTTTATCTTATCTATTTTATCCATTATATAGATATCTATTTTATATATTATAAATTTTTATATTATTATTTAGCACTAACGGGCTGAGGACAGTAAATACAAATAAGAGTAGCATTTTTTCCATTTGAGAATTTTAAGGACCCGATTCCATTCGGATTTGGAAAGAGGCTCGTTGAACTCCTCACCACCCCAGGTGTAGGTATTGCGTTACACACTAGCCCTGCTCTTGGGATGTAAAGCTCACAGACAGTGTGCGGTTTACAGTCGCAGAAGAGCCTTCTCCAACCTTACCGCCATCCGCATAGGTCTCCGTGCCATAGCCGTCCTGCAGTCCATTATTCCAGGTGCCCTCGTACTTGGCACCGCTGCCCTGACTGATGCGCGTCCCGTATCTGCCTTTGAATCCGTGCGTCCACTCTCCCTTGTAGATCCAGTGTCCCTTAGTCTCCACGCCTAGCCCGTGACGCTTCCCTTGCGACCAATACCCCTCGTATGTGTTCCCACTCGGCCAGGTGTAGACTCCCACCACCTCGAACCCGTAATTCCAGGAACCGGAGAACTCTCCTTGTCCTTTAGGTCCGGTACAGATCCCGTGCCCGTGCGCTTTTCCTCCCTCCCAGCCTCCACAATAAGCTCCGCCATCATCGAACTCAAAGCGACCTCCGCTCATCCCTCCTAATGCAAATTACTTGTAACTTTTGAAACTTTCAGATGTGACTTTGAAAACGAACAACAACGAGCGACCTAAACTCTACCAGGCGCTGTTAAATCCATCTGTCAAATTCCATATATGCGCAAAGTGGAGAGAAGATCTTTTCCTTGTGCTGAACATGTAGAATCGTCGTGCACGCTCATCGTTTGTTGATAGGTATATCCTTGAATATGTCAAATAAATAAATAAACGTCCCAAAGCTTGAAGTTGAAATGACTTGGGAGAGGGAGGATTGTTTTTGTTTGTTTGCTTTTAAAGTTTTGGTTGCATGATATTGAGTTTACAATAATAATCTTTTTAATCGAATTGTCGAGCCAGTGGTCTTTCATGGCTTTCAACCCCTCTCCCCTCTCCCTGCCTCCCCTCTTTGCACTTGGTGCTGCTGGAAATGTGTTAGCAGTCCCAACAAGGCTACCAGATCCCAACACTGTTCCAAAAATACAGGCCAATCGGCCCTCAGCACCCAGACACTTTTAAAAGCGCTGCCAGATCACTTGCAGAAAGGGTTTGGTCTCAATGTCCATATCAGGGGTCGCTGGAGTCTCTGTCTGTTATTTTAAGTATTTATTTATGAGAAATTGTGAATGGAGTTGCATCCTTTTTATTTTATTTATTTTTTTGCTATAGGGCACAATGCTTATAAACATTTGTAGAGTAATAAAGACAGAAAGAAAAGGAGAAATGGAGAAGTGAGTACACCTCATACTGTAAACAGATCATCAAAAGTCACTGGGCCAAGATTTTGACCTTTTGTGTTTTGCAGAATTGAGCTGAGTAACTCAGTCTAAGGAAAAATAAAATAAAAATATTTAAAAAATAAAGAAAAATATTAAATTGCATCTAAAATTATTACTGTTGTATTTTATATTGGTTTTCTGATCACTTATTTATCTATCTTCCATTTTCGTCTTTTCATTTTCTTTGTTTTCTTAACCTTACATTTTTAACTTAACTTAGCATTTTTTCCTTGTACTTATGAAATATTATAGCCTACATGTTAGCAAGCATGTAAATTAAAACTGGACTCTGACTCTATAAATAAATATGCAAAAGTCAAAAGACTGATGTTGTTTTACAGTAGGTTCAAGTTGATTTTTTTTCTCCTTTTCATTTTCTTCTTTGTTTACTTAACTGCAATTGTCCTCACATTTTTATACATATGAAATATTATAGCCATGTTAACAAAAACATAAAAAATGAAACCTTAGTTGGCTGAAAACATAAAAATAAATGCATTTTGGTTTAAAAAAATATACTCTAGGGTAAAATGATTAGTCAGTCTCGGTCTTAGAGTCGAGTGATTGTTGAACAGAGGACAGCTTGCACTCACTGGATCATCATCAATGCTGATATAGAGAAACCTGTAATAACTCCACTTGATTTCACAGAAGAGAGCTAACATGCGTGGAGGGAAACAGCGCACTCTGCTGGTTGCTTTATGGTAAATCTTGTTCTCAATGCTGTAGAATAGAACACATCGTTTGAGACAAATATTTCAGTTTGTTGCATTTTTAAAAACATTTATTGTATCCTATTATTAAGCTAATGCATTCATACAGACATTACTTGAATACACTTCTTCTATGATGGGCATGTTTCATTTAAAAAAATCTATATATTCGTTAAAATTATCTTAATGTTTAGACGGTGTAACCATCCATATATTGTACTGCAATTAAGACAAAAATCTGTAAATAGACAAAAATCTGATTTTTTATTTAAAAAAAATTTGATAAAAAATATTTCAGTTCAATTTAAAAATTTTGATAAAAAAATATTTCAGTTCAACTTAAAAATCAAATCAGTGTAACAATAGGGTTAATGCAAAATAAGCATTTAGAGAGGACCCCTGCAGACCCTCATACCTGTGACTCTAAAAATAATAATAATTATAATGTGTATTAGAAGTGCAAGGGAAATATTTTACGCATTATGCTTAGACATTTTAGAGTCCTTAAATCAATACTTTTTGTACAAAATGGCAAACGTTTTTCAAATAACCAACATGCAAACAAACTTCTTCTATACATTTATCGATGAAAAACAGAGTAAATGAGCAAGTCGAAAGTGCGGCTGATGATGCCCCTGTTCGTGGTGCTGAAACCTCTCTCTCTCTCTCTCTCTCTCTCTCTCTCTCTCTCTCTCTCTCTCTCTCTCTCTCTCTCTCTCCCTCTCCCTCCCTCTGCTCCTCTCTCACAGGCACAGAATCCTCTGTCATGGCGTCTTCCAACAATGTTACTCCCACCAACTGTAGCTGGTGGCCCATATCAGCCATGGACGAGGATGGCAAAATCACAGACGGAGAGGAGAGTCACGAGCCCACGATAGAACACAAGCCATACTCCAAAGACAGGCTCGTTCTGTATCACTGGACTCAGTCCTTCAGCTCTCAAAAGGTAAGAAAAACACAGCATGAAAATGGTGGGTGAATCTATACTATGCAGTGGGACCAGTAATGCCAGAACGATAATATTGCGCTTTCTCCGGATGGACGCGTGTTCTGTTGGCCTACCTGTCTGTTCCGTCCTTTATCAAGACATTACGAAACCTCAGCAGAAGATGGAACATATTGACTTGACTAGATCTAAGTAAACCGCATCCCAATATCATCGATCAGTTATGTGCATAGTGTCTATCTGCAAATATACAGCGGATTTAACTGTATATAATGGACACAAAGCTATTGTTGAAGAGTTGTGTGATGCTTTGCTCAGGGTGAGGGAACTCTAAATTATTCATAAAAATATGAGGTAGCTTTGTGGAAAAACAAACGGTGATTTTTTATTCTCTACTGTCAATTGCTTCGTGCAAATTTCAGGCAGGGTCTTTTGTGTCCCCCGTGAATGTGTATTAAATGACTTTAACCATTAAAACTGGAAATAACTTTTACTGTGTGTTATTGCAGGCATTTTCCATTTAGTTTCTATTAAGATGTAAGCAAAAAAAAGAGTACATTTATTTTATTTGTAATTACTTTAATGCTCGTATTTTCATCTTTTCCCTGCTATATTATTAATATAGTAAATATATGTGTAAATACAATACACATTTACATAGACACATATGTGCACAGTTTAATATAAAAAAACAGATTTTTTAAAACATTTTTTTCAAATCAAATTATGCATATGTATTATGTTATTTTAGTGTATATATATATATATATATATATATATATATATAACATATGAATATATTTATTAATATGCGTCTATATTGATTAAAATGCATATTATGCATAAATATGCGTAAATGCAAAAAATGCATATAAATGTAAATAAATATTTAAAACATATTAATTAATATACATGCACAATATTGTATTTATTTGTCACATTTATTACATTAAAATGTGCATACGCATATACAGTATATATATATAAATATATATATATATATAAAATCGTTTTGTCTGATTTGTTTCTTGTAAACACCTTAGTGGTGTCACACCGTAGTGGCATGACCTTGAGGACACAGCTATTTGGCTAAATGTGACCGTCAACCCTTTTTTTAAAGGCATTGCATTGCAATTTTCCATCATATATTAAATGCTAAATGTAGCATGAGACGCCACAATGTAATTCATTACCACTAAAAACATTCTTTGTCTGAGAAAGTGTTTATTCTAAAAAGATGTTTATTTAAAAAGGTCACTGATTTTAAAAGGAAAAGGTCCCACATTTGGTGGAATGACGCACCAGGTGTCAGGCTCCATGTTTGTTGTGCAAGGGATGCCTCTCTGCACAGACAGTCTGCTGTTTGCATGATTTGAATGACTGTCACGTGTTACCTAAGCTAAACCTGACTCCTGACAACAATATTAAATTGACCAAAACATCGGTGAGGCTCAGATCGCAAAGTGATTCATTTTGCTGATTACAGTAGTTACAGACTTGGGTGGAAAGCTGAGCAAAAAATCAATAACCAGCCAAATCCATCTCCTATTTACTTACCAGCAGACTGAGAAATACAGTTAAACATGGGAAAGCTTTACACCAGTAAGTGTTTTTCTCTTGATGCTCCACAGAAATTAGTTTTTGGCTACCTATTTATAGAAATATTAATTGAAAAACATTTACTGGGGATGAGCATCAAAACAACTCTCTCATCTCAGAAAATAGATAGGTGCTGCTAAACCTTTCAATATCACTGCCTACTGCCATTGTTTTTTTGCTGAATTGTATTGAGTCAATGTATCTTCTTGATGAAGCCGTAAAAAGTTCAACTTTTGACTTCAGCTTGGAGTGAGAATGGATTTTCTGAGGTAAATGTAACATTACCTGACATTATTTATAATGATTTATCCGTGGTTGAAACACGAGACACAGTTCACATTTCAGTAAGTTGTACTGTTTCTTTCAACTTAGCCTCTGATGTTAGTTCATATGTATTTTGTACTATAACTAGTAGTCAAGAATTAGAGATCAATGAAGATAGGTTTACATGTATGTGTAATGCGACGTTAAAAGTATAGTTCACCTAAAAATGAAAACTTTGTCATTACTTACTCACCCTCAAGTTGTTCCAAACCTGTATGAGTATCTTTCTTCTGTTTTAAAGAATGTTACGGCACCCATTGACTTCCAATTTTTTTTTTCTACTATAGAAATCAATGTGTGCCGTCAACTGTCTGTTAAATCTTCTAATAACATCTTCTTTTGCTTTCAACATAAGAAAGAAACTCACAGTTTTGGAACAACAACCTGAGTAAATGATGACAAAATTTTCATTTTTGGGTGAAGTACACCTTTAAGAGCACCAAAACGGTTTATTGTTTGAATTTCGTAATAAAACATACAAAATTTGAAGGCTGGGACCTGAAAGTAACCTGCTCTGTCTTCTCTGTCAGCACATTGTCGCATGTTTTTTCACTGCGTGAGAATACGTGTTAAGCTGTAATGCTGGCTGAGCCTTTTCCAGTTGATTATTTTGTGTCTGTTCAGATCCAGACACTGCACAGTTGTTGTCTGATGTGTCTGTTGGCTTTGCAACACTTCCCAGGCCAAGCTGAAAACAGTCTGACATTCATTAGGCATTCCTCAAGCTGCTGATTGAAGCTCTTGTCACTCATCAGTCAGCACTCCTTGTTTTATCTTGATCGATTAATCTGGTTTTGTAGGATGAGACAGGATTATATCTTAAGGTGAAGAAAACCGAAGTCCTGCTGTATTTTAAGCGAGGATGTTCTCTTTAAATAACCATCTGAATCACATTGCGTTGTTTAACTCAATGCCAAAATGTCCGGATACAAAATCTCTGAACAGACAGCAAAGTTGTTATGTTTTATTAATATAGTTTCCATATGTATGGTTGCTATAGTAGACCTTTCACTCTTAGAAGAAAAGGTTCAACAGAAAATCTTAAAGGGTTCTGTCGGGTGCTTCATATATTGAAACATTTAAGGTTTTAATTAAAATTGAATTAATTTGTCATTTCAATTAAATTGTAAGAATTAAGCAGCTTGTAAACATACTATAACCAGAAATTAGAATGAAATGATGTCATTGTTTAAGACATTTTTCCATATAAAGAATCTTTTCGGCATAAATGGTTCTTTAATATTTAGGGTACTTTATGGAAAAACCTTTTTCTTCTAATGTTGAGATTTTTATATATATATATATATACAAACAGGCAGTTTGCATATTGAGTGAAAAGCAAGATTATCATTGTTTAGAGAGAAATAATGAGGATAAAAAAGAAACTTCAAGCAATCAGATGTTTTATTTAATCAAATTCCTAACAGTTGGCCAGTGAGACCTTTAAATAAAACCTGAATGCTTTCAAAACTTGATCTTCGTGATGAGCCTTGAAGCAGCATGATGTCATGATGATGTCATGTGTGTGTTTTCTGGCAGGTGCGTCTGGTGATCAATGAGAAAGGGTTGCTGTGTGAAGAACGGGATGTCAGTATGCCTCTCACTGAGCACAAGGAGCCTTGGTTCATGCGGCTCAACCTAGGGGAGGAAGTACCAGTTTTCATCCACGGAGACACTATCGTCAGTGACTACAACCAAATCATTGATTATATAGAGACCAACTTTGTCGGAGGTATGGCTGGCAAACCACCGACTCATGACTGCAGAAAGATACCTTGCTTGTTAGTCCAAACCTGCTCCTGGAGGGCTATTAAGCAGTATTTAGATCCAACTTGACTCAACACACCTGCCTAGAGGTTTCTAGTACGCCTAGGTTGTGTCTGAAATCGCCTCATTTACCCTCATTCACTATTCCCTACATTACTCCACTAATATAGTTCACTTGAGGGAGTGAATGAAAACCAGTGAGTGAATTCGGACACTGAGTGTGCCGCTTTTGCATAGTTTGTGCTTGCTGTTTATTAATAATTTGAAACTTGGCAGACTGGCAGCTCCAGGAATAAGATGAAAAGATTAATCTTGAACTCCGTCATGGAAATGATCATGTTTAAATCTTATTGAAACAATTTAATAGTCAAATAAAAAATAAATTTATATCCGAATGACATTACGCTGTAGTCACATTGGACCAGCAGTTTGGAAAGTGAATGGATGGATGATTCAGCTGTGACATTCTTCTGGCCAGATGCAGGAATTAATTTGGCTCGAGACTCTCACAGTGCATTATGGGTATTCTCTAGCCGTTGAACGTACATCGGTTATACACTTGTTCAATCCCACGGCGAATTGTGGAATTGAATGAGTTCACTCGATAATGTCACTGTTTTTCAGACACCTGTCCTTTTTAATAGTGCCCTATTTAAGGGTATCAGGGGCGATTTTCAGCTGGTTCAGGTGTGTTTAATTGGGGTTGGAGCTGAACTCTACAGGAGAATGGCACTCCAGGAGCAGGATTGGACATCCCTGATCTATGGTATGCATTT
Organism: Rhodeus uyekii; assembly: GCA_037043235.1. Taxonomy (NCBI): domain Eukaryota; kingdom Metazoa; phylum Chordata; class Actinopteri; order Cypriniformes; family Acheilognathidae; genus Rhodeus; species Rhodeus uyekii. The sequence goes on from JAWRVZ010000027.1 coordinate 4,816,658, forward strand.
TATTTTTATTTAAATTTTTACTTTTTTTGCAGATTGACCGAAAATAGCACCCAATGGTAATTTTGTACCAAAAAAATGTTTTTTTTAATGATTATTTTAAGCATACTTTTTTTTCTAACTAAATTCAATTTTTTTTTATAGATTTAATATATAACTTAAATATATTTGTATGCTTTTGGAAACTCTACAATCTCAACTTGAGTATTCATTATCATTTATTCATTTAAAAAGAGCCCATCCTCAATGTTCTTCTTGTTCTTTCTATAGTATTACTATATTGATTTTTGAAAAACGTAAATCATAATTAAATGAACACAATAACATTACTATAAACAATTTGAAATAAATAAATATTTGAAGTTTAATGAGAAAAATCCATCACAGCATTCCATGGTAGCAATATTCACATTTTCTCAATTTATTGTAAAACTATATTAGATGAAGCTGATGTACGGAAATGCCTCTCCCTTCTTGCAGTGCAATTATATGTTGTCATATGTGTGTAGAAAGTCAGGCCTGTGTAAGCAATGCAAGCACAAAATCATTATCATCGTAGTGCACTACATTTTCTCTCACACAATTGCATGACTATGTGTCATTTTGAATGTCTGCACAGTTTGAGTGTGGGAGTGTTTTCTGATCCAAGATCGCTCACTCGAGTGAGAAGAGCTGAGTGTGATCGCTCAATCTCTCAATGATCTTTAAGAGATTTAAACAGGCAACTATATTTGACATTTTAGAGTGTCCAGACACAGATTAATTACCAATATTGCAGATTTACAATATGTTTCTCGATATCCTCTTGCTGTGAATAGTGTTAATGAGTTAATAAAAGTGTTAATTCACACGTTATGCTTCTGGCCAATCCAATTTACAATCGCCATCCGGCTTTATTTAAATTGAAGCTTGGCAGTGTGAACAAAGGGGATGCTAAGGGTACGTTTACACGACAACAATGCACTAAAAATGGAAGAGATAGTTTCTTTTTTTGCATATAGAAGACACCATAGTTAAAACGATCCCTGTTCACTTTATATATATATATATATATATATATATAATGTGTGTGTGTGTGTGTGTGTGTTTTAAAGGTATTAAATCCAAACTAAAATACATACACTGCAAGCATAATTGTGATCTCATTTCGAAAGAAGACACTTGGCAGTTTGTTGTCCTCAAGATATTAGACATTTGTAATCTTTATGACACAAAATTGTTATTGTTTAGAAACTTAATGCACCTAAAACCTCATGTTTATTATGTTCTATTTCAAATTTAAAGATGATATCTCTAAAACTTAAGACCATGCCATGTGATTTTATTTACATGTTCTATGCGTCCATTCAGTCTATTGTCTCTTTGTCTTGGGCTGTGCACACTGCAGGCAAAAGTGGCCCAGATCTTCCTCTCATACTGTATACTGTGCATTACTTAACAGAGTTGTCTTCCATGTGTTTATGCGGTTATGTCTTAAATGAACTTAAACAGTTGACAAAGAAAATGCATTGTTTTGGATCTGAGCAGCTCTCAAAGTGACAGTAGCCTAATATTCTCCTGCTTTACATTAGTCAAACAACAAAAGACAAAGAGACAATTCCTCACGCTGTTCTTTACTTACAATAGCTTTCATAATAACTTCTATAATTATTTTAGAATGACTTTTATAACTTAATTCGTAATGTGTATGTTATTCATAAAGTGTAGTGTTATCGTATCTTGTTCAGTTGTATTTATTTGTGCAATTGTTAATTTGTTCTTTTTTTAAATGCTAAGTTTTTACTTGTCTTTAATAATGCTTGAAATTTATATTAGTTAGGATGTTGATTTTCAGCTACAATTAAATGTTTTGCAATAAGACTTAAATAAGTGTGAATAAGAAGTGAATGAGTGAAGTTTTTTTTACTATTATTACCTTATTGGAATTAAATTAAAATGATATTCAACCCTATGTGTGTGTGTGTGTGTTCTTTGTTCTTTCAGACACAGTTGCACAGCTGATTCCGGATGAAGGCACTCCATTGAATGCAAGGGTACAGCAGTACCGTGAGCTGCTGGACGGACTGCCCATGGATGCTTACACACATGGATGCATCCTGCATCCTGAACTCACAATTGACTCCATGATCCCAAAGTACGCCACTGCTGAAATACGTAGTAAGTGATGCTACAATTCAGTGCAACATTATTTCTAGAGACACATTGCAAAGAATGACTTGTAATTTTTGAAATATGTCTGCTCTTTTAAAAAAAACGCATATATGGCATCAATTTGTTCATGAAGAGCCTTTAACATCCATGGATCTTTTCCATTGGACAAACGGTTCTTCATGGAGGGAAAAGGATATTTGGATTTTTCAAATTAGATTTAAAATCTTTAGATTTTATGTTATTAAAATGAGATATGGCACAGAAGCCTTATTCTGAAATTGGAAAGGTACAGAAAATGAACAATGCGCTATACGGACAGATTTCACTTATCACGTAAAGATAGTAAGGAGAGATGACTGACAGGATGATGTCGGAGGATTTGGTGTACAACAGATCCTGAGCGTCATTGACAAATATTGTATGTTGTAAAATGTGTGGTCAGCACAGCTGCTCCCTATACACAGCATTACTTATAGTTGTCAGAATGTCGAAACCATTGAAATAAAGTGATAACCAAATCCCTTTTCGTAATCTTTATTTCTGTGTAGAAAACTAAATCTGATTCTTTACAAAACCTGCTTAGTCTGGGAAACCCTTATGTTTCAGATTTCACATTTTGAAGCAAATTATTGTCTGTAATGTGACTTCTTCGCACTAAAATGCTCTAAAGCTGGCCTGTTTATTCAGAGTTCATCGATATTCAATCCAGTGTAAACCCGCATTGCTCACGTATTATGTAATGTACCAGTACAGTGTAAATCAAGCCAAAGAGTTGATCCAGCCAATGTATTGCAGCACAATAAATTGTCATTGAAACCTAGCATTATTGCAAATAAATCTCTTTTATGGTTTATAACTTGGAAGGTGTACGTATGATAGGTATTGTTTATCACAATCACTTCTTTGATTCATGCCTAAATTCTTATTAAATCCCTTAATTACTTGTCAGGAACATTAACACTTTGCAGAAAATAGTTGTAGTTCACAGACAATTATTGTACACATAACTTATCACAAAGAAACAAGACCGGCTACAAGATCTGGATAGCTTTCTGTGGTTTTACAATGTAAATATTTAACCAAATGACAGCTCTCTTACTGACATAGACATTCTGGTTTAATTTCTCTCAGGACATTTGGCCAATGCAGCATCTGAACTGATGAAGCTCGACCACGAGGAACCACAACTAACAGAGCCATATCTCTCCAAGCAGAAAAAGCTCATGGTAAGCAAGCAGTTTTACATACGCAACATTTATGCATCACAATTTAAATGGATGCATGTATGTTCTCTTATCTTAAATAAATAATAATACTAGTCATATCTTAATCTGAAAATAAATGAATAGCTTGTCCTGGTCTTGAATACTTTTTTAGGCAAAGATCTTGGACCACGACAATGTGAACTACCTGAAAAAAATTCTTGGAGAGTTGGGAATGGTACTAGACCAAGTAGAGGCAGAGCTGGAAAAAAGAAAACTGGAATATCAAGGTGTGTTTTTTGTTTTAAAATGTTTATTTTATTTCAACAAATAAAATTAATAATAATAAAATAACCCTATAATAATCATCTTATCTATTAACATTATTTTAACCTTAAAGATCACATATAATATGACAACATTAATAAAAAAAAAAAAAAAAATATATAACAAAGTTAATTTCTTTTATTGCATTTTATTATTTAAAAAAACTAAGATTTTTAAAATTTATATTTATAGATTTTTCTTGGTGCATATTTTCATACTATTCCTGTAAATCATAAGATTTCACATTTGCTAGACGTTATTCATTTACAAAAGAAATATTAGCTTTAAGAACTGCTGTTTCTGATCTTACTTTTTCAAGAACATCTACAAGTTATCTTTCCTGTCTACACAGGTCAAAAATGTGAATTATGGCTTTGTGGACCTACTTTTACACTAGCCGATATTTGTCTTGGAGCCACATTGCACAGGCTCAAGTTCTTGGGACTCTCAAGGAAATATTGGGAGGACGGGAGCCGGCCGAACCTGCAGTCGTTTTTTGAGCGGGTGCAGAAGCGCTACGCTTTCCGCAAGGTGTTGGGGGACATCCACACGACCCTGCTCTCTGCGGTTCTACCCAATGCATTCCGAATGGTAAAAAAGAAGCCACCGTCCTTCTTTGGGGCGTCCTTCCTAATGGGCTCTCTTGGGGGGATGGGCTATTTTGCCTATTGGTTTTTAAAAAAGAAATACATGTAGTGAATGTGCTCTTGTAGTGTTTTGTGTCTGTGTATCTGTGTGATGTTCGAACTTTTCGGTAACACTGTTTTACGAGAGCAGGAAAATCAAGACAATATACAGAGGTTAACACTATTACTTACCTGGGTGAATACTTAAATAAATATATAATGAGAACATTCCAAGACTAGGAATTCTTCTTAACAGCACCTTCTCTGGTAATTGATGCCTTCATTTTATTTTGATTTTTTGATTTACTGGTTTATTTTATTTACATTAGGCTTGCACACTGCAAAACTATATTCTGTATAAAACACTACACATTCTGACATTTAGGAAACCTGTAGTCGATTATAAGGTATAGCACAACAGCCAAATAAACTTTAAGTGTGTTATAAACTTAAATCCCAAAATAAAGTTTATTAAAGGTGCAGTAAGCAGTTTCTGAGAAAGGCCCTGTCCTGCACACTTCATGTGCACTTGCGATTTTATGTATTTACAGTGGCCGCTGCATCCGTGTCTCCGTCAAGTCTATAAGATCGTAGGGTTTTCCATTTGCAGGTTTCAGAAGGGTTCTCGCGAACCTTTTTAGTCGATATGCCCCCTCGAAGCACACTTTTGCTGAGCCTCAAGCTCAACAGTAGACTTCTACCAGACAGTTCTAACGTTATTATAATGCATTATGTCAAACAACATGGACGTAAGGTTCCATTTGGGACAGGGCCAAACACTGTTGACATCTGAATTCAACCAACTCCATTCATTGCTCCGCCGCCTAGAGGATGTTAGCACACACACCTCCCATGACGAAAACGGCGGTTTGAATCCTGGTTGGGGTGGGTTGAGTAGAAACAGACGTGCTGTGGTGCCGTGACCCGGATGGGAGTGAGGTTTAGGGGGGTTTAGTGTAACAGAGGCCAGTTAGTGAGAGCTGTGCAAGTTGCAAGTTGTGCTGATGCAATCTTTAGCATCCTTGTTAGCACACACACCTCCCATGCCGGAAACAAGTTTGAATCCTGGTTGAGGTGGGTTGAGTAGAAACAGAGGTGCCGTGACCTGGATGAAAGTGAGGTTTAGTGTAACAGAGGCCAGTTAGTGAGAGCTGTGCAAGTTCCCCTAATCTCAAAAGTTGCACTATTGATTGACCCTAGAGGCTGCGGTATTTAGCGTCGTCTTTAGCATGCCTACCTCCCATGCCATAGACGCCGGTTTGAGTCCCGCTCACAGTAGTTACACACGCTTACAGACGCTAAAATAATGCTTTGCGAAAAAAATAAAGCAAAGATGACGAATGAGCAACAAAGAAGAAAAAATGAACATACAGCACACAAGATGAGTATATACACAGGCAAGAGTTGGTTGTTAGTCACTAGAAGCACAATAGCTCCAGACAAAGACAGCATATCTTGATTCTGTGAAACATAGTAAAACATGTTACTCACATATGGAGCAGAAACAAGGCAACCTTGTCCGTTTTCAGGCCTTCCCACTAAAGTCTCTCCCGTGCTGAATATTAATGTGAGTCCTAAAGCTCTTAACCCTTCTTTTCCCGCTGATATGGCTTTGACCTTTTCTTATTTGTAATGTCTCACAGCCATCTCCCTTTCTAGTCTTTCTTCAAATCTCACTGTTGCTCACTCTTTCTTCTCCCATGAGTTGTATGCCTCTATTTCTAGTTGGCTACAAGTGTGTTGTGGTACTCAGTCTGATCCACTTTCAACAGCATTTCTCAGAATCGCTTACTGCACCGATAAGATCCCTGAATTTTGAATAAATCATATTTTTTGTATTATCGGTTTCCAAACACTTTGCAGTTACGAGACTATTCTGCAATTCAGTAATTCACTTTTTAGTGCACATTTACATGTGAAAAAAAAACACTAAAGAGAACAGAATGTGTTCCTCATACAAGACTGCCAATCTAAGCATTTTCTTGCCTATGAAATTGTTTTTTCTAATAATCACTAGCAAAATTTCTCAAAAGTCTACTAAACCACAAGATGAGTAAAGTGTCTTTCTTGGAGTGCAGGTGGTGCAGAAATGTGAATGTGAAGTGCCAGTTCTGAGTGTAAAACATACTGGGATATTTGGTATGAAAACAAACACACCGTTATATTCAGTAGAAAAACTAGGCTTATAATAAGATTCAAATGGCCATTAAAACTAGTATGTATATCCATTTTTACGCATGCAACTGTTTGATGCAATGGGTTTATAACCAAAGACAATGACAGTTTTTTTTTCTTTGTAAGTTTTCAGTAATGCTCAGAAAAAAGAAGTTTGTGTACATTCTTCTTATGTCATCTTAATTTTACTTACAAAAAACTGTGAAAACACCATTAAATGTTTGCCAGCAAACACAAGAATATAACTAAATTATATACATTATATGAGAGTTCTATATCACCTAACACACAAGCCATATACAACTGTGCAGATGTATTAATACTCTTATTATTATTTCATTTTATGAACTGCTGTTAGTCATTTTCAATTCTATAACTACAACAAATGTACAGTACGTCTGAGATTAATTTCTCAACACCTTGAATTTCACATAGAAATAAACTTAATCTGGAATGTTGGCTATAAACTGCAATAAGTGGCGATCCCTACTCTAAAATGGACTGACTGGAAGTTACATTAATACATGAAAAATATATTGATGTCTGTGGTCATTAAACTTCACAATAGATTATTTTATTTTGTAATTTTTATTTTTATATTTTTTAAATATGCATTTATTTACAGTTACAGTGCTTTCTAAGATGTCTGTTCATGAGCCTTAATCTGTTCAGTTGCCATCGATTTCAATAAATGAAAATGCTTACCTTATCACCTTCGTATTGTGTGTGTGCAGTACAAGCTAGATATAAAATAGATCTCATTTCTCATATCTGGTGAATAAATAAAACAAATGCCTATTTTTTTACAAAGAAAATTGGACTGCAGCAATTCTGTAGCTCAAACAGTAGAGTTATCAATGCCACGGTTTGTGGAATTAATTGCAAAATATTTGTACTCTACCTTGAATGCATTAATGCTTAAAAGCCATATATTTATATTATATTTATGCATTTGGCAGACCCTTTTATCCAAAGCGACTTACATTGCATTCAAGGAACACATTGAATCAGTTCTCGCTTTCCCTGGGATTGAACCCATGACCTTGGCGTTGCAAGCACAAATGCACTACTTATTAGTCTTTTTAATAAAACCACACTTAATTTATTTGTTATTCATTTTCTAATTCAAGTTAAGTTTAAATTCCCAAGAAATATATGAATTTAAAAAACCTGGTATCACTTTTGCCATTTTTTTATAAAAAAATTATATAAACAAAGTATGAAGATTATCAGATTTTAAGATGTTTATTTGTTCTATTAACATTGCAATCAGAAGGGGGGAAAATAAAACCAAGTACTTTCTGATTTGTTTTACCCATAAATACATTTGCTTAACTAAGACAGCATTCATAAAGAAAACAAAGCATACAAAAAGAACCCCGTCCTTATATTGAAATCCAGTGTCCGTCTTTCTACAACTCAGATTTCTCCCTCTAATTTGGTCCCCTCTAGCCTGAGGTCTGCATCATTCCTGCCCACAGCGAAAAGGCTGATGACAGCAAGCAGAGCGGCCAGCATCATCCCGGCGCAGCCTGCAAACATGTGTCTGGTGCCACTGCCAGCCTCACCCGCACCAGCGCCCGACACCTCCCCGTGAAGAGCCAGCAGTCCCAGGCAAGCCAGGAGGTGAAGAGGCAAACGAAACCAGGCCAGCACAGCCGCTCTGCGTTCCATGGGAACCACACGACCCTGGAGAAAACTTACTGCTGGGAAATAAAGCCCGCAGGCTAGTTCGAGCAGAAGGAAGGCAAGAAGAGATTCCCGCGGCCGGGGTTGGCCAGGCACAGTGGAAAAGGTCAGCATGAAGAAAGAGAAGAAAGCTAGTAGAACGGCTAAGCAGAGCAGGTGACCGGGTTGGAGTCGATACGGGGCTGATGTGGCCAGCCGGAAAAGCGTGGAGCCGGCCAAGCTGGCCGCCATCAGACTGGAGAAAATGATTCCTAGCGGTGGGCCGTGTGGATCCAGCACAGGAGTCCAAAGAAAAATAAATATATAGAGAACGCTTTCAAAAAGTGCCTGAACGCCACCCAAAAGCATAACGCGGCGGTCCGCCAACAAGCAGCGGAGGCCGTCCACACAGCCACGCCAGAAACGGGCCCGTGTTGACATCTGCAACTTGGGGGCGTTTAGAGGGTTGAGAAGAGGGGCGTTCTTATCTCCGTGTACGGCCTCCTGTTTGTCCTCATGACCCCATTCGGAGAGCACAAACCAGGCACAGCCGGCAAGGCTTGGGATCGCCAAAAGAAACGGAGCGACCGGTCCCAGCCCAAGCCATTCGGCAAACAAATTCGCCATCAGCCCGGCGCCAACTGCCAGTCCGTGATTCCAATTTGCAACTTTACCAAAAGTAACGGGGATCCATTCTTTGGGAAAATCATGGACGTCAACGTGACCGTGCACATACCAGGCCTCAAACGAGGTGGTGAGCAAAGAGGTGGACAGGCCTCCTAAAATACGTCCTAGTATGAGCACAAAATAGTCTTGTGACAGCTTGGTAATGCAGCAGATGGAATAGGCCAGGCAGAAGAGGAGACACGTCTGTCTTCGCCCCAAAAACTGTGGCAGCCAGCCGGCCACCGGGGCAAATAGCACGCAGGAAGCCAGACCGAATACATATAGGATGGCGATCTGAGACTCCAGAAAGTTGTAATGTCGGTACAGTTTATAAAGGTATGGTCCCTGCAGCCAGTCCGCCCAGAGGGCCAGGAGATACGCCTTCAGAAAGAGCTTCTGAAAACGCTTGAACGCTGGATTGGCGACGGCCGTCTGTGTGGCCTGGATTGAGGTGAGACGACGGGCTGCGATCTCTAAAGCCACGCACAGTCCTGCCAAAACTATAAATGCCAGGTATGCCGTCACAAACATGTTGCACAAATGATTTCAGGTGACTGGAGAAATCCAAAATAATCTTAGATCATCCTCCTCCTACAGCTCTTGGTCCAGTGAAATTGATGGTTCATCTGAGGAAAGGGAAAAAATAGAAATGGTGTAAAGAATCCATAACAGACCACACGTGTTAATAACAAATGTTTTGTACCAAACAATTTCTTACCAAAAATGACATTCTTCATTGTGTGATTTCCAAAAACTATCATTTCAACCCACTGGAGAAACCATCATTTCAGAGGGTCAGCTTGACTTCAGAAATAATAATTGACTACATTAGAAGTTTATTTGAATTATTATAGTAGTTTATTATCATTATTTGAATACATTAGATAGATATATAGATATATAGATAGATAGAACTTGACTTGTTGACTTAGTTTCAAACATCCATAACTGTTTGGTTAAAAAAAAAACTTAAATACACCTACCTTACTCTTAACATTGTCCGAAAGTCTTCGCTGAATTTGGGAGATAAAATACCTTTTCTATGGCATGATATCAAATGATTTTACAGCATAAATGTCTACAATATTTCCCTATCTGCTGTACAATATCCGTGCATGTTTCCGGGTTCCTTAAACGTAATGACGCAAAATACAGGAAGGACGCCTGTGCGTAGCTGATGAATATTCATTACGTATTACGGCGTTCAACCCAGAAGCGCTCTCTGATTGGTTACAAAACGGTAACTATTAGCAATGACGAAATAACTAGAGCTGGGGCATATTCTTCGTACGTCGCTTACTACATCCAAGATCAGTTGACACATCCGGGATGAGATAATCGCGCTAACTATGAGCTGGATTATTCGGTTCTTCGAACGCACCTGTTCTTGACGATTAGTATAGCTGGATTGAGTTATCTGAGATCATTGCGCGTTCATGTGCTGGTTTAAAAGGGGATATGTATCGATAGTAGAAACACTGATCAGCAACATTTTGATTGGTCAGCGAGCATGCTGAAAGAGCGCGCACAGTATTTCTCGGCGGCGCGTCGCTGAATTTCAGTGTTCAATTAAAACACAAAGCAACACTTTAAAGGCTTCAAAAGCCAGGAGAGAGGGCTGGCAAAAAGTTGCCGACAAATTACATTTGTGAGTTGCCTAGTGATCGTGTGTGTAATTATATTGTCTTATATTAATTGTATTTTATAATCCTCTTTTAGAGCCACCGCAGGACCCACTAGAACTTGGCAACAAGTAAAAGTAAAATGCAAAAATATTCTACAAAATGGTATCTTTACTACTTGCGCTGTTCTGCAAAAAAAAAAAAGTTAATTCATGAAATAGAATTGCAAGAACTAATAAAGCAAAAAGTCCGACTTGAGATTTAATTGCTTCAAAAGGAACTTCAAAGTTAGTCAAATACACTAATAAACACACTGTACTATTGATGACCTTGCATGATTTATTTATTTCATTCCACAGGCAAGAGACGATCAGCTGGATTTTTAAAAATTAAACTAAACTGTGTGCAAAGTTCCCTCTTTTCAAAAATGATGCTGGACAGTTCTGTCCCGTGCAGCTCCAACACTAGACTGGTCAAGTGCACTGGCTGGAGATCATCATCAGCTGTATTTCCACCACAGGGTCCTCTGCTTTCTGATGGTGGCAATGTGTGTGCAGTCTATGGCACCAATCACATTAGGGTGATATTTACTGGCATGGTCATGATTTCATAATCTCCATAATCAATTATAATGTACCTGTAATAGCGAAAAAGCTCTCTTAAACAACTTGGGGTCTTAAGTGGTTTGTAAAAACCACAAAAAACACCGTAAAGATTGCTTGAGTGCCAGGAAAACTTTGCGAATGACACGACAGACAGCACTTTCACAAAGTTCTCTGCATCTCTAACAGGAACGTGCCACTCGCAAAGTAGCGCAAGGCAATACACACAGTTTGAGCTGTTGTTAACGCCCGACTAATTGTATCTAAATTAACTAGATACATTATACCCTCACGTGAAAAACTATAGTTTATATTTATATATATAGCTATATATATATATTTTTTTTTTTATTTATTTATTTATTTTTATTATAATTCTATTAAATATATTATATTGAACCTTCAGCAACAGTTTGCTCTCGTAAAAACGGACAGGACAAAATTCCCATATCACTTCCGCTTATAAAGCCGTGATCTAATCCTGCCATCATGAAGTAAGCCTGCTCCCTAGCAGGTTCAATTCAACGGACCTGTTACTATGACAACCAGTCCCGGATGAGCGTCGAAGAACCGAACAATCCAAGATCATGCGAAATCGCCAACAATCTAATCCAGCTAAGCGAGTTAGCGAGGTACGAAGAATATGCCCCTGAACTGTTAAAGATTGACAAACATTATGAATATTAATTAGCGTATGGAATCGGACGCTCCATCAAGCTTTCCAAGCAACGTTGGATTAAACGTGACTGAAACGTAAGCATTAACCATAATAATATTCATAAATTGAAATGTCATATCGCTACTGCAAATGGCCACAAGATTTCGCTATAACACCGGTTAACATGTAAAGAAATGTCTTGAATAATTTTATGGATGAATTTTATATCGGATGGCGCTCATATTAACTAAATACAATACAATATCACTAAAATATGATAGCTTCTACAAATACGTTTTTAAAGCGTTAAGAATAAAAGTATGCATGTGTTTTAACTGATCCCGTCAAAAATAAAGACTAAATAGCTTATGTTTTTCCAGTGTCCTTTTTTCCAGAATTAAAGTGGATTAACTGAGTCAGTTTGACAACCAAAACGTGACTGACAGTTTCAGGCCAGTTATTTCTACATCGCTCCGAAAAGCTCCTAACATGAAGTCTATTGAGGAAATACATGAGAATGGTGTTACTTTGTCTTTACAAAGCAATAATCATGCATTGATGCTGCAATATATTACAGCAGGCAAATCTCACCTGGACTGTATTTATTTGATCAAATTCTAATAAAATATAATATATTATTGCTCTTTAAAGTAACTATTTTTCTAATTCAATATATTTTAAATGTAATTTATTCTTGTGATGTAAGGCTGAATTTTTTGCATCATTACTCCATTTCTTCAGTGTCACATGATCCTTCACAAATCATTCTAATATGATGATTTGCTGCTCAAGAAACATTTCTTATTATTATCAATGTTGAAAACAGTTTTTGCTGCTTGTGTGTGTGTGTGTGTGTGTGTGTGTGTGTGTGTGTGTGTGTGTGTGTGTGTGTGTGTGTGTGTGTGTGTGTGTACTGTGACATATTTAGTCCAGTTTATACTTTTCTTCATCACAGATGCATTAAAAAGAGACATTAAAGACATTTATAATGTTACAAAAGATTTCTGTTTTTAAATAAATGCTGTTAAAAAAAGGTATCATGGCTTCCACAAAATATTAAGCTATACTATTTTTTTAACAATAGTAAGTATTATTTTGCACCAATACAATTGCTATTTGCTTTTCTTCATCAAAGATGCATTAAAAAGAGATATTAAAGACATTTATAATGTTACAAAAGATTTCTGTTTTTAAATAAATGCTGTTCATTGACCAAAAAAAAAGGTATGTTATTTTTTTAAACAATATTAAGAATAATTTAGAAGCAATAAAATTGCTGTTTGTTTTTGTTTTTTGCTGTTTTACTGTATTTTTAACTAAATTTCACAGTTAGTGTGTGTGGAGTGTGTGTGTGTGTGTGTGTGTGTGTGAATGGATTAAAAAACAATATAAACAGACAACCTCATAATAGATAATCTTGTATTTATATCGGTTCTACAGAAGAAAACAATTTACAAAATATACATTACCATATGGTTCAATAACATTACTTTATCAGCCATAATAAAAATCAAGTCAACTGATCAAATCAACCATATGGCAGTTCAAAATTCCTTCTTGACATGCTTTGTGATCGCAGTAAATGTTGTACAGATACTGTGCTGGTGCCAGAAATTCAGCCGCTCTTTCTCACAACACACAGATGAACAGTCCATTGCTTACAAGACACCAAATGCCCCGTCTCAGTCAAACACACGCCTGCGTGTCGCTCATTCTCTGAACTGGCAGTTGAATCAGTGGAACTGTGCAGTATTTTCAGTAAGAAAACATCAAAACTTAACATGCATAGGAGAAAATGCTGGTTTTGTATCCCTAAATTCAGATATATTCTTAAAGGAGAATGTGTGGAAATACTTTGACATACTGTATTCGGCTGGATGATAATAATAAAAAAGCAAACAAACAAATATAACAGTTTTATCTCATCTTAAAAGTGACATGACATTTAAAATCAGTTTCATTTATTTCTTTATTTTCTTAAGAAACTTAAATGGTTGTTTTAAATAGTAAATCTCCTGTAATTAACTGTTACACACTAACGCAGGTGATGCTTGTATTCTCTATAGTCTCAAACTAAGGTTTTCATGTGATGCAACTGTATAGGTGATCATTATGGATTATGTACATGATATTTCTGTCCCTTTCTCAAACACACAGGCACATACACTGACACAATTGGCTGTAAATGGTCCCTAAAATTACCCTTCTACTGTATACGTGGTGTACTGTGTTTCACTTTGCAGACAGTACAGAGGAATGACCCGTTTTCTTAGTCTTCAAAAGTTCTGTGGTAAGCTTATTTATGATGATATGACTGGCGAAACTTCCCCTCGGATAAATATAATCAACATTGTTCTCGAGGCGAGCTGAACAGAAGGGCAATGCATGTATGAAAATGATCCGTGAAAGCTTAAATGAAGATATAGTCTTGTTTAGAGCTTGCTGAGAGCCATCTGTTCATTGCGTTCCTCATTAACACGCATCATAACGAATGGTTCCTATGGGAGCGTGCTCAACGTCTCTCCCTAAAGTGAGCAGTCTTTCTTTAACCAGGAAAGGTGATCTCTGATTGGCCAGTCGTGGCCTTTGATTGAGTTTCGGCTGCAGCGAGCGATGGTTCAGGGATCGATACGGAAGGCCAGCAGCTTGTCGGAGTGAAGGTTGTTGAGGGTGCACAGGTCTGGCAGACGCAGGAGCAGTTTGGGAAAGAGAGAGCTGTCGTCGGGACGGCGACGGGTGACTAAGGTGCGCAGCGCTCGGATGAGTCCTTCCTGTAACTGTTCCACAGCCACAAAATCCGAAATGCCAGAGCAATCTGTGGATAAATGAAAAAAAAATTAAATAAATAGATATTTTAAATAAATTTTACATTTATATACATAAATTGGAGAGGTTCACAATTCTCAATTAAATATACAATATTTAACAACACTGATAGATAAATAAATACTGATAAATAATAAATAAATACTGATACATTTTAATCAGTATTGTTAAATATTGAATATTTAATTGTGTGTATTTAATTAATATATATATTAATTTCACTATTTTATATTTAGATGATCTCTTCCATTATGAAACATCTTTAAAATGTATTTTTTGTACATTATAATGCTGCAATACCTACATTTTAGCATTTCAAATTATTGATTTATTGTTTTTTGTAGTGTTTTATTTGTTATTTAAAACAAATGTATTTTAATTTTTATTTAATTTTTTTGTATAATCCATACAATGAAAGTCAATGGGGTTCACAATTGTTCTGGAACAAATATTTAATTTTTTGTTCTGCTTAAGAAAGAAATGTATACCAGTTTGGAACTAAATAAAAATTGTGTTTTAACAATGATATTTAAAAACAATTATTTCGACTATTTATCTGACCTTTATCAGTTATAGGCTAGAGCATAAATAATATTACTTAATATTTACTATTCATCGCTTTTACAAGTAATTAGTTCAAATTGCTAACACTAATCATGAGCAGTAATTATCTCTCTCTCTCTCTCTCTCTCTCTCTCTCTCTCTCTCTCTCAGAGGCCTGTCAACTGAACACATGCTACAGTGAATATCACTAATTAACTAATGCACCTGATTCCTGTTTTGCTCTTACCTGCAGAGACCAGCACCACAGCCATGAAGAGTGCCATCTCATCTGACTCCAGGCCCAGAGAGCTCAGCTTGGAACTGAACTCAAACATGCCATTCAGCAAGGATCCCATTCCCAGACCCCTAAGGGTGCCCAGTGGGTAAGTTTGCCCATTCAGGAAAGTCACTGATCTTTCCTTGTGGTTGAACAGCGAGCAAAACCTCACCATAAGCACCTGCAAAAAGCAACAAGATAAGATGGAGGTGAAAAATTGACCCATTTTCACTCTCAGAAGTTAACATCCCTAAGGCTCTTAACACTACACCACTATCTACACACTGCTGTGTTTGTTTTGAGTTATCTGACATGTCAACCTTTGGCTTAACCAATGCCATGAGTTTGAATTAGGGTGAATTGGGAAATCTGTTTGGGTAGTGCTTCTTTAATAACATTAAACGGGATGTCAAATATCAGCAGAACTGCAAGGGTTATGTAATCAGTACCTGGAAAGTGCCTGCTTTGAGCAACATGACTTGATCGTGTTGGCAGAGCTCCTGGAAGCCTGGAATGCCCTTTGCGAATTCGACCACTTCACGTACAGCCGGCGTGAAGCACTGCGAGAAAGACTCCCACACCTGCTGACTGGAGACACCGGGTGCTGACACAGGGCACGCGTTCAGCGGACAGGCCTATGAGAGACACAGCAAATAACGCTTTTATTAGCCCATATGCTTCATTTATTGGTCTATTCTTGTAGTTTGATCTTAAATTATCCTTATCAATAAATATGAATGATTACAATAACCTGGAGTACGTAATCAGATTCCAAAAGTTCAATATTTGTAATTAGACAAGTATACAAATTTGTGAATTTGTGTGTGTGTGTATTTTAATTTTAATTTAACATGATTTAAAGGGATAGTTCACCCAAAAATGAAAAGTAACCAAACAGTTGATGGGCCCCATTGACTTAAAAAATACTATGGAAGTCAATAGATCCCATCAACTTGTTACTGACATTCTTCAAAATATCTTCTTTTGCTTTCATACAGGTTTGGAATAACTTCAGGGTGAGTAAATGATGACAGAATTTTCTTTTTTTGGGTAAACTATTACATAGCTTTTGATCAATTTATGAACCCCCTTTAGATCCTTCACAAACCCAGTTTGGGAAACTCTGACATAATGTAACGTTTAATGCACTTTATGGTGTTGATAACAAAAAATAGCATTCTTTGAATACTCTTTCTCTTCGTATTTTTATATCAATATGGGACAGGATTAAACTATTCAAATCCATTTGTTAAACAAATTAGGTCAAAAGTCAGATAATATTACCGTAATATTAAATGTAATTGATTAATGATGAAATTGTATTCAATAATGGGCTACAATGTGTAAGAACTCTACCAAGTAATGTATGTATCTCAAAACACTCCTCACCAGCACTTTGGAGCCCGCAGCCAACTTAAACGGACACGAGGCCAAGCTTTGGGACTCGCCGGCCATGTAGTTGTTGAAATCGGCGTGAGTGGGTTGTGAGGGCAGGCTGACGTTAGACCGGGAGTGATTTTGGCTGAATGAAGGAGCGTAGCTGTACTGACTGTTGTTCCCCAACGAGACCGGGCATTTTCTGTCGCTGGAAGCAACTGGGCAGCGAGGCGAGGCCGAGAAGCTTTCATGGGTAGATGCGTGGTACCCTGCAGGAGCGTAGCTGCTGTCCTGAGAAGGGTTGCTTTGAAAGGTGCTGGTTCGGCCGTTGGTGTTCATGTTGCCCGCACGCTTGTTTAGGTGGTCCTGCGTATTTGTGAAGATGTCCTGGTAGGCTCGGGATAAGGCACCGATGGCCTCTTTGGATTGGTTCTCGCTGGGGCTGTGAGGAGGCTCGCGGGGGGGAGAGGTTTCCATGCCCATGCTGGACGATTCGTTGAGGCTGTTCATGTAGCTTTGCATCTCGTCCAAAAGCCTCTGCTTCTCTCGTTTAGGGATGCGGCCGAAACGCACAGCTAGGGGTCAGAGAGAAACAAAAGGGTTAAAGATAATGTTTTCTTAATATATTTATTTGCCATTATTGTGCCTACTTCATCGGTGTGCCTGTTGTTTTAAAGAATAAAATATTTGAATTGTTTTGGATCCTGGAAGTTTTACACAAAATTAAGTCTGTCTATCTGTCATTATTTACCGTGTAGTTCAAACAAAAAAGAAGTTATTTTGGAGTTTTTGTTCATACAGTGAACGCTAGTGGGGTCAAAAACAACACTGAACCCTGTCTTTCATTGTATGTAAAAAATAAAATAAAAAATACTTAATTTAAGTCAGGTTGAGTAAATAATGACAGAATTTTAATTTGTATTGTGAATTTTCACTTCGTGTTGTCTTCATACTTAAAATTAAATAAAAGTCTGGTATGTATTAAAGACAATTCATCTGAAATCGAGTAGTCAATACAAAATATTGTGAAACTACTGAATTTACTATGCAAATAACTGATAAACCAGGGCATCAAGAAATCCTGCTGATCAGTAATCAAAATGTCCATGAACCATTTTTTTTAATAATAAAGGGCATAGCGCTATCAGAAATAACCTAGTGGGAAAAAATAAATTGCTTTGGAAGTTTTTAACCACTGTGTAAGAGACAACTTGCTATGCCGCTATAACGGCATGCTGAGTCTTTGCTCAATGCAGTGTAAAATATGGATGAACATTAAAAACGTCAGTGTTGTTTTCGATGCTTCCACATCTTTTGCAAGCCCCTCACTCATTTCTCCATCACCACCCCTCCTCTAAGAAAATCTGTCAGCTGTTGAGTCTAAAAATAACACCAATGCTACCATATGTTAACCCCCCCCCCCCCCCCCCCCCCCCACTCCCACTCTTTATCTCTCTACCTCCCCTTCTGATCTTCATCCCTATAGTACTATCACTCCTCTCTGAAGCTGTAAGTAGGGCAGTGGGTCAGGCAGAACTTGATGACAATGCCACAGTAATTGGGAGAGAAACTAATGACTGTGATAAGGAAATGAGGGGAAGAGAGGAGAGGAGAGGAGAGGAGAGGAGAAAAGAGAATAATATGCCATTTTACAGATTGAGGTGACAATAGATGTAAGGGTTTGTGGTACATAATGCGTTTACCAGATGCAAGAAGGATGCTCCATATATTATATATGCCTCACAACACCTGTATATGAGAAAATGAGCCAAGAATGTTGCATGCATTGCCCTTAATAAATGGGGTTTTACACCACTCAAAATTGAACTGAAAGTGCCTTTAAAACTGCAATTAAATTTCAGCTCTATCTGAATTGGGGTAGCGAACAGGTTGCATAACTGCACTTCAAATTTGACAGCAAGGAAGTAAAATTAAAATGAATTGAAATGAAATGAAATTCAAAGACTAATTTGAACTACAACAGCAAAAAATGTTGGTTTGGACAAAGTCTTATTTTAAAGGTATTTCAAAATTCAGTAAATTCCTCTTCCTGTGATTCCAATTCAGCTTCCCGTAGGGTGTGGCTAATTCAAATTCCAACATACCCATTCTGATTTCGGTTAAAACATGTTGGTATGAATCTGATATCAAGACTACAAAGGTTCATCCTGTGCAACACAGTGTGTGACACATATAGCTCCACAGCACTGCACTGATTACTTGTGTGCGCAACGGCAAGATCATAGAGGAAGCGAAACCATGCCAGCCCATCGTGTCAAACCAAACATCTGTTTGTATCACTCAACCAAAATTAAACAACTGACTAAAGTGAAATCAGGGCGTTTGCTTTATTGTGGTATTTGAGGCAGTTAAAAGAGGTTTTCCTGTTTGTGCATGAGAACCCGTCAGAGAAACAGGTTTCTAGGTTGTGGGCACTAGCACTCTAACACTTTCAGAAACCATGGTTAAAATGACTGTTTACCTCCGTCACTTTGCACCCAATGGACTCATTTCTGTTGGTGCCCTCTTAGAACAACATCCAGGGCAATTCGCTACCAACACTTTCGCACACATTCGCTGGTAAACACCACGTGAAATGCTGCTGAGAACCTGACAGAAGTCAAACCCAGCTTAAATAGGTCACAATGCATGAGTATAACATGGGTGTCAGTTTCTTTTGCCAAATTTCCTATCGGATTTATTTTTCATTCCAGTGCTATTTGAGGTTTAATCACTTCTGAAGGCAAACGTATAAGGCATTGTTCTTCCGAAGAGTTCAGATGTGCGGCTTTTTCTGCATCCCTTGCTTAATTTTTGCTGCAGAACAACATTAATTGCTGAGGATGTTATAAGGGCATGAGCGTGGTAATCAAGTCGCCCGTGTTCCAATTTCTCAAAATAATTCCTGTATTTGCTGCAGTTTTCCAGATGACAGATAGCTTCAGGGACTGCGTGACTACATCCCTCATAAATCATTGTCTCTAGGAGGGATTGGGAGGCAGAGCTTAGGGAACGTGTGAGGGGGAAGGGTAAACCGATGGAGAGAAGGAGGCGAGAAAAAGGAGGGACCACAAAGGGCAAAGCTAGAGATGGAAACGAGTGCACAGCCAAAGTAAAAGAAACTTGCTCTCTTGAAAATTACCAATGGTGCAAGTCTATAAGAGGAAAGTAGGTTGAAGGGGCGGGTGTGGTGCTGGCCTGAAGAATGAGATGAAAGTACGACTTTTCACTATTTGTCATATGGAAGTGACCTGATCAAATTCTCACCGTCACGGGACATGCCAACAGATAGGCATTTTTTGAAGCGGCAGTGCTGGCAACGGTTGCGGTTCATGCGCATTATCAGGCAGTTCTCGTTCTTCACACACATCTTGTAGTTAATGTTCTGCTGAATGCTACGGCGGAAAAAGCCCTGCAAAGAACAAAAGACATGCATTATGATAAACCCCAATGCTAGACTCATGTATGGTATGTTTATTTTATCAGAAGCTCGTTATGTCTTACCTTGCAGCCTTCACATGCATGGACACCATAGTGGAACCCTGATGCAATATCTCCACATACTTTACAAAGCAGCACCATGCCTCCAGTTTCTGCTCAGATAAAAATAGAAACATGGAGAGAATGGGGTCAGGACTTAAAAGAACACAAAGAAGGTGTCCTAAATATTAGGGACTCGTTATTCCTTTGTGAAAGAAGATGCTGACTGAGTGTGTTGCGGATACTAAAAAGTGAACCCACTTACTGGTAAATGTGCCAGTGAATCCACAAGGCCTTTTACCGGCGATGGGATGGGAGTAGCTGTGCGGGTTCGGGGCTGCCGTGGAGTTATTGTAGATTTCAGGGAATTGAAAGACCAGTTTTGGAGAAGGTGGTGTTCCAATACTTCCTTGCTGCTTGAGTGCCCCAATCTCAGTGAAGGTGACCTCCTCTGGTGAAGAGGGCTGGGAGTGAGAGGATGGAGACTGGGTTTGATAGCCACTAGAGGGGCTTCCTGGGCTTGGACAGGCACTGCCATTGGTACCAGCGTAGAGTATCACACTCCCTGTACAAACACAAAAGTATATGAAGCATTGACGGGAAAAAACTTAAAAATGGATCTTTAGTTCAATACATTTTGATTAAATACATTAATTTATACAATTAAAACACCTTGGCCCTAAACAAATGTTAAGATTAATTGTAGTTCTGTCATCACAACTCTCTCAAAAGATTTTGGCATGGAAATGAGTATGGCAATGTTAATGTCTTGGTGGAATAGATCTGCTAAGCTACTACTTTTATCGCTGCTTCTGCTAAAGAGCAAGTACAGAACTTGCCACAACCATACACATAACATAATCCAATGAGCAAGCAAGACACACTGCTGCTGTACAAGCATACATGAACCCATCACCCTCGTAGCAGATCCATACAGGTGGTCCAAAATCACGCCGCAAACTGCTTCTTGCCAGACAATAGGCAAGAATTTGAATATTGAGCAGCAAGCTCATTGGCTATGCAACGGGAACCAATAAGCTGTGCCCTACAGATAATGATTGCAAGCAGATTGGGTTGAGGACTTATGAGCCTGGGGCATCTAGAGTTTCACAACAGAACTTTGTATTTTTCTAGTATACTTTTCCAATTTCAGCTACTGATGTATTAAACCAAGAACCATCTATTTTGAATGTTCAGTTTGTAAAGATCTGAGAACCAATAGGTATAAAATGATAGTAAGGGCATTTCTAGTGAACAGAGGATTTGACTGATGGAGCACAAGGAAGTTACTCTAAAAGTGAATACTGGAAATATATTTATGGCTCGATTAGCATGACAAGTTTTATCCACAAATAAACTCACATGCTGGTTTAGTAAATAACAAATAGCATTCATTAATGCCAAGACAAATTTTTATTTGATTTCCAAATTAGCCAATGCAAAAACTTGAATTGGGACATTCTACGCATATAAAGATATTTCAGAAATGGTATGCAGTAATGAATGCAGCCAGTGGGTTTTTGACTCATTTGATTAATTTGTGAATCGACTCAACCCATTGACCGAAAGCTCTGGTTCAAAAGATGCTGACAACAACATGCCGTGCCTGTTTATTTGCTTTCTGTCAGGTAAATAGGGTCATTATATGCGTGATATTTCATAGAGGGAAAGAAAAAACCACTTACAGCACCTTTCAGAGGGAGGTGATGCATTGATCTAACAGACTGGGAGTGAGTGTGTTTCCCTCAGTCAGAACCATCTCACGCGCTAAAAATAGTGACAGCTGCACAGCAACATCTTGCAACGTTCCCCATTTGTTGAAAAAACCCAGGATGTGTTGTAAGGTTTGGTTTTAATAGGCACACGTATTTTAAATAAAACCATTGGCTTGTTTTTTTTTCATTCCCCTGTAGGTTTCTCTTTTTCTCCCTCTGGTTTTCTGCATCCTATCACATCCTCTCCGGTCATGCGCGCAGGATGAGTTGAGACACAGTCTCACGTGTTCACAAGCTCTCCCGCCTCTCCTCTCCAATAATAGCCCTGGCATAGTGCCCCAGCCAAACTGCACAACACCTGACCGCCGCCTCACATGGATTCCTGACACCGTTCCTGCCCAAACCAAATCCGCAGTCTCGTGTAAACAGCTACAACAATCGCGAGTCGTGAGCATCAAAAGCATACACAGGGGGCGCACCGGAGTATGCCATGTCAGCTCTGCAATGATATTACGGTTCCCACACAGATGCGTTCCCTGTGAGAGAGAGAGGAGTCACGTTTTGTTACAATGTGCACTGTGGCTTTCAATTTGACTTTTTAAATAACCAGAGGACACTGAGAATGCGATTTAGAATCACTCTGAGAATGCTCAAAATGTTTCGGGAATCACTCGCACCGTTATTTTTTAACGGTGTAGCCTCTGTAATGCAGTAGTGGTTTTCAACAGGTAAACTATTTTATCAACGATATTACCTTAAAAATAGTTCTTGCTTATGACAATAATGAAGTTGGGCTTACAACTTTCAGGTGGTTGCTTACTGTCAAGAGTCAAAATAGCCCAACCTCTATGATGTTCTGACAGATGTTCTCTGTACGAGGCACCTTTTCGGTCCACATTTAGGGGATTTTTTTTTTGTCTTTTTTTTTCAGACAAACCTGTCCTCAGCATCCTGCGTGATTTTAAGGTGTCATTCAGCAGTATGAGTTCCAAGGCAAATTGGGTACTTAGGTTTTTAATAACCTCTAACCTTGAATTAGAGGCACAGAGCACTAAAAGTATATATTGATTCAGTGTGAATCAATATGTGAATTTGAATTGAGTGTGAATTTAGTGCATTTAAATGGGATTGTTGACTCAAATTCTCTGAACATATACTTAAGCTCAAGTTGTTGCAAATGCATATGATATCTTTCTTGTGTGGAACACAAAATGAGTTATCTAAAAAAATGTTCAAGCTGCTTTTTGCCTGTAAAATGAACGTCAATATTGTTCTTGCTCCACTTTCCTTGTATGTTCCTGATTTCTAAATATCGCAACATGAGAGAGTAAATGATAACAATTAAATTTTTAGGTTTAAGCACTGTGTACAATTAAAAGACAATAGCGTAAATATTTCCTTAAGCAATTTTCCTTTTCCTCCTGTGTTTTATGGTGTACACATCATTTGGTAAACAAGTTCAAACTACCATCCACTATCTGCCCTGCTACTTTGTGTGTTTTTTGTCATGCTGCACTTAGTATTTATTTATGCTCAAGTGTTTTCGTGATCCCTCCACAGGCACGTGCAGCGGGACTTATTGATATACTAAAGCCCTGGATTTTACAGCCTTGTGATAGTGAACCTGACTACCTGAGCAATGCTACTCCTCAGCCCTACCCATGCCTTGTAACCCCTCCCACAAACACAGAAATCCTCCCACCTGAACACACATGAGGCCACAGAGTTTAAAGTGACATCAAGGACATGCCTCTAATGACACAAAAGCATAGTGTCTGAGGCGCAGCTGTTCTTAGCACCTAATTCAAATGATTGCAAAATGATCTAAAACTTTAATTATATTAATCTGAAATAGGTAGGTGAGCTATGATTTTCTTTGTCCTGGCCTTTATAAAAAGTAACCAGCTTGTAGTGTGAGAATCAGTGCAGCCGTTTCTACAAGCTAAATGAGGAGCCATGCACACGTCATTGGTCATTGGAAGCCTGTATAAATTGGGGTCAGTGGAAACACCAGCATTAATTGAAGAATCAGCAGGTCTCTGGCAGCTCTTTGCGAGCTTAGGCAAACCATGCAAACGCTAATCTCCTAGTGAGCAAAGACAAGCGTAGAAACGTGAGGATTTACTGGGACAATAATCTCCTCCCTGACCTAAAACACTGGCATTGTCTCCCTCCCTTGAGGAAAATAGTTGAAAAGCGTTTTGATTAGGAAAATGAGGGTTGGGGATGCAAGAAATCGGTACATATTCCAATTGTAAAAGTTCAGTTTTTATTAAGAAAAAAGCATGTGCTTTCACCTCCTAAAACACCTTCTTCTTCTTTTGCTTTGAAGCATGCCGTTTGTTTGCTATTGAAGGAGATGTGCTCACTTATATTATTATATATTTATTTAATACAGAAAGAACTGTCATTTTAAAGTGGGTCAAACGCACATGAATATGAACTAATTAAGACAAAGAGATTTAAAACTATATATAGACCGCTGGTTCATTATATATTTACAAAATATATTAAATGTATTTCTTAATGTTCATATATCCTTTAAATTTGCATATGAAGTATATTTTTGAGATTTGAGTCTATAGCTTGCTCTGATTGGATTATAGAAGCTGCTTTGAAACAATACTTATACAGTGCTATAAAAATATGTTTTAATTTAAATTAAAAAATTATAGGGCACAATATTTGTTTTCATTTCATATTTATTTCATTTTCAATAGGCTTACAGTTAGGATTTTGCACACGCTTTATTATTTAATATGTCTGTTATATTTCAGATAGATAATCAAAGTAAAAAGATAATCATATTTGAAGGTCCTAGGCGTAACAAATGTTTAAAAGCCTAACTATAAAGTCCTAAACTGCCCACAAAATCTCTCAAAGCGCACGGAAGATGTGCATTTGGCACAATGTAGAATGTTCTCATGCTGTCATGAAGCTGTTTATGCGAACAGCTCCAAAGAAAAAGTTGCATGAGGCGGGAAAACGTGATGAGGCGCTGCACTGACGGCATGAAATCGCTGACCCACTGACCAACCTCCCCCTTTGTAACTTACAATCTGCATCAAAACATAGAATCACTGAAAGAAGCGGTGGGGCGGGGGCGTAGAAATCACGCGCCGCACGCGGCTGAGAGAGCGCATGCACGTGAGGACGACGTAGGCGCGAGGGATGCATGAGTTCAGTGGGAAGATGCGCGCGCGCAAAGCTAAAAGCCTCACGCCTCTCTTATAAAATAGAGCAATCGGATACAATAGGCAATAGGTCATATCGAATGAGGGGAAGCTCGGTTATACCGCGTAAAATCGCGCCTGGAAACTCCAATTCACCTCGTATGAACCGTGATTTTTCCAAGTAAAACATGTTCCTGGATCAACATTACTGTCTGAAAATGTAGTCCAAACCCTATCCCTACCCTTAAACCTAAGTCTACCCATAAGTTCTCCCTAAAATCTGAGGGAAAGATGGTGAATAACACTGATGTAGTAGAAGTACCTAACCCTGGTTCTAAGACTAAAATTTGACAAACTTGTTCCTCAAATCTAATTGGTTGATTTAAATGTTTTTCCAGGATCAACAAAGATGTTGATTCAGGAACATGTTGTACTTTTGTGAGTACAGGCTGTATGTGTGATGAGCATTTAATCACTTAAATCTTCATTTTTAAAGCATCTGAAGTCAGTAGGTTAGTAAACCAAACTGTAATTGCTATAGTTCAACAGTTTTGCATAAGGGATAAAAAGTTGAGGTATATAATGGTGTACATGCTCTACTAGTCCTTTTGAAGATGAATGTCGATGCTATTTTTATCCGATATAAAAATGACTTTTGAAGGTCAGGTCAGTTTGAGTGGTATTTTTTACTTGAATGAAAGCAGTTTATTTTGGTGTTGCCATATTAAGATGTGAAAACATTTTATATAGCCTGCATTGTAATATCATATTTCAAGTTTCAAATATACTGTATAATAATGATTAAGGCCGATGAAGAGTGATTTTCTTTTTTAACAGTTTGTATAGGCTATGGATATACTGTATTTTCCGCACCATAAGGCGCACCGGATTATAAGGTGCACGGCCGATTTTTGAGAGAATTTATTTTAGCAGCGCCTTATAGTGGCGATACCAAACATCATATTGATTACTGGACATAAAACAGTATTTTTTTACTGCACAAATTCAGTATCTATCAGTCAAAATGATGATATTGTTGCATCCCTAATACAAATCCACGTGGGTTGGATCTAAACTCAAAGTCACATGTATGAGTTGATGTGTAGGCTAGTCCTTTATTTGTTAAACACAACAGAAAGTCTGTTTCCTTGTTTCCACTCAAAGGTCATGTGTTCAGATGTTATTAATGACTTTATGCACCATGTCATTCTGAATTGTGTTTGTTTTCGAGGCTTTCTGTCAAACGGAGAGGGTGCGCCAGGAAAACAATGTTTCCATCACCTGTTCTGGAACGTGACTGCAGCTTTTGTAAATGAATCAACCGAAAATTAACATTGAAGTGGACTTGGATGACATGTAATTGGCCCTTGGTAATAAACCACTACCCAAATCAGCTTAACCGGATAACCTCTTTGGATGAAAGCTGGTGCACACTCAAGTAAAATTAAATTATTACAAGCTTTATGAAATATTGCATTAGTACGCCATGTTCCTTAAGAGCTCACCAACATTCCCTGAGTGCTGGGACCGTGAAGGATGTCTTCTGACTTGTTTTGCTTTTCTATTTATATTACAGTTGCATAGGTTTTCTTTTGAATATTTTATGATTAATAGCCATACTCTAGTTTACACTAGAAAAGTGTGTTGATAAGCCGGAGCCAAGTTTGACAGCACTCTTATCTCTAGTTGGACCATCCACACGTGAGTTTGTTTTCAAAGCTTGCAGCAGGAAGTTGTCAGCACATGCGCGTGTTTCTGAGAGTAGAGTCCATGAAAGCAATCTCACCGGGTTTATGACAGTAGTAACAGCAGGTACTCTAAGTATGGTAATGTTTATCTCCATCGTTTATGTGATTCACACAGTAGAGTAGAGTGATACTATATATAGATGCACTTTGTAGTCTTTATGCTGCACTGATGAACCTGCCCAGGGCGATCATCAAAGCATGCCAATGTCTTCATGACATCTTAGATCATCTATTACAAACCAGTGTGTATCATTTACTGCATTCTGTAAAACACGCTCTCTATGAGTGCAGTTCATATGAAAGATGAAGTTTTAAAACCTTATCTGTTAACTGCATTATGCATCTAAGCAGTTTAATCAGACAAAATCGTAATTACACAGAATGAAAATATGCTTAATTATGAGCTAAGCATTTGCATGAATTGCCAGAATATTTACAGTGATCAAGTTCAAATGATTAAGCACAACTATGTCCGCAAAAATATATATACACAAATAAATAATTATTATATAGTTATATATTAGCAAATATAATAATATAAAACAATATAAATAATAATAATTATCCTTATCTGAGCTAAGCATACACTGAATTATATTCATGAAGTATAATATTTTATTTTAAATATTATCATCATCACCATTATTTTGTGGTGTTAAGCACAATTTGGCAGCAATACAACCAATGTTATTTTTTATTATTTATTTTCTAATAATAATAACACATTGTGTAATGTATTATTAATTATAATCATATTATTTATATTATTAATTATATTGTATTTATTATTTATCTGAGCTAAGCATGCACTGAATTATTTTCATGAAATTATAATTTTTTTATATTATTATCATTATTTTGTGGGATTAAGCACAATTCAAAAGCAAAAAAATGTTTTTTATTTTTATTTTTCCTATTTATAACAATAATAATAGATTTATATCAGCAAGAAGAAGAACAGGAACAAATGTATTACTTACCGGGACTGCTATCCATCCTTGATATGCTTTTCAAGATCCTATGTCTTCAGAATTCTTCTCTTCAAGAAAGTCTGTTTGTGTCAGTATGTTAAAGTCCGATGAAAGCAGGTTAAAAAGTCACGAAAGTGCCCGTGCACAGAGTCAGGAGTCCAAAGTAGGCAGTCAGTATCGCTCGCGCAGCGGAGCCGAATGGTCGGTAGAAAACACAGGCGGTCACAGGTGTGCAGATGCAGCTACCTGTACTCTGTTCTTGAGCTAGTATGAATGACGCAGTAGGTATGCCTAGTGATGAGGTCTCACGTCTGTCCACTCAATGCCATCAGCATCTCTGTGGGACTGTCAAACTCCACTTCCACTCCTAGCCAAGCACACACCCTTCCACACCCACATCAATCACGTTTTCAGGTGACCGGCAAATGTGACTGGATTTGGGGAAGCCGTCACCCTCTGTTGTACTCTTTGACGGGGTTTTATCTCACTCTAACGTGTCCCATGATCTCCTTGCTTTCTCTTTTCCTCCTGATCCTAGCCTGCATGTTCATTGGCGGGAGTGTAAGCGCCCGGGCTGAGCTGGATGCGCTTATTCGAGCGCGCTACGTGCTGGTAAAGCCGCGCTGCATGTGCCCTCTGCATGTGCGAGGAAAGCGCTGTCCTACTGACACACATTTTTGCAAAACACAGCGTGAGAGCAGGCGACATGAGAGGCACGCACATGTACTGCAGGCGGGGCTCTGCGTGACTGCTGCCGCGCGCTTCTTTTAAAATCTCTTCCAGCATGTGAATAATGCATTGAGTCATGACAGAAACAAGTGCATTTAAAAAACAACACTTGAGTTGCGCTATATAGGTCTATCATAAAATACAAAGATAACGTACACGATGTCAAAAGCATTGTTAACTTTTTAAACAAATACGAGCACTTGCCCCAGAAACATCCACTCTTATATGATCTAAACAAGTGAAACTATCTAGTTTTGTTGATTGTTGTTATTCTGCTTGAATCTGTGCCAGTGTGGTTTGCTTGTGTTCACTTGTTTACCCAACAGCTATTACAATAGGAGCATATGTGATTGATTAAAGGAAATTAAAGGGGCAAATGAAACAATATATACAACACCTGCCAGAGACCAATAAAACCTTGGGATCAAATGCTGTGACAATTTCCCTATGTGACAGCTAGGGTAGCCCTAATGTCTCTCTCTCTCTCTCTCTCTCTCTCTCTCTCTCTCTCTCTTTCTCTCCACATACACAGAACAAAAATGTATATTCTTCCCCCTTACACTAACCCTATCCCTAAATCTAGTGTGATTTTAATGTTTTTTCATGGGGACCAAAAATTTCAAGGATTTTGGATATTACAGTGTTTTTTGTTTTGTTTTTTTAGTATGATGATTATGCTGCTTTATTTAGAAACAGAGATTTGAGAATAATGATGTGTAATTCATTTCACGTTTAAATTGAAATAACGGCAAAACAGCGGCCTCTGGTGGTCAATGCACCTCACCTCAATCAATAACGTTTTATGTAGACTGTGGGAGTTTAAAATAATATTTGGCATACACATACAGAATATTTTGCAATATATTATCATATATTTATCATATAGTTGAAGAAACCTCGTACGTTCAATGCATGCTATCTTGCAAACTGAATTATGAACGTGTTTTTTAAACTTTAGATTTAGTTGGCAAATCACTTAATTTTTACAAAGCCTTACAAGATGCAGAAATAAGTCTACAATTTTCTAAACTAGTGTTGTGCTACTTGAACGGAGTTTTAATAATGCGAAATCCAAAATTACCATTGTTTACAATTAAAGTGCGTAGTAGTAGTAGTGATAAAAGCAGCTTGAGGAATTGTGATGGTTTGATGTTGTGGCTTCACGTTGTATTTCCTATTTTGGCCGCTAGATGCAGCTTTAATGCAAGAATTGGCACTTAAGGCCCTATAACTCCAAATCTTAATTTAGCATTAGCCCACACCAATAGATTAGACTCACAACCCTCCCTTGCTATTTCTTCTTCCATTCTTAATATTTTACATCTTGTTTTGTGATGTAAATGTGTGAATAAATTGATAGATTGTGGTATCAAAAGTCAACAGGAGAGACTAAAAAAAGGCTTTTATGTTAAAATATGAATCCAACAGTTTGCAGCTCAACATATTGTCTGATGTATACCTCCTATCAAGGACTTTATTTGGACACTGAGTAGAATCCCTATCAAAGTAAGCCATATTTCTTAGCTACATTTCTGTTTTTCTGAATCCATAATTAAAGACTGATTACAGCTTGCATGCTTGACTCGTTGATTGAAATGATACATTTTGCACAAGATAGTAATAATCTGAACAGAATGCGGCGCCTTATACGTAAACCCTGTTTCTGTGGTGTTTTGACAGTTGCCAGGGTTAATTGGCTGTGTTAAATTTGGAGATCTGTTCCACAGCTATGAACCCATGACTGTGGGCAATTCGCACACCAAGGAACATGTTATGGCAGGGCATGCCGATAATTACATAGAGAGAGCGGCAGTGTTTGGGAACCGAACAGGGGCTGCTGCCAACATGCACACAGTAGAAACACCTTGTGCCTCGGGCCAGGCAGACAGCCATCAGTGTCTGTCATCTTTCTGTTGCTCTCTCTTGCCCACCAACACTTACCTGCTCAAACTCTTTCGTTCTTTTATTGAAAGAACTCTGTTTGTGAAGTCATGCCAGATCCTCTGAGGCTGACGAGCAATTTAACAAGTTTATACCAAGTTCCCTGTTAGGCAAAGGGTGCTAGGATATATATGTTGAAGAGGATATATAGTGGAAAGTGTTTAGATGTGACTTTCAAAATGCTTTCAGATTATATGAGCCCTCCTGTCATGATTAATAACTTCTTAAAGGGTAGCTCTCAGAAAAAGGAAAATTCTGCCATCTTTTACTCACCCCACGTCATTCCAAACCCATAAAACTTTACCTTCGAAATACAAATTAAGATATTTAATTTAGCTTCAGTGCTTCAGACACTTCAAAAAGTTTTTGTAGAGATTCTAAAACGAATCCATATGAATTTAGCGTTTTAGTCCAAAATTTCTGAAGAGAAACAATCACTTTATATGATGACTAATTTAGGCTTTTATTCACAGAAACTCACACACATCAATTGTGTTAAACAGAAGCTCAACCAACGAGGTTCATTCTTGTTACACAAGAACTTCCTTAAAATTATGGAATCTCAACTGAAATATATTTAGTAGTAAAAACTTCAATTTAATAAATGCTACCTTGCTAATGGGTGGTTTTCCGATAATTGTAAATACCCATTATGCATGGCGGCGGCGGCCATGTTGTATGGCAAGAAAAGCGTGACTTTGGAAAACCATCTATTGATAACGCAATGCTTTAATCACGTTAGTATGGCACTTTCTGAATGAGTACAGCAATAATAATAAGTATAATAATAATACATCTGTTTTCAAACTAGCTCCTTCTCCACTCGTCACCCCTTGAACGAGTAGAAATTTTTTTTTTCTGAACTAGCATAACAAAACATTAACACCACTACATCTAACATTATTATTGCCCAAAATGAATTAATATTACACTTAATTTTAGTATTCCCCCCCCCCCACCCCCCGCTCCTTTTCATAATAATAATAATTCATTACATTTATATAGCGCTTTATCAAAGTCTCTCAGTCGCTTTTACACGGAAGGGGGAATCTCCTCAACCGCCACTAGAAATAAACTTTTTAGTTTAATTGTGGGAAATTTGTTAATTTGTCTAAATTAAAAGAAGCGTTCATAAAACTTAAAACAATTAAACAATTCAGATTGCTTAAAATATGTCAGTTTTGTGAACTCAAAAGAAAGAGAAAGTTCTAAATAGTCAAAAAGTTAATTTGATTGAACTAATTTGTTTAATTTGAGTTGGCTCTACTCGAACCAAAATAGTAAGTCTTTTTTTACTTCAAAAAATCAAGTTTAATTCAATACCTGCCA
The DNA here is from genome assembly GCA_037043235.1 of Rhodeus uyekii. Taxonomy (NCBI): domain Eukaryota; kingdom Metazoa; phylum Chordata; class Actinopteri; order Cypriniformes; family Acheilognathidae; genus Rhodeus; species Rhodeus uyekii. Next base: position 4,848,461 of record JAWRVZ010000027.1, read on the forward strand.
TTTAATACTAGGCTTAAGTCTTGTGAAATTCACTAGCAATTTCTGAGTGAACATTAATTCAAAGTCTTTTTTCCAGTGCACAATGGCAGTTTTATTTGCTAAGGAGAAGGCATAGAGAAGGGGACCTTTCCTCTCGAGCACAAAGATTTGCCTCAATTACTGAATTGCTTCCATATGTGGATCTGGCAGTTTCTCCCGCTGCCCCCCTCCAGACCCTCTCTAGCTCCTTCCTTTCTTTCTTTCTCCTCATTCTCTCCCCATGTCTTTTAGCGACTTCCTTCCCCGACCTCTATCTGTTTTTTAGCCGTAGTATATTTTTCCGCCTTGCTTTCTTTCCTCTAGAACCGCGAACGGTTTTGAAAAGGCCACCTTTTACAACAAAGTCCGTCTTAATCAGAACATCCTGGTACTTTTGGCAGTGCGCTTCACGTACGCTGATTCAATTAGAGAGAGAGAGAGAGAGAGAGAGAGAGAGAGAAGAAGAAGAAGAATAGGAGAAAGAAAGAAAGAAAGAAAGAAAGAAAGAAAGAAAGAAAGAAAGAAAGAAAGAAAGAAAGAAAGAAAGAAAGAAAGAAAGAAAGAAAGAAAGAAAGAAAGAAAGAAAGAAAGAAAATGTGGTTTTACCAAAAGAATTCGGACTGGAGGGAGGCAGCCTGGTGAGTGCAATAGGGAAAGGTGGAAAATGAGAAGCGAAGGAGAGGGAGAGAGCGAAATGTTTTTTGACAGAGGTCGGTTCAGAGAGGGTTCATGGTGACATCATGGCTGATTGTGAGGAAAGTATAGACAGGAGGACCATTCACCTTTCATTGGACACATATGTTGGAGGGCAGGCCGCGCGCTCATTTGCATGCGCTTGTTGGCACTCTGTTAGCTTTTCCCGACAGCTCTCTTTGGTCCGGAGCGCGCACATAAACATACAGAAATAAACACAAGCATGCGCACATATGGAACCGCAGATTAAATATGCCATGTGGCTTATACATTTGCATGAACTTTAATGCAAAATATACACCACCGCCTGTCCTTTGCCTCCGCTTATAGCCTTTTCCAAAAGCTCTCTGTTGTTTTTCCCCGTGTATGTTATTTTTTCATGTCATTTAGAGTCTAAATGTGTACATTTTGCCAGGCGGAATGAATCAAGCCTTTATAGCCGTGGGTTTGACTTTGACACCGAAAACTGATGCGTGTGCGTGTTTATGTATGTGTCTTTTACGTGTGCGTGCTTTTAGTAAATGTGCTTTTTGCTTATTTGCGCGCGAGGGGTGCGCGCGCACATGCCCGCCTCTCGCTCGCTCTCTCCGCATGTCTCGTTGCAGCACAAAACTTCACATGACATCAATCTGCATGCAGGGAAATAGTGATCTCATTACAGACATCTTGTTCCTGATTAAAACCTGCCGTATCCACCAGCCTCTCTCGTTCTGTGTCTCTTTCTCCTCCCCTCCCAACCTCCTCTCCCCCCTTCCCTTTTCCATCAAACCCACTAGTCTTGGCACTAATAATACCCTTCTTAGTGGAAATGTTATTTGTTTACTTATTTGCACTGGATTTATGACAATTAACTGAGGGGAAAAGCGGGTAATGGATTAAAAAAGTTAAGTTGGAAGGGGGAAAAATGAGTTATGAGTTATGATGTCATAGCAAAGAGTGGCAAATGCAACTGTTGTGAAGACGAAACCAAAAGAGGCGAAAGAGGTAGAAGTGGAGTGAATGACAGAGAGGTTGTCTAAATATTTCTTGATTGTTGATGAGTGCACACCACATCCTTCTTTTTGAAATTGAGTCATGTGTTATTTGACATATGATGTGTTAATAACAAACACAGCGATTTTGTAATTTATTGAAAGTGTTTCCAAAAAGGACAATTTAACCCCAAAGAACAAAATTCACAACTTCAAACAAGCCATGCGGTTCACGATTCTGTTATTTCAATTATTATTATATATATATATATTTTTTTTTTTAAATCTGATGGCTCCTCATTATGACTTTATAGGATAGCTAACAGTCCTTTCACATAACAAAGCAGATGCAAAATGTCATCTGATCATAGTTCCTCTAACATTTTATGACTGCAACTAGGGGTGCAACGGATCACAGTCTATTACCAATAAAATGATCAAAGCCGCTATCTTTGCACTGCAAAGGTTTCTCTGATGCCTCTTTTCATTTACACAGAACCAAGAAAAATAAGCTGAAAACCCTTTATGAATTATTGCTTAATCTTTCTTTTCGCAGTAAAGCTAGACTTCATATTGGTTCAGTTAATAGCATAAAAAACAAAACAGAAAGCAAGTAAAGAAAGCAAGACTTTCCTGTAGCTCAAACAGTAGAGTGTGGTGTTTGAAACGCCAAGGTCATGGGTTCGATTCCCAGGGAAAACGGGAACTGATTAGAATGTCAATATGATCCTTGAATGCAATGGCAGTCACTTTGGATAAAAGTGTCTGCCAAATATATAAATGTAAATGCAAAGAACGTTCGACTTCAAAGACTTGTCTTGACAAAGTTAGTCTTGCAAAAACTCCTGTTATGATCATTGAAGCTGACTACATTGCACAATGAATCTATTGCTTATATCCTCATATCTGCACGTTTATGATATGAGATGTCATGAATGCGAAGAAATGAGTGCTGAATGTCTCGTTCTGAACTTTCTTCTGCTATTTTAAATCTCTTTGACTGGCCGTTGCTTTCATGTGCTCAAAAGACACGTCTGTGATTGGTTGCACTGGTCAACGCTGTAAAAACACAAAACAAACAGGTAAAAAGAAAACAACCTGAGCAGATCTAAATGTAACAGACACTTTTCACACATTTTCACTTTTCATTTAACCGCGAAAGTCAATCAGAATTATTGCAAACGACAATTATATAGTTCACACGTCCCTAGCGTCTCTACTAAATTCGACACCCCTGATGACATCATTCCTCTTCTGATGATGCGTTTGCTGGCTCGAGGGCGGGACAACCTGTCTCTCACATGAGATCACAGCAATAGTAAGCCACAACATTCCTATCAATTCCCAGTGGACAAAATCAAGTCCTGTCTCACATTTTCATTTAGTTTCACTCTGATGTACGTCACAATGTGGAAGAAAAGTCTTTAACAGTTCATTGGGCCCTGTATTTACTGACTTTTTTTAGTGTACTATACGCACTACACCTACGTTTTACTAAGTAGGAAAAGCAGAATATATAAAATAAGATGAAACGGAAATGTAATGTGGAATGCTGAAGGACAAAGACAGAAAACAGACTGAGAGATACACTGGGAGAAGGAGAAGAGCAAGAAAGGGAGAGAGAGAGAGAGAGAGAGAGAGAGATAGCAGTCTGATCTATCTTCATTATCCTCCACTCTGCAGTCTCCCAACACAGAGATCATAAATCTCAACCTCCAGCACACTTCACTGACAACGAAACACAAACACTGCTAACCTCTGACCTCTCTGCTGCTACTGACACACAGACACACACTCACTCAGAGACACGCGGAGAATGACAGCGCATACTGTAATATTATTTGAAACAGTAAACTACGGTAGATGCTCAATTGAAAATGCATCTACCGGTAATTAAACCCATTTACTTACACTTTATTTGAATTAGAATGAACTGTTAAATAACCTCATATTTTAGTTATCACTTCCTACAATTAGTTCACTGGTTTGGAAAGATAGTTAGTATGTTTCCATACAGTGATCTGCAGATAAAGATGTGTATTGTACAGTTGTGTGGCAAAGCAAACCACTTCCTGTTGACTTGTGTAGCGAGACCTATAATGCCAGTTCTACTGCTACACATTAGCTAAGCTCGGTTTAATCCTAGCAAATAAAAAATCTGTTGAGTTTTCAATGCTAAAAATGTTTTTAAATGTTATTTGACGGGAAGTTCATATTTAGTCCAGCACAGCCTGAATGAAACCTTTGTACACAGCAAGCATTTCATGTGCAGCTATCCTAAAACAAAACATCAAAACAAAATCAAAACATCAGATCATGATCATATGTAAATATATTGTACATTACGAGTTTCACTTTATTTATTTTCTAGACTTACCGACAGACCCAAGGCTGAACCTGACGTGCCACCTCCCCAGCTTGAGATGGCACCGTAAAAGAGGAGCCAGTTAAGGTGTGTCTTCACATTGAGGTTTGTGGGGGTTTCTTTTAACCAAATACAGTGCAGAATGGCAGCATTAGGAAGAACCAGGCAAACGCCCAGAACCACAAACAAGCCAGCGCAGAATTGCTCCATACAAACACAAACTGCACACTGTACTGATATAAAACGCATAGAAAGCGGCATATAGTCGGACACACCCTCGGCACTATGAAGTTTGGAACTTCCCATATTTACAGACTCCCCTCATCAAAAAGATGCCATTTTCCTGTGGGCTTTAGTAGCAAGTTAATCATTATAATTCATGACAAGCATGAAATGATTTATGAATGGATGCTAGCTGATTTATGCCTTTCAACTTGAAATTAATGTAATTAATTTTTAAGTTTGACATGTTTTCTCGGTTCATGTTTAACACTATTCATACTATACCTTGAGTTTGTAATTCATACCCACACTTTGGTTTTCACACTTTGATGCTGTTTAGTGGACTCTATTGGGTTTTGATTCGGATTGCAAATGTATCCCCCCCCCCCCACACACACACACACACTTGAATAGCATGCACAATAAGAACATAAACATCCATCAGTTAAGTAAGATCAATTTTGATTTCATGTTGCGGAAAACTATATCCACTTTAAAGAGTTACTCGTTGACATTCCCACATCATGTGCTACTCAGTGCATGTCACTTTCTGAATACACAGAGTTCAAGGAGTGAGAAAAAGAGTTGAGAAAGAAAGAGAGGCAGAGAATTAAAAACAGAAATTTAAGCTTGCCTCTGTTTCTTCCCTCTAGGCATTTTGTGGCTTGTGAAAAATGTGCTGTATATTTGAAGGGTGGGGTCACGTGACCCAGACAGGGTTCATGAATCAGAGCGCATAATTATTTCTAAGAGAGACGAAAAGAAGAGAAAGAGAGAGGGAGGGAGGGAAAGAGAGAGAGAGTGAGGCAGAGAAAAGGAAGAAGATAGAAAGAAACGACCGTGTAGTGTGAACGCAGAGCGCGAGCTTCTATTTTCTTCTCTTCGCGGATTTCTGTCACAGCGGGTGAGTTCAACTTTCACAGAACCGATCAAAGGAAATTTTGTATAGGTTTTACTCTCCTGTGTCTGTCAGGTATGATACATGTAACAACGGGGAAACCGGAGTGACTTAAAACTAAACTTGAGGAGTTGCGATAAAAAAGCGAGAGAGCGATAAAAGAGTCTCGGAACTTTTTGTTCGCTCGCGCGACTCGGTTCTCTTGAAGTCATCTAATTGTAGCGCGTGCGCTGTGAGTGTGTTTTCATTTATTTTCGTCCGGCGTTGATGTTTGGCGTGCAAGTGTTTTCAAGAGATGACCGGTTGCGTTTCTCGTCCTCAGGCATACCTATTATTAGTGAGTTTTACCTTAACACACGTAAACCATTTCTTTGACTGGTCTTCCTTGAGTTAAGTATTTATGCAGCGGCCCAATGGCTTACAAGTGTGTTTATAAATCAGATAAATGTGTGTAAGACATGTGTGAGGTGTTTAAGGGAAAGGTGTTTTTACAAGCATCTCGTGGAACGTAAAAAATATTTTGTTAGTTAGCCTAACATGTGGCAAAAGCTAAATTAATTTTTTTTTTATTGGATACATTAAGAAACACAATTGGAAGTATAGTTTATTTCTTTAAATGGATAAGGGATAACATTTAAAAATGTATTTTCATTGCTATGACAATGAATGAATGGTGATTTGAAGATGTTGCACCTCAAAACTCACCATATTCAGTCTTTTGGAGTCGTATGATAGCGACTGTGGAAAAAGCAGATTGAAACGTTTTCATCCACTCATCTGCCCTCGCTCTTAATGAGAAAAGTAGTCATTTGTAAACTATTTTGATTTTTTTTTTTCAATGAATTGGTTGATCCAATTCACAGAACCTATCTGGATGATTTGTTCCGGTTCTTGAGTTGACTCAATAGTCCAGACACAGGAACATTGTCAGTTAAGAACTTTAATTCATATGGCTTTCAAAGCCTTATGAGCATATGAGTCATGTGGATGCTTTTATGCTTTTTTTTGTGATTCTACATCCCTCTTGAGGTTGGAAAGCATTCAACCCACATTCGTTATAATTGCATGGAAAAGGCCAAGCTGGAAGTTTTTGCAAAACATATACTTGTGTATCAATGCAGACTTTTTTTTTTCATGGGGGGAGCAAGTAAAGACACGCTTTTAATTTTGAATAAACTTTTCCTTTAAGATAACAACTGCTTTTTTGCATTGTACAGTGCAATAACTTTGAACAATTTTCAAAAGTAACAAAATGCATTCAAAAGCACATAGTAACAGGACGTTTTGTGTTGCTTTTTCTATTGTGTTTCCTGATGGCTGAACGTACAGTACTGTGAAACTCATTGCATTGACTGTAGCACCTGTTCTTTGTGCTTTTCTCGCTCTGTGATCTCACAGAATTAGCTTTCTTTTGCTTTTCAACATGTTGTGAGATTTTGATGATTTGAAAAGTTTTTTATTTATGCCAGCAGTGTTTAATAGTGTCAGAGCCAGCCAAGATTTATGAGTTCTTCTTTTAACATGTGACAATGTTCACATCCAAACACACATCTGGGGCCGAGGAGAAGTCTGAGCGCGTTACAACATTAAAAACAGCAGACTTACTCCACACATGCACAAACAAATGCTCTACTTCTTTTTTAAATGAGAAAGGAATGGGCCAGCCCTATTCTGTCTTGAGCTGTTTATGTCTCACAGATCAGCAACATGAGTTTACATGAACTGAGACAAAAGAAGCAGAGACAAGGAAAAACAAACTATTGTCAAACCAGATATTCACGTTCCACTAAAACCAAAACTCCCACTCTGACTCCAGCGGGACTGTGGAGTCTGATCTCAGCGGTACAGTAACTCTAATGGAATACGGGAGTGTCTTAATGTGTTTGTGTAAACTGCTGTCATTATATTTTTTGAGCGTATTTTCCTTTTGAGTGACAGTGACATGTGTCTTCTATCCACTTTATATCAACCAACCCTAACCGCAGTATTAGATTCACAGAGTTACTTGCTGGATCTTCTATAGTTTATTCAATGGTAATGTTTTTATGATTGATAGAATATTGCCCTTTTGTTTTTTACATACTTGGACCATAAGTGTCAATTTCTGAATAAATTAATGTTTTTATGATGGTTAGACCACCCCTACTGTCTGTCGATCTGTCTAGATCCCAATTTTACTTCAGTCTTCATAGCTCATCTGGCAGCTTTCTGACTTGGACTCATAAATCCAGGAGTTTATCCCTGACTCTCTTAGGAATTCTGGAGGGGGGGGGGGGGGGGGGGAGGTAGATAGAATATAAGTGTAAGGGAGGGGCTGAACAGGTGGTTCATGGGGGATCTGAGAAGGTGGAGGGGATTTTGTTCTGTACTCTGTAATTATGAAGGAAACCATCAGAATACTGTTTCCCTTGTATATTTTTGCAGGTGTGCAGGGATGTATCTCTTTGACTGTGTGTGTATATAAGACTTTATATGTCAGGCTGTGCGTGTGTGAAGGGAAGAGAGTGTCCGACATCTGCTTAGAAGTTCCTGTGTGTGTCAGGGCTTTTATTAATGTGTCTATGTTAGTGTGTGTTTATACTCACGAGTGTGAATGCTTCTGCGTGCCAGTGCTACTGTAATGAACACCATCTATTACCTTCTATTGCCCTGATTAAATAAACTGTTCATCTGAAATGGCTAGTTTAGCTCAGAGGCCATGTCATTTGTTTTTATAAATCTGATTTCTTGTCTGATTACACTGCGTAATAAACCGCAACTACAATCTAGCGGCGATCATGTTAATGCTCTGATCCTTAACCAATTATTTAACCTCATTTTCCGCAGAGGAATACTGCATAAGGACAAGTAAGCTCACTGGCCGTGTTCATTTCCTCTCTGTGTAGAAGTTTTATGGGTCTTCAAAAAAAACTTTCTTTTAATGTTGTTTATTCATTCTTGCAATGTACCTGCACTCACCTTGTCCACATCATATCATGGAACAGAACTGTCAGAACAATCTTTCGTCCACTCCATTTATCCCATCACATTTTCCATTGCTCTCTCTTGGTCTTCCATGCGTCACAACCACGTTCAAACCTTGGACGTTTGGATATTTATTTATTTATTACAAAAATAATTTAGAATATATATATATATATATATATATATATATATATATATGTATGTATATGTTTTTACAGTGTATATATTATTCATTAAGTTTTATAATTTTTTTATAAAACATTAATAACAATTAAACAGTTTATATTTATTAATAAATATATTAATTATAATAGTAATAATTTATTCACAATAGTGTGTGTGTGTGTGTGTGTGTGTATATATATATATATATATATATATATATATATATATATATAAATATATAATATATAATATAATATAAATATATATATATATATATATATATATATTTAAAATAATTTATGTTAATATATATATTTAATTAAAAAAATTCTGTTTTTAAAGAAAATAAGTTATTTGATTTTTAAAATATATTTAATATGTACTTTATTTTAAAATAAGTGTTATTATAAAACTATATTTATTTATATAAAATTTTCAAACATTTGTATGTGTGTGTATATATGTATATATATTACGTGTGTGTGTGTATTTTTATACATACATACAAAAAAAATTTTTTAAATGAAATTTAATGCATAATATTTTTGATAATTTATACGTATTTCTTCGTGTTAAATTATATGCAGTGTAATTTGAGGTAGAAAGCACACATTTATGGTTTATTGTGAAGGTACTACTTTCATTTACTTAACAACTGGGGCTGTGGCAACACATAATACATTTTATAATGATCACTTCAGGGGCAAGTTATACTCAATTGGTGTGATAGATATCATGGCATTGTCAGTGTTGTACGGTGATTGGGTGTGAAGAATGTTTGTTGGGTGCCAGGAAAGGGCTCAATGTCAGACAGGTTTTAATTGATGGGATATGTGACTCCGACGCAGAAGATCGTCTATCACTCTTAATGTTGTGCTACCATTTGACCTGTCAGAAGGCAGAGGAATTCGAACGTGTCAGTTTTATCTGCCACAATAAAAAGGTTTATGAAGGGCTTTCTCGGAAAATACTGCCTGATGACAATGATATGCTTTGTTTAATTTTGCAGCGGTCTAATTTGGCAAGGCTATATTTTACTATTGTTTATTAATGCTGCTTGACAGCACTGTAACCGCTGTCCCCTGCTGTGATGCTGGGATGAAGGAAGAAAATATAGAAAAATAAATAAATTAGTCATTAAAAAGTTATCTGGTATGTACATGCATGTATGTATCTTAATGACGTCTGGCCTTTGAGTCTTTAGCACTCAGTTCTGACCCTCCTTATGACCATGTGACCTCCACAACGCCTGGAGGTTCCTCAGCCGCAGACTTTCCACACAATACCACTCGTCTTCCAACATCTTTCTTCAATTGATTCCACTCAGATTGACACATATGCTTATGTTTTATGCAGGATATGACAATTATTTTTCTACAGAAAATATGCAAACTACAAGCAGATCTTTTATTGGTCAGATGTGGTTTGTGTTTTCTGGTCTGTTTTTTGCGTATTTAAACTGTTATTGTGTCTCGGAAAAACACAAGGCATTTTCTGAAGCGTTTGGTACTTTTTCTCTGGGAATCAAACACGTAGCTCCATTCTCTACCTCTTAAAATAAAAGTTCTTGATTGGTATCGGTTAATCCATGAATAACCTTTAACTTCCATGGAATCTTTTCATTGAACAAAAGGCCCTCTATAGTGCAAAAACTTTCTTTAGCTTACTCAAATAATCTTCACACTAAGAAAATCATTTTTGGGGATTCATTTGGAACTATCACAGTGAAGACCCTCTTTTGGAACCATTGGCTGGGTTCCATTACAATGAGAACGAAAGTTTCCTTTTTGTTTTTTTAGGAATGGAACAGCTTATATTTGCTCTTCAAGTGAGCTTGATACCTCTCGTAGATGTTTCCAGATCCCTCGTCCATAAGACGTTTGATCTGAATCCATACGCGCCACTCTTGTAGCCTCCGCCATACAGCACCTCTGCCTTTCTGAGGGTGTTTGAGCGTATACGGTCGGATGTGTCAATCCATCTTAGCTCTGATCGACAGCAGGAAGGCTAATGTGGAAAGTTAAAGTAGCTTTTAAAGTAGAGCGCCGTGAGCTTAGAACGAAGGAGTGGAAATATTCAGAGTGTAGACAGGAAATGAACCCAAACCGCTGTACCATCCCAAATCCGTCACAGCTTTGGAGGAAGAATGGATTGCGGTTTTAGCCAGGCAGAGGGAGGAAAAAAAATAACTCACCATCGGCTCCAATGGTTAATGCTTCCTGTTTTTTTTTCAGACTTTTTCATTTGCGTACTAGTTAAGAACTATTTTTGTGATTGCTCAACAGTTAGGTCTCAAATTGTTGTTTTCCAAGCGAGAACGTGATACCTTCGGCGGTACGGACACTTGATCCACCAGAGGCAATTGTCTCCTAAGTTGAAATGGATACTTTTTTTTCTCTAAACACAACCTGCTCACCCTTTCGCAGTGGCAGACTGCAGTACTTCAGAGAGCAGACGTCACCAGCCCGGCTCGGCCCAGCCCCGAGGACCCATGAATCACATAGAGCTGATTCTGTCAGAGATACATAGCGCATCACCCAACCATGCCAGGAGCATTTTCTCTCTCTCTCCGTCTCGCTCAATCTTTCTTCCTTTCTCTGTGGCTAATAGGCCTCAGCATGCTCTGCTAATGATGTGTTTGTTCTGTGAGGAGCAATGTAGAAACGGTGGTGAAATCAGGGTTTTGGAAAGTCCCGGCCTGTTCTTATAATCCCTGCAAACGCCTGGTTTGCGGTGGGTGCCACCGTTGCCCCCCTTTCATCCCAGAGTGGGCTAGAGGAGTTTGAATGAGCGTGTGTGTAAGGGTCAGCCAGAGAATAGCAGTAATAAGAGAACATGTGTGTATGTACTTATACATATGTGTGTGTGTGTGTGTGTGTGCGCCCCGGGGGCCTATGCCAAAGAGAGAGAGGGCGAGGGCCCTAAAATGAGCTCACTTTGTGCGCGGCCTGCCTGCCATAAAAGCAGAACATACTCTGTAAAACTCTTTGCCGATGTGACTCATGAAAATACGCAGGCGCCAAGTGTTTCATTAATTCATTATTGTGTTTGGGAAAATTCTAGGAACACACAGATCCCTTTTCAATCAGTTCCACTCTTTTCAAAAGGCTGCATGAGATTTGGATTTTCCCTGGCTCCTTTCTTCCCCCCCTTCTTTTCAAGTATTTTTCTGCTTTCTGTTTCTCTCCCTGTAAAAATGTTTTTGGGTGAATTCTTTTTTTTTTTTTTTTTGGTCCACTGTCTCTCTCTCCCTCTCCTAACATTTGTCTTGTTTCTTTTCTTTAGCTTTTCATTCTATTCCCAACATCCTTCTTATTCTGTTTCTCGATGTTCTTGCTATTGGAAGAGTCAAAAGTTCAGAAGACTTAATGCAAGCCCTACAACTTTATAGTGAGAGCCAGAGTGATATTGTATTTCCAGTAGAGTCATTTTTATTTAGACAATTTTGTAATGCTGTATTAGTAGTTCAGTATGTACTCATACTAAACTTTTTTTTCTAATTGCTTTAAATAAATACATTTAAAAACCAATAAATTAATACATAATTTTTTTTTAAACATTACCATAAAAAACATTAAAAAAAAATACAAATTCATAATGTAATTCATTCACATTCATATAAGGAAAAAAAGTAAATACCTTAAATTAAATGAGTAAATGAAAATGTTACTAAATAAATGTAAAAAATAAATGCCTTTATAAGATAAATATATTTAAAAACGTAAAAATAAACGCATCAAATATGTACTAAATACATCTTTTTTATCTTAAGCTGAGATTTGATCTAATAAAATACACACAAGTTTTATTATTTATTGTTTTTCTATTGTCTTATATAGTCTTTTGTCTTTATTCAATCTTAATTGACTGTTTTATCACATAATGATATCTGATTAAATTTTATGCCTTGCAGCATTTCAAATGAAATAGAAGTCTGGTAACATTCCCGGTGGATATATAACAAATATTTCCTAACCGTGACTGATATGTGTGGAAAACATAATTACGATATCATTTTAGTTCACAGTAACGATTTCAGTTCAGCGAATAGCGCATTTGGCCTGAGAGTGAGCCGCTTCAATCTACTGCAATTGCAAAGAATTGATTCTGTCCTGCCTCGGTCTCCAGGGTAAACACGTTGACTACGGCAATGTGTGGTTTTCAATGGTGAGCTCTAAATGATATCTGTTACATATGGAACAGTTCTGAGGGGTCATGGACGGAGCTGGAGCTGGAGCGGGAGGGGGTTTGAGGAAGGGGGGCAATGTGGGCAGGGATGGGTTCGAGGGCACACAGTCGCAGATGAAAACCAGACCTGGAGGGAAGGAGAGAGGGGGAGATGGCAAGGCCTGGTTGTGGCTGGCTATGGGCGTGTGCCTATCTGCAAAGCTCCTTCCTCAGACGTGGCCACCCTAGCTTGGATGCACATGTGGAAGAGTTTACTGTAATGGAACTCTAAATTAGTGGTGGTTTGAAGCTGCCTGCAGCAGTAGGCTGTAATTAACTGGCTCTTCTGAAAGAAACAGAACTAAAGAGGCTGGTGTGTGTGTGTGTTAGACAGATGTGTATATTGGAGCCATGCAAGAAAATGGCACATTGGGAGAGAAAATATTTTTTTATTATGCATTAATGAATGCTTTTACTTTACATTCTTACAAAAGATTATTACACAATTTTTAAAACAATGTAATCAAGTGTTAAAGATGAGCTTGAAATATGAAATAAGAGACATTTATATAAAGTAAAAGTGAAATCAATAAATCTTACAATGTTTACTGTGTGTAACGTTCACATCATCCTAAAAGTGTGAAAATATTATTTCATTGTACTTTAAATTTTCAGCCAGTTTATTCTAAATTGTTTAAATCGCCATTTCCACAATTAAACACAGTCTGTATCTTGAGATGTGATGGAAATTATATCATCGGAAAAAAAATACAGCTTTTTCCTGTGGTCAATGCATATCCACTGTTGGACATTATTAGTTGATGACTTAATACACTTTCACTCTTATTAGTTTTTCACTAAAGTTCCCTCGACGTGTGTGTGAAAGAGGTTTCTTTGGGTTTCATTGTGTGGATTTACAGTAGAGCTGTGTGCATCTGTTATGGAAAGTGAGCACAGTTTTTCTCTCAAATACTATGTGTTCAGGTGGAAGTGTTTTTATGCGACAGAGAGAAAGAGACTGTATAAATGTGTATTTTGGAAAGGCAATGCTTTTTTCCTGGCCAGAGTGCCGCCCCCCTAGTGCCCCCCAGTGCCCAGACTCTGTCACTGAATCAGGCTCCCTTTTCTCTCTCTCTCTCTCTCTCTCTCTCTCTCTCTCTCAGCTCAGTCTGTTTATGCCGAATTCATGAGCACAAATTTTCCCTTGCTTTTTACCCTGATTCACAAACCACAGCACTTCCAAAAAGCACTGAATTCTTTGGCTCAGCTCATTTTTCAAAAACCACATTTAAACAAGAAGCCGCCAGCACCACCCACTCATAAAAATCACTCAAGGGAGAAGGAACAAAAACTGGAAGGGGACAGCCCAGCATTCACTACTACAGTGATGAAGATAGGTTTTGTCTTATTTTGAAAAGTGTGCATAACTTTTCTAGTGCAAATGTCCAACAGGATCAACATTTTTGAGATGTGAAATGGCAAAAATGTTCAAGTCTAACAGAATTTAGAGAGCTTCTGGTTTTATTTGTGACCTTGTTTGTCAATAAAACGTTAAATAAAATGACCAGAAGAGAGAAATCTAATAGAAACATGATTGAAATGATGCAGAGCGGTTTGGACAAACAAGCCGTCACCTATTCCTTTCACTCGCTCTCTTTCAGTTCCTCTCATCTTCTCAAATGGAGCCCACATTGGGGCCTCAGGTCTGTGAGAGGCCGTCTGTAGTCGTGCAGAGTCGAGAGACTGGCAGCACAAACAGAGAAGCTCTTTCTTGTGGCGTTTGGGTGGTTTAAATCATATGGAATAGCTTGGAAACACCACAAACTTCTGGACACCTTTCAAAACGGAGCAGACAAGAGCGCTCTCTTTCTGCCCTCCCTCTGTTTCTCTTCTCCTGCCTAAACCTAACTTTTTCCTTACCACTTTATGATTTTCCTACCTCCCCTTCATTTCTTTGTTTTTGCTCTCTTTCTTTTCCTCCCTCCTTTTTTACATATCAACCCATCATTTTCCTTCAGACTCCACCCTCATCTCAAACACACAAGCGCTCTTTTGCACCGGTAGTGAGAAACTCTCAGATTGCTGTTTGTGTGATGTTAGGGGTTCTTAAAAGATTAGTTCAAACAGGCAATAACACTCTGTTGTCATTTATTCCTCCTTGTATTATTCCACAGCTTAATTTCATTTTGAACAATGTTCTAGTCACATGTTCCATGCAGTTACAGTGAATGCAGCTGAAGCTTTCAACTTCAAAAAGGATGCAAATTATCCATGTGATTTATGCTCTAAGTCTTCTGAAGCCATATGATAGGTTTGTGTGAGGAACAGACATTTATTGTCTGAAGGGCTGGACTGTCCCTTTAAGGGACCAGCCAAAAATGAATGCCCTTCCAAACCGGTAAGACCTTCATTCATCTTTGGAACACAAGTGAAGATCGTTTCGATGAAATCTGAGAGCTTTCTGTCCCTCATTGACAGATACGCAACAACCACTTTGACGCTTCAAAAAGTTCATAAAGGGATTGTAAAACTAATTCATATGAATTGAGCGGCTTATTCCTTTTTTTTTTACTGACGCGACCACTTTATATTACAGACATATTTAATTTAGTTTTTATTCACATCAACGGACACATAAGATATGGTGAATGGAAGCAATGAGGTTCATTCTTGTTTAGCAGCAATGTTGAGCTTCCACAATGAGGTTTGTTCTTATGCGTCAATCAAGTACGATGGAGCTTTTGTTTATGTTCACTGATCAAGGCCTAAAATTAGTCTGTTCATCATAGATAGTGATTAAGTCTCTTCAGAACATTTGGACTAAACTGCTCAATTCCTATGGATTACAAACTCTTTATGAGCTATTTGAAGCATCAAAGTGGTAGTTGCGTAGCTGTCAGTGTAGGGACAGAAAGATCTTCATTTGCACAAGTTTCACTGCTTTGGAATGACATGTGGGTGAGTAAATGCTGACAGAATTTTCTTTTTTGGGTGAAGTAACATTTTAGCGAGTTAATGAGTAAACCAAATGTACTTTTGAGTCATTCTTTTCAATAAATAAACTGGCTTGAGTCACAAAAACCAGTTTGAGGGATTTGCTCTCGAATTGGACTGGTCCATTTAACCCACTAATCTAGCAATCCAGTCTCTCAACTGCTCTCAAATTTACTGGGAGTGACTAACGAAAAAACAAAGCAGTTGGGTTTGAAACAACATGAGAGTGAGTAAATGTGCAGTTTCTCTGTGGTGCAGCAGGTTAGACTCACTGAACTGTTTTACTATTGTTTATTTTTCTTTGTACAAATGCTTAATTAACCATATACGTTTCCTCCTGAAGGTACGTCCTGTCGTATGAGCCGTGACGCATACTTGAAAAGTTTGCCAACATCGTCGCACAGTCCGTTGAAGCACACAACAGGCCTGACCAGCCTTTGGCAAGAAACCGTCGCCATGGCAACCAACCGGGAACGGCAGGTGGGTCACATGACCGGTTTCCCACCTGCCGTCTACCCCTTTGCCTTCAATTCCATTCGGAGCCACTCCCCCTTCGACCTGCTGGCCAATAGTAGCCTGTTTGGGCGGTTTGGGGCGGACCTTCCCAAAGAGATGGCAGCGTTGTGTGAGTATTTTACCTGTTCTGCTGTAGTTTATTACATGGATGGAATTAAGTTACTGAAGATTTTGACCTTAGGGTGTTTCTTCTAGTTTTTCTTCTCTTTTTTTACATTTGAATCTCTGTTGTTTTGTTATTCAAAGGTATTGGAACTTTTTTTAATCATGCCTTCATTATGATACTTTTCAAATGCATTTTATATATATATAAAAAAAAAAAAAAATAGATCATAAAAATAAGATTTTTTACATAGTGTAGTGTATATACTGTATGTATGTGTGTATATTAGTAATATAAGTGAGGCAGAATTAATTTATACATTTACATAAATTTACGTTGTCAGACTAGAATTGTGGGTTTGTGTTATAATTGCACAATGTATTGTTGGATGCTGCACATTTTGTTTGAAGTAGTAGGCTATACATGCAGTGTGTAAGATGATTTGCATGGTATTTCAGAAACATTCTTGTTTGCTGTGAAAAAGTAAGAGGAGAAAGATAACTACCTCTTTAAATACATTTTTGTTTAGTAAAGAGCGTCAACTGAAAATGCCCTATAACTGTAATTTTCTTATTTAAAGTTTTTGTTCCCTGAAGAAAAGGCTTTTTTGACCCTGTAGAGAGAAAATGTCCAGCATTTTAGTTTCTAGTGTCACAGGGGGCGCTGTTTTACATCCTACTGCAGACGCAAAGTGTGTGTGTGTGTGTGTGTGTGTGTGTGTGAGAGAGAGAGAGGATAGAGACGCATCAGATGGCAGAGAGAGAGAGAGCCATTTAACAGATATTTTATGCTGCAAAAATACTATTTGTCAGTTTATTATGTCAAGTTTACATTTTGTTGCAGATTTCACAAACTAGCTGTCAGATTTTCAACAAAAGATATGCTGTTGTTGTTGTTTTTAGCTGAGGTGCTCTTTATATCCAGACTGTGTTGCAATAATGTGAGCAGTCTGTGGATTTTTCTTGTTTAGACAGTAGTAGCTTAGGGGAAAACACAAGCCACAGACATCTGAAATCTCATCTCAAGTCCTGAGGGGAGAATCTGTGATGGGTTTGGATGGCAACAACAAAGCAGAAGACTATGCGTTCCCCCTCCTCAAAACACACACACGCACAGATATACACTACTCGCCGTCTCCTGCTGTGCCTCTTTTACTCCTCTGCAAGTCTGAACAACACTCCAGCCTTTTAGATGTCAATCAGTACCCACCCCCCCTACAGCTGCCCACCTAATCCAATAGGTATTTACCGAGCGAGGGAAAGAGAGAGAGAGAGAGAGAGTGAGGGAGGGCTGATGGACGCACCTGGGGATGACGTCCTGGTGTGGTGGAATCCAATAACACACCCTGCTGTGAAAACACACTGACGGATACACAACAAACAAGCCTTCTCTGTCTCCTGGTCATGAAAATGAGAAACATATTTCGCCTTGCATATGCAGACGGCCCGAATACGAAATTGCCTTTGTGGAAAACGTTGCAGCCTTAACCCTATTTACATTCTTGCTTTACTTCCAATTTCTTTCCTTGTCAATTTTTGGTCAAAATGATAAAACTTAATGTTCCTCTGAAACAATTTTCCTTTCCACTGATGTCACTTTGGCCACACAGCCTATTGGATAATGTTAACAAATAGCCATTGTTTTGGCAAATCCCCATTCAGTCTGGCTCCTTTCTGATATACAATTCTGTTCAAAGGTTTCGGGTCAGTACATTTGAAAAGTTTTATTGAGCAAGGATGCATCCAATAAAATCCCACCCTATTTTTTTACCTTTTATTCTGCTTTAGTCTGAAATTGAACGACTGCAGTTTTGTTTAGTAATTCACTGCGACTTTTGCAAAGGCAAATTTAACGCCTTTTTAAACTGGAAACAATTTCTGCCTTGCTCTGAGCATTTGCATATCCAAAATCACATCAGGTTCTAAGCAATGCCAGGAATTGGGTGAGAGTCAAGAGGCCCTCATTTGCTTTTGGGGACGTCGTTTGACATTCTTTTCAGACAGGCATGTCACAAGTTGTTTTACTGAGCCATTCTCATCCCTGGCTCTGAGACGAGGGGAAACAAAGGCGGACGAGCAATCGGTCCGGTGCTGTTTTTGCAAGAGTTGGTTTAACAGGCCTCTTCATTGTAGTCAGAGCTGTCTGTCGACTAGACTGCAAAAATTCCCAGCTCATAAAGGCTCAACATACTGACGGCCCTGTCTTTGCATTCTTCTATAGAGCGGTGTGTATAATTTCCTAGAGAAGATAGTTGTGCTGATAGGTGTGTTCAAGCAGATATGCTGACAGGTTCAAGCACCTTCCGAAGATGTGCAGTTGGCACAGAGCTCTTACAAATATTTATCGATAGCTGGCGTTGATTTATTTATTTATTTTTTTGCAGTAACACAGTGATGAGGTGAGTCATGTATATTTACATTTATGCCTTTGACAGACAGACATTTCCTGGTAATCGAACCAATGACCTTGGCGTTGTTAGCGCCATCCTCTACTGTATGAGCTACAGGAATGTAGTTTCAAAATTAGAGACCTTCCCTCTGAAACGGTGTTCTGTCCCATCTCACCACATCAGATCACCTGGGACAGATCCTTACACCAGATAAAAAAGGGACACATTTCTCTACTTTTCTGATAGGGCTGTGACTGAAAGGAAATATTATTATCTAAAACGATAAAACTTCAAAACAAGTTGTAAATAAATAATCTTTGTTTTATTAATCCTTTTTTTTTAATTTACAACATAGAAAAAAAAATCATCAATTTCATGGTTAATTCAGTTTGTTACTGACTATTTATTTGTAATTAATTGTGAAAATCAGTTGCTTTTTGTTTTAAAACTTACTTGTTTTGTTTAAAACACTTTACTCTAGGATCCAATACTCACTATGATGTAGTTGCTTATTAACATGCATATTACTAGGATATTGGCTGTTTATTAGTATTTATAAAGCACATATTAATGCCTTATTTTGCATGAGCATATTCTACATCCCTTAATCCTACCCAATACCTAAACCTCTGTGGTGAAAACCACATTTTTTTATGTTGTTTATGTGATGTTTTTAATATGCTTTCAGACAAACCTTGTGCGAATTTGTAAATCAACACCATTGCGTTGTATCGAGAGAGTATTTACTCCTTAAAACTGCAACCAAAAACGTAGTTTGAAATTGACTGTGTTATTTACGTCAAACTACCTTGTATCCAATCACATGCAGCGGGCTTTCGCATATCATTAGAAGTCAGGTTATCTTGGTATATGTTTCTGTTGATATAAAATATCAGATACTTTAAACAATATAGTGGGTGAAATGTATATGTAATGTATGTTATGATGTTCAAAGCGTTTCTAAGGATGCTGATTGTTAGAAGCCGTCTGATTCTGAGATGACAAACAGGAACATGGTTTGTGTAACATTTTCGCATTATTAGATGTTTGATATCATAGTCAAGCAAAAGGCTAATCATATTACCGCTATGTGTCAACTACAGTAACCTGAGTAAAAGTTGACCGAGTGGATTTCTGAGCTCATGTGAGTGAGTGGATGTGGGGCTAATTTGCATATTCATGGCTCCGCATATACTAAACGAAGCAAGGGTAATTTTAAGGCAAGACGTTTTTTTTTTTTTTTTACAGGTCAAAATTCTTTAAATGTCATTTTGGTGATCAAAGAAGAGTTTTAAGGGCTATTAACTACAGGAGGGCTTTAACAACTACCTTACTAACTATTAATAAGCAGTAATTAGGATATTATTGAGGCAAAAGTCCTAGGTAATTGGACCCTAATCTGTCAGTTTTCCTTTTCAGCATTTGTCACATTAATAATTGCTGGGCCTGTGCAGTTCTTCGGGGTCAGGGTCAGGTATCCGGTTGGTGTCAGGTGTATACAGCCTAATTATATAGAGCTTTCTTAAGATTGATTAGTTGACCAGTCATGCAGGAGTACAACGACTAGTCTGATTTGAAAATATGTTGTTTTTGTTAACCCTACACCGTGATGCATTCCTGGTCCAGCATGGTAATTCTGGTTTGCTGTTTTGTTTTTGTTTTTTAAGCATGCTGTATTTTTTCCTTATCATATTACAGAGGTTTCTCTCTCCTTTTTGGGGTGAAATGTCCATCGGCGGAGCTCTGCAGTTGCTTTGACTCCGAGGTTGTAAAGCTGCTGTGCACGTGGGGTCACCAGTCACTGTGTGGGAGTCTTACGTGCCGGCGTGCAGAAGCCACTATCAGTTGATCCCTGTCATTATCTGAGCTCTTCAAGCAAACAGTTGGAAGCCCATTACCAGCACTTACCGTGTGATAGCATCTCAACTGAGCCCTCGAACGCTCCTGAAACCTTTTACCAATCAGGGGAGGAGGCCTTGCTCCATGCCGCCAAGAGGGATGTTTTGAAAGGCTGCTTGGTCATTTCCTTTTACCAGACGGAAACCGTGTGGCTTTAATCTAATACTCCGGTTACGGCCGTGCACGGTCCAGCTGTCTCTCTTGCGCTCTTGCCGCACACATCAATGATATTAGTTCCCTTTTGGCTTGAAAAACTTGAGTTTTTATTGTTGCAACTAGGGCCAAGTTGTTGTGTGAAGGCATTTGTATTGTATAAAAAAGAACAGCATGCTTGTTTCAGCTTGTCTTCGAGAGAAAGGCAAACATTTTGTTGTTCACTGCCCCCACAGGAATAAATCAGTACAGTCATACACTTTCACACAGTAAACGCATAAATATGTGCAGCCTACTTACCGCAATGTAATAGTGCTTTTGTGCACGGTTATATAATTGAGACCATATCTGGTGACGTATTTGCGCATGTCAAACTGATTCAAAAGCCCTGGGGGATGTTAAATTGAAACATTATATGACAAGCACTCGTTTAAGGGTTGCACAATAAATCAAATATAATTCCTGCTGCAGTGCTTAGTGAAGTGATGATTACAGCATTCCTTGTTTTTCCGTTTGTTTGTTTTATTTGTGACCTGATTTTAGCGGAGTTTGCAGACATGTTTTTTGTGTGCATGATTGCATATGCCAGTCCGAGTTGGTTAAATTGGTATACAAGCCTTTCAGTAATGGTCTTCATGAGCAAATGTTTTGCAGACGGATGTTGCAAATGACTGTTTTATGTTTTAATTCTTTTTGCTTTAATACCAAAGTTAGAGGACTAGAATTTTTTGTCACTCTTGCAATGTAGATGCGGTAACACGCAATATACACTACAATAAAACAAGGTGTAGATTAGAACTGGATTTATATTCCAGGAGCTTTGTATTATAATAGTTTAATTTTAGAGCATTATCGCTTTGCTGGCTTTTTGTTTATCATTTTATTACAATTTTATGAACAATATCTGTCTGATTTAGGTATGTATGAAACAACAAATATATATATTTTTATTTATATTATATATAATTAAATGTACCTATATTTATATAGTAAATATTATATATATATATATATATATAATATAAATTATTATATTATTTAATAAAAAGATATATATAAAGAATATTTTAAATTGTTTTTATAAACAACACTTTTTTTTAACTAATTAACCAAGTGATTTTAAAGTAAATTCTATTAATTATGTATTTGTCCGTAAATTTATTTCAACAAATAAATAAACAATGTTGACTATAAATTCACTGAAAATGAATAACAATTATGATTTATATCCTAATTGTGTAGCCCTTGGTGATCACACATAAAATAAAGGATTGTTGAAAGTGAAATGGGTTTAGAAAAGAGGAAAATGGTGCGTCTGTGTCATTAAAAGGCCACGGCACAAGCACTACATTGTATCAGAATATTTATTTACAGAAACATTTTCCCGTCGAAGTGTTGGCTTTCCTTTGCAGCTGGCATTAGTTTGTGTGCAAGAGGGATCAAAATGAAATAAGAGCAATGTGTGTGTCTGAACACTTCTCCATTTCCTCAGAGATTCCACCATCTTTCATCTCCACCCCAGCTTTCCTGGCAGATTCCTCTCTGTTCCTTCACTCATCACCATCAGCACTTACTTCTATTGTAAACAGTCAGACATTGAGACGTTCTGGTGGATGAATCGGTTATCTCAGGATCTTCTTATTGTTATTGTGCCCTTTCCAATACATTGTTTTTGTTGTTTGATGGTTTATGATAGTCAGCTTCTGAAACATGACTGAAGTTGGAAAGTCACCCACAAGAGTATCCCAATAAGTATTTTTCAGATCTAGTCTTTAATGGTTATTATTCACTGTACAAAAAGATCATATTATTAATAAGCATTTGTTTGTTAAAGTTAAAATTATCTAAATTGTAAAAAGAGCAGTTCTTATAGATTTTATCTTGAATATAAAAAGATTTTGTCTGACTGATCTGGCAGATGTTTCACCTTTTTTTTTTAACCTGTTTATACCTAGCAATTAAAGGGTTAAAAACTTTTCATGGTTTTTAAAAAAGTTGAACTCATTTGAACTTGAACGGCACATTTTTAGAATGCCGTATCGCGCGCAAGATGCTGCAAAAGACGTGAGACGCGCATAACGTCCGTCTTTACATTTAATTTTTATTTTATTTTATGATCTTATTGAACACTAACTTGCATACACTTGTAAACTGAGGTATTACTGTAGTTATATACAAGTTTTATTGGTTCCAAGAGCTCGTAACTCAAAATTCTCTTACACCAAAACAATTTTCCCCATAAGAATGCACTAAAAAGCACTCGATTCGTTCCACATGACCATAAATGCCCATTTAAAAAAAATGTTTTTTGGTTTTACCCTATTAATTACAGTTAAAATTATAGCCATGAAGATCTCATATAAATTCTAATTAATCATTGACAAACTCTAAAAATACTTGACAATTTACTGTAACGCGCACTTTAGCTTTGAGTAGCGTCGCTGCTCGAGTGAAGGAGATGAGAGGAGGGTTTTACTGCTTACAGGGAGAATTTTGTCTATATGCTCTACTGTACGTATATATTTCACTACGTGAACAATAGCGATCACAATTAATGTTAACAACACGAGGTAAACCTGCTGGAAATCACTTATAAAAGTATCACTGTGGTGAATGATGCAGCCAAACCGAACGACGCTGAGAGAATGAACGAGTTAATGGGTGATAGGCTTTGCGAGAGGCTGTCGTTAGGATATTTCCAGTAAAAATGTGCACGAAGATGCTGAGCGTTAGGACTTTTCCACACAAAAATGCTCATATACAAAGTCACTCATAAACCAAGGTATTACTGTATTAGTTATTATAACAGTACTTTTGTATTTTTGGTTATATTGCCCAGAAGAAGCAGCCTAAAGCAATGCCTAAATATCTATTTGGCTCTTGGTTAACATTATTTTCCTTGTCTGGTGACCTAAGTGATGTTGGCCAGCTTACGAAGACGCGCACACACACACACACACACACACACACACACACACACACACACATATATACACAGTGCTTCAGTTGTCATTGTTGTCTCTCATTGAAAGAGGACGGTTCTGCTTTTCTAGTATGTGTCTGTACTGCTGTAATCACACATGAAATGCAGGGCCCTTTGTGTAAAAGGGAATTCATGAAGTCTTTGTTAATATTTTGGCCACAAGCAACTCCCACACTTGTCTGTTTTTTGGAGAGTTGGCGTAACCGCAGTCCGAGTGGGAGACCGAGTCAGGAGTGGCCTCTCTCTGCCAGGTCATTAAGAGCTCAGTTTGGGAATTTTGCAAATTGTTCACAAATGGAATCTCAGCTCGACTGACTCTATCCCGAAAATCCGGTGGATTACTTTCCTCCCCTCTACCCCTTCAATACTCCTCCGCTCCTATGTGGATTTCCTTCCCTGATCCCTTCATTCCAGGGAGACAGACTGTAGCGGAGAGAGAGACGGTGTGTAAGGATGAGGCACAGAGTGTGAGCGAGCATTGAAAGGTAAAGAGTGCACTGGCATTTTAGCATGATGACAGATGAAGATAAAGAGACCGGCGTTGAGAGGAGGCGGAGCTTCAACGTTTGCAACAGGCAGGACTGGGCACGTGCAGTGCGAGGATTCTGCCATGGCGATCGGGCATGGGAGTGGCTTCCTAGTGGATGTTGGGAGGGATCTTGTCCAAAGGGGTGTGGCTTATGAATAAAGGGGGAGGAGTAAGTAAGTTTTTGCCAGTCAAGAACATAACTACAAAACATGTCGTTTCCAGTTTTGAATACCTCATGTCAAAAGTCATGAGAATACTAAAGACGCAAGAATACTGGCATGCTAAGAGAGAGAGAGAAAATGGCGGGGGGTAGGACAGAGATGGAGTGAAGGCTTGTTTGAGAGATTGCCAAGTTTGATAAGTTTGTGAAAAGTTTTACTGTTTCTTTTTTATGCGGCACAGAACACGAGGAGGCTGAGTGGGGACTGGAACAGCCTGTCTTCTAGCTCTGTTTTCCCCTCTGGTCTGGTCTTCAAGTGACACTTCCAGATACTCAAGGAGATGTATTGTGTGTACGAGTTAGATGTCAGGATAAGATTACATGTCTCCTTCGAGCCAAACATGTGTACAATATTGCTTGAGGTGGACGCCGTGATGAATGTCCGAGTGATGGTGTAGGGATGGGAGTTTTGGGACTGAGGCAGTACTGGTGATTAGTTTTAGGCCTCAAGCTATTCATAAGTTTAAAATAGTTGCACTTCAGTCATTCTATTTTAGAAATGTTACTAATTAAAATAAAAAACATATTATAAAACGTTATCAGATGATGATGACTTTTATTTCCATGATCTGTGTGAAATTAATTGATTCATTAGAAGTGTGTGTATGTGTGTATATATATATATATATATATATATATATATATATATAAAATATAATAATAAAATGTATATTTTTATATATTATAAAAAGCTGCAGTGCTCATTTATATTGAGCCCCAAAGGGACATGGTAAAGGAAAAAATATGAGATGGGGTTATAATTATTTTTCCAGTGCTTTTAAGTTCTCTCATAAATAATATTATAAATGTTAATAATATAAATGTTATGTTAGCAGCATAATTAATATTTTCTTAATTACTCCGCTTGACTGATGTTGGCAGAACTGGTGTTATAACTGGTCTAAATGTAACTAAATTTGGATGTATTATTTTAACAATATTTTGTATTATTAATAATACAACACATTTTGGAGCTATTATATAGTTAAAATGTAGTTGTGTTAGTAGCATTGCTACAGGCTACAGTCGCTCAAATACCGGCGATTCTGGAATGCGTCAATGTGTTTAAACATGCATACTTTTGCTAAGGACGTGCGGTTGAAATTTGATTATTATAGAGTGTTTTGTGTGTGCCAAAGGTGTGCGTTTCGTGACTCAAATTGTGTGTTTGAATGGTATGTGTGTCAACATCTGAGTGTTTCCTGAGGGAGCTACAGTACCGGTACATGGAATAGTTGTGGTAATCTGAGGCATGAATGCACAGACGGAGCTGAAATTAAGTGGTGTTCTGTGTCTCTGTCATCACCGGCAATCTGTCTGGACACATCCATACAGACAGAAACGCACGAGTCTCTGTTGCTTATACTCTGCATAAACTTCCTAAACTGTGTAACATGGTACAGAGATTAAAAGAACTAGCAGAATAGGCAATGCATGCTCAATCAATCATTTGTATAATCATTTCATTTCAAAAACTAATATTCTGTCATCATTTACTCACCCTCATGTTGTGCCAAACCTGTTCGACTTTATCTCTTCTGTAAAACACAAAAGAAAGTATTTTGAATTTGAATTTGAATTTTGGTTTAAAATACACTTAATATTCAGTAATATTATCGATATCGACTATTGGATGAAAATAAAACTAAACTGAGCTGGATAATGAACCTATTTTTTTCTAGAGCTGCTTTACAGTTGAAATTTTATCATTTTCAGAACTTTGTAACAATAATACTGTTATTTTCTTTTCAAATCCTGTGAAGCTGCTTTGAAACTGCTTTCTATAAAGCAGTACAACATCTCAAAAACATTGGACCCCATTGACCTTTTTTAAAGTAATTCCTACAGAAGACAGTCATACAGGTTTTTAATGAGTTGAAGGTGGGTGAACTATCCATTTAAGTCCCTTATGTTCTAAAATACCTTGTAAATACAAATAGACACAAATAAAACATAAAAGGTTTTGAAAGTGTTTTTTTCTCTCAAGATAAAAATCTGACAAGCAGTAGGCTTACTATTCCTTCCTTTTAATCCCATCGCTGTCGAGGAGAAACTGTTGAGATATTAAAGAGATCTCTTTTGTGATTTTTCATTCCTTTGAGGCCACACACACACACACACACACACACACACACACACACACACACACACACACACACACACACACACACAGGCAAACCGGTCCTGGCTAATATCTCTAATGCATTGTGTCTGCTATCTGAAGTCCACATCAGTGAGTCATGCAGCTGTTAAACCGGATTCTGAGGCTCGGTTTGGTGACTGGACGCCTGAGATCGGCTCATCTGGTGCGGCTCGTCTGGCCTGGAAGGCAGAGATGACAGGGAGCCAGCTAAGTGAGATGAATTTCTAGCAGTTCTGGGTCTGTTTGTCATCGGAGTTTTGTCACATGACAGGAAGGAGGGAATAGTGTGCGTGTCTGAGAGAGAGAGAGAAAGAGAGAGAGGGAGAGTATGGAGCAGGGCTTTAAGACTGAGCAAAAACAAAACTGTCTTTAAAGATGTTCCTCTGGGCTGTTTAAAATCTGTAGCATGAGTATAAGTTTGAAAACAGAAGGTAGAGGAGGGAAAACTAGGGAGTGGAGGTGGTGGAGAGTGATGGAGAATAGCTTGCGCTCCAGAGAGAGAGAGAAAGAGAGGGAGAGCAGGATAAGTTGGGGGAAAGTTAGTGGCCCAGTGGGGATTTCTTCTGGAGTTCAACCTCCTTGGCTGAGTAAGGGAGGGAGGGGGAGGAACTTGGGTCAGCACTATGAAGTTGGATTAAATGTCCAAGTCAACTCTTTTTTTTTTTTCTTCATTTTCAGACTACATGGAACAGTTTCTAACAAAAGATTTTCACCAGGACAGAAGAAATTGCAGAGTTTGAAGAGTTTATGTGTCTGAATGACAATACGCAGGCGCTTTTATCCTTGAGGGTACAAAAACAAAACAATCACTTTATCACAGAGGAGCCAACAATATTAGCAGTACCACAGTATCGAATTTCAACCGTAAGAAGTCTAGCTGTGGAAAAAGTTAGTTAGTATCATTCATCTACAACTAAATGCTCAGGTACTTTGTTTTTGTTAAATGAAAGAGAAACACGAGTTTTAACATGTATGCTCAAATGAAAATAACTTTCTGTATCTTTTTGTTTTCATGTATAAGTATCTTAACATCTTTAAAACAAGATTAGTTCACTTGTGAAGCAACACTGCATGATAAATTAATATAAATGTTTATTTTCTGAGACTATATCTTATATTAAGCTATTTTAAGTATTTTTATTTAACTTAATTATGGTTAAAATAAGAAAAGCATTACATTACAGCAATACATTTTGTTAGATTTCAGCATCATAACAAAATAATTTAATATTGAAATAATATTTTCTCTTTTAAATAAATGCTGTTCTTTGATAAACTTTCTATTTATCAAAAAATCCTGAAACATGTATCACATGTTTCCACAAAATATGAAGCAGCACAACTGTTATTAACATTGATGATATAATAATAATAAATGTTTCATGAGCAGTAAATCACATTAGAATGATTTGTTAGAATCATGTGACACTGAAGATTGAAGTAATGATGCTGAAAATTCTGCTTTGATCACATGAATAAATTACATTTTACAACATATTCACATAGAAAAGTTATTTTGAATTACAATAATATTTCACAATATTACTGTTTTGTTGTTATTATTTTTGTTGATAAATGCAGCGATTGGGGAGCATACAGACTTATTTTTTATTATAATTATCTTTAATTAGATTAAATGTTTTTAAAGCATAAACCTCATTAGTTTGTTAGATTTGTTTAAAATAAGATTTTTTAAAGAATTAATGCAAAACAAAGTCTTAATTCTACGTAATATTTTACATAGTTATGCTTCTGAAGTAAACATATTTTTTTGAAGGATTTTCATTTTTTTTCTCCAGTTTTATCAAAATTCACTGTTTATTCCTTCCACCATCTTTTGTTTGTTCTTTTGTCACCCTCAGCCTTTATAACACAAAAATTACATGAAGAACTTCACTTACAATTGATGTACTCTCAAACAAAAGAGCCATTAAAGTGCCCTTCTCTCTCTCTCTCTCCCCCACTCATATTCTCCTTCTCTCCTTCTCTCTCTCTCCCTCTCTCCCTCACTCTCTCACTCTTTCTTCCTGTCTGTGTCTATGAGGGTCGCCTAAAGAAAATAAATGAGAACCATAACAAAGTCAAGAGCCACAAGATCAATAAACAGGCTAATGAATACCATTCTCTGCGCATGCCCCGACGTGCTCCGAGAAGGACTCTTTGTTTCTTTGTAAGTGTGAAAACGCAAAGGGGGTTTGGGAAAATGAAAAGCAGAATTCCACAGAGTGGGAGATTGTGATTGTATTTGGAAGGAAGGGCAGTATGTGTTTATGGAGCTCGACCAGCAGTGCAGATTGACAGGAAACGGTGTCTTTTCTTAGGCCGCTGGGCTGTACCACTAGCAGCGGGCCGGCGGGGGTGGGGAGGGGGGTGAAGATGGATGAGGCAAGGCCGAGACGCAGGCACCTCTGTTGCTCCTGGCATTGTGTTCAGCTGTTTGCTTGACTTGAACCCTGGTATGGCTCTGTCCACTCCCCAGCTGTTCACTCACTGAAAGCCATTGGCACTGACACTGGCAGAGCTATTTATTTCATTTTTTTTCAGGTCATGCAGTGCTGATTGCCTGTGTGTTGGTGAGGTATATGTTGTTTATTAGGGGTAGGGGGGAGTAATTTGGGGCGACTAGGATTGTGGGGGTCAATGGCAAGAACTTGTTGAATTGACTGGTAAACTCTTTTTACACCTCTATTTGTACACCAAATGCAATGGTCATGGTCTTAACCCCCATACCCCCCCCCCCCCCCCTTCCTTTTTTAATTTCCAGACCTGAAAAAGTTTGTAGTTGTGCTCTGCTTTAGCATATTTACTTTGATAGATATTGTGCAGACTAGATTTTGCTGCAAAACTTATTTGTGTACAAATGGCTTCAATATGTATAATCGTTTACTTGCAGAATATTGATATCTGACATACAAATGGAAATCTATACCACCAATCTATTCAATGATTCTGAACAGCTTGAAAGGTCATGCAAAAAAGGTAATTATTTAAAATAGCCTTGAATAGTCAGTGTAGATGCCATTTGAATTTTTACTTGAATGAAAACAAGGCTATGAGAAATCAATAGGTTGTATGTTAATATTTTATTAATATTCAATTATACACACTAAAATAATAATTTATATATTTGTTTATTGTTTAGGACAGGAATGGTAAACTGGTAGTCTCAGTTGGTAGTCTCTGATTTGCTGGTGTTCTTGCAAAACCAACATACCGTCCAGGAAGACGTGCATGCAAATGATGAAGAATAGAAATGCATTTTATTTGATAGGCTGTACTGTGTATATATATTTGAAATATTTATATCTATTATATTAATAATAATAATAATGTTATTTATTTAGAGGGCAGGAATGGAAATCAACTAGGGTTATTTGGCAAAAAAAGAGACATAGAATCATATGATAATATCTGACTTGGTTTTGTAATGCAAAACCAGTAGACTGTTGTCAGTGTAAACGTCATATTTTGTTAGTTAAATACAAATGATAATGAGGCTTTGAGAAAGATGTACAGTCCATACACCCTCAGAACCTATGCAGAACTCTGTAGAGAGCTCATTAAAAATACTAAAATGTTAATTAAATATTTGGCTAATTGTATAATGCTGTCAGCTACCAGTAAGATGGATATTAACATATTTAAATCCATTCCACATCATTAAGATGTGAAAAAGTCAGCCTGGTTATGTTTAACATTCTCATCCCATGTTTCCCAGTTTTCTTTTTGATTTTCTGACACATATTTAAAAAATCAGCTAGGCAAGCAACTTCAGCCTTAACCCTCACAACCTCTTTTCATGCATGTCAAATGATATACGCCATCCACTGACTGTAGTCCATGGGAAGAAACTCAAATTCATCACGTCTTCGTTGCAAGTGTGAAGACAAGCCCTGACATTCCTTCTCAAGTTCATCTTCCTGTTGGTCTCCTGCTTGGGGTCCTCTAGCGCATGGATTCTCCCTCCGAAAACTGAATAAAGTTCCTCTTTTAAAAGCTTCTTTGAGGACCAGAGGGGGCTTTGAATATTCGCCACATACTTAATGAGGTAGAGACAGCAGCGGCCATCAGTCATTTACTCTGTTTTTGTGGAGACAAAGGCGAGAATTTTGCCCTGGCATCTGCTGCTTGCACAATGCTCTCTCTCTCTCACTCACTCTCTCTCTCTCTCTCTTTCTCGCTCACACTCTCTCTCGCTCTCGCTCTGGACTTTAATGTGGTTATGATTAGAGACGGGGCTGAGGGATGGGTTCGGGGGGGTGGGGGAGTCTCATATGTACTGCAAGGGGAAAAGGGGGAGGTGCGCAAAGCAAGAGTGCCTGTTTGTGTGCAGTGCATGCTGAAATATGAATCACAAAAGAGACAAAAAGAGGCCAGTGAGAATCAAATAAAAGTTTGTCCTCTAACCAGATCAGAGCTGGCAATGCAAACACACAAATGGCCCCTCCCTGTGGCCCTCTCTCTCTCTCTCTCTCTCTCTCTCTCTCTCTCAACCAACCCACCCCCCCACTTCTCGTTCACCCTCTCTCTCTCTCTCTCTCTCCACCCCCCTCTGTGTGCGCAGGACTGAGGCAGTTGGTTTGCTCCAGTGTGTCTGAGAGCCGCGAGTGCTATGTGGGGCTGTTATTTAGGTCTGTTACAACACGCTATGAGCAGCTCACCCTGAGCAACCAGCACCGCAGATCAGCCAGAGAGGGAAAGAGAAACAAGCAGCGTGAGAGAGAGAGAGGAAACGCTTACAAGAGCAAAAGCAGCGGGATCAGGCAGCACATATATCCTGAGTAGAGGAATTCCAGCAGGGGATTTAGCGCTGTTGTAGCTGCGGGTGTTGTTATTGTTTTTTTTGGTGACGCAAGGCAATCGGAGGCGGGTGGGCGAAAGGGACGCAGCATGTTCGACTGTATGGAGGCTCTGGGCATGGGTCCCCGCCAACTCTACGATGTCACCAACCGGGGTGCTTGCATGCTTCGAAAGGCAAGCCCTTTCTATGCTGGACTGGACCCTTTCGCTTGGACGGGGACGGCTAGTGTACGCTGTAAGTGCCTTTTTTTTTTCATCTAAACGGGGCCTCCAATTGACGTTGACCCTCGGTGCCAAACAAACCACTCGAGATACATTTATCAAGCTGCGTTTGAGATGCTGTTTGAGTCGATCGTTTTCCATGATTGTCACAAACAGAGTCTGGTTTCACCAACAGTGTGGGTAACCTGATTTTTGACCTTGTCAGTTGATGAAAAGTTAAACAGAAAGGAAGTAATGCGAGAGGGAGAGATGAAAGAGAGAGTGTGTGTGTGTGTGTGTGTGTGTGTGAGAGAGAGAGAGAGAGAGAGAGAGAGAGAGAGAGAAGTGGGTGGGGGGGAACCTGACACTGTGCTATAATTTCAGTCATGCAGATTGCATTTGTCTTCTTCACTTCACAATTGTGCCTGACAGCTCTGGTATCCCAGCATGCATGACCATGGCTCGGCCCACACAACAGCATCAAACAGGCGTAAAAGTGAAAAAGAAA
Source organism: Rhodeus uyekii (assembly GCA_037043235.1). NCBI lineage: Eukaryota > Metazoa > Chordata > Actinopteri > Cypriniformes > Acheilognathidae > Rhodeus > Rhodeus uyekii. Next base: position 4,880,362 of record JAWRVZ010000027.1, read on the forward strand.
CGAGAGGGGCATTACTCAAGTGTGTGTCACTGATGAAACTCTCAAATCGGGAATTGGAAATCAGGTTTGATGATTAGACTGTGACAGGAAGCCAAATTGCAAACGGCATGAAATAAAAGATAAAGAATTGGCTTAATATATTGAGTGGAAACTTTAGTAAGTAGGAGAGCTCGTAGACCCGAATGGCTTTTCGATTGTCTCTCTCTGTCTCTGTTTCAATCATTTTATTTTTCCTACCTCTGTTCCAGAATTTAGACAGCCTTTGGCTCTAAAACAGTCCTGCTTTAGCAAAACTGTGGTCCATAATAATAGGGGACCAGACTGAAAGAAAGGGAAAACAAGCAATACTGCAATACATTGCAACACTGAGGTAAAAAAAAGTCAAATATCCAGATCGGTAAACATTGCCGTTACCCTTTTCCCAAAATGCACGCTGCTCTCGCTGTTTTCCATTTGTATTTGTTGAAGCTTCTGCTTTTTGTTCCTCCTTCTCAGCCTCTGAGGGCGACTCATCTGTCTTCATTAATCGTGAAAGACACCAACGTTTCAGTGGCTGTCAGCCACACTGGGTTCTCTTTAATGAAGACAGATGCCCTGTCTGAGCTCGACCCGGAGGGGAGGGGAGGGAGGGAGGTCCATAATGCCTCTTCTCCTTGGCCAGAGCCCTGATGATAACAAGATGAAATCTGTTTATTTAATCAGTCATGTATCACCAACGCCACACAAGCACACAGTCAGGGCCCACGATGGAAAACAAGTCCTCTGAATGCGCCACTGCTGCTTCTCGGGTTCTGCTCCTTCCTGGTTCCAGGAAATAGTGGCGATCGAGAGGCAATTGGACAGATCCCGCTGCCCTGAGGGAAGAGCAGGAGTGGAGTACTGTTACAGGCCACCATGCCCAGTAACCTCTGTAAACAAGACCGGCCTATCCGACCACAGGATACACTCAGTAGTTGCTCTTCATTGTCCTCTTAGACCAGATTAATCAATGCTTTAGTCCAGTATTTCAGGCCAGCTGCAATGCATTTTGGGTAAACTTCTCTAAGACTTAAGTTTGTTTCAACGTCTCAAAGCTTTTTTGTGTCTTTATTTGAGTAGCAAGCAGCAGAAGGGGGTTGGGAGATATTGCAGGCCAAGACTCGAACCTGCATTGCCTACATGAGCACCATGGCTTGATACATCTGGGAGATTTGAGCTCTTTTTTTACTAGTAATCTCTTGGAAGAATGTTTATTTTTTTTACATTTTGATGAATTTTAGCCCACAAGTAAGTGCCTTGTGACTTTAGACTGTGTGTTATGTCTTCATAAGGGGCTGGTCATGTGACTACAATACCGTTTTAGTAATACTTTTATTCAGCAAGGATGCATCAAATCAATAAAAAAAGGGCCAGTAAAGGCTTTCTTTCTTTCATTATTCTTTGATCAAATCACTCTTTTGAACTTTCTGTTAATCAAATAATCAAAAAAAAAATTATCACAGTTTCCAGAAATAAACAGCAGATCTATTTTCGACATTAACAAAAAGATGCTAATTGTGGATTGCATTTTCACCACAGAGGGATTGAAATGTGCCAGTCTTTTGGTTGGTAATGGCTTCCAGGAAACTTGAACCACACCAACAATGTAGGGTCTTCACTCGCATTGCCCTGCACAATTCACAAAACCCCTGCTGCCTGTTAGAGGTGAAAAGCAAGATAATCGCAAGCCCCTGTCTTTCCTGTTTTTATGTGCACCAGTTCAAGACCTTTGCCGTTTTTTTAAAAATTCAATGTCAGAGGTTATGGAGAGGCTTTGCACGGGCCAATGTCAGCTCTCGTGACTATGTGAGCTGCTGTTGTTCCATCCCTGAAAGGAAAGAGAGCTGAAAGAGCTTTTTTATTAAGCAATCCTTAAATGTATTGAGCCATATGTAAAAAAAAAAAAAAAATAGTAGTATCCAGGTAATTTAGTAATCTCTACCATGTCTGCTCTTAGTTTCACTTGCTTATGATGTGCAACACTAAAATTTCACCATTTTGGGAAGTTTAGTTTTCTGTACTTTTTGGATTTTGCTGCATTAAAATGAGTACTAGAATTCGGGATTGTGTTCCTGTCCTGATCACTCGGGCTCACACACACTCACACCATTGTTTTTTGCAAAGTGCTGTCCGCATCAGAGTCTGATAAGCTCTCTGAAACAGAGCTGTGCATGAAAGACAGGGAAATGAGGGCTTCCTGTGTCCGCTGTCACATGCAGCCCTCTCTCATTTTTTGTATTAATGGAAGAGCTCAATTATTTCGTTATAATTACAAAAAGATTCAATTAAAAGATTAGAGTGCCTGATGAGGCAAGAGAATAAAAAATGATCCTTGATTGATTTGATGCTTGTGAGTGTGTCTCTCTCAGTGTGTGTGTGTGTGTTGGAGGAAATAGGAAAAAGTGGTTGGTCGTGCGGGGTACACACTGATTGCATCCCAATCCAACAACAGAGAAATACTCTGTTAGTACTCAACAAGCCATGCTTTTACTTATTAAAGGGCCAGTCACACAGCGAAAACGCATGAATCACGCACGAATTACGCACAGATTTTCATTTCTTCGCGGACCGTGTGTCGTATGCGTAATTCATAGGTGGAACGAACGTGGACCGTCAGTGATTGTAAGTGGATGTGCGTCGATTTTGTGTGTGATTTTTGAGTTTTGAACGGTTCAAAATTTTTCCGACGCACAACTGTGTGTCAGTGTGCGTTATTCATGAGTCGGCGTGCGTAGTTTATGCGTTGAGTATGCGCGGGACACGCGTCAGCTGTCAGTGCTTATGCGTCGGAACTGGTTCGAAACCGCGCACGTCCACTGACGCCCCACCTTCATATCACTCATGAACCGCACACGTATCAGGTTCATTCCACTGACATCCACTGACAATGTGGATTCTGAAAGTGCTTGTACGTGGAACGTTCGCGAAGCGTGCGTGTTTGGACGCGCTCCGTCAGTGATTCATGCGTCGGGCGTGCGTTGAATGTTTGTGGAATACTTTGGTCAATTTCTCGACGCACAAGCACGCACAAACCCAATCTGTGCGTGATTTGTGAGTGATTCGTGCGTGATCGGCTGTGTGACTGGCCCTTAACTTTTATTCAATCAAATGGACATTTTAGCCCATAATCAAGTGTCCCTTGTAGCTTTTGGGTTAAGGAATATAACTTCTGATGTATTTTAGCCCTCAGTGGGGATGTCCTTATAAACTCAAAAAATATTCACGCTTATACAATCCTGTACATGAATATTTAGTTGTGATACAAATGAAGGATGCACTGATATAAAAACTCTCACTGATCAGTCTATAATTATTTTCATGTTATGGCCAATAACTTATAAACTATTTTGTCAAAGTAATTGAAAAATATAACACTGAAATCATGCGTTTCGACAATTTAAAGGTGGCGCAGTGGATGTGTGTGGATGGCCATTGAACCCTGTCTTAGAGGGAGTTGAAGGCAAACCCAAGAGGGGAGGCCTGACGCAGCCATTGAGATTCCACAGTGTGCCGCTGGAATCCATTTACTGCTGTAAGGGCAGTTTATAATATCCCAGCAGGGTCAAGGAACTGTAAATTAGAGAGATCTTCTCTCATAGAACAGCAACAATGGCTGTTTTGCGCTGCTTGAGAGATGGATGAATTTTAGACCTCATGTGAAATGTTGAGACTGTGTGATTGATCGAACCAGAACTGTTTGGTTCAAATAATTAGGCTAAGTTTAACACCTTGTTGCAGACTTCAGGAACGCCTTGACGGTCAACTCACTCCATTGCACAGTCCAAATTTGTTCCACGTTCCATTCAGGAAGCATTGCTAATTAGCTAATCTTTCCTCTTCACTTTCATGGGTCTCTGAGAGACACAAACAAGGCGAGGCATCATGGGATTGAAGACTCTGGGTGAGGCTCAATGGCTGTCATAGTTTGGCCATCACCTCCCTTTTGTCCGATGATTTAGTGAATGTTTACTGAGTGCTCCATTGCCTGGCTGGCAGTTTCTTTCTGGGGGCGAGGTGTTGGCAGGATCTTTGTCAGTCTGAAACCATGTGTGAGCTCAGTGTGAGGAGAGAAGTTCTGTTACCAGTGTGCTGTTGACTGACTGCTTGGCTCCGTCGTTACTAGGGCTCACTGTTATGTGAAAATGTGAGCCGAAAATATATCTCAAACCCCCACTATGTTTCTCTGCAGTTGGACCATCGAATCTCTCCGTCAGTCAATCATTGGTTTAATCTAAAATGAGAATCGGGTTGAGGGTCTAGCAGCACTGTTGATGAGGTGATGCTTCTCAGGAAACATTGATTTTGGTATTGTGTCTTGTTTCATTGTTTAACGTTATCTCAATGCTTTTTGCTACTAGGGAAAATCTGCACAATGTTGTCAAGCCTACAAAGCGATAACAGTATTTTCAGACTGATTTTATCAGTGGTTTCATGTAGCTCTTGTCAAGAAAACATCCTGTTGTATGATGGTCAGGGGATGGGCAATGATGGCCAGCTATTTACAAACTGACTAGTTGATCTAGACTTTTTGTTTTCGCTTTGGTATTTTTAGCTGCAATGCTCTAACGGGGAATCAAGACACCTCTGAGATTTTAACTTGCTGTGGTTTAGCATGCTGAAACTGTCAGTAGGGTAAAACTCTCTGAGAGAAGTTACCCTTTTAAATTCATCCCCTTCAAAGCACCATCTCAACTGCCATCAAAGCACCGCTTGAATAACCAAATTACCGCCTTAGAATATCAATTTTATTTCTGTCAGAATGACTTCTTTGGCCTCTAGACACTGCATCAATTTATAAACAGTAAAAACAGGTTTCAAAACCCCTAGTCAAACTCTAACAGTTTTTGAACATTATCACCATTACAGATTTATTGGACATGATGCAAAATAAGTCTCACTGTACATGTCTTAATAAAGACTCGCTATCTGATAAACAATTATATAGACCGGCTCAAGGTCATTCAGATATAAATAATATAAAAACACATACATGTATTTTAATGTTTGACTGTAGTTTTTTAACGTGTAGATGCAGATGGAGGTGAGGGGCCATTCTAAATCAGCCATAAAAGATAAATGGATACAAGAGCTCAAGGATGCTTGTTAGGGCAGACCATCTGTACTTTACCCCCACACATCCATCTTTTTAAACGATCATCTGCTGTCTGAAGACTCGGCACAGTGTTTAGTATGAGCGGGGATGACATTGTCTGTCTGGTAGATGGTTTCTATGGCTCGACTGGTCTACGCTCCATTTAGAAAAGCTGTGTTGGCTCTAAATAAAAAGGGCATTGTGGTTTAGTCAAAGATGAGTCTCAAGGTGACTTCTTTCATGATTACGGGTGAGATCTCTCAGAGTTACACTGCACAGTGTTATTTCTCAATGCCAGTTTCCACGAAGTCTGCCCTTCCACACCCTGATACCTTGGGTAGTCACTGAAGGCGTGCTGCCACACTAAAGTGAAAAATTCCACTCACGTAAGCACACATCATATTGTAATTTCCCCTATAGTCAAAGCAGAAGTTTCTCACAGACTCGCCCTTAAAGAGAACAGTAGTGTGCCAGGTTGTTGGACTGATAGTGAAAGAGCCAGTATTTATATTCAAGAAACCCTCAGCTACAATGAGCATCGACCGCAGATCATGTAGACGGCAGGAAGCCACAACTCCGTGGGGTTCACTCCTTATGCAAAGCAAAGTTTTGCATTGAGCTCATGCAATTACTGCACTATTTGCTTGGGAATTCGGGATCAGGACAATTTGTTGAGACCCAAGCAAGTCCAAAACATCTGAAATTTACTCCAAAACTTAGTTTTGCAGTTAGTCTTGGTATTTTGACTGCTTCTACTCTTGTGGTTTCTATTGTTTGGGGAAGGAAGCAATAAGGGCCAAACAAGGAGCTCCTCTGCCCCAGTCCTGAGCCAAGAGACACTTCAGGCTGTGACTCAAGTTAGGTTGCCGGTCTTAAAGCAGGTGAGCCCAGACAGATGGTGAGAGGAAGTCTGCAAGGACCAGAAGATCAAAGATAATGGTTAGATGAGGCTGTCTCGCTGCCTGTTGGCGTGATCAATGGCTGTGTCCATGGAGGATGCATCCAGCCATTGGAGTGGAGAGGAATTAGAGGAGACACTCTCACTCAGGGGTTGACAGCACAGATGAAGCCTGGTAGGGGTGCTGGAGATTCAGTGGAGTTGCAAATTTGGATGTCTGTACCAGAAATCTGTCTCGTCTGAATCAGGCCTTCATTCCCAGTCTTTGTGTGCTGATTACCCCTGACTGTCTGTTTGGATGGAGTCCTACTAGAGGAATAGGACAAAAGTCCCTTAAATGGTTTACTAAATGAACTGTGTTTTGAACTAGTCAATAAACTCTTCTTTTGTTCTTTTGCAGCACTATTTGGTTCTTTCGTGATTAAAAAAGTTCTAGTAGGTTCTAGTTTCTTTAAAACACACACACACACACACACACACACACACACTGAATAGATGGCTTTCTAAAGAACTAGGGAATTAAAAAGGTCTTTAAAGAGGATTCCCAATGGCTTTGGGCTATAAAAACCTTTTTGATTCTAATTGAAACTTTTATTTTTAATTAATTAGTCTTTTAGTGGACGCTTTTATCTAGAGCAGCTTACATATTGCAAATTACATTTATTATAGAGACAAGCCCCTGGAGCAACCCAAGGTTAAATTACTTGCTCAAGGGCGTTATGGATCCAAATGGGAGATCGATGGAGTTTGTGAGGTTTAAACCAGCAAACTTCTGATTACCAGACCAGTAAAAGACATCTTTGGTTATGGAGAGACTACTATCTATGTAAGATGTAGTTGAAAGGGTGTCTGATTGCCTGTAATTCAGGAAGGACTCAAGTGTGGGTGATTGATTCACTGAGTCCATTGATGTGCTAGCACCACTCATTCAGAGGTCATTCAGGCCAAATGCTGGCTTACCTTCATCCAGACGTGTCTTAAATGGGATCTATGAGATGTTGCAATGTAGGAAGTCAGCACTGAATGCACATTGAGGGTTTAGTTTGTTGAAAGGATAGTTCACCAAAAAATTTACTTTTTTTATTCTATAGAACACAATCCATATACTAAAAGTCCTTATTGATTAGGGAATTGAAACCCTATTGATTGACAAAGAAAGGAGATATTTAAAAATAGATATATCTTCTTTTGTAATTCCAGTCATGCCTGCTTGGAATGACATTTTTGAATGAGCCATCCCAGGAAACAAAGATGCTCATACCTACTGCCCTTTTGCTCACCTTGTGTGAAGGTGCTGGCCTATAGAAGACCTTATCCTGGAAGACTCCATGACTGAGAATGTTAACCGCATGTGTATGTCTTCATGTATGTATTCGTGCCTGTGTGCTGGTTATGACATGAGGGTGTAAATTCCTTCGGTCTTGTCCAGTCTGGGGTGTATGTAAATCTTTCTGTCTCTCTTTTTCTGTCTTTCCCTCTGAGCCATCTCTTGGATGGCAGCCCAGTTTTATCACAGGGCTTCCTTTCAGAAAGGGCCTTACTGCAACAGGAAGGACTCCTCCTTTTTTTACAGGCCTGGGATGGAGCACATGAGAGGGAAGGATAGATGGTAGAAAGAGGAGAGGAGGGGGAGATCAGGTAATGAGCACACAGACAGCTGTTGACAGCAACAGCTACTGCTCAGCACCTTTAATAAAAGCACACACACACCTCAGCTCCATAACTAGCACTTCTTTTGTAACACTTCTTTCATCTGCAGAGACGTGAATGTTTTATTAATAGATAAAACAAAGTTGTTTTTTTATTTGGTCAAATACTGAGTTTTTGTGTGTTCAAAAACAAATTCCATTACCCATTAGCCATTGGTCTTAATGTAAATTTGCTAAATGACAAAATAGGATCTACAATTAGTTCAACTCTTTGTTTAATTAGCCGTTTCTCTAAGTACATCAACATTTTTACTCTCACAGCAATATGTGAATTTAGAAATGTCGAAAAACAGCTTGCGGTAAGATAAAGCCTGCAATCAGTGAGAATACATCCAGCGGAAAGAAACAGTGATGCGGTGAAGAGGAAGGAAATGGGGTTGTGTAGTGTAAGGTGGTACGATGACAACAGCATGTGAGGAGGATCTGGGTGATGGCAGGAAGCCGTGGGCACTGAGAAGCAGAGAAAGAGCCATGGTCGGTTCCCCTCATCAGGAAGTTGGCAGCCAGGAGGGGCTGTGTGTCCTTGCCCATCAGGCACCGTTTGGAGAGAGGGGGCCCTGCCAGTCAGTCTATCAATCACACTGCTCCAAAAAACCTGGCCAATCTGTGGCCCGTCTGCCACACTGGCTACACGCACAACAAAGCAGTCTGTCCACCCAACTCAGCGGTATGAGGTTGTAATTTGAGGCAAAGCAAAATCATGGAGCTTTCAGCGGAGGGAAGCAGGATTATGTTCTGAGAAATGCAAAGCGAGCAACACGCAAATACACGCCCAACACGCTGAAATACTTAAGAGGAATTGAGACGCAGAAAACTATATTTGCAAATCAAATGGGAGTCTTTAGAGACACTCTTTGGACGAGTGCCCATGCAGAACTGAACACACACACGCTCACATGCCAAGACTAGATTTGGGAACAGTGCTCCACTGAAGATTCAATCACACCCACAGTCACGTACTCAAAATCTGCTCTTCTATTGTGAAAGAATAGTTGTTCCGCAGCCAATGCGTCATATGCTGCTCATCTAAAAGTAGTGTTGCAACTCTTAAAACACGAGGCTGACACTTGGTATTTTGTGCTTTTAGACGTTTATACTTGTGATTTTTAGAGTGAACCAAAATAAAGAAACTCAAGGTCACAGCTCGCTTCCTGTTACCCATGTGGCCTGATTTGTTTGCGCTAGCTGTTTATTGTTACCAAAGTCAGTTTTTCAGGAAATGGATTTGGACCTAGACTACTTTTTTCAGCCACAATGAAATGTTTATAGTTTGTAAGCATGTGCATGTGCACAGCGTGATGTATCTTGAGTTTGAATGGGTGCATTTTTAAAAATCAAATGTTTAAGTCACGTGTAATTTGCTGTGAAGATGTGATTGCATTTGTATTTTAAGTTAAGACTTCAAAAACTAATCATGAATATTATATTGCTAGTATTTACATTTATTATTTACCAAAAATAGGAAATAAATATACAGTAATCCCTCGCCATTTCGCGGTTCAAGTTTCGCGGCCTCAGTGCATCGCGGATTTTTCAAAAATATTCATAGAAAAATAAACGTTCAAAAATACCGCCATTAATCGGCAGCCGTTTTGCGGAAAGCAGCGTTGTTTTATCGTGATGCGAGAGAAACCGTTTCCCAGGATGCCAGACAAAAAGAGAAACTCTCTCAGAGGCTTTGTACACGCCCACGGCACTCAGACAAGACACGTGATTGGTTCCTGGCGCGAGATCGACCAATGAGAGCACGGGTGGATGTATCCCGTGAGCTGATTGGCTGATCCTACTTCATGGATTTTCACCTATCACGGGGGGTTCTGGTCCACATTAACCGCAATAAAACGAGGGATCACTGTATTTAGTAATACAAATAAATGTAATGTTTATGTAATTGTTTTTGACATCCCTAATTTATGTACGTTTACATATTTCTCCAGCATAGGATCATTTTGTGTGAGTGTTTGGCCTATATTGTGTGTGTTTCTGCATGTAGACATGGCTGTTTTCCTACCACAGGGGCACTTTGTTTCGGTTGACACTGGGATTAGCATAGGACGGTCCACCTGGAATACTTGTGTACAGAAGATGCAGAGAGAACAGTTCAGTACAGAAACACAATACCAGGCAGGAAATGAACAGCGTCTACTGATAACTGCAGTCGGCTTCTACCTGTCCCTCCATCAGCAGCCATCCGCCCTCTGCCTTCGCATTGTGATGCAAATCAAGTCCCTGGCTGGAGAGCTGATAAGGAGGCCTCTCATTTCAGAGCGCTTTGTTTCCCAAACATAGGATAGCTTAGCGGAGGGGACACAGAGAGGGCCTCCGGGCTGACACAAGAACCCATCCCATTGTGCACCCTGGGAGAAGTGTTGACTGATATTTGGGAAGAGGTGTTAGAGGGAGGGAAAGCGACCGGGGTTTTTACGGCAGGAACGTCTCGGGTTGTTGAGCGATCCTGATGGATTTTTGCCCCCCTCCCATTCTTTTTCTCTCAGCTACTCAGACGGTGTCAATCAGTAGCAGTTTCTTTACGCCACATGCGGTTTGCGGTTCTTTTCAGGAGCTTGTCATTACCAGCATATTGCCAGTATTGCTATATCAACAAATGTGTTGATGCTAGGTTCAGGGGAGAGAATTGATCCCGCTGTGCAACATTTACTTCATAGCATATACTTAGTATTCATAACACGCCTGTTGTGATAGCATACATGTTTGCGGTTTATACAGGAATTATAACTTTAACGTGACCTATTGTCTGTTTGGTTTCGTTTCCCACTCATTTTGATATTATTGCGCAAGTTAGTGCTCCCATAAATCATTAAATAACTCAATTAGATCTGATAACAACATTCCTCTAGCGTACATTTAAATAAAGAGGTAGAAAATAACTAACTTGACATTGCACAATAGTTGGGGAACAAATGCCGTGTACATTGCTATTAGCGTTTTGTTATACATCAAATCCCCCGAAAGCTTGTGTATTTCTCATTCTCACTTGAAGAACAAGTGATTTGTTTGTAACCATGGCCATGAACAGAAGGCCCTACTGTATGTGAGCTCGACCTTAAATGGGACTATTCGCCTCTCCTTGTTCACCCCCTCCGCCCTCATCCCTTTTTCTGTTTTCTATCAAATTCCTCTTTTTATGCCCCCTTTTCTTCTTTTGAAGTCTCCAAACTCTTGTAAAAAGCCAAGCTGGTGGTTTTCGCTGAACCCTGTGGTGGGGCGAAGAGGGAGGGGTTGTAGGTTAAGTTTAGGCTTTCCATTGAAGGTCGCTGAAGAAGGTGGGGCAATAAAAGTTAGAAGTTTAGAGCCTCCCTGTTTTTTTTTATTTTATATTTATGATTGGGCCTTTTTTTCTTCTTCTTTTTTTTTTTTACTAGCTCAGGCTACAGCTGGTGGTGTGAATGGCTGCCCAAGGTGTCTGAGTCTTAATAAAGACCCCGCCAGCCGGGCTGGGGCCTCCATTCCAGCCATGAGACCACCTTTATAGGCCTAGCTTACGAGTAGGGGCCTCTATTAAAACCTAGCAGGACTGCACTGAGGAATTTAGGGCCAGGAAACAAGAGGAAAATAGGGTTTGTGTGTCAAAAGATGGCAAGGGTCAGGGCTGGGGGGTTGAATTTTGACTGTCCAAGAGCAAAGATGTACTAAAAGAAAGTCTTTGAGATGGGGGGAAAAAAGTCAAGTCAATTCACCTTTATTTATGAAGCACTTACAGTACCAATATAGTACAGATTGTTTCAAAATAATAAATAGGAAAATAACAATTCTTTCACATAACAAAGCTTTTCTGTAGCTCAATCAGTCGAGCATTGGTGTTTGCAACACCAAGGTCATGGGTTCGATCCCCAGGGAAAGTAAGAACTGATTAGAATGTCAATGTGTTCCTTGAATGCAATGTAAGTCGCTTTGGATAAGTGTCTGCCAAATGTATAAATGTAAACATAAAATATATAAATATAAACAATTTAACTACACAAACTGCATTAAATATGAGACTAATTAAAATATTGCTGTATAATTATTATTCAGCTCAATTCAGTTCAATGTTGATTCAGTTCAGTTCAATTATAATTATTATTCAGCTCAAGTCAGTTCAGCTCAAGTCATAACTTATGAAATGACTTCAATTCAGCTTGGTATAAGCAGCTTTGAGGAAGACAATAGTGTTGTTATTCAGTTTGAGTCAGTTCAGTGTTGATCCAATACAACAGCAGCATCGATGTTGCAAAATTTGTCAATTCTAAAACTTATTTGATTCAATAATAAAGCAGCTCTACAGAAGACAATAATGTTCAGTTCAAGTTTGTTCTTGTAAAAATATGTTTTAGGGTGTGATATCTAGTGTGACATCTCCAAGTCATGACTTAAGCTGTAGAAGTAAGGCTTGACATCGGAATTAGTGTGACATAAGACACTTGTCGCGTGTGCAAGACCCCAAGCGCACGGTGCAGTTTTTGCCCCCAGGCTATGTGACAGAGATGAGCTACCTGTCTTATCTGTCTTCTAGTGTTAAACTGTTTGTGTTTTCTTTTCTTTCCAGCGTCAATCACGACAGCCTAATCCCCTAAAATCCTGACCTCCTGGGGAGGGGTGGAGAGGGGAGGGAGGGAGATGAATTCTGCAGATATGCTAACTAGATTTGACTTTTACCTAGTTGGCAGATGCTTCTCATACAATAACAGATTTAAAAAGCAGCGATGGGTAGCTTCTTGTGTGTTTCTGCTCGGGGGCATCATGAAAAAGGTTTAGTGAGGAATCATGATGGTTTTCAAAGCACTCATGGGTCTTTGAAATCGGATACGGTTTAAAATGTTCATGGGAGAATCTTTTCTTCTCTCCATGTGGCATTTAATATCTCCCTCTCATTAAATCCTCCTGTGTTGTGTAAATAGTGTGAAGTGATGAGATTAAGCGAAGCGTCTGATGTTTTCTTTTCTCTCCTGTTGATCTCTCTTCAGCGGTGGAGACCCAGAGCACCAGTTCGGAGGAGATGGTGCCCAGCTCCCCTTCTCCACCACCTCCGCCTCGTGTTTACAAGCCCTGCTTCGTCTGCCAGGACAAGTCTTCTGGGTACCACTATGGTGTCAGTTCTTGCGAGGGTTGCAAGGTAAACAGCAGAACTCCCGTCTCCCGTGGCCTGGCGTATCTCATGTTTTTCATGAGTCTGTTAGACACTTTGTCTTGATGTTTGGCAAAAATGTGAAAAAATACAGAGAAGCATGGAGGTTTAGCTCTAGCACATTAAAAATACTTTCAAAAATATTTTCACACCTTCCAACCGCAGGAAACTAAGGCTGATTGAGTAACTTGTAGTGCAAGGAGCAAAAAATGTTTATGAAAACAAAATGTCAGTTGTACAGTATCAGCATAATGTGATGTAATGTCTGCAATATATTAAAGCAATAGAGTCATTTTACTATGTTTAAATGATGCAATATGTGTTGAACCAGTTACCACTGTGGTAAAATTAAACTATGACTTCAAGCAGTTTATTGCATTTAAGTCTAATCAAATTTGATGTTCAAGAAAGTTTCTCAAAACCTATTATTGTTAAGTTGAAAACCTTTGACTTGATATCACGTGACCTTCATGGAAAAAAACACTGGGGAAAAAACCCTGTTAAGCACATTCACATACGAAAACAATTTAAAGGAAACCGTAACATGTTCTCTATGAACAGGCCCAACATTAAGCCAACAGTAAGCTGTTTGCAACAAGTAATGGTGCATTTTCACATTCTATTTATTTAGGCCATTTTACCTTTTGAACATGACTTTTTACCATTTATAATAACAAAATCTCTGGATCGGCAACTTTGAACAATGTCCTGGCAGCTTGTATAGGAGAAATGACAGGAGGGGAAAGGTGCTTGACCTACTCTTCAGCTGACCTACTAACTCTCTCTCTTGGATGTGTGTTGTAGGGTTTCTTCCGTCGCAGTATTCAGAAGAACATGGTGTACACCTGCCACCGTGACAAGAACTGCCAGATAAACAAGGTCACACGCAACCGTTGCCAGTACTGTCGGCTGCAGAAGTGCTTCGAGGTTGGCATGTCTAAGGAAGGTGAGGGTTAAGGCCTCTGCCAGGCACGTGAGATTATTGGTCTTTGGCCAAGACCCACATACACAAACACAAATATAGAGATGGGGAAGGAGACAGACGGGGACATGCTGATATAGGCTAGAAGCTGTGAAACAGACATACAACCCAGAGACACAGACAAATTTAGAGTCATGAGATTTGAGACGGGGAACACTGGCGTAAACACACAGTAAACGACCGTAAACTGCCAGTCGAGACACTTAAAGACACAAAAGACAAATAAAACTTCAAACACTAACAAATAAAGCTGATAGCATAGAGGTCAGATCTCAATATGAACGCTTACTTCACAAGTGGGTTTCGTGTCTGCAATTTCACCCACATCAATCCATCAATGGTAGGTGTGATTTCTTTGGTAGCCTTTCCTCTAGTCACTTTATTACTTGGCACTAACAGATTTGTGCTGTAACAAAGACAATAGCCTGAGGTTGAAAGAGCAAGTCTGGGGCATGTGTTTGTTCATTTGCCAGGGTCACGGCGATGATGTCACTGGCAGAGTGGCACATTGGCCCTCTATGTGTCCACTGGGACATGTATGTGTGCGTTTATATGTATGGGATGTGTGTAGGGGCCGGGATCACATTGTGCTTTTGCTATTACTGGATATCCTGAGAGGAAGGAAAGAGTGGGAGGGGGTATGGAGGGGGGGGGGGGGGGGTGCGAGAGAAAGAGGGGAGGGGGTTTAAGGTTGGCAGGGCTGTTCTCCCTTGGGTCAAACTCACCAAAACACCCTCAGTGTCTGATCTAAGGTCAGTTTTCATATAGTAGTGATTACTATTAGGATTTTGTTCTTTAGTCAGGCGAAATATGATAACACAACGAGTGATAAATTCTGGTGACAAGCGACAAGATGAATCTTACAAAACCTGTCCAGAACATCAGCTCAAAATCAATAGAAAAACAGAAATTATATTTTAAATTAATTTTATAAAATGAAAATATTTTTTTGTTAATATATGAGCCTATTTTTTGACAATAAATACAATATTCTGTGGCAATTATGTGTTTTAAATGTTTGTTATGTATAGTCATACTTGGACTTATTGGCACGCTTGGTAAATATGATCAAAAAAGGCTATGAAATGAAATCTGTGTTGTTTATCCTTTTGATCTTTCATCCAGAATGTAACAAAAATCAAACGTTTCATTGAAGTAAAAAAAAATTGAAGTAGGGGACAATCACATTGTGAATTAAATATTTTTCTTTAATACTCAGTGGCCACAAATATTGGTACCCTGAGAAATCTCTTATGAGTAAAATATCTCTGAAGTATATTCCCATTCATATTTATGAATATTTGTTTGCACACCAGGGTGACTAAGAACATGAAATCCTATTCTATTTCCTATTTCACAGGAATATAAATGAGGAAACACAAAGGCCAAATTCCCTGAATCATTTATCACAATGAGTAAAGCCAGAGAATATAGTTCTGATGTGCAGCTTAACGAAATAAAAAGTGTCTGTAAGAAAATAGTTCCTATTTCCACAATCAGGACAATAATTAAGAAGTTTCAATCAATAGGAAACATGAATCTGCTTGAAAGAGGACGTGTGTCTATATTGTCTTAATGTATGGGGAGGAAGATAGTCAGATCACAGGCTTGCAGAAATTAGTTACCGGTAAGTCTCTGTGTCAGAAAGCCTAAAATTATAATAAGAAATTTAGTATTAATATAAATAATATATTTAATATTTATATATATATTATATATATTAATATTTAATATTAAATAAATAAAACAAACAGCACCTACATCACTACAAGTTATTTGGGAGTGTTTCAAGAAAAATCCTCTGCTCTCATCCAAAAACAAATGTATTCAGTTGCCAGACATGACTGGAACTTCAAACGGGACCGGCTGGTCAGATGAAACTCAAAGCCCTTTTTGGAAGCAAACCCACAAGGTGGTTAAAAATAATGCTGGATTATTAATGTTGTGAGCTGAATTTTCTGCCAGAGGTCCTGGACATCTTGTTCATGGACTCTATCAAATTACAACAGATAAAAAAAAGAACCTCTGCTAGAAATCTTATAATGAGCCATGGTTGGGTCTTTTATCAGGACAGTGATCCAATACAAACATCAAAAGCAACACAAAAAAAGAACAGAATTGGCTCAGGGGCCTTCCCAGACCCCTGACCTGAACCCTATAGAACATGAGTAGGTGAGACTGAAGAGGAGAAGGATCTGGAGAGATTCTGTGTGGAGGAATGCTCTCAGATCTCTTGTCAGGGGTTCTCCAACCTCATCAGGCATGATAGAAGAAAACTCAGAACTGGCATCTTGGCTGAAAGGGGTTGCAAAAAGTGTTAACTAAAAGGGTGCCATTGATTGTGCACAAAGTGTATTGGAGAAAAACATTCGGTACTTCATAAGGAGATCCCCTCCCCCCATTTAAAAAAATGGAAGTTTAAAAGGATTAATAATGCAGATTTATTTTCACAAGCTTATTTGTTCAAATTCACCAATCATTCTGACCATGACTGTTATGACTTTTAGCTGTGCGCAATGATCGAAATAAGAAGAAGAAGGATGTGAAGGATGAGGTCGTCCCGCCAGAGAGCTACGAGCTGAGTGGGGAACTGGAGGAGCTGGTCAACAAAGTGAGCAAAGCACATCAAGAGACCTTCCCTTCACTCTGCCAGCTGGGAAAATACACCACAGTGAGTGTTTTCTGAAAATGAGTGAATCTGTCAGCAGTGGAATGTGGAATTTATTTATAGCGGTGTAAACTGACATGTCAGATGTAGTGTGATAAACATCTTTCATTATTGAAAACATCATTTAAAGAAACCGCGCACCCAGAAGATAAATATGCTCATTTTCTTTGTTGTTCTAAACTTTTCTTGTGACGTTCTTTCTGATGGATTTTCTGGACAGTCTTTTCAATATAATGAAAGTAAATGAGGCCCATCAAGATCCATAAGGTCAAAAAAGAACCGTAAATTTATCATAAAAGTGGACCATAGAACTCATATGCTGTATTACAAGTTTTCTAAAGTTCTGAAGTGTGGAACCGATGGATCTTTGTGTGTGTTTGTACATTCTGCAAAATTCCTCCTCGCAAAATTACATGAATCAGCTTAAAATGGAAGTTGAGAAAGTCTTTTCTTCCTTATTGTGACACATATATCTGAGTGTAATAGCTTCCTGAACAAGAAAAAAATGTCCTTGCAATAGTAAACACGTCATGAGAGAAGAAGAGATGTTGCTGCAAGAAGGAGTTATTTTGCATAGTTAAATAATACATGGGCGCAAGATATACACAAACAAATA
This sequence comes from Rhodeus uyekii, assembly GCA_037043235.1. Lineage (NCBI taxonomy): Eukaryota > Metazoa > Chordata > Actinopteri > Cypriniformes > Acheilognathidae > Rhodeus > Rhodeus uyekii. The sequence goes on from JAWRVZ010000027.1 coordinate 4,897,470, forward strand.
ATTTATAAATGCTGTAATATTCCATAATTGTCCATTTTGATTTCATGGTGACTTCATGGATAAATACATTTACCTCCTCTCTCTTTTTCTGTTCACCAGAACTCAAGCTCAGACCACCGGGTTCAGTTGGACCTGGGCCTATGGGACAAATTCAGTGAGCTTTCAACCAAGTGCATCATTAAAATTGTGGAATTTGCCAAACGCCTTCCGGGCTTCACCACCCTCACCATCGCAGATCAAATCACCCTCCTTAAATCCGCCTGCTTGGACATTCTCGTACGTGTGCCGTCCTTTAAGAAACTCGCAATACTCGCAATCACATATGTATAATTCTTTACCTCACATATATGTCTGTCTCTTGTAGATGTTGCGAATCTGTACACGATACACACCGGAGCAGGACACAATGACCTTTTCAGATGGACTGACCCTTAACAGGACTCAGATGCATAATGCTGGCTTCGGCCCGCTCACTGACCTGGTGTTTGCCTTTGCTGGTCAACTTCTGCCCCTTGAGATGGACGATACGGAGACTGGCCTCCTTAGCGCCATCTGCCTAATTTGTGGAGGTATTACACAGTGCAATGTTGTTGCAACACTGATGCCATCTAGTTGAAGCAACAGGAAAAGTGTACTCATTATAGCTTAAATGTAGTATTCAGAATTAATCTTAACTTCCAAAATCAACTACTATACTGATATGAACCTCTTTCTCTGTAGACCGAATGGATCTTGAGGAGCCTGAGCGTGTAGATCGTCTACAGGAGCCTTTGCTGGAGGCTCTGAAGATCTATGCTCGCCGCCGCCGACCCAACAAACCCCACATGTTCCCTCGGATGTTGATGAAGATCACTGATCTACGTGGCATCAGCACCAAGGGTCAGTTTGCTAGTCAAAGACTAGACGGAAAACTTCATAGCATTACTATTTTTGTTGATTTGCAAGATGTAAATTTTAATGAAAATCAAAGGCTTCTTTTTAAATTAAATAGTGAACTTATAGTGACCTGTTCATACCAAGAGCAACAATATTGACAGTGATTTTGCATCCCAATGATATTCACACAGATGGCAATGCAAATTTGTCTCTGAGAAATGTTTGCATAATTAAACAAACGCAAAATGCACTGTTTCAGATTCATTGCCATGCTTCAATGCAAAATACAACCCATCTGACAATACAACTAACAAAATACTCAAATACACACTAAAAGCAGCAGATCGTCGCTCGTGGAATGGAACAATGGAAGTAAAATAGTATCTAACATGCGTAATACATATGAACACACAAATAAAAGTATTTTATGCTCATCAGAAATAAAGTAAAACGGTAATATTGAGAAATATAACAATTTAAAAAAAAATGTTAACATCCTGTGGCAAAGACGTTTTTTTAGTGTCTCGTGATCCTTCATAAATCATTCTGCTCAGAAAAAGTTCCTATTATTATAAATGTTAAAAATAGTTGTGCTGCTTAACATTTTTGTGAAAACCTGAATAGAAAGTTCTAAAGAACAGCATTTAGTTGAAATAGAAATCTTCTGTAGAATATAATTCTTTACCGTCACTTTTATCAATTAAATGCATCCATGCTGAATAAATGTATTACCGTATTTTCCGGCATATAACCCGCAGACTATCCGCACCCGTATATAGCCCGCGGGGTTTGGGGTTTGTGCAAAAAATCGTTGGCATAACCCGCACCCTTATATAACCCTATATAATCTAACCCATAGATTGATTAACTTTTTTGTGTAAGTTCACATTTCGAATTTGAATGTTGCTTGCATGACGTCAATAGTCCATAACAGTTCAGGCTCGCTACACAGTGCTTGTGCGTGAAATTCAGGTGTCTCCCTCATGGCAGCACAGCCAATCTCATCTTCATGCATGATTGACAGGTCAGACAGCCTATCAGCGCCAGCTGTCAGAGTGACAGTACAAGCCAGAGACAACAACCCTGGCAAGAAAGAAAAACAGAAAGAAAATACAGCAAAAAAAAAAAACGTTACGTCCTTAGGGACGTAACAAATATATAGAAATATTATTAACTGTAAAAAATGTGTGATATAACCCGCACCCTTATATAACCCGCACCCCCTTGCATGTTTTGTCAAATCTGGTATAACCCGCGGGTTATATGCGGGAAAATACGGTAATTTCTTTTGAACAATAGTGTATATGTAAATATCACTTTTAGTTGTAGTTTTTGCAAATTTTTAAGGGGTCAAAAGTAAATCATTGAAAATTGATGACAAAAAGGATGTGAGAATAAGTTTGAATAGGCTTTCACTCTCTGTGACTCTTGTTACCTTATTTCTTACTATTACGTAGATGACGCCATCCTGACATGAACTGTTTGTGTACAACAGGAGCAGAAAGGGCCATAACTCTAAAGATGGAGATCCCAGGCCCCATGCCTCCTCTCATCCGAGAGATGCTGGAAAACCCAGAGGCCTTTGAGGATCAGGCCGAGTCCACGGAGAAGAAGCCAGAGCCGGAACCACCCGCTCCTCCACCTGCCCTGCTCACTATGAAGAAAGAGCAGGAGGATGAGGACGACAGCTGGGCCACTGAGAATGGCAGCGAGCCTTCACCAGAGGAGGAGGACGAGGAGGACGACGATGGGGAGGATGAGAGGGGTACAGACAGTGACGGAGAGGCCTGGGCTGGCCAGGAACCCAATGTGGATGTGTCCCGAAAGAGCCATGGAGGAAGAGCTCAATGAGGAAGCTTTCTTCTTCCAGGGCGAACGCAGAGCCTTACCTGTACAGACACTCCCAACTCAGGCCACTTGGTCACCGATGAGAGACATCAGAGTCGATTTGAGGAAACTCGCATAAAAAAATCCCTCTTCTCAGGACCTCTCCCGCAGAACGAGAGGGAAGGCGAAAGACAAAACAACTGGCTTTTCAGACTAAATAACTGCCGCTTTTATAAAACTTGTTTGTTTGCTTTGAAAAGGACAAGCCAAATGGACTTATACCATTAACAGCTGACTTTCAACGGGTTCAAAACAAGTTCTTTCAAAAGAAAATACAGGATGAAAACTGAAAATGCTCATCCTTTGTTCTGTTGTCGTTGTTGTTGTTGTTGTTGTTGCTGATGATGATGCTTTCGAATATCATTTTGACTTTTTCAGCTTTGAGATAGTTTGTTCTCTTTACATTTTATGAATAAGCCCATACATATCTATATATATATATATATATATATATACCTTCATATATTTTTTTTTTGTCCTGTATTCTATTTTCTTAGTTATATTTTGTTTGGATAGCTTTCCTGGGCAGACTTACAGAAAGATAATCGGATTGCTATAACTGGCAGACCTCTGCTGAGTCTTCATCCAGCTGCTTGGTTGGGTTTTTGGGCACTTTGACTCAGCGTTAGATGTCATTGATAATCAGTTCAGTGGCTGGGTATCTCCCGTCAAATGATCCACGTTTTTAGGGGAATGCCATTACGTATTGGCTTTCATTGCATCATAAGATTCGCGGCCAACTGAATGGTGTGTCTGTGCCAAAGTTTGCAGCTTGTAGGGTTCAACTCCTGTCAGGGAGCCCATTTCCAAACAGAAACACCCACATGTCCATTACCTTCAAGCCTCTGCGTCATGCACATGATGTCATACTGGACTGGTTTCACTCGGAGCGCTCAGGCAGAAGTTATGCAGCACTTGAGTCAAATTAAAAAAGGCCGAGCCCAATGTTGCATGTGTCATTGCGGGATTTGACCTCCTCGGCCTAGACGGTAATTCAGGATAAGTACTACACAATTGATTTTCTGAATCTCATGTATCATGATGAAATGCAGGAATACATACCTGTACTAACACACACACACACACACATGCACACACACTTGAAAAGCATGCTTGTTCTAAAAATGTAAGAACATGAAATTCAGACTCAGGGCATCTCTGTAAGGACCAAACGCTTGCTGTCTGATGGCAGCCTAGAAACAGGCAATATTTATGTGTTAGGTTATAGAAATCCCGCTGTGTCACCATGAACTGAAATAATTCTGTGTGTCTTACACAGTCATTGCAGAACTTTCATCTTCATCTTAGAATTAGATTTGTCTAATTATATCTCATATTTTAGTCCATTTGTTGCCAAAAACACACAGTATGCAATTTGGTGGTCATGTGCCACTGAACATTAAAAGGTATCCGTCTCAGTCAAGCAATATGACTATGACCAGAACTCAGCTGTGTGTGTGGGTGTGTGCGTGTGTGTTGAATGTGAGGATGGCTGCACTCAATAAGCTGTAGTGTAGTACATTGTTCAATGAATGTCATCACGCTGGTGCTGTCAGAGAGTGTGTGAGCTGTCATACTGACCTCTTCTTCTTCAGCGTTCTCCACAGCCACATGTATAGCAAGCAGAATGTTGAGATTAACTCTTTGTCATAATTTTTCTTGTTCTCTCAACTTGGCTTATGTATTGTAAGTCCTTTGTTCGTGTTCAACAAATTGTTATATAAAAAGCCATATAAACAATAAGAGGCACAATAAACTTTTTTTTTTTTTTGAGAAACTCACTCTCTACCTCCTTGTCATTCATTTACAGTACTTTATTTCATTTAGTATAGGAACAGTTTAGCCAAATATTCAAATTTGGTCATTCACTGACAAACACTGGCTTTCACTGCCATTGATGTATGTGGATCTCACAAATATATTTGACCAGTCGTTAGATGTTTAAGGCCTGTGATTCTCATTAATGTAATATAGGTTTAACTGTATTACATGTAATTTATGACAACTGTATTACAAAATATTACTGTTACAATTTAATGTTTGTGTGTCCATCCAATCATTGAAAATAATTGAATCTAAACGTATATTTAAAATGTGTATTGATGAGTGTAAATACTCGCATACACATTTAAATATACATGTATAAAACTTAAATGTATATTTAAAAAGTCTGTAAATACACTTTTTAAGCATACATAGAATTTTTTAAAGGGACCTTTAATTAAACTTGTCTCCATTTGACGAGGCTTGTGAACTGATTCGAACGATTCAAAAGAGCCGACTCTCAAGTACCAACGCTTAAAAATTTAATCGATTGTATTTTGTTTAATGACTGTTAGCCAAATCAGAAAGAAAGACAGAAAGAAAATTATTTGTAATGAAATGATTTTTCTTTGAAGTAAGTAAGAAACAGTGTCGAGTTCATATTCTGTTGTCATTGCATAATCATTGTATTTTCTATGGCTTTGTTTGGTCCTTTTCAAACTTGACAGGCCTCTGTCACGCTGTTGTTATGGAGAGAGGGGGCAAGATGAAGAAGAAAACATCTCTTTTTTTGTTCTCCAGAAAAATATACTCGTCTTGAACGACTGGAGGGGTGAGTAAATGATGACAGAATATATTACCTCACAGCATTCACAGTGAAACAAAGGGGTGGAAACATGAAATCCCTCCAACAGAGGGCGGTCGAGCACCACAGATTTGCTCTAATGATCCTGCTGGCCAGAGAACTGTAATTCATCAAACACTAACCACACACAAACACTACTGAGACCAAAACTAATGGATCCTGCCAGTGTGCCCTCATTTGTCTGCATGTGTCATACAGTAATTATCTGAGGACAAAGAAACATCCTTGCATTACTCATACAGGAGCATTAAAGGCCCAGACGTGAGACAAGCATGGGCGGATGGCTATTATTATGAAAATTCGGTTCATTAAAAAGAAAGAATGTAATCTTTTAGATAATTAAATACGTGATCATTAAAAAGAAATACGTTACATGTTAAATGTGATGCTAAATAATTTTGAATTGGGTACATTAGACTTAAATAGCATGAAAGTAATGTCTTTTGACCAGCCCAGAAGATTATGGACGGCACATTTAAAGCTTATTTATTTACTAATATGTTTCATATTATAATACCAATCCAAATCATGAATGATCAGCTGAATGTTGGAGATCATAGACATGACCACACCCTTTTACGCGTGCTTTCATACTCTCAAAACCCATAAAGGACAAGTTCATATGGATGCATTCATGTCTTTGAATTAATGCATGGACACAGTGTTTAAAGATTCAGACTTGGCCACTTTATTTTGTAAAGAGCACACAGGGGCTCACAATATATAAATCTATTTATGCATAGCTCAAGGGTATTGTAGTAAACGAGGGGTATGGTGCTCTTAATTAAAAGATTACTATAATTAAGTTTCATTAAAAGGATCAATAAACCAGGGCTAAGACTAAAAACAAGGCGCATGCATTATACACTGGTTTACAAGGACCCCATATATTCAATCCCAATGAGATGTTGCCATGGGAACACAAGGCAGATAGGCTGAGGTGATGGATTTAAAGAGGCAGGACATGTTTTTCCATCCATGGCAAACTTGCTTCGCTTTCTGTGGTGTTCAGTGCATAGTGCTGAGAGTAATGAGAGTTAAATGAAGGAGAAGAGAGCATTAATGAAAGGAGAGAGCAACGTCTAGGCTACAGTTGTTCAAATTACAAAAACAACAAAAGAGTCATAAGTGGAGAGATATTCGTTCTGATTAAAGCCATTTACATAGTTATCAATGAAACCTATAACAAAATAAAAAGAGCAGATTTTGACTTGTGCATGCCTTGGCAAAACCTGCCGCCATAATGTTTGCTAAGATGAAGAATTATGGTCGATTGTTGCCCCCTTATGTCTCCCCCGTACAATAAAATTCACCCTAGTGTTAAAAATAATTGAATTTTCACATTTCACAACTGCAACTTGAAAGCTGTGAATTTATTTCTTATATTTATGACTTTAAGTCTCAACATTTTATGCTTGAAAACAAAGAATTACAGCTTTAGAGTCTCATAATTCCAACTTTATCTTTTGCAAATATGACTGGAGGCTGATAAAATCTGAACTGATGTAGGGCTACAACAATACACTGTAGTAATTGTGGGATGTAATGTGCTAATAATAAGATTGAAAATATAAGAAAAAGTCACAATTACACAATTGCACTGTGCGTTGCTCTCAATATTTTATAACAGTGACAACAACACTGATTAATATAAAACCATCAAAGCTGCAATAATGAGGCGTCTGGGACAAATAACATTTTATTTAGTTTTTAATTTTGCAGTGTGAAAACATTAAATGGCATACATTGCGCAATGCTCACTTATTCACTGCTAAGTCTATGATATATTCTGCTCCTTTGATAGGATCCCCCCCTCGCCCGCCTTATTTAATGCGGGCAAAATGCCAAAAATGTAAATCAAATCACAAAAAAAGTACCTCGCCTCAACAAGCAGCACAACCGAGTCCAAAAACTTAGGCAGCCTTATCAGACAATGACTTTGCAAGCATCACTTGCACCCAAAGGTGTCTCACAAAAGGATTTTGGACAGATTTCTGAGGCAGCATGATGGTTTCTTGATCTACAGCAAAATAGTTCTCATCAAATCTCGCTCTAAGTGAATATTTAATAGCTAGAAATGACATCAGAAGTGGAAAACGTTGGTCAAACGTACACGCACACACAAACTGACCACCAACTGCAATTTTTAGACACCATATTTAGTCACAGAATGGAAAGCACAGGATTATGGGATATCAAATGCGTCTACAAAAATCCATCAGGGATCTCAGGAGAAAGGAAGTGAAGCTAACATTGGATTCAGACATGCCTTGATGCCTTCCTGCCTTCCTACCTTCCATTGGCAGCATTTTTTACGTTATCAGATGCAGCTCATGATTTAAAGTAATCAAAATGTAATTATATTAGAGAGAGAAAAAATGCAACACTAAGTAAATTCAGACTGAGAGTGAGGAATAAAAGTGTTCAGACGAAAAGAGAAAGAAACAACTCTAAAAAAAATGTATTGAGATGTAAAAGAAAAGAACGACTGTAATATCTTGCCCAGCAAGAGGAGATCACACAGTCTTCACTGGTTTAAATCCTAATAAAATGGCAAAATGACCCATAATATTTTTTTCCTTTGTAATCTTAGAGAAAAGAGATTATATGTTGGACGTTCTCTGCAGGACACTGAGTGAGTGGCTACCTAAAAGACATGAAAAGGAGGAAAAAAGGGAAGGAAGGAGAGCAGGTAGAGTGCTGTAATGCCAGGGCGCAGTGCTGTGGCCCCAGGCTCTTCATATCTTTTACATTTCTAATTAAAAGAGATAAAGAGTGAAGGAGTCATCAATCCTACAGTGATTTCCCTGTTAAGGTTTTAGAGGCAGCCGTAAAGCAGGCAGCCCGGCTCCATTGATTTTATAATTAGCTCCCGTCGTGCTGCTAGGGGAGTGTGTGTGGAGAAGAGGAAAAACCATGGGAGAGCTAGAGAGGGAGTGGCATAGGAAAAGCAACAGAGGAAAAAATGGGGTGAAGGTCAGCAAAAAGTTGTTAAAAGGCAAGAGAGGATAACAGGGGGCCAATGGACCGATTCTACACAAGTATCTTTACAGGTAAATCAAACGCCGGCGTAGTGCATCCTTTATCTCGCGTACCTGTAGCACCGGTCGAATGATGTTCGGGTCACCAAAACCAACCTAGTGAAAATAGACCTAAATCATTTAGAAATAAACATTGTTGTAAACAAAGCCATTTCCATTCAAAATAAAACACTTTTTTAAATTTAACATTTTGTTACTGCATTCATTAGTTATTGTGAATTAACACATTTACAGCATCTATTAATCTTAGTTATGGATGCAGTGATATTACAGTTACTGGCTACCAATAAGCCAATAATTATTTTCATGTTATGGCTGATAACAATAACTGGTCAATATTCAAATTCGATACCATTTTGCTTGAAAATAAATAATGTATGAAACATTTTCATTCATTTTTTATGCTAAAGATTACATTTAAGTGTTATTAAAATAATTTTTAAAAATTAGATGACAGCAAAAGTATCTAAATGTAAAAATTGGGGAAATGAACATGAAGTAAATATCCAATATTGGCCATAAAAACTAATGGTATCACAAATGGTAAAGAGAAAATGTGCATCCCTGTAAATACCAATATATTTTATAATTTGAACAATTGTATAAATTAGGTAATGTATAGTGAACAAACACGCATTACCAAAGAACAATAGTGTATTTCTAAATTAATTATATTTCACCTCTAACCATAAATGCTGTGAAAGATTTTTAGTTTGTTACCTGATCCAAATAATGTTTAAGGAACTAACCATTTTGTAAGTGTTACGTAGAGCACATGGACACACCACAAACATTACATGAATCTTTTTTTTTAATGAAACCCATCCCACATCCTGAACACAACAACATAACCTAAAAACAAGTTCAATAAGTGAAAGTAGGAATAACTGCACAAAAAAAGCAAACTTTCTGATCGTGAAATGACCGAAACTCAAGAATGTAGACAACCATTACTTAGGACTAATCTTAACATATTCCCTGCCATAAACAGGTTTACGGTTATAGTATAGTGGCTAACAGGAATAAAGGTTTTTGCGTCTACTGGGAGCTCAAACTAAGCTTTCAGGTGAAGTGCATCATGAAAAATGAGAGCGTTTTCAGCCTCAGATATCCTGACGCTGTAGAGTACAGTGACCAGTACACAATACAAATACAGTAGACCGATGTTTCAGTGAGGTGTCATGGTAACATCACTTTTAAAGTCAATACAGATTATGACATGTTGTATAAAAGGCAAGTAACATATAGGAGCCATTTAAACTTCACCCTACAGTAAACAGCAAGAATAAATCAACCAAACCGAAGGTCTGAGCAGTGAGCTCAAGCATTAAAAAGAAAAACACATTTTAATGTATTGATACCATAATATTGCCCTTCATTATTTCACTTTTTAATATATGCATTAAAATATTCTCCCTTATCTGTGAATGTAATTAAAATGTAATCACAATGTCTCGAAATTATGAATTTTTCACTAAAGTTTAAACACGGCCAAATAATGTTAAACCATTAAGCCATAACACATTCTGCTGAATTAAACATGAGACTCCTTGAATTTAGTGAAAGCAGTTCAATTCATGCCCTAAAAAATTATTTTAAAAAACACCTTACTAGTTTCGAATGCATCTCCAACTCAAAGAGGAACATTAAGTAGTTAAGTACATTTTGCATACAAATAATAATTTCATCCTTAATGTAAAACAGTGTTTCAATATAATGCAGGGAACGACTTTGAAGCACCAAATCTAAATTTCGAGGAATTAAATGATAACGGTTCATAATATCTCCAGCCTCCAAGCAAAAGTAGATTTCCTCCAAAGAAGTGCATATGATTTTTTTTACTCAAGGATGACGGTAAACTTCCTGAAAGGAATCAAAAGTGCCACTCTTACAGGTGTAGCCCATTGCAAATAATCATTGCGTTCTTCAAACAAACAAAATCTCAACACACTTCTACCGCAAGACCCACAAAATGAAGAGCCCCTGAACTAAGTCTTCCATTTAAAACCTAAAAAGACATGATGACATTGTGCTTTACATTATTGCTGATGAAGATGAACGAGAATGGTTATATCCATATGACAAAACTCAAAAAAACACAAGAAAATCAAGACAACCCTAACACACACATTATGTTCTCCGCCTCGAATACGACCTTTCCCTCGATCTGCTCACTGCAGACACTTTCTGCTTGTCAGCTGATATGTGTAAAATAACACAATCCGTGCAGGTTACCGTAAAACTGCGTGCGACATAGAGAGAGGTCTAATAGCTTATGCATGTCCTAAGTGCATATAAAGTGTAAAGCAAATTGCATATTTAAATACTCATGTCAATATAATATAAAGCGCAAATGCTTCTAAATACAAAACTCGTAACACGTGTTGCGCTAGTGCAAAGCCGTCCGCGCTGCACCGGCCCGCCGTTCCTGCAGTTCCGCTCCTCACCACAGGGGGCTCTCGGCCAGATCTCTGCGTGACAACACACACAACAGGACAAGCATGAGTTTGGGAAGATACGGTGCGTTTATAGATGGAAGAGGGTGAAAGAGATGGATAGAGAGGGAAACAGACGGGGGGTGGAGGTGTAGAGTTAGGGAGAGAGAGAGAAAAAGAAAGAGGGTGAAGGAGAGAAGTGAGGGAGAAAGGGTTTTAATGATGCTGAAAATTGGCCGGTGAGCGCTGACTACCCTCTCAGTAAATCATTGCTACAGCTTCCTGTCAACTTATCTGTCCTCTTGTCCTCCCCTCACAGAACTCCCCCTATCCATTCTCTCACTCTCTTCTCCCTCACTAATTTTATGAGGTGGTATTCAAAACTTCCATCTCCTCACCATATTCGGACTGTCACCATAAATAAAGGCCTGCATTAGCGTGCGCGAGTGTGCAAAGACCGAAAAAGAGACAGACTGTGACAGGGAGATATAAAGCGAGGCATTCGGGAGAGAGAAGGGCCGAATGTTTTTTGCGACAGTGACATATTTACTCGTGTGGGTTGTGTAAGAGTATATGTGAAAATCTATCTGGGCCCGTGTCTGCAGGTCACAGATAACGACGGTGTGACTGATGGGGTTTATGGACAGTGAATGTGTGTTTGTACGTGTGCTGTACCCGAGGTTAGTGTCTCTGTTGTCAGGCAGGAGAAGAGCTGTCTCCTCTCCAGAGCTGTGCCCTCCTGACAAGGCGGCCTCGTACTCTTCCTCCTGTAAAACACACATTTGCGTGAATAAAAGGTCTGCTCGCTACAAGTCTGAAGAACAAGCACAACCAAATGTTTAGAGCGGTAATGTGCAAATATATATGAGCTACTTCCAACTGAGTTTGAAATATCATTCTGAGATCATCTGTAGTTTTTTTTTTTTTATTAGTGGCAAAAAATCTTGCCAGAAACTTGCCAAAATTTGGCATCTGGCTCAATGCATCTCTATGAACTCCAAAGCTGAGTTTGAAATATCATTCTGAGATCATCGGTAGTTTTTTTGTTGTTGTTATTTTTAATTAGTGGCAAAAAATCTTGCCGACAATTTTTGAAGAAATTTGCCGTCTGGCTCAATGATATCTATGAACTCCAAAATTGAGCTTGAAATATTATTCTAAAGTTTTATTTTATTCTGAGCCTAGGTTTATTCAAAGTGTGACTTTATATTTGATTTGCATGTAAAAATCATTCATTTTAACATTTTAGATTCCTAATCAAACCTGAGCGTCCAGCTTATTTTTCAAGCAATTTCTGTGAATGTGCAAGACATTTGATTCATTTGCCACTATAAATAAAACCTGTGTGTTTATGATTATGATAATAATAATGTTCCAGTTTGCATTATAGACCAGTATAACGCACCGTTTTGTACAGGTAAATGAATCGGAAGTCGATGACACATTTATGACACATTTGTGTGCACTCGTAAGACATAATTGAAACTTTAACCCTCTACTGTATCATAAAGTATTTTGCGATTACGCAGTTTGTTCGGTTAAAGTTTCAGAAAAAAATGAATTGAAGAAAGATACAATAAAAAAAATACAGTAAAACAAAAAGAGTTTTTACACCATTCAGAAAATCCTAGCTTGTTATCATTTGCTGCATTATTAATGTTTCATATCTGAGGGTCTTTGAGACACCAAACACAGTCATTTTTAAGTAAAACTTATATTACTTTTTAGAACAGCTCTTGAAATCTTTCATTTCCTGAAAAGAAAATAATTTTTTACTCAGTGAAAAGCTATATTCAGAGTTGGTTATTGTTTGGACGTTGGAAAACAATTAATAAATGAATAACAATAAATTGCATGTATATGCTTTAGCGCCTTTCCAGAACTCATAATGTGATGCAAAAACTCACTAACCATTCAACAAAAAATCTGCGTCTTGCATCTCTGAACAGCTTTAGTGCAAATTGTTGGAAAATTATTTTATAATCTTCTTTCTGTTGTGTCATTTGGTCACATCAGATTTGATGTGAAGAGGTCTTGAGGGTGAGGTCACACACAATTAAACAAACAAGCAGTGTGTTAAATGTAACATCGTATGCGGATGTGCTGCGATAAGTTGACGATGACAAACCCTCACCGACTCCGAGCTGTGAGTGTGTGTGTGAGCATTGGGCTGGTGTGGAGATGAGAGAGGTGCAGGTTGGCTGATGACCACCGTGTCCATGCTGGAGGGATGTCGGGGAGAGGGTGGCGGGGTGGCCGGGAGCAGCAGGTCGGCCTGGGGCTGCTCGCACAGACTGTAGTGCTTCAGAGGCCCAGAAGAGAGTGCGTCCTGTAAGGCCTCAGGGTTCTCGTCCTCAGAATCAGACAGCAGAGGGCTTTCAGCGTGACCTAAAACCAGGAACGGACCAAAAACCAATAATAATTCATTGTTAATTATAATTAATTAATAATTGTTTTTTTTAACGTTGATATTATGATCGACTGTGATTATATCAGAATTATGTGAATTCAATAGAATTTGCTTTAAATATAAAAAATTCTACTTCTATCAAAATACTTGCTTTATGTAGGGCAACATTAAGCCATATTCTCCATTCAACAAGCTAAACATGTAAATCTCATTTAATTAAACATAGAAAGCAAACAATATGACAAGGCCGACATTGCATTTGTGCTAGAAATTGCGTATTGCAAACCAAACAGATTGGAGCTTGCCATTTGCACAGAATATTTCAGATGTGAGCAGTTTGAGGTTAAAGTGAATGAGTCTAAAATAAAGCCGTGTTATATTATGATGTTGTGTAGTATGGTAGAGTTGTGTGTGTCCGGGAGGGGGGGTCGGGGTGCTGTGTTGTGCAGTGGTGTGTGGCATTTTATGATGTGGCTGTCTGCCGCCTGGAGTTCTCTGGTATTGTTGTGAGAGGGCAATAAAGAAAGGAGACAGACTCACAATAGTGTCGTTGTGTAGTGGTGTTTGTACAGAATTAAAGAAAGCACAGTGACTCACTGCTCTGCAGCAGGGCCGTCTCACTCCATTTAGAGTCGCTCAGCACCTCCAGCCTTCTCTCCAGCTGACGGCTGTACTCCATCACTTCCTGCACACACACAGTTAACAAACCTTACATTGTATAGAATGAAATAATGTCACACTGTTATGTTTAAACTACCATGCTGTCCGTCATTCCGTTACTAAATTAGGGGTGTGATGGGTCAGATGCTTTAAAAGAGGGGGTATGAATTCAACTATTTGAGGTGATTTAACACTGCGATCGACCAAAAGCGATTGGAAAGCGACATAACGGGTGAGCAATGCCATGTGATTTCGAAATAATTTTATATTTGCAATAAATAAATAAATAGGTATTTCTTTTTTTATCTAATCTATGATTAGCTCTAAAATTCTGTTTGTCAGAGACCACACATTTTGGACTAAAAGCGTACTCATTTTTAAGCATACAGTAAAACCTCGGTTTACGAGTGACTTTGTATACGAGCAAATCATCTTTGCGTGCATTTTTACTGGAAAAATCCTAACGACAGCCTCTAACAAAGCCTATCACCCCTTCACTCGTTCATTCTCTCAGCGTCGCTCGGTTTGGTTGCATCATTCACAACAGTGATACTTTTATAAGTGATTTACAGCGGTTTTACCTCGTGTTGTTAACATTAATTGTGATCGCTATAGTTCACGTAGTGAAATATATATGTACAGTACAGCATATAGACAAAATTCTCCCTGTAAGCAGTAAAACCCTCCTCTCGTCTCCTTCACGCCAGCAGCGATGTTACTCAAAGCTAAAGTGAGCGTTACAGTAAATTGTCAAGTATTTTTATATTTTAATTGTCAATTATTAATTAGTATTTATATGAGATCTTAATGGTTAATAATTTTAACTGTAATTAATAGGGTAAAACCAAAAAATATTTTAAATGGGTATTTATGGTCGTGTGGAACGAATCGAGTGATTTATATTGCATTCTTATGGGGAAAATTGTTTTGGTGTACGAGCATTTTGAGTTACGAGCTCTTGGAACGAATTAAACTCGTAAACCGAGGTATTACTGTATGCAGATTTGTATGTGAAATGATGTTGCATGCATTTCCAGTTTCCTTCTTATTTCAGCACAGCTATAGAAAGAATAAGTGTAAGTACTCAACCTTTTACCGATTGTCAGTGCTCAAAAACACTGCTTTGTTTACGGGCTATAAATCTGCAGTCCTAGTTTTGGTTTCCTTTTTTGACTCTACTGATAACTGCTGATATAGACAGTTATTTCTTTACACGCAGACGCAGAACCTGCACGCTCGTTGGCAGCCAGCTGTAGTCTTTATTGTGTTCAAGCGCAGCTTTTTGGGGCAGACGCTGCCAACACAAGGCTGCTAGTTCTTTGAAGTCACCTTGGTGCGTCGTAGCTTTAACAGAATAGAAAATGCATTTTCAGTAATTTCATTTGGGAAACAGAGGAAAGCGAATAAACATTGAAGATATACATATGTAACTCATCTGAGAGAATCGCTTATCAACCCTGCAAAGTTTTATTAAACCTTACTAGCTAAAAATGTAAAGATACTTTCACTTGGTACCCGCACAAGGATGTCATTAAGGGATGCCACATAACCGCACACGCATGACCACATGCCTATGTTGATGTTCTGCAAACTCCATTCATAGCCATTACATATGTAACATGCTAACCAGATGTTCCTTGACCTAGAAAGGATCATTTAAAGTTTATAGCTCACATAAGATTTATTTACTTAAGAAATCATCCATAGGCAACCAAAAACACAAGCTTCAGTTCAGATTTTTTAAATCCATCTGCCCACTCCGCTGCTCGGTTTCCAATCGAAGTGTATTTACAATGTAGAAAATTGCTTTAAAGCAGGATCCCTGCGCTGTAGACACACAGAGAGCAAAACACACTCTCTGTGTGAGAGACCGGTTGCATCTGGTGGTTAGGACTGGTACAACAGCATAGCTCTGCTATGCCTTCAGGCTCATGTGAATGAGACGATTGGTGAGTTTTGTGAGAAGGGCAAAGATCTTGCCTGTATTTCTGTCTGCAGCTGTTCCTTCTCTTTTTGAGCCACTCTGAGACTGGCCTTCAGCTCCTGCAGCTCACGACGGGTCTCGCTTAGCTGAACCTGAAAACACAAATGTCTTTAAATATTTAGATTTACGTTCCAAGGTACATTTAACCTTGTTTAACATTTACATAAATATGTAAATGGCTTAGGCCATTCTAGGTCACTAATAAAATGTAAGCAAATATGTGATATTGACCATGTAAACTCCTACAAAGACAGATGCCACTAAAAGTGTTGACAAGAAAACCAATCGCTTACTTGATAAACCTGAAGCTGTTTACTTAAGACAGTTACATACCGTTGTTGTAAATGAATGTAATTGTAAATTTACCCGATTGCAGTCTTTCTCTCGTCCCAGCTCCACTACTGCCTTTTCTCTCTCCATCCTCGCCTCTTGCAACATCTCCTCCTTCTGCTGGATCTCGTCGTTTAGCCGTTTCAGACGGACTTTGTCCATCTGTCAGTTCATGCAGTCACTTCAATGAACAACAGAAGTTGCCTTTGTGTTTTTAAACATCATTTTTGCTCCACATACCTCAGCATTTTGCTGCAGGGTTTCTTTCTCCTGTGCCCAGTTAGCTCTGCCCTCTCTCAGAGCCAGGCTTGCATCTGCCAGCTGGAGTGTGAGCTGTGCGGCCTGCAGACGCGCCTGATGGAGCTCGGCGTGCGTGGTGTCCCTCTGAGCGACCATGTCTCTCAGCTCCCCCCTCAGAGTCTCCACACAGCGTTCACTCACGTTCAGACGTTCTTGAACACTCCGGAGTTCACTCAATGCCACTTCATTGGCTGCCTGATCAACAATGACACAGATACAATCGTGGGAGGCTTGCATGACTTCTAGCATTGATTAGATCTTCTTTTTTTTCTGTACTATATAGACATGGTTCAAATGCATCACATTGTAGTTTTCTCAGCTTCTCATTTTGACTGACCAATTAGAAGATGATGTAAAGTTATATACAGTAATACCTCGTTTTACGAGTGACTTTGTATACAAGCAAATCGGTGCACGAGCATTGTATCGGAGTGCGAGACAATTTTTCCCTCGCCCACTCGCATTTTTTTGTGGAAAAGTCCTAACGCTCAGCATCTTCATGTGCATTTTTACTGCAAATATCCTAACGACAGTCTCTCACAAAGCCTATCACCCCTTAACTCGTTCATTCTCTCAGCGTCGTTCGGTTTAGTTGCATCATTCACCACAGTGATTTACAGTGGTTTTACCTCGTGTTCTTAACATTGTGTAGTGAAATATATATGTACAGTACAGCATATAGACAATGGCCCTCAAGATGAGTAAGAAAGAAGGTACGAAATTCTCCCTGTAAGCAGTAAAACCAAAACGCTACTCAAAGCTAAAGTGCGCGTTACAGTAAATTGTCAAGTATTTTTATATTTTAATTGTCAATTATTAATTAGTATTTATTTGAGATCTTAATGGTTATAATTTGAACTGTAATTAATAGGGTAAAACCCAAAAAATATTTAAAATGGGCATTTATGGTCGTGTGGAACGAATCGAGTGATTTTTAGTGCATTCTTATGGGGAAAATTGTTTTGGTGTACGAGAATTGAGTTACGAGCTCTTGGAACCAATTAAACTCGTAAACCGAGGTATTACTGTATAAATAAAAATCAAAATACTTGGAAAACTACTGTTCAAAAGTTTGGGGCCAGTAAGATATATATATATATATATATATATATAAAATACTTTTATTCAGCAAGAATGCATTAAATTGATCAAAAGTGACAGTAAAGACTACACAGTTACAAAACAACAGTCCATTAATCAAAGAAGCCTGAAAAAATGGTTAATGGTTTCCACAAAATATTAAGCAGCATAAATGTTTAAGATTACTAATAAGAAATGTTTCTTGATGGATCATGTGACGCTAAAAAGAAAACATTTAAAAAATTTTACACTATAATATAATATATCTGAGTGTGAAAGAATATTTTGTCAGAACGGCCATCAAAGTAGAAAAACATGCTTTCTGCCCCCATATGGTGTATTTCCAACATCTACCACCAGGCTGTCTGGACCATGCTGACCAGCCAAACCTTAACCCCCTAATAAATAACATGAACTTCATGGATAAGTGGCATCAAGTATATGTTCTGAGACAATACACCATGTGTAAGCCTCTGAATCTCCAAGGTGAAAGATGGGGTGTGAAAACTGCTGGAGTGTTACCTCCTTCCTATGAGCGCTGTTGAGTTTGTGTGTGAGGGTGGTGATGGTGTCTCGGAGCTGTAGAGCATGTGTATCTCTCTGGGCCAGTGAGCTTCTCAGACTCTGAAACTCTGATGAAAGACTGTGCAGCTCTTTCTCTCTCTGTTCCATCTTTAACTAGTATAATACACAAAACAATGGCACAATAATGACCATGTACTTGTGCTCATTTTTATTCATTTGTTGAAGCTGAGGTGTTAGTTATTTATTTTAAGTGTTAGCTGAGGAACCTTCAGGTTTTCGTGTTCATCCTCATCTTCCTTCTTCTGAGCTGCTGCCTTCTTGGCCCGTTCCCTCATCCTATGTAGAAACAGCACACAGGAGAACCAATGAAAGACTCAAAGAGACAATATGACCCTCTTCACAGCACGTGAAGGGCTCCAATGTCTAGATGATCCGATTGGCTCAATGACATTTGAAGGTTGTGAAAGATGCATATGGCCACAATATATGAAACAATTATGCCCCAGAGAACACAGGAGGACTGCTTGCTTATATAACACGTACTGAATCAACAATGATTGTAAACTTTTCAGAATATGTAGTTTAAAACAACAAACCTCAAAAATACATCAACATGCATTGACAATTATATAGAATGTGTGCAGCCTTTAGTCCTCTGAAATGATGTTCAGTGTGTAGTCATGAAATCAGCGAAAATCTTTGAAAAGAAGAAATCGGATCAGAAATGGTCACTGGGGACACATTAGTTGTAGTCTGAATCACAAACAAATAACTCTTATGGTTTATTTTTAGAGAATCAAGAATAGTGATGCACTGAAATGAAAACTTTTCATTTGTATTCAATAAAAAAAAAACTATGTTTTGGTCATTTAATTTAGGTAACTAGGTCATTGAACTTGGTACGCTATTCTGGGTATTGTCATAGTAAAATTCTTCGTCAATTAGGTGCTTATTATTTCAGAAGAACAAATTTTATCACCATTCTTTGGTCACATTAAAGTTTGTCTACACTGCTGACATTTATCTGTTGTAGCTTATCCACATTCTTTGCATGAAACGGACACTGACATCAGAGAAGTGCAAACTGTATCGGTCAATGATTTCGGCCAGTCAAAGCTTTATTGCCCAAAATATAATGAAAATTTCATCATAAAATTCCATCACTAATCAAAAACACATATCCAGTGTCTCTTATGATCTGATTATTTCAATGAATACCGCCTGCATCACAAACACAGTTTACTGATTTGAATTAGTCTGAACCACTGCACTGCATAATACATACACCATCAACAGAACTTATTTCTTTCATATGTAGAGCAAAATGTTAATTATAACTGAATTACACCCAAATGTATTGGAATCGAATCTGAATCAATACCCTGCCCTACAGCCCTTTGTAACAAAGATAAAGATCATCTGTAACACATCCTCTCACCTTTCTAGGTCAGTCTCTCTCTCCAGGCCTCTCTGGGTCAGTATTTTAATGTCCTCTTCTAGCTCTCTGATTCGCTGCTCATTCGCTTCTTTTTGAGCGAGCAGGGCTCTCTTCTCCTCTGTCAGGACCTCACCTAAATCCTCAACTTCCTAAAAGAGAGAGGTGGTATGGTAGTGAGGTGTTTAAACAGATCTGTAAAACTAAAAATAGTTTAGCAGTTTGCTTTCCGCCAGTGTGTGTGTGTGTGTGTGTGTGTGTGAACGTACATATACACAAAACCATGACCCCGAGCTGACCACACAGGCTGATGGAATGAGTGTTTACACTACCTTCTGCTTCTTCTTCATCTCCTCTACTTTCTCTATATATTCTCTCACTTCCTCCTTCAGCTCGCCGATCTTTCTTTCCAGCTCCTTGCGGCTCTGCTCCCAGGAGCTTCTCTCTCGCTCTCTCCTGCCTTTCTCCCTCTCCACGTTCTGGTCTGCTGCTTCCAGAGCCTGGAGCAGCTCCGCACGCTCCTTCAAACACTCCTGCAGACGTCTCTGTTAGGAAGAACGGATACAGTTATTAATAAAAAAATGTTTTTCATTATTTACCTTGTTTGGCTGATATATATATATATATATATATATATATATATATATATATATTTGCTGTGAAGACATGGCATTATTAGCAGACCAAGTAAATAAAATAAATAATATTATAAATAACTTAACATAACTAAGTTTAGTGTCAAGCAGACATAAATAATTATCTTAAATGTCTTCTTCACATATGCTATATCAGTAACAAAACAGCGTTACCAACTTGGTTGGAAAGCTCTAAAGCTGTTCATGTGATTCTCAGACGACACAACAAACCCTCACATTGTGAAAACGTTAAAAGGAGACTCTGTCTGAGGTCTGCAGTCTTCTGCGCTTTAAAGTATCAATACACTGGACCATCTATTCTATTTTTACCCTTTTTTGGACAAGTGATTCCCTTTCCCTTTTATTACAGTACTTTATAAATACTAGTTCATACTAGTATTGTTGTATATAAATTATAAACTGGAAGTTAATCAAAAATATATGATTTATTCCTTAAAAAGGCTTCTTTTTCACTGTGATTTAAATTTGAGACCATTATCATTCAAGCCTCATGCTGACAATCACATCCTTGTACTAGATTACCAATAGTTTTTGTCTTTTTTTTTACAAAATGTATTTAATGTATCTAATATATGATAATATGTACAGTTTAATTTAACTATATATATATATGATTAGTTAGAAGGTATGCATTAAAATCGTTTAATGCACATGTAGTTTAATTGTAGTTCCAATAATTTTAATCACTAATCTATATTAATGCTGCTTTCAATTTAAGCGTGCACAAACACACACACATAGAAACATTCAGGAGCACAAAAAACTTATCAGCGCTGTCCTGTGACTTATATTGATACTTATACAAACATGGGAAAAATAAGGAAGAGGGCAAACTCTTTTTCACATCACCGTATATCATGCATATGGAGAGAATGGATCTGGCACTGAGTCGTTTTGAAGATCGTGTGTGTAATAATGGACTGAAATACAGTCTTAACGTATTCTTTGTGTTGATCTGACCTGCAGTAGCTGGGCTCTGGGGATGACCAGCAACATGTCCTCGCCCACTTCCTCTCCTTGACCCTCCTCCTCCAGAGTCATCAGCTCCTCCATGGGCTTTGGGGCCGAGAAGGTAAAGGCAGTGCTGCGAGAACAAACCTCTCCCCTTCCATCCACATACACAAACTGGTACTGCTGAGCACTAGGCCTTGGCAGGTAAGAAGCTAAAGAGAGGAGAGAGAAAAAGGAAGCTGTGAAAGGCCAAATACAGGCCAGCAAAACTATAAACAAAACAATTGTGTGGGCTCTGGTTTTGAATATAGATCAAGTGTGTTTGGAAATGTCCTACACAATAACGAAGCCCGGGGCAATGCTGATGACCTCATCTGGTTTCTCACTTTGTCTCCATCACCAATACTCACCACAAATCACAATGCTGCCATTCTGCACTGTGCAAATCTCAGCCCAGATTAAACTTTCACAGACACACACGCTTGCAAAAACTAGGTCTAACACTGTTCACGGTTTTGGGGTCAGAAAGTGTGTGTTAGTGTGTATGAAAGAAATGAATGCAAGGACACGTTCAAATAAATAAGCAGCTCTTTTGAAAATACCATTCATCAAAAAATATGTATAATGGTTTTCACAATAAATCGTTTTGATCTGATTACGATCAACAATGTTACTTAAGCTCCAAATCATTATATTAGAATTACATCTAAAGAATTCAGCTTCGCCATCACAGGAATGAACTACATTTTGAAATATATAAAAATGCAAAACATTTGTTTTAGAATATTTCACAAGATTATTGGTTTTTACTGTATTTTTGATGGAATAAACGGAGGCTTTATTAGCATAAGAGTCTTAAAAACAAACTTGTGAATGGTAGTTACCCTAACGCCCACAGCCTGCAGTTTAATCACTACAGATCAGCTAGTCAGTGGGTTGTCTCAGGATTAGTTGAATCCTTGATTATAAGGAAGCCCTGAATAATTAGAGCCCACTAGACAGATCAGACATGTTTCTCAGGAGCCAATCGCTTACAACACAGCAATTTAACGGGCATCCCAGGGTTTTACTACGCTTATGGTGATGCATGCTATAGCACAGCATGGTGAAACCTTTTAAAATAAATTGCATCTCTACATTCGTTCTATTCAAAGCAGTGCCAAAACAAGAGTTTTAGTTGTATTTATAAAAACAAACAATAGAGAAACAAGTCAATCTAGACTAATTTGGGAGCATCCTGTTCATCCCTACTAATTATGAACTGCAGGCGGATTCCTTTGTGGCATTTTATCTCTTTCACAGGTCATCCGAGGACAAACATTTGCTAATGTACTGAATGCATCTCAGTGAACGAGCCTGGCAGTTGGGTGAATCAATGCAAGCAACTGTAATTAGCTTCTTTAAATGTCCCTAATGCACACTATTCTTTATTCATCTATATTGAGACCATCAGCTGACTTTCAAGAGGGCTTGAACACCAAAATCAATGCTTCGGAGACCTTGGAAATGAACGCAGCAGTTCACAGTGGTCCCCTCTTTGTAGTTGGATGGTGCCACTGCCCACACGAACGTATGGTAGTCCTTGACGGATGACCAGCCAACCTGAGGGTAAAAGAAAACGGATCAACTTTAATTAAGCAAAAGAGCCACATCAGTGCTGAAAAGTCCCATAGATGGCTCTCTCTTACTTTAAATAGTCCAATCCAGTCATTACTGGCCCATGTGTGTTGTGAGTTGATGGTGTAGTGGCAGTCCACTCGGCTCTGAGGGAAGTAGCAACTTCCGACATTGCTAAACTCCACCCTCCATGTCGTCTCCATGGCAACAGAATAGTGATGCACCTGGGTAGTTATTAAAATTAAAAAGGACATATTTTAGGTTTAACGATTCTTAAATAATCGTTATGCATGTTTTAGCTTTAAGGCGTCATTTTTTTGGAGAGATTACGTGACATTAGTATGACGGAAAAGAAAATCATGAACTGTAACGGTTGGTAAAAACGGTGAAAAAAGGTAAATGCATACAAAATCCAAGATCAATTTTATCCTAAGAAAGTTCAAAGGCCTGTTACTTATATGCCTTGAAGAAGTGCAGCTGAAGTGAATTATTTTTCTATCACAAATACACATATCTTTAAAAGGAATTTTACACCGGCTTTAATTAGTCCAGAGAAAATTGTACGGACATTATTATCGAGGCTTACAGAGGACAGTAGGGCAGAGGTGAATGTGTTGCGCAAGCGAAGAGGTAGTGTTTACGTTAAACTAGATGCCGAGTTCCTGCGGATGATGGATGAGTGCAGACTCCCTTACCCGCAACTCTAGAGAGCATTTGTGACAGGCTGTCAGGTGTCACAAATACTCTGACCGACTGTGTGAACTGTATAGATTACAAGTAATGACAGGTGGGCCCATCATTAGCACCTCATAGTAAACTACAAACTCCATATTTAGACTCTCCATGAACAGATCAAGGACGTTTTCTGACGTCATCTGTCTGATGTCAGAAAAGTGCAGCTGAATAAAACTCTTTTATCTAAAGATATCAAGGATAGTTTGATTCCTCATGAAGACTTGTTTAAAAAATAAAATGGTGAAATTAGTAAAAAAAAAAAAAAAAAGACAAGTAAAAAAAAACTAATTTTAATGTAATTCACTTTTAATATTACGTGACACCTGATTGATGTGGCATAGTAAGTGCTGACTTAAGATATGAAAGCAGTTTGGTTTAACCCTAACCCACCTAACAATCGCGGATGGCTTTTGCAAGCGAGGCCCAAAGTTAGAAACAATCTCAAGTTACTCGGTACAGCGTGGCAACAAGAAGAAAAACAATGCATAAGCAGATCTGACACTTTTTTACAGCAGTTTAAAAAGACAAACATGACATCATAACACTTATTGTCAATACGCATTTCACGGGACTGACTCTGAGATTGATGTTATAAACATGGCATGCTTTGTCTTTAGCTGCGTGCTACTGAACATGCTGCAGGTTTTTTTTTTTTCCTTTGTGGAAAAACCGCAAACGTCGTATAACAAAACTCACCCAATTTAGATTAGACAATCGGAACAATGTCCTCTTGGAAACCGATGATCGGTCATATAGAAGAAAACGTATATGAGACTGATGACAAGTGTAATTTACACTGACACATTCGCCGAGATGAGCTGTGCCACGAACATCTCACAACAATAACAAAAACACAAGCATGGGTGCTTTGGAGAGGCCCGCTGCATTTTGGGAAATGAAGTTCTGTCACTCATTCTGAGTCATGGCTCAGACACTCAAAAAAACTAAAATCCCCATCTGTAATGAGAATTCTTTGAAGGTCGACGTGGGAAGTCAAACGTCATGGTAACGGTCCAGCGTTTGAAGCTCTGATTGGTTCACGTTTCTCATCAGATTCACCGGCTTACGTTTATTGGATAAATGTGTCTGTCAATCATGTTTGGGCCAATGGGATACGCGTTCGTTAAACACTCGTGGTGAAAAGCAACGCGATTGCGAAATTAACTGGTCTGACTCATTTCTGCGAATCGGCTCCTTAGAACAGTTCAAAACAATGATTCAGTGATTCATTAATTCACGTCTCAAGACTAAAAAGTGAGATTCCTATGCAGTATGTAATAATTTAAATAATTTTATAATAATTTTGCCAATAGGCGACTCTCTTTAGTAAACTTAAAATGCTCATACTGTCTCTTGACTTGCTACGAGAATGACACGAGATAGAGAGAGATAGAACCACTCGACTCGACTCAGTTCGGTAAGCCAGTTCAAACGATTCATTTAAAAGATCCGATTCACTAGAGCGATTCAAATGTTTCTATTTTCCAAGAGACGTTCTATATAAAATATAGTAATTTTGGCATACATGCCTAAAATGACTTCATGTCTTTTAAACGACACCTTTTCAGGGTTATTCTGCTTTGATTCCTGCAGTCTCAGTAGGCTGACACACTTTTAGCTTGAGTAAACAGCACTCTTCATTTGCTGACTCACAGAAACCTGAAACTAGTATGCTTGGCCATGAAGCTGAAAAGCAGATGCTAAATGCTTATCATTTTTCAATGATTCCTACAATAATTTGTCTCTCACACTTAGGCTCACCTTAAATAAGCTACGCTTACTGGCAGCTCAGTTTATGTAATGAAAAAGTTAAATAAATGTATTATATATTTTATAAACAGTAAATGAAATTAGATATTTAGCATTTTAAAGAACCAAATGAGAACCTTTTCCAAAACATTAGTTTGTGTAATGTTCTCGTTTTGAACACCAGGGGGCAGTGTACTTTTAGGAAACAGGGAAGAGTGGCTGTGCATCGCCCAATAGATTTTTCTTTAAATATATTACTATTTATTAACATATAATATTCGTTTTTTAATAGAATGATAATGCAGTTATGCTTAACCACGAAAGTAATTTTTTAAATACATTTCTTTTTTGACACTATAATAATTTAAATTGAATGCCCATACAGTTTTGTAACATGCCACTGTCTTTCACATGTACATTTCAGACACAGTTACACAAGTAAAGCTCATTTTATTTTTCTATATAGCCTGGATTAATAGCTTGGATCAGCCAGGCATGTTATCTTTCATATTGAAGGTATTATTCAATGCATGAATGATTATATTGCAGAAGTTTCTTGAGGAATTTGGCACATACAACACTTGGGGTCTCATGGTGCTTTTAGGAGGTCACAAGTCAAAGTGAAATATACAAAATGAAGTGCTGACTTAACACTCACATGCCTTTGATGTTAAGGATTTAGGGCTTAAGCGAACACTTCACTGTTTTAAGATCCTACAACACTGCCCATTGCACTGCCTGCATATTTTGCAGTCCTCTAAATCAGCTTCAAAATGATCATCATTTAACCACTGATAAAACTTCACTTTGAATGGAACTTCACAGGTACTGGACTGATAGTTTTGACTGAAAAGGGAGATTGCTCCCGACAGGGGGTTATTTCGAAACCCTCCTCATATGAATGTCAGGCTATCTCCTTATATATGGTTCTTGCAAAGAGATTGTCTATTCAGAAGTGGAAATTGGACATGATGTGTGGTTAAGAGAGCTGCTGAACATTATACATATAGACAAATTATTGCGAACAATGACCAATTTTATTTATTTAAAACGAATCGGAAACCTATATTAAACCATCTGAGAATGCAATCACTTCATACTGACTTGTTATATATTTATTTTTCTATGTTAATATCTCACAAATCCCATTTCCATCTTATCCCTGTATGTTCAGTATACCATACTGTTGTTCCCCTTTTGGGACCTCACTTTTGTTGAAGTGTTAGAAAACTAACTAAAGTTTGTATAAGAAGAACCCCATTGCTTTGATTGTGCTTATAATGGCATTATACCAGTTTGCCCTGCAAGGAACTGTAAGGTAGTTGAAACCACTGCAAACAAGATGGCCACCCTCAGCCTGTAATTGCATGCAGGCAGTAAATGAGGCAGCCCAATAAAGGTGCTGAGATTGTTTTAACAGAGTGAGCTTGGCTGAAATGCGTGGAAGGCTGTGTGAAAGGCAGGCAGGAAGGGGGGAAGAGGGGGAAGGGGGGAAGGCAGAGGCGTGTGATTGATGGCACACAGACAGTGTGTTACTGACCTTGCTTGATGACGAGTCTCCCTCAGGCCCATGACTCTCCTAACCTCGCTCCTCCTCCCAGGCGCTCCATGTCAAGTGTTTCTGAGGAGATCAATGAGAAGATCTGGTGCAGGCCAGACTTATGTTGGCCAGTCATTTTATCATCTCATTACTAATCTGGTCAGGGATTCCTCTTGCTTGTTTTATAGATACTGCAAAACCTGAGGAATGACGACTATTGAGTTTTGGTGTTAATTCGAATTGTTTTCTACAAATCAGACCTTTGTTACCTGTATTAACATTTCTACCCTGTTTGGTGTACTCAATCAGATAACCGAACTGAATTTTTCATAACTTATAATCATTGAAATGGATTCTCTTCATCAAAGAAATATCACAAATTATCAAGCAGCACAACAGTTTTCAATGCATAACAAGAGCAGCAAATTAGCATATGAGACTAATTTTGATCATGTGACACTGAAGAGAAATGATGTTGAAAATTCACAGCACTTTTTTATCACAGCAATATATTGCATTTTAAAATATATTCAAATAGAAAACAGTTATTTTAAATTGTAACAATATTTGACAATATTAGTGTTTCACTCTATTTTTCTTCAAATAAATGCAGCCCTGGTGAGCGTAAGAGACTTTTTTACAAACATTTTACACCATTATGCGATAATGGTGCTATCCTTTGAAAATCCTTTATTGATTGAAATATAGCCGTGCATGATAAAACAGATTAGGAACCATGTTTTACAGCAAAAGAGATGGTATCTTTTGTCTTGTTTGACAGATTACAGCGTCTGAATGAGTGCAGTTGACATGCAGTACCTACATTTAGTTGCACTTAGTAGCTTGCGACATGAGTGAGGTGACAGTGGGCTTTCTGGGGCGGGCCGATTTGCTTATATCATGGTGGCATCAAAAAATGGGAGGGGAGTGGAAAAAAACGTCAGTAACAAACACCCACCACACCCTGAACATATAGTCCTTCCTGATGGAAAGGGAGCATGTGGATACTACCGACGAGAAACAAAGGAAAACGCTAGCTAAAGTGAACTATAGAAGAGAGGTAAAGTAAAATCTTAAAGTCAATCAAAGACCCCAGAAGGGTAAAAGACAAAGGGAGAGGAAGTACGTAAGTGACAGAGATAAAGGGACGGAGAGAGAGTGAGCTTGTGTGCCAAAGAGAAAGGGAGAAACATGAAGGGGGGCAGAGGTATTTAGTATGCACGGCCAAGCTGCCCCATCTGCTTAGCACAGCAGTCCCCATCGTATAACTGTCTGTAGGCCGTGGGCCGCATAAAGAATGTCTCCAATTTGATGTAATTCCGCAAAATTAATGACAGCTTTACCCGGGATGGGTCGTGAGGGAATGATTAGAGTTTGATCATCCATCTGATCGGTGGCCATGGCTGGCCCAAGCAGCCCGTTGACGCATGCTGGGTACACCCTCGCCAGGGACCCACCGACAAACATGCACAAAGCCCATGCCAAACTGGCAGGCTTTAGCCTCTCATTCAGCTCCTTTAAATGAGGTTTGCAAACATACCTCTGCACAAACACACCATTATGGCAGGAGGAATATCTCTTGTGTGCAGTGGCTGCACTGACCTCAGTTTTAATGCTGCTCCAGGCAGACCTGTGCTGTATTTCAAAGCAAAGGGGTCCAACCGGCATCTAATTTACTGAAGTCTGAGGTCGCATTGTGGTATTTTACAAGAGAGCTTTACTGTGGCCATGATTGGAAATGGGTATGAGTTTAAGAGAGATGGGGGCGGATTGGGAATTGCAGAGGGGATTGATCCAGGCTATGGATAGAGGGAGTTAATTCCTGGATGTGTGATTTTCCTCCTTTCCTTCATCCCTTTTCCTACCCATCCCCCCACCCCTCTCTCTCTCTCTGTCTTCCAGGGATCCTACTTTTACAAGCGAGCAGGGGCATTCCTTTTACTAGGGGGCCTGGTGCATCTCTCTGTGCTGGGGACATTAAAGGGGAAGCCGGTTTGTTTATCAGTGCAGAGTGCAGGGCTTTAGATCAAGGTCTGTCGTCTGGCTCACACTGCTCTTCTGGGTTTGTGCTGTTATGTGGTGTACTCACTGGGTAATTTAAGTGAGCCCACAGATAAACAAGTGATTGATTACAGGGCTGTGCAAACGACTAGCTGCCATGGTGGTTGGAGAGATGGCACAGATTGCACTGCAACAGACAACCAGTGCTAATGGCTTATGCTCGAACACCTTTGAACAACACTTATGTTGCAACTGTTGAGCATGCGGAAAGCCTCTCATTTCAGAATCAAAAGTATAGGCACTTTGCTCTGAAAATGCAAAGGTGGCTTTGTTCCTGGCATATAATTGCTGAATGGAAAAGGTTTATTCATGGGAAGGAACACAGCAGAATTAATTTCCCATCTGACAAAGATTCTGGGTTTCAACCAAGCTGGAAAAGCGTGACTGCCAGGTACCTGCATGAAAGGCCAAGTGCCAATGCACTTTTAAGCGATGACTCCGGTGCAGATTTCTGGGCATACTGGCACATTTCCTAACAGCGTTTTGATTTTGTGCAAAGAGCCGTCCAGAAAAATAATTGCACGTGAAAGAACAAAGATAAGAAAATATCTTGCATGTGGTTAGATGGAATTGATTCACAAAAGCTTGTTAGAAAAATACTCTGTGTTCTTTTTGCTTTAATGACTCCATTATGTTTTCAAAATTCTCTTTATGTTTCTGTTTTTATATCATTACATTTGGCTTGATTTGTGTTCTCTTTGCAAGCTTTTCTCCGTACACATTTGCATTCAATAGTTGCCCTTATATCATTTTACCTACGCACTCACCCTCCATCTCTTTCTCTTTCTTTCTTTCCCTCTCTTTCTCCACCTCCACTTTTTTATATTTTTGTCTGAGCTGGAGACCTTTCTCTGTGCTGTGACCTTTAGGTTTTAAATGAAGCCCCTCTGTGGCTTGTCTCTCTTCATAGACCGCCAGTTACGAGCCTTGGGAGGACCGCAAAAAAATAACGATTCAGATGAAATGGCCCCTTTAAAAAGCTCTTCCAAATTCCTTTTACATTTTTCCTGCCTGTCCTACTGCCTTCCCCTTTTTTTCTGGCCGCATTAATATTCACACTAATGAGGAACATCCTAAAGAGCAAGCTTTGGAAAATCTCAGCCAGACAAAACAGGCCTGAAATAAGTATATATACACACAAATAAGCAGCTATACATACACGCAACATGCAGGCATGGTGCAGTGAAACATACTAATGCAGTGAACGCTCATTACTGATGGATTTAAAACAAATGGCAAATGATTTATAGGAATTGGGAAAGCCTGACTTATGATTATATGTTTGCCAAAGATGTGACTGTTTTTTCCCCTATTTAATAACCCTTTATAGTTGCCCTCTATAAGTGTCAATCATTGAGGCTTTATTTTAATGCATACATTGGCAAAATGGAAAATTAAATTATTCCTTTTATCCAGGACATGGCCTGTGTTTGGAATAACATACTTTAATGGGAAGCAGTTTGAGTTCAGTGTGCTGCTAACTATTCATCATGTATCTTATCTTAAGACAGAATTGAAACATGGGGGAAATATTTGAATTCTATTTTTTGTAATGTATTTTATGTGCTGCATTATCTTATATAAAAAAATATTATTTACATATTACTTTTAAATAAAATAATATGGAATTCCACTTATAATGGTTATAATGATTTTTTGTTGAAGTTGCCTTTTACACTTTTATGTAAACACAGGATTTGCTCATGAAGTGCGTGTAAAATCCAACTTCACAAAAAAATTGAAAGTTCACTGCAACTTGTACTTTGGAAGTCATGGACAAAGAAAAAGCAGCGCAAGCATTGTTGTTGTTTTTGATGTTAACCAACTATCTTTGTGGTATGGTGTGAGAGGCCCTGAAAGTGCACTATAATATAATGTAAAAACACATAGATAATAGAACCAAAGTGTGAGCACATTTCTAATGATATGACTCCTATAACATTTTAGATGTCATGTTTGTTAACCAATAATAGGCCAGTGTATAAACTTACATATCTTTCTAAATAAATAAAAAATAAGAACTAAAGTCACATTTTTCAGTTGTACAAGTAAAAAAATATATAATGCATGTAGTAATATGTAGTATAATGAATACTATTTATTATATTAATTAACAGTTATTCCATTTTAAAGATTAAGCTAAACTACAAGAAGTGAAATGCACAATATCAATTAAATATCAGATTTAATAGATATTGATCAATTTAAATCTCTCATATTGGCTGACATTCAACTGATATATTGCACATTCCCACTTCATGTGTTTTTGACTATATCTGGAACAGTGGAAGTTTAGAAGCATTTTAGTTAGACACATTTCACTGCTAACAGAACAATGCCTTATTAATCATGGCTGCTGTACACAAAGCAATCTTTGTACGAACAGTTCGTCACGGCATTAAGAACAGCAAGTACTTGTCCAGTTATCAAGGAAAATGAGAGCAATTAGATACAACAGCGAGCATGGAGGCTGAACACATTTGTGAATGCCTTGAGCGAACTCCAGAATTCAGTTTAACACCAGACAGTGATCAGCGGGGTTCCTAATAGGAGCCAGGTAATCAGCAGGGCTCGGTTACAGATCTACTTGATGTACAGAGTGAACACACACAGAGCTGCTTATGCAATCATTTGTGTGGCTAAATAAGGACAAACAAGCTTGTTTCTCACACATGCACACCTGTGTTCTCCAGGTTAAGTTGATGCTCCAACTAATGACTTCCAACACATCCCACATGTTTCAATGCACATCAAGGACGCAAAACCAGTCCAATCGCTGAACTGCAGTTCCTGTTGCAGGTCTGCAATGAGGTTATGACCACCATGTACAGCATCGGTGTTGAGAGTTTTGCTCTGGAAGACATTAACACTCCACTTAACTGCATTAGGAAGGTTGTTGGGCTTGAGCACTTTAGAAACACACATTTTCCGTTTTCAGATTTATTCTCGTAAAATTCCCACCACCTCTCTAGACACACAGAACGGAAAAAAGAGTGATGGAAAATTTCAGGGCGTTTGAGTCTAGGTGGAGAGAGATGAAAACAGAAAAGGTGTTGATTCTGCAATTACTCAGCGGTAATAAAAAAGAACAACCCTGCAGGGTTTTGAAAGCATTTACTAAAATTACACTGAAAGCATTAGCTTCATGCTAAAGCTAGATGTTCTCATAGACCTATATTGGCCTAACCTTAACGAAAAAGAAGTATACTTCAAGTTCATTTTATGAAGTACACTTTAAAATGTACTTGAAGTTTACTTAAGTATTCTTTGTGTAGTA
Organism: Rhodeus uyekii; assembly: GCA_037043235.1. Classification (NCBI taxonomy): domain Eukaryota; kingdom Metazoa; phylum Chordata; class Actinopteri; order Cypriniformes; family Acheilognathidae; genus Rhodeus; species Rhodeus uyekii. Next base: position 4,929,648 of record JAWRVZ010000027.1, read on the forward strand.
AGTATACTAATTTCAATGTAGTAGTAGTAAGCATGTAAGTGTACTATTTAAATACTGCTTGGGACTAAATTCCCCACTTTTTAGTATATAAACAAATATGTCCAAGTGTACTATAGCTGTAACAGTTGTAAACTTGCTTGTACTAAAAAAAAGTTTGTTAATAAAGTACTGAAGTGTACTCTCAGTGAACTACTAATTTAGTAGTTGCAAGTTTTCTGTATGTGAACATAACATCATGTTTGTAGTTTGCTATGAGTGTGAGGTTATAAGTATTGCTGCTTCTTCTTCACCCATCTTTAGATCTGGAGATTCTTTACTGGAAGATGCATAATGTCGCCCCCTACCATATAACAGTAAAAACACGGAGAGCCGGAAATTTCAATCACTGGCTGGTGAGTAAAGTAGATCTGAAGAAAAAAGTTACACTTCCAGTGGACTAGCCTACACAAAAATTGGGATACTAAAACTATGTGAAAAATCAAAAATTTAGATTTAATCAGATCAAGACTGAACACAACTGCAAGCCAAGTATGGTTAGAATACTTAATTACGGTATACATTTAAATAGATCTCAAATAAAAGACTGAGTACAAGTACAGGTCAAACATACTTAAACCTTTCTGTCAGTATAAGTCAACTGTACTGAAGTGCAATTTTAAGTATATTTCTGAAAAGTACATAAAAAATAGACAAAGTATTCTTCCTTATTTTTTTTAGTTTTCTCAGTCACTTGTATTTCTGTGATCTGTGATTCTGTGATTTTGGGGTATTTCTCAGATCACAACTGAAATTCTCAATACTTTTTAAACCTCCACATCTTCTAGTCACTTGTGCATATCATAAAAGCAATTTTCTCAATGTTTTGAACAAATAGCAACTGCTTTGATACAGTCATACAATTGATTATGTGCAACTGTCTGCTGTTTCCTACATTATCAATTGCTTATGTCACGTTTATCAAAATGTATTATACTGGTTCTCTATTGTATAGTCTTACCCCTCAAAACATATAGGCATTAGTTCCTTGCATAAGTCATTGAATACAAAATTGTTACACTAGTTGTCAAGTATATTTTCTATACATGTCTATTAGAGGTTTTAGTGTGTGTAAATGTGTCCTGAATTGGTGAACTGCAGAGGAAAAATTTGAATTTCAGTAATGAAGGGAAATATAAAGGGATAGATCAACCAATGATCACCCAGGTCTCTTAAAGAGCTCTTAGAGATCCAGCTCATGAACCTTCATTTGGCAAGCATATATAGAAAGATGACAACACAGTGTTACAATTTCCTATAATGAAAGAACAATAAGGAAATTAAGAGGTTCATCAGCCAGGAGAAAGAATAGAGGATGTGTGATGGAAGAGGTAAAGATTGTAGAGATTGTTGTGGACCAAGTTCTCAGTCATGACATTATGGCTGAGGTGGGTCAAAAAGTATAATATAATCCGACAATGTTCACCATGTGGTCCACTTGCATTTTTCATAAGACATAATGTAAAACACACACAAACACTCATGCACATGTGTGTATATATAGAGAGAGTCTCTATAGAGAGAGTCTCATCTTTTCTTTATATCGTAATGATATGTACTGTCATTTGTTGACAGATCAACAGTTCAAGTGTAATCAGGAATCCTGACCAGTTTCTTGTGAACATCGTCCCACATAGTAGTCTAGCATGGAATTTAGTCACTGTCATCAGTATCGTAGCCATATTTTACGTATAAAAACACTGACAGAGTACTCTGTTACACTGACAACATGACAAAGCATTTTGACCATCTTGTTTGAACAATGACACGAGGACTTGTCATTCTGATGGCACTGATATGTTCATTGACAAATACTTTTGAGGGGGTTTTGATTTTACAGTTACAGGTAATCCATTATGAGGTGCTCTTTGTACCAATTGTTTAGAGAAATATACTTACTCATTTGCAAATCTTAAGAATGATTCATAAAAGCGACGTATACTAATAGCACACTTGAATAAACTTCTTTATCGTAAAGGTTATTAATGGAGCCTCTGGAAAAATAAATTTCTTGTGTTAACCTTTTATTTATTTGATGGATGGATGGAAAGAGGTTGTCATGATGAATCACTGGAAGCAAATGCAGGTGAAAAGTGTTTATTGAAAATAACGGAAAATTAAAGTCACTGAGAGACGGATCACGGATGGCGCAGGAACTGAGATGATCCGGTATGATGGTGAAGTGACAAGTGCAGGTGAAGACAATCCAGACGGTGAACAATCCACAAAGCCTGGAACACCAAACAGGAGGGACACACACCATGGAGACATCAACAACGATCTGACAATGGAGACGAGAAGTGAGTGAGTATATGTAATGAATGTGAATGAGCTGCAGCAGGTGTGGTGATGAGTGACAGCTGCCGACGCTGATTATCCAAGTGGCTCGGAGCACGCCTACTGACACACACACAAACATCACAACAGTGACACGAGACAAGCAGGAAACAATGTATTCATAAACCGTGACAGAGAGGCATGCATACAAACATTGATTGGTTGGTTGGTTGGATGATAGATAGATAGATAGATAGATAGATAGATAGATAGATAGATAGATAGATAGATAGATAGATAGATAGATAGATAGATAGATAGATAGATAGATAGATAGATAGATAGATAGATAGATAGATAGATAGATAGATAGATAGATAGATAGATAGGTAGATAGAGCTGCTCTAATGGTGTCAGAGGGCACTGCATGTCTGTGGAGTCGTGTGGAAAATTATAGTGACTGGACCTCATTCCTCTGTAAATTCTCAGTGTATGATTTGTGGTTATGATGAGGTAAAGAAACATCATTCTACACTGAATTCCACTCAAACAGTCAAGAAGAAAGGAATGGTACAGTTGAGTAGGGAAGAGAAAAAAGCAGCAAGGAGCGATCAATTTCAGAAGAGAAGAAAAAGCAACCATAAAGCATTAAGCGTAACATCAACATTCTTGTGTCATTCTATTAGCTCGAGCAGGGGAGCAAGGTGCTAGCAACGACGAGACTGCAATGCAAGGAATTCTGGAACTGTAAAATCGAATAAATGTAAACATAAAAAATAAGTAGGAAGGTATGAATGCAGAGAGAAATGAATGTGAGTGAAAGAATGGAAACCAAATGTGAGAGGTGCTTAACTGCCAGTAAATCTAACAGTGCTTCTGCAGAACCATGACTGTTTGAATTCAGCATAGTCATATAATATAAACCAATATATGTGGACATCTGCATTCATAAAGATCTGGAAGTAAAAGAAGTTAAAAAGCCCCAACTTCTGCACGTGCTTGATTTGTAGCAGAAAGGGAAATTCTCCAGCGGCGATCCGTAAGGCACTGCCAACACATAAACAATACCTCACCAATTCAGGAAGAAATGTTGGTTCCACTGACACATAAAAAGAGCAGTTTGCCATGGAGACATAAACAGAGAGCACATAAAAATTTAGCCACATAAACTCTGCACTTAATGTCTGTCGTGTTTACGGTTAAATCGGACATTTCATCAAATTCATTGTCACAATTTAAAGAGTGGCCAAATGAATGCCACATTTGGGTAATCTGTGGTTTTTGGTGATGTTCTATTGGTGAAGAATACTTAAATACTCAGTTAAAAAACAAACACAAGTCGTTATGACTTAAAATAACTGAAAAGAATTATAGTGTTGAAACCATAGTAGGACAAATTCATGTTTAGCTTTTGAGAACCTATGAAGAACTGAATAGTATTGCAAATGAATCAAAATAAGGCTGTAATGTGTGAAATAACAAGCCAGAAGAGATTCAGTGATGATTAAAAGCAAGGATCGAGGATGATACTCGACCCAGCATTCCATATTCAGAAGGCAGTATTTTTGGTACAAGTTTACGTCCCCTAAATATCGCTATAAAACTATGTTGATTGAACTGCAAATCTCCCTGAGAAGTCCAATAAACGTAAATGTGATTTATTTCAGCAAAATCAAAGTCAGTTCGGCCAAGCGTCCAATTCATTTCTGTGATATTTCAATGAATACACCGTGTAATTCATGCAGAGCGAGAGACCCTCCCTTCGAAGACATTCCTTCGCTCTGAACACACCCCACCATTGTCAAAGAGCCGCATCCTGGCCACCTCGAAGAATGTTCTAGTTCAGGTTCAGTGGAGCTCAGAGCCCGAGGGAAGCAGGAGGACACAGATTCACGCTCCTCACCCTGCAATGCGGTGGCACTGCTCGTCACCAACAAATATACGTTAGCCCGATGCCTTATCTCAGCTGCAAATATACAGACACGCTCACCCTCCCTCTCCTTATCAAAGAAATAAGCATTTTTACAGAGTTTTAGCTATAAAAAGGCAGGAGCAGATAGCCCATAAATCTAGTCATAAAAATGTTAAGTTGTCAGAGGTGCCATCAGCTATCAATCGTGCGGAGGGAGGCTGGTGGAGGGGAAATCGGTGATAAAAAACAGCATTTTAGGGAAATTATGTCTAGTCTTCCATTTGCAAAGTGCTGCAGTCGTATCCCGCCTGAATCTTAATCACGGGCTCCGGTGTGGGAGGGTAGGAGAGAAGTGTGTGTGTGTGTGTGTGTGTGTGTGTGGGTGGTGCAGGAGACCCAGAGAGGGTGGGCCGGTGCCTGAGGTGGAGTTGGAGATGGGGGGGAAAGAAATTATACAACTAGCATAAATCTCCTCTACAGTCTCCCAGCCCAACACACACACACACACACACACACACACACACTCATCATCTCTCTATCTTCCACTTCATCGCATCTCTCTCTTCCTCTCTCACCTCATTTGCACTCTTCCTCCATTTTTCTTCATATTTTCTCTAATCTCTTATTTTCTCTTTCTATCTCTTATTTTCATCTTATTTTCATCTTCAATGATTAGTTTCCTAACTTGTCCCATTGGTTTGCTGTTATGTTGCCTCTTTTGCTGCATTCCTGACTGGACTGGTGGATATAGATTGACATGTCTGAGAGACATGTCTCTCTCTCTCTCTCTCTCCCTCTCTCTCTCTCTGTGTGTGTGTGTGTGTGTGTGTGTGTAGGTCTATATTACATTGTGGGGACCAAATGTTCCCTAAAGGATAGTAAAACCTGAGATCACCTACATTGTGAGGACCAGCCAGTGGTCCCCACGAGGGAAATGAATCAATAAATGTACTAAATTTAGTTTTTCTGAACTTGTAAATATGCAGGAAGTTTTCTATAATGGTTAGGTTTAGGGATAGGGTTAGGGAATAAAATCTAAATATAGATTAGAAAATAAAATATACATTTGTACAGTATAAAAACCATTATGCCTATGGAGAGTCTCCACAGACATAGCGAAACAGAGTATGTGTTTGTGTGTGCCTGTAACCAAGTAAGACATTTCCTCTTAAATGCCCTTTATTATGCATTCTGTCACAAGGTGGCATTTGTGATGTAACTAAGCATAAATAGGTTCATAGATGTGGAGTAGAAAGCTCCCGGTTATGCCAAAGTTTCCTATTCCTCATTGTTTTTCTCACTGCAAGGCTGTTAGGCAGAGCGCCACTCACTGACTTGATGAATGCCTGAATTGTCAGATCTGCGGCGCCGTTTTTTAATTGAAGGTAATTTTGTTAATTAATTTGAAATGGCTCCAGAGTGCTTACAAGATGAGTGATGGCCCCTCAGAAAAGACGAAAAACATTAAAGATATGTGAGACACATTCCCGTTTTGCTCCATTTGAACCTCAAAAACATAAATGCAGATAGGCCTATTTTTTCAGCAATCCTGGGGTTGATACTAAAAACTCTCCAAAAAGGTTTAGTAGGAATTTAAAATCAGTCAGTAATAGATTTTAAGAGGTACACCCGTAATACTGTAAGATTTTCACTGTTTGCACACACTTAAGAATCTCAAAATATCATATCATCAGGATTTGTATGTCATGTTTATCATAAGAACTGAGTATTCAGACATATTACTTATTCCATAGACTGCATTTACAGGGAAGCAGGCATTTTTGGACATGGAGTTTCCTCAGTCATGAGCGAAGTACTGCTTGATGTCTCAGGTGTTGTGCTGCCACCTATAGTCTCACTATAAAACCGCAGGCGGAAATCAGTGGCATGAATATTTCAAACTCACAATTATGAAAATCAGTTTTACGTCATTAAACATGAAAACATTCTCATTGAAAGTAAACGTTTTGTGAACTAATTTGTGGTACTAATTCAAACAATGTCATGCATCAAAATGTATTTTTTCCCCTATAAATCAGGGCTGTTTTCCACACAACAAACAAGAATAATGAAAGGAATAACTTGTTTAACTATCACCATAATATTTCTCTAGACTAGCCAATATATTTTTATTCATCTTCGCATTCATTTATTGTAGTGTTTGATTTGTGATGTTCCTTTGTGCCACTATTGTAGATTTATAAAAGTGCATAAATATAACTAATATAACTATCTACCTCATCTCTATTTGATGAAATATTCTTTATTTATGTGTTAAAATATTCGCTTAGTTGCACATGCAAGCACAAATAGCAGCTTAATAATTGACTGATTGCTAAAAAAATCATCACAAACCTTTAATCTGTGAAACAAGAATGAATGTAAGAAAGTCTCAAGGACATGCAAGGACATGCAATGCTAAACATTTTGTATGCTAACTAATTAGATTGAATTATAATTTGAGTAAAATCCTGTCTTTTGTCTGATTGTCTTCTGTTGCTGATGGAGAGTAATGGGACGCCTCCCAACATTACACATTTAGGATGTCTCCTTTCTCTAACTACACATCGTATTCGGGTCTTTCAGTCTCTGCTAGCAAGTCAGTTCAGTCATGTTTGACAAGGAAGACATGCAAAATCTGTTCTGGAGGTTTGGGGGAAGGGCGGCGTGCTGCGATACTTCCTTCTGCCACCAGAGGGCGGCGAAACATTCACAAAACACATGAACGCATAAACGCGGCAGAATGCAGTTCCAGTGCAACTCTTCCAGTGTGTGTGTGTGTGTGTGTCTACAGGAATGTATTTTGAGAAAGATATTTTACAGTTGTTAAATTGTATTTATTATTATTAATAGTAGTTGTAAAAGTAATAGTTGTGATAAAAACAGAAGTAGTTGTATAAGTGGTGGTAGTAATGATAATATAAAATATTTATTTCTTCTGTTTATGAGTCTTAAAGTTTTGAATTCCTAGCTGGACACCGGCATTTGTGAATGAAATGAGGCATGCTGCAAATGATACACTTTTGTCTCTCAACTCTTTGAGACTATAAATACATATATCCATGGTTCATGTCAACTTATAGGCCTTTAACAAGGTATGCCTCCCAACATTTATCATTTAAGAGTTTGTGTTAAATGAAAAGCACTTTGTCGAGGCCATCTTACTGTAACCGTCCCAAACCGCGGCCAAATTACAAACTGCCAAAGCATTTGAAATGTCTTTGACTTTCCAAAATAAACCCGTAAGCTGCAGCTCAATGACTCTCAAATGTCACGCTATAATTTTTCCAGCCATTAAAATGTGAATGGATTTGTATTTCTTTTTAATGTTCAAGCAGTTTATCACTGATAATTATTAGAGGCAATAATGTAACTGTACATAGGAACTGTTAAGTTAACTCATCACGATGCCCTTTAAAATGCAAATGTCTGTGTTAAAAATATAGAGAGATTCATTGTGGCTTTATTTTCTTTTTCAACCACGCTGTAAAAAGAAGGGTAAGGAGAGCGAACGGCTCACTTTAGCTAGTGAAAGACTAGTTATGCTTTATGAAGAAATGAAGAATGTTTACCTCATAAAACAAGATGATTTACACCCACCATTTATACACATTAAAATTTCTGACCAACATTTCAAGAGAATGATGATATGTTGTGAACTATATGAGAGATTTTTACTTTACTCTAAAGTCCCCCTCTCTCTCTCTCGTGTGTGTGTTTGGTGATCTTGGATACATGGTTTTAACTTGTTTTGTGGGTCTGTGTCACTTCTGGTTCTGCAGGCCTCCATACAAGCGTAGTCATAAAATGTTTTTTTTTCTTCTTCTTTTTTTCTTTTCAGGGCAACTGTGTTAAAAAGGAACACCTGTAACTCGATTCAGTGTTCTGGGCCGAGATGCCAATGGCATCTTTACAGCTCTTGGAATGAGGACACACACCTAAATAGACACTTTGTGTATACGAGCGAAGCAACGCACGGATACGCGCATTCCCCAGCCGGAGAGAGGCCACAATGTTTTAAAGTGTGCATGTGAACGGGCACCATTTTGACTCAGTGTGCATGTGTGTGTTTGCACAGGCCTCGGATGGAGGGGGATGGGAGAGCGCGTGAAGGCCCTGAGGATTCCTGCTAATGTTTTAGTCATTCGTTAGCCTCTGGGCCGGCAGACACATTCAGTGCAAAAAGCATTTGAGCACCCACAATGATTTACCATTTATTTGGACATCTGCACTGAGCTTCTGCACCTCCAGCAGTGTCTTGCATTTACGCACAAGCGCACAACCTGACCTCTGCTCACCGCAGAAGAAATGATTTTCGGCTGATTCACCAGCAAAGTATCTGCCGCACAGTCATCTCACCTGCCCCGTCGCAGCTCTCTAAATCACGTCCTCTTCAGATCACACCTAACTCATGTGCCGAATGCTCTCTGGCCCTGCTAAAATCTGCTGCCCTGCTGACACCCAGCACATCTTCACCAGCTGGGCTCATCAATCCCACTGACAGCTGCCTGGTACTGTGCACAGACCTGGATGGCATCCAGTAAAGGAAACCAGTTCTCTCTCTCTCTCTCTCTCTCTCTCTCTCTCTCTCGCTGACACGATATCTACACCCTGCACAGAAAATACCCATCCTTGAACAAGTGTCTGTGCATGACTCCATTCTGGTAAATATGGAGGGATATTTGACATTTGCCCCCAGAAGCGGTAGCAAAGAAATTTGTTGCACTTTTCTGTCACGCTAGGCCACAGCTGCAGAGAGTCTCAGAGTGGGAAAGGGGATGGCCGTCAGTGACAGGTCTGAGTGCTGTGGGTGGGACTGCCTGTGTGGCATGTGTGTTGAAAGCGATGGCCAGAGGCCTTCTGTCCTTTTAAAAAATATGGCGTTATTAGCCCCCGTCTGTCCATAAGAGACAAACGCGCACACTCGCGCACAAACACAGCAGGCAAGCCATAATTAGCAGAGGACAGACAGACAGGATAATTGGTGGACGCTATATGTTCACAGCTCTGGTTCAAGTAGGGCTTTCCTCCGAGTGTTTTACACCTCAAGAGGACAAATAGCTTGAGGAAGCAAAGTACGGATGGATTTATTGGTCACCTCTGAGTCTTTTGTTTTGAAAGGCCAACAATAAATCAGAATGTCAGCTTTAAAGAAAGGAATGACTTTCACAATGTTTGACACTTTTCTTTTTCATCTGTACTGATTGCTATTTTTGAAACAATGCGTTCAAGAGCAGCAGCAACAACAACAACAACAAAAACACTATAATGAACTTGCACTGGCATCCTAAGCACAAACGGCACTTCTGATGTGTTCTTGGAGAGGCATCAGTCAGCGGTTTTGAGATGGTTCGATGTGTACCACATGCATTAGAATATTCTGACCACTGTCAAAAAAAATCAATGGCAGACAAGCACAAGACCACTAAATTCCTTCCAGTCTGCACTTTTCCACAATATCCATAGTGTTTTTCAGCTTGTCTTTTTCGACTGATGAAGGAAGATAGCATGGGGGGAGGTGAACGTAGCTCAGAAGGAGGGAGGAGAGATAGAGAGAGAAGGAGAAAGAGAAGCCGTGGGGGATGCTGCGTTTGGACATGACATTGTAAAACCTGAAGGCCTTTTATGACTTTTAGTGCCAAGGAGAATATACCACAACAAGATCTCGGCTGACGTAGCAAACCTGTCTTTCTGCCTCTCCTTATCTGTCTGTCTCTCCGTCGATCTCTCTTTCTGTCTGAAGGCACGAAGAGACTTAAGAATGGTGGATGATGTAATTACTTTCATGTGGGTTTCAGGATCTGTTGGCATACAAATGTAGCAGCATGTTGCTTGAGACATGTTTACAGCCAAACATTATGTCTTCCTATAAAAGTGTTGTGTGATAAAAGAACACTGGTAACTGTGGGACAATGATTAACATCACAAGGATGGGAGAGGAAGTATGAAGTGAAACTGGATCTGATCCAGTTTTTTGAGTCATGTGGGATTTTGATTGCCCTCATATTTTAAAGCAAATCCGTCTGCGGAAAAACAAAAACACATCAGAATGCTGCGATGATTATGATATTAATGAACATCTCAATTATAGTGCTTTCACTAGAAAGTTGCTGTGGAAATCCACATACAGTACCTTAATAATGGATTATTAAGGATAAGATAAATGATATCAGTAGACTCATTATTTAATAGCCAAGTTCTTGAGGAACAGCTCAGATTTGGCTGGAATGAAGAGAACATTTATGATGTAGTGAAAAGGGAGCGTGGATTTGCTTCCTGCTTGGCTGGCTCTTTCCTCTAGCTTCAGACTTGCTCGATCCAAAGGGCAAGACCTTGGTTTTGGCCATCGCTGCTGTCTGTTTACCATCCCTCCTCATAAACCGGTCTGCCGCGCCATCCAGCCACCCCTCAGGTACTCATTCAGCCTGCAGCGAGTCTCAGCCAGTCAGCACAGTAAACACCCAGATGTCATTACCTGAGAACAGCAAGCCATCAGGAAAAGCCATTAAGACAAGTGGACTGTACCGCACGGACCGACAGACGACGATGTGTGGTGGAAAAGCAACTGAACTGGATTATATAATGCTTTTGAGTGGTTAAATTCAACCAAATACTCTTTGTATATTTAGAGTACCTCTTCAAAGAAACACATGTTCATGAGAAATTGGTCTGTTGCAAACATTTTAAAAAAATCAGCAGCAACAGTATAGCTTTAAAAATATATTTACAGTGGAGCGTGGCTATGTTGACGGCCTCGGTGGTTGCAACCGATGATCGAGATAACCAACCTCCAATATGGCGATTTATTTGATTAAGCGATCGGCATGCTATAAAATTGTACATACATTGTATATGTTTGCTAACAACAAAAGGCATATGTGCGCCAACTAACAGCAGAGATTGTAACGGCTACTATGTTTATGTTGGGAATATACCTTTAAGACGGCTTATATTGTTATGTGCGCACTGTTCTGGTGTGAGCACGCGCGGGGAGGAGTGTTTTTGAGTGAGGAGAGAGTTTCCTTCTTTTATTTGTGATGTTTGTCAGAGTGTTTTCTTTTTCCTGGTTTGTACTTACGCTCTTTACATGTTTGAGAAGAGTGTGATAGTACGAAACCCATGTACAAAGCTTGTGTGACCAGTTTAATCGCCTCAAATTTTCTTTCATTTCCATTTAACATCTGGGCGTTAACCACTTTGACAACCGTAACCAGATTTACCAGAATACAATAAAAACCACCTTCGATTCTCGATTCAAACCTTTAATTATATTCTCCAACATTGCAAACACAGTTTCGCTCACAGCGCTCACAGTCACAACACACATAAACATTCACTCATAACACACTCATTTCATTCACAGTTCTGAAACGTATCGTACACGTGGTTACTATGGATTCTTTTCAAAGTCTAAAATGCTTTGTTGCTTTTTGCCTTTAATGGTCTGCTTGAAAACAAATGCTTTTATCAGTAAGGACTTCTTTGTCGATGTCAATGTAATCTGGGAATTCCTGGACAGTGAATTCCTTTTTGTAATTGAAGCATTATTGGAGTGAGTGTGATGCACGTGCAACACAAACTCAGCGCATGCGCAGTGAACTCGGTACTATCATTATTCACGGGGATCGAGATAACTGATGTTAAGTGGCGACTTTGTCCCTTTTTGTGCTCGAGATAGTAGGGTTCGCGACATAAAAGAACCGATAAGAAAATGCTAAGAAAAATAGGGAGTTTGGCGGTTCCAAGTCAAAAACATCGACATAACAGGGTTGGCGAGTTAACCGAGCTCGAGATAATTGGGTTCCACTGTAATAATACATTTCCTCCTCTGGTATTTCAAGAACTTAAACAATATAAAGTTCCTAAACCTTGAAGCAAACTGGCCTGTTAAGATCAATCACTAAACTAAGACATTTTTTTCTGAACGGTGATCATTCTGAAATGACATAAAAACAGAATTACTTACTGTATATCTATTGTGAGACTTAATGGAATGCATATGTACAACAACAACAAAAAATGAAAACCGTGTTTGCATGAAATATTAAAATGATTGGGGTTTTACCTGTAGTTAATGACAACACGCATTCGCACACTGAATAAAACTACAAAACGCCAATTTATTACAAATAAGCACTGAATGATTGAACTAGTTCTATGATAGACCAGTATTCACTGCAAGTGATAAATCAATAAAAAATAATCCAGTCTAAATAACTCACTAAATAAATGAGTGAAATGTATGTTGGCTTTGTTTTCATAAGTACCGGTTATTTACATATATGTAGGCTCCACTATGATTAAAGGTTATAAGTTGTATGATTGTTAAGAAAATATGATTCGATGGCATGAAATCTGAGTAATCCAGTGAGAAGCGGCTATTACCGCGGCCTAGAAACACGTGACCTCAATTGATTATATGGGGAATTAACAGCCTTGCAGAAGAGAATCGACACAACATCGACTCTGCGACTCTTCTTAAACGGTAAGCGAAATGTTTACATCTTTGGTCTTTATGTATCGAGATTTTAAACACTGATACCAGAGTTATGTCCTCGTGCTTTTCACTGGGGATGATAATTGTTGAAATTATTTCCAAAATGAATCGTGTGCGTTATGATGAATTGATCTTTACAATTCAGTGATGTCACTAATGTTGGCTGTTGCTTTCCTATTGTTCAATTGCAACTAATTCTAATCGGCTGCTTAAAAAGAATAGAGACTGTCTTTAGCCTGAAACTCAAAATTGTTCAATTGTATTGAACTATTTTTTAAATTACTTTTTTTTGTTGTTTCTTATGAGCAGCACATTAAAGTTGATGTGTTTTGCCCTATAAAGTAAGAGCTGTTTCATTTATTGACTCTAGCTGTAATATCAGCTATTCACCTTGCTATGGTTCACCCATTTTCTTACCTTAAAGGGATAGTTCACCCAAAAAAGAATAAATAAGCCTAAATTAAATCTGTTCATCATAGAAAGCGATCATATCTGTTCTGAATATTTGAACTAAGCCACCTAATTCATATGGATTGCTTTTATGGTCTCTTTATTAATTGTTTGAAACATCTAAGTGGTTGTTGCATCGCTGTCAATGGAGGGACAGAAATCACTTAGATTTTATTAAAAATATCTTCATTTGTGTTCCGAAGATGGATGAAATTTGTACAGGTTTGGAACAACATGAGGGTGAGAAACTAATGACAGATTTTATATTTTTAGAACAATTTGACAGATTTTTACATTTTATGAACTGAGAAGTCAAGTGAATTGTTGCAATTACATTATGTATTCTGTATTATGCATGCAAAATATAGTCAGCTCTCTAAATTAACTATTCAATTTCTCAAATTCATTATTTGTTCATTTAACTTGTAAAGCTAAATGAAAACTTGATTATACTTCAGTCCTTCATTATATATGCGATCCCAAATTTAGATGTTGTATGAAAAATTAATAGCCAGATCACCACAGATTAAATTGATCCATAAATAATTTTAATGCATATGTACCTAGCCATTTTATGTCTGGTCTTTTGCTTTGTTTGTGTGGGAGTGGAAAGACAATAAATGCAAGCCACTGCATGTGGCTTTGCATCAAATCCAAATGTTTTAGTCTATAAGCGGGAGTCAAAGCTTAGCCAAGAGACACAGATAGTGACAAACGCTCCCTGGCTATTTAATTAGAGGTGGCTCTAATGTTTTCCATGTTTCTCTGGAGTGACTGGCGTACTGCAGGGAGAGGGAACGGTGACATCAGTGACTTTAACTGGAAACAGATGGAGACTAATTAACAAAAGGGCAATGCTGTAATGGAAAGTGAATCAGGGCTCACATACAGGTGTCAAAAAGATAGAGGAACAATACACTGAAGTCATAACTGAAGGAAACAGACTAGAGATCACACCAGGTTGCCACTCATGGACCTGTTTCAAGAGACATTTTCCCCTCCCTGGGTCATAACTGGAGACCAGGAGCTTAGCTTGAGTGCTTCAGCAGTGTGGCTTGGGTTTGAGGCCTGGCCTTTACCACTTCAGGCACAAACCACGGAAAAACTTTCCAAAAGCTTTCTGTCTACTGTTTTGCATGACAACGAAGTCTTTTGTCATTAGCATTTTTTATTGTTGAGTGCAATAACAAATGATGCTTCGTATAGACATGACAGGAGACTTTTTCAGACATGGTTTCTGAACTAGTTTCAGAGACTGTTGTGCTGAATGCTGCGATCAGAGCCTTTATTGTCGTAGAAAATGCTTGACTAATAGCTGTGCATTAGTGTCAAATAATGAGACGTATGTTAAAAGGGTTAATTCACCCAAATTAAAATTGTCATTGAGTGATTTACTCCCAATCAATTTCTAAATAAAGACAATCACGTTAAATTATGAACAGATTTAATTTGGACTTTTATTCACAACATATATGGTAAATGCAAGCATGTTCAAAGCTCATGTTTGAACTTCCACAAGAACCAATGAGTACGGTTGAGCTTCTGTTTATGTTCACTGGTCAGTGTTTATATGTGAATAAAAGCCTAAAATATATCTGTTCATCATATAAAGTGACGTAGTCTCTTAAAAAACTTGAACTAAACCGTTCAATTCATATGGATCAGTTTTATGATCTCTCTATGAACTTTTTGAAGCATCAAAGTTGTGTAGCTGTCAATGGACGGACAGAAAGCTCTCAGATTTTATTAAAATGTTCATTTGTGTTCTGAAGATGAATGAAAGTCTTACCGGTTTGGAAGGACATGAGGGTCAGTAATTAATGACAGACTTTTCATTTTTGAGTGAACTGTCCCTTTAAGACACGACACCACAGCGAATAGGATAAAAATGGTAACTAATAGATTTTTCACTTGATTAATCATAGTTCTGAAATATTATGTTTAAATATGCAAATTAGGCATTATCTAATCAAAAGGCACAAATCTGTAAACATTTCCAGAACAGAAATCCGAACGTTGGATAAAGCCAGGTTCAAAAACCTTTTTTTAATTTGTTGACATTAGAGGTGAACGGTTTTACAGAGGAGAGATCTCTTTTTATCACTCCATATATCAAAAAATACTGTCAACAGTTTGAAAAAAATCTAATTTTTAGGAATAAAATTTTATATAAATCGTGCGAATGATACATGAACAAACCTCTGTAAAAACCTTCAGATTGTAGACAGGAATAAAACTGAATGCAAATGGTGCTGAAGTGGAGACATTTACCTCAGTGCTTAAGGAAAAACCTCATTTTGAGAACGTAAGTGTAATAAAATAAAGACTTAAATGTTTATTTTAGAGGTTTTCTTTCCACTACTGATAGCTCACTCAAATAGGCCAACATCTCAGAAGGTTTTTGCCTGCAGTGTGTTGCCTTTATAATTGTGTGACCTTTTTTTCTTTTAGGTTTTCCCCTTCTCCGTCTCACATTTTTAATGAAATTAAACTTAAACCTCATTGTATGTAGCTTTGAATATCTCAATGCATATTGTAACTAAATGAAACAGAGAAATAATTGTACATTGTGGCATTATCATTATGTATCCGATCTTTGTGATAAGTATGTGTTTTCAGGGTTCATATCCATATATTCGGCGTTGTACCTTACGCGGAACTCTGGAGGGTTGAAGTCATCCACTGATTTTTGCTTAGCCTGTGATTTATCATTTATAATAGAGTATAATATTTTATAGAGTTATGTTAGACTTGATTACAGAGCTCTGACATAAAACTTGATGTTTAACGTATTGAAAATAGCACCCGATCCTCTATTTTGATTCAGGCGCACTACAAACTTAAATAATTTAGTAACATAATAACAGTGTTGTTGTTTTCATCTTTACAAAAGTTCCATTGATTCCTAGATAACATCATCATAACTAGACCACCTCTATCTATTATCAAATGACGGTTAATAAACAATTGAATACATGTAAACTTTGCTTGAAAAATTGACTTTGCATGCCATTGCATGAAATCTCCCGTCTAGCTCGAATGTCAAGTTCATGTCGTTTTGAAAGAAGGATAGAAATCGACATAATTAGGCATTTGAGACACAGATTTTTGCCAGATGGAGTCTTGTATTTTTGTCCACATTTTGAGGTGCTCATTATTACTTTGCGATTCTTTCTGATACATATCTTTATGCGTTGGGGCCAAGAACCTCTTTTAAAATACTATTTGCAGAGCTGTTTGGTTATCACGCGTTTTGTTTAAAGGCACTTTTATTGTGTTCTCTGGACATTTATCTTGCTTTTTATAGAAATAAAATATCTATAAAAATATAAGCCCTATAAAAAAGCTAGTAAGGTGCATTAATACAATGCCATTAAAAATGATGGCTTCACAGTCAAGCTACTATCAGAAAAAGGGTGCTTGCCACCAAAAAGCCATTGCCACCGGTTCCACATAGACCACCCAGCTGTCAGACATGCCAAAATCATAAACCATTCCATTTTGAGATCACATTTTGTAAGCTAAATAGCTATTTATTGCTCATTATGTTGCTAAACTAAAGGACAAAATTGGTCTCATTAACACATAACATCTTCCAATATTTGTGTCTAATATATTGACTGTTCTTCAGCTCCAGGATCCCCTGAAGGAATGGTGTAATTATGTAGGTTAGACTCACAAAATGACCAAAGGATTGTTCAGCCATGGTACTGAGTTATGATGCATTATTCTTATTATTTATTATCCACCTTTTATTTTTAACATGGTTGTGCGTTTGAAGTTTGGAGAGCTGCAAATTGCATATTCAGCAAAATTCCCTTCAGCTTTTGCTGCTGTGGTTGTGTTGATTCCTTCTTTTTAAATGCATTTTCATTTTTCATAACGATGTAAACATGTGGCTAACATTAACGTGAGTTGCACATTTTTATTGGTAAATGGACATGGTCTTTAAACTGAAGTATGTACGTTTTTTCAATGTTAAAATGTTTTCCAATCCCAGCTCAAAATGCAAAGTCAATAAGTAATGCATTTGTTCTGCCCTCAAACTACAAACACACTTAGCAAAGCATTGGTGTCTGAGCATTTAACCTTCCTGACACTGCAACATTCATTTAACTTTGGTACATATGGGACAAAGTATGACACAATTTTCCTGCGGCTCGAGCATTTAGTCACATGGCATTTGCAGCCCGGGAAATTCTACAGTCCCATGAACAAAGAGGGCAGATTTCTCCAAGAGTTCTCCAACTGAAGTGAATAGTAATGTTAACAGATTTTCCAGGTTTTATGACAGACCTTCTTGTGCACCAGAGGTGCGTTTCTCTCAGCCAACAGTCGCCAAAACAATTCAACGGAACGATGCTTTTGGGAAATGCACCCCAGGTTATCACACTTGTCCAACCAACTATCATGGCGCTTTGATCCTACTTTAATTCTCATAATAAAATGACATGCAATTTATTTGTCAAAACCATCATGATAACGTGGATAATAGCATTATTGGAACTATTTTACTGCTTACATGCTAATTCTCACAAAGGAGGTTTTTAGTTACTGTTTTTATTTGGACTGTGACTTTTCTCATCCTTATTCTCTGGAGTTTACGGTAGCCGAACCAATACCTTACACAAGTAAAAGCTTCTATCTTTTCTTTTTTTTGTGCAGATAATGTTTGGGATGATTCTCTTGCATTAAGATTATTAAAAATATGTGATTTTAGAGTGGTCTTCAAGCTAAAAGGGTTAGGGATTCTAGAAGCCCTTGAAGATTTAAGTGAAAGAAATGTAATTTTCCCCCTGATTTTTATTGCATGATAAGGGTAAAGCTACGCATCTTAACTCGTGTGATGGCACAGATTGAACACTTGGTGCGAGAACATCTGATATATCTAATAAATAAGCGTTTATTATTAAACTGGTGGACTAGAAAGCTTCTGTCCATTGGGTGTTTCAGCACAAAGTCACATTTTGATTTAAAACCGTACAAAAACATACAATTATTATTATTTATTTGCACCCATCGCCCCACCTCACCCCAAATAACTGATGTACTGACCATCATTTATAGTGTTCATGGCACATCTTCTTCTAGTCCTTCACACTGATTCATGATAGACTCAACAGTAATCTAGATCAGCCAGCTATAGCGACCTAGATCACTGCAAGACTTCATCCAACACTGTCCACTAAACCCCACCAGCTGATTCTCCAGTTTTACTGCTGACCACGGTCAACCTTCTCTGAGCCCTGCGACTCCATCTACTTACATTCACTGTCATCTCAGTATTTAGTGCAGACCAAGTGCGGAATAAATGTTTGGAAAATTGTTAGTACTAAGATTTTCTCTGAAAGTCGTCCAGTGTGCCACAGAGTGAAGCAAATAACAAAGAGGGACTGTACCAAAACATTCTGCATCTTTAATCTTCAAGCCTTCTCTATATTAGAACATATTGCATTATAGTGTGTTTTGCCAAGTAACATGAACGTGTTTGATTCGCGTCCATCCTCTAGTTGTCTACTATACTTTGCTGACCATCACGTGCATCCGAGCTCTGGCAATGACAGTCAGTCACGTACATGTATCGTCCAGCGTTCAGAGACTGTACGTTATTGCCGTCCACAGTCGTATTAAGTCCCTTCAAGCATTTAATATCTCACTCATGCATATTATTTTACAGCACCAGGATGCGTTAATTGTCTAATTAAGGACAGGATTAATTAAGGACCCTGAGCGCGCGCTCTGTTGATACAGGCGAATTTAAAATCACAACTCCTCACTTCTACAGGGCTCTTCATAAAATCCCACGCAGGATGAAATGTTGCAAAATGCGGTTTTTCAATGCCCCATAACCACTCTGGATATGTTAATAAAAAAAAGCTTTAATTTCAAATTGCATTTGGTTTGTATTTACTTTGCATTTATGGACGGGCTTGACTGAGAAAAACAACTTTTATCCAAACAAGAATAGGTCTTTAAACATACCAATTAAATCAATAAAACCAATCGGAGGACTGGAGGCACACACATTTAAGCACAGTTAAAATGTTTATTTGGAGCTCAGGGTTGAATGGCTTTATCTGATGACCGTTCCACGCCTTTGTTTCGCTCCAAACTGAATAATATCAAGATAAGTTTATCCATTTGATTAGGTTCTCATTTGCAAATGCGAATTCTAGCTTTTTGAATATATATATATATATAATACTTTGAATGTGGCGCGCAAATTGATCAAACTTGTCTCTAAGCAAACTTTTTCTTTATTGCTGTTCACCCAAGTTTATTCAGAAGAGCTTTAATGAAGCAATGGGTACTATTTAATGATTTAGTTCAGCAAGATGATGGGTTAAAATATATTTTTTATTCCAACTTCTTTTGATAAAATAGTCGAAATGATCCACATTTCACTTTCGAGGCTCCCCAGATTACCACTAAAGTGTAAAAGTTTTGAACTGTAACTTTTATATTGCTCTGATCTCTTCATGCTGAAATCGAATCTAATGCTTGGAAACAAAAGAAAATAATTACGCCTTTTATTGAGATGTGTTTTTACTAGACTATAACGTTTAAAAACATTGGTTAGAAATAAGAGAACGGGGAACACTTAAACATTGACTTTTGAATGATAAAATATTGTTACAATAGAGAGGTGATGAGTATCACTTACTGTTTTAAGTTTAACCCTAGGCCCTTATATATTGACTTTGTGAAGCTGCAATTTTAAGTAGAAAGCATGGGCCAAAAATAACATTTCCAAAGTTGCGCGTAACGGAGGAACGGTACAAAGATGTTGTTTGGATCAAGTCGGAGACCGGATTTTGTCTAATGCACCACTGATCATTCATGTTTCTGCACATTGGGAGAGAAACTTAAACTCAAACCAATTATCAGCCTACTGTGAAATGCATTTTGGTAAATGTTGTTTAAATTGCAAACGCGTCTTTTTAAACAGTTTTTCTATATACAGATATAATTCTGATTCATCGACTGAACTATTAGAGTCTAATAATATAATAAGATTGCAGATAGAAACGTGTTCAAGAAAGAAGTTGTGCATTCATACAGTGATTTATTTAGTTGGAGGTGAAGGGGTCTCCTTGCGCGTTCTCCTTGGCTGTCTGCTGTGAGAGACTTTGAACTTGAACTTTACTTGTTGTCCCTGTCCAGCCGAATATGAATCGATTGTGAAAGTGCCTATCGATTTTGCATATCAATGTATTCATTTCAAATATTAACCTACTGTAATATTGATCTAATTGTTTAAAACGCGCGTTTGTTTTGTAAATGCGCAATTGGTCCATGCGTAAACATGGGACACTAGTGACGTGCGTGCGAATTAATGGCTATTTCTGTCTTGCGCCTTTAAAATGTGGTATAATTTTAGTTTTCTAGTGCGATTTTTAACTTTATTTTAATTGTGTACACCAATTTAGATGTTCAAAGAGCTACATTTTATGAAGTGTTCACTAATAAGGCTCAAAAATAGTCATACTTTTATGCCAAAGACTTAATTGTGACCATCCTGTCGTTTTTTGGACAGCTGTAAATTCGTTCTAATGTTGATGGAATATATTCAGACACATAATTCATCATAAGTTCGTGAAAACGGCACAAATAGCTTTACGCACATGTAACTTGTTTTAGTTTGTTCTAGTACAAATTTTATGATTTACTTGGAGAAAACAGTCGATGTAATTTTTTCTCTACGTGTTGAAGATCACTTAAATTATACTTTAAGTCAAATGCAAATGCTCGAGGGCTTTTTCCTGCTTTTGGAGGGATTGAAGTCTGCAAGGGCAATACTTTTGCCTTGACCTTCAACATATTTTGTTAAACGATGTAAAACGCAGAGGGAGAAATAATTCTCTCTTTGGTTACATTTGCCCAAAATAAGATGATTAAAACAACTTTTTCCCCCGTATTTTTATGGTGATTTCAGAAGCGATTTTGTTCTTAAAGGTGCATGTATGAAACATTAATTAAAATGATTATTCAAGCGCACAATTCATTAGAGCGGTGAATAAGAACAATAATAAACCAGCCAATTTCGTTTTCCTTTGCAGTTTACATGTATACAAAAATGTAACAAAATATAGGATGCATAATCTGTATCTGTCAGTGCGCACAGAAAGAAAGAAAAATTAGATGTTTTATGAATACTGAACGGATTTGATGTAGTTTGCAACTTCATATCAAATGTTTTGTGAGCAAAGTGTAACCATCGTTGATGAGTAACATCTATCCAACTAATCCTTGTCTTTAAAGTTAGAATTAACTGTACAGATGCTTAAAATAGAGAAAAGGAATGTAAAGTTGCGCGTGAAGGGAGAATAGCCAAAAGGATACAATGTAGCAATGTATTCCTATTGCGAAAATAATGTTGATGAGCTGGAGGCCAGAATGACCAGCACTTTTTCACTGTGTCCACATGCTTTCTGGACACTCTGATGCGTCATATGGATTGCTGTAAATCTGACATGTGACTGAAGAACAGACCGGTGTTTTTCCAGAGATTTTCAGTATACTGTCAGAATATGCCGTCAAATTTCCATATTTTTGTTCACATATATGCTTTTAACATTCCACTATTCAGCTCTGCACGTCTGCGCACACACACACACACACACACACACAAGCATGTGTATAATAAAAAGGGATCATATGTTTTAGGAACTGCTCAGATTAAGCGATTACACAGTATCATTTAACATGTACTCTAAATATAATAACAATAATATGTGATTTTACACGCATCCCCTTATTTCCTCGATGATTAATGATTGTTTCTATGCTTTATGGTAGTGAAGCTGCCCACTTCTTTAGAGAGAAATTCTCTGTTTTCCAGTATTTTCTGTATTTTTGAGCTCTTCCCAACAGTGGCTGATATCCAGCTTTTCACACTGGGGTGCATGCATTCATATTATGATCCAATTTTGTAATCAGGATGATCGGTGTAAATTTTGTCTTGAGGGAAATATGTAAATCTATTTTTCACACTCAATACACGCTTTTGCCATGATGCCATAGAAGAATTATTTCTGGTTGATTCTTCATTCATGGTCAGTTCTTAGAAATAAAGGCATTTCAATGTGTTCGTCACACTATAAAAAAAAAAGTTATTTCTTTGTGTAAATAACCTTTATTCTTAAGAGTGTACCTTATGTAGCTCTAAAAAATAGTGTGCTATTTCTTAGATTTGTTTAAATGCATGCAATGACTTGTTGTGTAGAAACGCACATACTCAAATAGATGCCAGATTTTTAGAAAAACAACAAAACGCAGTATATCAAGATTTTCAGACTTTATTTTTTATCTTTAAGTAGTTTTATACGATAACAAGAAAGTTCTGTGACTCAAAAATTATTATTTTTTTTCAATTGACGACTGTGAAATATAACACAAAGTAACTGATGTTAACGGTAGCAAGTTATTGTGGAAAAACAAGCTCTTGTTTTTCTGTTTTCAGCTGTTGCTACGGGAAAAAAACTAATCAAATGTAAAATAACTCGCAGCTGTTCTAATTAACTGTTCATTTTGATGAAAAGAGGCATTATGGCATTCTTCCTCCGTGTTTAAACTGCAATTGGCTCGTTTTGATCATATGTTAAATTATACCTAAAGATATGTTGCAATTTTAGTAGCCTAAACAAACATCTGTTACTTTTTCCTGGTGAAAAACAACGAGCCATAACAAACGCCTATATTTTAACTCCATTTCTAACTCATTTCAAATCAGTAGCCCATCCGTATACGAATACCCATACGTATGCCATCTGGTAAAATATATTAAGTTTTTATAAAAACTAGAAATTTGAAGTAACTTGGTGTTTGTCGGTTGCTGTTTTGCTGCTGTTTTCTTTCTTAAAGATAAAATATTCTAAATGAATCCAGATTGAAATGCTCTCAGCATTACTCAGCCTATTCAGAATTTTCATTTTATTTTCTTCAAGCTACAAATAACAATAATCTTATAGTAGATGTGTATGTAATGCAATTGGTTCAAAATATTCAATTCCAGGTTCATATCCCACGTCTGGCACGTGCATTTTGAGATACCAACGATATATTCAGTTAGATATGGAGGAAATAAGAAAAAATAACACCTTTATTTGACTATCTTAAACCATATCTTTAACTAAAAGATGTCAGAAACCGAGAAAGTTGCACTTACATGCTGTCGCAATTAACATGTCTGCAGAGGAACTGACCGCCTCCTTTAACTTGAACTTGGACTTCCGACTAGACGAGCCTGAAAGTGGGGGCGACATTTTGTTGGACGCTGACAAACGGACCTTTAGTCGTCATTGGATGCAGTCTTACCGTGGTAGAAAGAGCAGAAAACCCGAATCTAGGCAAGGACGAGATGTGCATGCGACAAAACGTGCGTGCGATCCTCTGAGTCAGTGCTTTTGGATTTTAATCTGGTCTAGTTTTACGACACCGACTTTTTGCAGGTCATAAATGGACCTGCAAAACAGAAAACATGCTATGAGTCCACAGAACATATTCTGTTCTTTTGATAACATTTTGCATTCTCACTTAAGTGAATGGATTTAATAAATGATCTGAGCGTATTATGTTTAACATAAAGATCTTGGTCTGTATATTGTTATAGGAGCGCGTAATTACGCTTCCCACTTCTTTCTATCCCATTCCTGATTATGTCTGACCGCAGATTTAAATGATCCTCTCACTTGCTCGTGCTGTTCTTCATATCAGCCACGCATTTTACCGCATTGCACCGACCCGGGCCTACAGTCATATTCTGCTACTGTGCAGATATTTAATACTGATTTGTTGCTTTAAGGGCACGATGTCGCTTTCTGGAATAAGAAAGTTCGTAAGCTTTGGTCAATAACATATCCTTTGTTTCGAACCACTATTTTTTTATACTTCCTACACGATCGTGCTGTTGTTTACTTTCAAATGAATGCTGTATATCGGAGCACTGCAGTGACATATTGATACATATTCATGAAGGTTGGCACTGCACTCTGCAAGATTTTTTTTTTTTTCATAGGGGAATCAATTCCTGAAGCAGGCCTGCAGCACCCCCGCAAGAATGTGCATGCAGAGGCAAAGCTGTAGCTTTCAGGCGCCTGGAGCACATTACATTTTTTTATGCAATACATATTAAAGCATAGAATAGGTTGAGTTTGCGTTTTTGAACAACTTAGTACATTCCTTCAAATGCAATACATTTTCTTATGTAAACACAGCGTTTTGGGGGGAAATTCATTCTTGGTTTAATAAACATCTGCTGTGTTTTTAACCATATTTGGCGTGACGTTCTCTGTATTAATTTGACCAGGTTTTACAGTAAAGGATATTCACTTTTAACGTTTGATTATTTCTAAATAATACAAAGGTGGGAAATAAAATGGTATTATATCATTTTCAGAAAACATTTCTCTTTTAAAGAGTGAGTGAATCTAATTTGTAATGTATGATTTACCCATCATAATGTAATTTGACTGACCAAACTACAAAATGTGAATTTGCAGATGGTGTCTGGGCATTGGAAATCAGATTAGAAGCCA
The DNA here is from genome assembly GCA_037043235.1 of Rhodeus uyekii. Taxonomy (NCBI): domain Eukaryota; kingdom Metazoa; phylum Chordata; class Actinopteri; order Cypriniformes; family Acheilognathidae; genus Rhodeus; species Rhodeus uyekii. Next base: position 4,954,357 of record JAWRVZ010000027.1, read on the forward strand.
CCTTTTAATATGACCGAGGCTAGCGAGCTGTAACTGATGTTGCAATCGATTTTTCACTCACTCCATGGTAGCATGAGATGCACAGAGACGGCAATGCAACTCCCAAATCCCTTAATGACAGATTTCTTTGACTTTGCCTTAGAAAAGAACAACTTTTAAACTATTACATCAAATCTCTGTACTATAAGAGGCTAAACTATACTATTTTTTCCATGTCAGAAATTATGTTTTTCCGTTCTTTATTTGTTTTCTGATATTATAAGCCTATGTGAAGTGCTCATGTGTAAGTCTGAATGAATGTTTGGGCACAGTGTGTGTGTGTGAGAGAGAGAGAGAGAGAGAGAGAGAGAGAGAGAGAGAGATGGATAGAGAGGTCGACAGGTCTACTCCATGCTAAGCATGCCAGTAGCTAATAGATTGGAATGGTATTTAATACATAAGAGCAGAGCAATGAAATCAGACTAAAGTTTTATAATGTAAACAAAACAGAAAGTGAAAATAAACAGATACATCTATTATTGCTTTTTATAATTATATATAAGATTTGCTATTAGAATAATTTGTGATCGACTATTTCTCCACAAATTTGTCAGAAAAATAAAAATCAATTTTGTAAATTATCACTGAGTCGCTTTGTATTTGATGACGTCAGCTGTTAGATCTCAAATGCGAAGTGCGCAAATAATGCTTTTAAATCTTTTTAAAATCTTTAAACACTAATATTTACTTTTTTTCATATTTATTTTCAAAATATCCCTCCCTGTCACTTAAAAGCGTGATAATGGTAAAACTCAGATATGAGAGATCAGATTTCTGATTATAATATCTATTTGGGCCTGTGATGAAGAAGAACCCTGACAATTCAGTGTGAATTCCTTCACAACGGTAATTCATTGAAGAATGAAGGGCATGAGGAGTTGGTTATATTTCAATGTACACCTGTGATTTCTGTGCAACAGAAAAGTGAAAACATCAAAGCTAAAGATTACGTCTAGTGAAAGCACTGAACACGCAGAGACGTGCAAGATGCGCAGATGTTAGGAAACGCACAGACTTGTATGCATGATCTCTTATGCCTTTTCAGTAGTTGTTTTGGTCATCAGTGTAATTAAAGGAAACACATTTGCATTGTTTGAAATAAATAGTTAGACGTTTCTAATAATGCATATGTATTTTGTCAGGTAAACAAACTGAATAAGGAAGGAAGAAAGATGCTTAATCTCAGGCGATGGCTTACTTGGACACAAACTGACTCTGGGACACTCACTAAATCCTCGTCCAGTCTGACACTGGGCTTAAAGGCGCCGTGTGCTGAGACTCAATCAAACAGTGAAACTGATTTCACTGTAAACTTGCTCATACGGAAATGTAATGTAGCTATATTAAATCTTATAGTCAGCCTTGAAAATTATATAATATTTTAGTGAGAGGGTGAAAAGTGCTGATTTTTAGACATTTAAAAAAAACTGGACAATGAAGTACAATACACAGAATTTTTTAGATTTAATAGAGAGGAGACGCCATTATAAACTATATCAACAGAGAGGAATAGCATAAATATTGCCAGCAGAGCCTTTTAAACGATAGGTACAAAGCTATTTCCAATATATGAATTAATATCGCAAATGTTTTATTCAGTTTTTAAAATTAATATTTTCAACTTGTATTGAAAGCAACAGCATCTGAGCTCAATCTTGATCCGTGTTTAATGCGATCATTAATGCGAGTCAAATGTGAATCAAATGTGTTTAATACGAGTCAAATGTGAAAATGCATTTTAGCTGCGACAGCTGTAAATAATAGGAATTGAATAGAATTACTTTTCATTTCACTTGGGACTTGTTTTATTATAAGAAGAGGTATGTTGTGCTAAATCGGTTATAACGGGGTTGGTTCAGATTGTACACGAGCTCCTTTTTGATGGTTGAAATCTACTTTTAAAATAGTTGAAATCTGATATTATAATTGATGGCAAATCAATCAAAATGAGATGGAGGTAGAAATGAGCAAAAATATTTAAATGAGTTTACTTCACAAGCTAATGCGAGTTCTATACTACATTAACTGGAAAAATAGGGTAACACGTGTTTAAACCAAAACTCTCTTGCCTGTAGCTTCCTTTCCATTTTTCTCTTTTCACATTCTTAATTTGTCGGTTTGAGGAAGATAATGTGAAGACATCACTGCTTAAACGTCCTTCTGTGTTTTTAACAAACATGCTTCTTGTAGCAAAGATCGTTTAATATCAACAAATCTGGATAATAAAAGCTAGAAGCTCCATAATTAACATGTCATATAGAGGAACTCTTCACAGAAATACGAGAGGAAGAAAGCAGATTCACCGGAAGGGGATTTCTGCATTGTTAGTCGTATTTGTCTTCCTACTCGTAATGGTTTAACAGTTGGTGGTGCACTTAAAAAAGAGTAGGAATTACTTTGGGCTGTTTGCTAGTTTCTTTTCCGCTTTCCCAAGTCGGATCTCAAAGCCTTTCAAACTGCAGCGAGTTTGCATGCACAAGAGTGTGAAGTTCATTCTTGTCTGTCTAGACTCTCATTACGACCTTGTTTGTCTGCGTTTTTTTACCTTGACCTTGGACTTCCACGCAGCTGCCATTTAAGAATTGTCCATTCTTCAGTCTGTGAAGACAACAATGGATTTATCTTTGCAAACAGGAGTCATCAATGAACTCTAACGCACAAAAACACAACACAACACTGTCTAAAAGGATCAAAACTCCAGAATACCTGCAATACACAAGGACCGTGTCTCTCTGTGTCTGCACATTTGAAACTAATAACAGAGGAATGTTTTAACAGTCTTATTCGTTCCTATTGAAACGTTGCGTTGTAAATGTGCAACATCAGTTCGGAAGAAATCTTCTGATCCAGAGGCGATGCATTCATTCTTGTTATGACAACTGGCTGGGTCTAATGAAATAGTCTTTTGTATTGTACAATCTAGCATTTAAATAAAAACGAGGCATAACTTTAATTTACTGTCATACTCGGAGAAAACTATAAACCTCTCTCTTTTATAAAAACGCAAGAACACTACGATGATCATTTTGTAACCCAAGTCAGTGGGAGGGAAAGGTATTATTAAAGAACGTCAAAATGTATCCATACTTTAATTTCAAACTTTTTTCTGGCATATTATGCTGGTTATCACTTATTCACATCAACACGCGGTCCTAAATGTTGGACGGCACATGGAAAATAAATAAAAGTGCAATTTTGTAACTGAATTTACTTCAGCAAAATCATACACGGTGATGAAAGAGTCGTGCTGTCAGGGCTTCAGAATGAAAATCACAAAATTACATGATAAATACATTTTTTTTCCTCTGTTTGTTTAATTCTATCTTGCAGTGTTGTTTTTTTAATTTGTTTTTTTTTATTTACAGGTTGTGATTTTTGATATTAGATACGTTTGTGGTTGCTTTGTTTTTGTTTGTTTCTGAAATTATTATACTGCTGAGTAATATTTAATATCAATATTTAATATGCTTTCTGAAAAATGCATCTGAAGTGATTCCGTTCATCCAGGCTGATGGCGATCAGTTGCTTCTATTGCAATGAAATGCACGTAAATAAAATAAAATACTGACAAATATCTGAATTCATCCCACTTCGATCAAGTGCACTGTGCTTTTACATTTCATATTCTTCAATTCTTCATTTATGAATTCGTGTCTGTATGTCTTTCTTGTATGTAGCCTATCCATTCATTTATGTTGTTACAGATACGAGGTTTCAGAATGTTGATCCCGGAGAGTAAAAAAGTGTCCAGACTTTTGTCGGCAGAAACGTTGAGGTTGTTTTCGTTCCCCTTAGCTTGAAGCCTTCCCCTTTAAGAACGACCGTCTCCAACTCTCTTAGCCAATGTCTGCGCACCGAAACCCTTAGAAGCCAGGCGTGAAACGTGAGCCAGTAGTTGTTTAAAGGGATTATTCTTCCCACCCTCAAAATCCAGTCTCTTCGGGATAGTTAGCATATCACGTGCCTGCGCTTTAATGAACTGGACACATGGATACAGTCGTGCGCATGCGCGTGCGTAAAATGTAGTTGGAAATGAGGTATCAGTCTTGGAGTAGGCGACTTTTAAAAAGCATCGGCAGCCCGTGATATGACGACTTCGCTGGTCCTGCATCCACGCTGGGCGGACACCTTGATGTACGTGTATGAAAAAAGCCCGAATGAAAATAATCAAAATAAAAGCCAAATTATGGAAGGATTGAGCGGGAATTGCCCTGCGACTCATTGCAGGGAGCTGATCTCACACCCCGCGCTGGGGCGGCATTCCGGCACCATAGCGACTCACCAGGGATCCGTGTACTCGGATATATCTTCCCCAGAACCTGGGCGACAGTGTCCCGCTCCTCAGACGTCATCTAGTGCCTCTCTGAGTTATGGCTACCCCTTTGGAAACCCTTACTACGGTTGCAGATTGTCTCACTCGCACAACGTGAACTTGCAGCAGAAACCGTGCTCGTACCATCCCGCAGAAAAGTATGCCGAGACGAGCAGCGCTCTGCCCTCGGAGGAGCTCTCCAGCAGGGCGAAAGAGTTTGCTTTCTACCCGAGTTTTGCCAGCTCGTATCAGGCGGTTCCAGGGTATTTGGACATGTCGGTGGTGCCCAGTATCAGCGCTCATCCCGAGCCACGTCACGATGCATTGATCCCCATGGAGGGCTATCAACACTGGGCTCTGTCAAATGGCTGGGATGGGCAGGTGTACTGTTCAAAGGAGCAAACACAGTCTTCTCACCTTTGGAAATCTCCGTTTCCAGGTATGTTACCACAGTTGGAAAAAAAAATCTATCAAAGGACATGCATAACATGAATCACATGGCTTCCTGATATGAGATGATAATGTTTCTTCAACAGTAAACTGAACATGGAAAGTATTCACCTAAATGAAAGGTTACCTTATATATATATATTCTTGACTAAAAGTCATCAATTGATAAGAGATTTTGCATTTTGATTGCGCAGCCACATGTCAGCATGAACCTGTCAAATGTGCAAATTTTCTTCTATTCATTTTTGACACGTGACATTTGGGAAATGCTCAATTGGCTTTCCAGGACAACAATTTGAGAAAATCCTAAACACAAGCAAACCCGAGTTTAGTTCGCCTAGAATATGCGTTTTATTTACACCCACGCAGAGGATAGTCATATATTAACTCGGATATTATGCAGTCACAGGATTCTTAAGCTCGGAAAGTCACGCAATTTGGAACTGTGGTATGGCAATATTGCCTACCTTTGCTCCTCCCGTATGATAATATAATAATATGATAATAAAAGGTCTTATTTGTAGCACGCATATAAATCTTTGTCGGGAGTGCTTCCCCGCAATCTGTTATGGACATTTAGCGAATGCCATGGAGCAGCATTTTTTTTTCCTAGGAGCAGCTGACGTTCTGTAGTCAAGTTATTGATTTTAGATATGAGCAAACATATTGCATATGACTCGATCGTTCTGTTATTGTGGCAAATCAAAATGACAATTAAAATGCTATGGTGATAGAACTCAATATACTGTCGCATTATAGTGGCAATCGTGAATACTTGTCACCACCAACACGCCCCTGACCTGTTTAGCATCCCCCCTCCCCCCAGAGGAGGTCTCACACACACACACAGTCACACACAGGTAGCCTATATGTTAAAATAAACAAACTTCTTATGATCATGCTATTTTCATGCATTGCCCAAACCAGTTCTTTAGAGTTTCTTAAAGTGTTTTTTTTGTTCCTGACACAAGGGCAATGCACATGCCTCTGCCTAAAATGTTATGTAGTGTAATGACAGAGAGAATACATCTGAATGTGTGTGTGTGCTTCAGCTGCCAGGTGAACCTATAATATCCTTCACCCTATTTTACCTTTAATATACCACACGAGGTAGTGATTTTGGGAAAAATGTTGCTGGGCGTCAGTGCTTTTACCTTATAATTAAAGTACACGTGATTTTACATAAGAGTATTGCATGGTGACTAAGAAGAATTTCAGTAAACACTTGTCATTTACGCACAATTTAAAAAAAGAGTTTAAAATAATGAGGATTTGGTCTTTTCTCAAACCCCATCCATCCAAACATTACTGGAGGAAGATTTATTGTTGTCTGTGTATCAGTAAAAAAGCCATAACTTGACGCATAGTGAAATAGCCTGAAAATATCATTCGCCTACTTATATATTAGTAGCATATATTATTATGTTATTTTTTATTCAGTAAAAAAGCAACTCCCAATAGGAACATAACTTCCACGTTGTTCAGTTCTGACAGATTGGTCCCAGATATCGTTTGACCCAACAATTAAATCCTTTATCAACTCATATGTTTCCCTCAAATTGAGCAGAACTTTCATTGGTGTCTCACTGGGCAATTGGGTTATAATAATGCTTGCATGTACTTTTGGTTTTTCAGATGTTGTCCCGCTGCAGCCAGAAGTCAGCAGTTATCGGCGAGGGCGCAAAAAGCGCGTTCCCTACACCAAGTTACAACTGAAGGAACTGGAAAAGGAGTATGCAGCAAGCAAGTTTATCACCAAAGACAAGAGACGACGCATCTCTGCGACAACCAACCTCTCAGAACGTCAAGTCACTATTTGGTTTCAGAACCGCAGAGTGAAGGAGAAAAAGTTTGTCAGTAAAACCAAGACTAATAATCACATGCATACTTGATGCATGTTTCGTACTTCCCCCCGCCAGCTTATATCCTTCCGTCCAGAAAGTCTGATATTTACCTCTGTTCAGAAATCATGAATGAAGAACATCCGGGCAGCCTCACGCCCGACCTGTCTTCTTTCACTTTATTTAATTTAAAACATGCACACAATACCATAACCGCTCACTCTTTGGCTTTTTGGGCATATGATATGATGACAAAACTGTGAAAATACAGAAGAAAAAAAACATTTCACCTTCGTCCTTTTCTATGAATGTACATATATAAATAATAAATATTTAAAGTTACACAAATATCAAAGAGACACATGGTTTACGTGCTGAAAATGAAAGGAGACGCGACCCATCTCTTCCTGTGTGCGTCAAAGCCAACCAGCAGAACACACTCGCACGAGGAGAGAGAGAGAAAATATATCGGACACTTTGGATGACTCAAGACGTGTGTAAACTCTCAAAAGGCTGAAGCAAATATTGAACTGAATCACGAATAGAAACCGCAATTTGCTTTTCGTGGAGATGAGAAAGATGTTGCGAGACTTCAAAAGCTAAATGGTTTACTGTGGGATACATTGCTTTTTAATGCCGAGGGTAAACCAGGCTGCTAATGTTAACTGTACAGTTTAGTGCTTCTATTATTTAATTTCGATTTCGCGTATGACAGGTCTGTAAAAAAGAAAAAGAAAAGGAATGTTTCAAGATCATTTGTATGTGTCCCTATTAGCAGTGAAGGATATGACTCTGCCATGCAACTGGAATGATTGTAAGCATTTAAAAATCATTTAGTATTAAACATTAATGCACAACCTTTTTGTTTTTATATAGAAATGTGTATCGTAAAGCATTGGAGCTGTTCACACAACTTGTCTGTATCTCTTTTCGTGCAGTATGTGAACTGTATTGTGGTGTTCAATTCCTAAAGTAATGAATTGAGACATATTTCATAAATAAAAATGACAATGGAATTGGCTGAGTACTTGATGTGAATCGATGCATTGTCGGTGACAACGGTGGCCCGTTTATGGCGCTTCATACATGTGTGATGCATATCAGCCTGTCCATCTTTATTTCCATCAGTGAGAGTTTGCAATTGAGTTCTTCAAATAGATTGAATGTTTGTGCGTCAGTTAAATTAGGGTTTGCATAGGCGCAGTGCCTGGGTTCTCATTGCGAAGATTAATTTTCTTAATGAACAGAATGCTCGGGGTTAGAAATATGCACAACCATCACAGATATTATTGACACGGCTGGAAAATGACATTTGGAAAAGGTCTAGTATATGATTAGTTAACTTTTGACTTTTACATGCTCTATTTTAAAAACTCGAACAGTCCAAAGTTCAGTGCTGAATATCATTTGAATCAGAAAGCTCGCGCAGCGGACATTATAGGCCTTGCATATAAAGTAAGCAATGCACTTGCATGTAGCAATCTAGACATGCTGTGTTTATTTACTTAATTGCAGAGCTAGTAATGCAATTCTTATTATTTCTTTATTATTTGCTATTATTATATTCAGTATTATTTCATTTAAACAAGAGTAAAGTGCGTATATGTCTTAGCCAGACTATAAATTAAATAATTTTTAAGAAGAAAGGTGAGAAAAAGCCGAATCTTCAATAAAGTATTACGTTGAATATGCCACGACAGCATCCTGATCTTCAGTTTGATGCTGGTTCATGAGGATCCCGCTCCCGTTTAAATGTGGTAGGAGGTACAACATTCATTTATTGCTTAAAAAAATATATATATTTTTTTTTAAATGCTAGTATTTTAATAATTTAATATTAACTTTTCAGTAGTTAGAAAATAAAGCTAACAGTACATTTAAATATTTGTTATTACACGCCATTTAAATGTAATGTTGATGGAAGTGTACACATTTAACGAAAAACGTCAATACTTCAAATTCTTATTACAACAATTGTTTTTAAATAGCTAAAGGAATAATAAAAAATACACTAATTAGACGTACTTACCTTTTCTGTCGTAGTGTTCTAATTTGCTTAAATATACATTATATATACATATATATTTATGCATTAATTATGTGTATGTATATAATGTATGTTTAATCAAATTAGAAAACCTAAACCTATAACCTATATATACCTATATATACAGTTTTCTAATTTGATTAAACATACATTATGCATACATATACATACTTATATATCAAAGCTGCTTTCCAGTGATAACAGGAAAACACTATAACAAAGTTTGTCTCGGCTGCTAGAGGAAAATAGTCTCATTGCCCAGCTCAAGTTCAGTGAACAGTTCAACGCTGAACTTAATCTGGACAATTCATTACTAGTTAATTAATTTAGTTAAATTAATTATAAAATAGTTTTGGAGAAAGCAGTGATGTCATCGTCCAGATCAGTTCTCATACAATGGTATGATTTCAATCAGATTAATAATACTGTTGAATAACAGTATTTATGTGCATATATGTGTGTGTGTGTGTGTGTGTGTGTGTGTGTGTGTGTGTGTGTGTGTGTGTGTGTGTGTGTGTGTGTGTGTGTGTGTGTACATAGACATATACAAACACACATTTTTATATATTTTTAAAAGGTTATATACTATATGTATACACACAAACCCATGTATACATTATATACGCGCGTGTGTGTATCTATATATATATGTGTGTGTGTGTGTATATATACATGTGTGTGTATATATGTGTGTAATTATATATATATAAGTAAATATAAGTATGTGCATATATGTGCGTGTGTGTGTGTGTGTGTGTGTGTGCGCGTGCGTGTGTATACATATAGTATATAACTTTTTATTATGTAACATTTTCTCCCAATCAAGGAGATGAGGCTAACTCCCTTTTGTCTGAATGCTACGAAGTAAGAAATTCTATTCTGTATATTTCTAGTACGTAAATGTATGTAAGAGTCGTTTAATTAAAAGCACTGTGAGAGTAGCGTAGGAACGTTTAAACTCGCACAGCAACTGGTAAAACTTTTTTTCGTTATCAGTCAGCTATCAGCACCACTTGTGTATTGCAGAAGAGGGTTACTTTGAAAAGTGAGAAATTGAATGTGAACCGCATCATAGTTAAGCCTTGTGTTTTACCGTCACGTGATCGCGCGTTACCCTTGACCATGACTATGCAGTCGCTTTGACCTTGACATCACAGAGTCTTGTGAATAATAAACAGAGGGGCTGGACACACTGCCCGTGGTTTGTTTTCAGGCAAACAAGGTGTTATTTCCCCGTCTAGACGGCGAGAGTTAATGGCACACCATAAATACATAAAAAGGGAAAATGCTCTGATTATCCAATATCCTTGTCATTGTGAAAATGTACACTGTGTACGTTTTCAGTCCCTCGTTTTTTACTTCTCCCTTTCCCTTTCCCCTATAAGTTTTAAACCACCAATTGTTGGTTGTATTCTGTCATCATGAGGTGTAGGTTATATTGACCACGAAGGCAGGTAGTGTATTTACGCTTGCAAAAGATTCAGAGTTGCCATCTTGTGTTATTTCCATATGTGCGCCGAGGAATGATGGGCACTTCTTTAAATATCAAGAGATGCATCCTCCACAGGGTCACGCCAAAAGGTACGGCTAGTTTCTTCATTTGCTCTGAATATGTGAATATGCGCATTGCCTTGGTGTTTTAAATCCGGAGAGGAGTAGGACATTTATGAATATAGAAGTGTATTAATTTCTTTTAGGTTGTTTTATTGATGCAATTGTTCTATCAAGCTTTCATTTTCTGTCTGGTTAGGCTCAAGGCCTGTTCAAAACATGTAAATCTATTATGAGCAATGTAGGGGAAAATCAACTTCTTCGCAAAAAAATATTTTTTCTTCCTACTCGCGTGAGCGTCACAGCACGCTTTACGATTTTTAAACATCCTTGTTTTCCTTAATTTATTCCCGGATGTAATTATTTAATCATGTTATGTCCTCTGCACACAAAAAAAAATCATAGTTATATTAAATTGTAGGCTTTGTAAAGTAATTAAGTCACTTAAAATGATTAGTATCTCATAATAATCTATGTACATTTTTGCGCACTATTTCTTGCTATTTCTTGCTCGTTTTCTAAATCCATTATTTGACTATAATTACAGTAACAATTGCTTATTTTGCATAGAACAAATGATGCTTTTGTAATATAGAAATCGGATAATTTGATGCACATTTTTGTCGTGGATCTATCTAGAATTATTGCTTTTACTATCGCCACTGCATTGGTTTATTAATTCTAAACTCAACAACTGACGCATTAATGCATTAATATGCATTAATAAGCCGATTGTCTTCAATTACTGTTCAAATTGATTTAAACGCATATAAATATAACGCATAATTAAAAAACATGCATGCATACACATTTTTAAAGCAGGCACTGAATCCGAATTTGAGAAAACATAAATATAGAAATTAACTCTTTTCACAACTATATGTTTTCGAGGGGTATGTTAATCTAAAATGATAAATGTTTAGTGTAAAAGGCCTGTTCAGCCAAACATATGGGCTCATGTTGTTTTTTTATGTTTTTTTATTCGTCGGTTTCTAAACAGAGCAGCTGGAATGTGAAGAGAGAGATCAGCGTGTTGAGGAGAAAGGGGGCTGATAACCTCTGGTGGCGTGTGATGGAAATATCAGGAAGTGAGCAGTGTGCATTCAACACAGACACACATGCTCTGCACAGGTCTTTACTTTTTTGTCTTGCGCACGTACTCTTACTGAATATGTGTGTTTAGTTTAAAATGAGGGTAGCTGATCAGCTAGTAATATGCAGCTTAAAGTGCATATTTGAGGAATTTGCTGGTGCTTACGCGAAATGCATGTACGCACACCGGACACGTTGAGTTTCATGATTAGGATGAGATGGGTTGATGAAACTAAATCGACATTTACTTTCATGCATCTTGCAGACGCTTTTATCCAAAACGCCTTTCAACCAAAGAATCAAAAGCAATTCGTTAAGGATCCAACAATATTTGTAATACACAAGGCCAGGTAAAAAAAGAAAGAAAAGAAGATTAATAATCCGGTTAGTCTTGCTTATTTAGTGTGGCTGATTTAATTCCCAAATGAATCTGATATATATATGTGTGTGTGTGTGTGTGTGTGTGTATATATATATATATATATATAGCCTATGTGTGTGTGTGTGTGTGTATACACACACACACACACACACAAATATATATATATATATGAGGTATAATATAGGCCTGTGATATATATAATATTTAAGATGCATTAAATCTCTTACAATGCGACCCAGATTTGCATTTGTCAAAAATATATATATATTTATTCATTTGTGTTTTGTACTTTTAGAACATTACCAGAAGAAAAAGTTTATCGTAGTCCGTGAAAACAAAATCATTTTTACAGAATAAGCATAAATGTAAACAGAAACTATCAGGTTTGCAATTTGTAAACGCCGTAAAGTGTTTCGGGAAAATGCTTTTGTTTTAATTTCAAAACCATTTTCTTGATTAAGCTCAATTCATAATTACTTCATTTAAACAACAATTCTACCTGTTATTTAAAAAAAGATAAATGCGGTAGTTTGTGTGATCGCCACACACTCTTTTTCTGGAAGTTGCGTCTTTTAATTCTTTGCGTTGTTTTGTAACGCTGTGTTTTTAGTTTAATGTCCATTATTTTTATTTACTATTGTGGTAAGCATTATTATTAGTACTGGATTTTTAAAGTCTAATAGGAATAAGATACCCAACTATCGTCAAACTTTCATCCTTCTAGTATTTGAGAACAGGGATTTTGCGTTTAATGCACATTTAATGTATATACGTTTTTGTTTTCCTCAAGAAATTGTCCTCGGAGGACATTCACTGCGAGGCTTTCACTGAGCCAACCTGTCTTCCAGAATCAAAGACAATAAAAAGGCCTTTGTTTACGCTATGGCCCTGTCTGGACGGAAAACAGATTCCAGGACAGCAATCTCAGAGAGGCGCAGACAGTGCACTAGACACTGACCTTGAACTAACAACTATTTTAGCCATTTTCCAGAAATTTGGGAGATTTCAGCTTACGGTAAGAAAATATTTTAAGCGATATTATTTGAGACGATCAGGTCATTTGAGGCGAATGGTTTTGTTGTTACACTAAGTTGTTGAAATGCCATTAATTTCCAGAGAGAACTAGTAACTCTTTGAGTAACTTGTTGTACTCTGTATGTTTTTGTTTCTCTGTGGGAAAAACAATGCAATATTCTTACTAAAACTAGAAGTAACTAATATAGAGTTAACATATATAAATAGTATCATCATTAGCATGAGTGTTTTCTCAAAGTACTTACTATGTCACGTCTCTATCTTCATATTTAGTGATTACAGTCATATTAACACAAAGGTTCTGACATTTTAGCGAAATATCTGATAGCATTTAGAAATTTATATGCACGTGGTGTTACATAGCACGTTAATTAGTTACACAAATCTGGTGTGGAGTAGTCTAGCCGTAAAACATGCACATGTGTCTCTCAAATATGGATGTAATAATCCTTCGGCTATTTAGAGGAAAACATTTGTAGTCTTTTGGTTGTTTTGGGTCTCTGTTATATTTGTAATGAGCTGAACACCGGATTTCCACCGGCAGGATCATTACATTTATTGCGTGGATAACCATCGCCATTAATGCAGTTGCTTGTGGTTATTTTGCCTTTGTCGGTTTATTTGCATGTAGATTGAACAAAGATAAATAAATAATTTGTCCCCAATTATAATTAAAAACACTCCCCCTAACAGATACACAGACATAGGCTTTAGATTGACATCAGCCACAAAGTTACACTAAATTATTTAAAATTAACCAAGAATACAAATATAATTTGCTCCTTCAGAAATATGTGTCAGGATGAGCACGTGCGCAAGAGGCTACCCAAACGCGTAAACATTTTTAATACACACACACACATATATATATATATATATACATATACATATATATGTACAATTACAATAAAAAGAAAACAATTTGTTATATAGTTTTTAAATATTATAATCATAACAGCTGTATTTACATCTGACTATCTTTAACTTGTAATGGTTATTGCAATCCATTACAACAATTCAAAACAGTGCTTTGTGACACTTAAAACACTTGTACCGAAAATACCTGTGTATTTATTTACAATTATTAAATTGAGAAGGGGGGGGGGGGGTTACAATAAAAAACGAAAGGCCCGAGAGATTAGAATAACACTTTTATCAACTTTACGTTATAGCTAAACTCGACAGAGGGTTTAATGCATTATTGTTTGTTTGTTATTTGTCGTCTTCATTTTTATTTTCACTTCATTATGTTCTCATTTAATACACATGTGACCATGACACTAGGTTGCAGTTGATATAAGCAATATTTCCGTGTTACTTTGTATATTTGCAATCAAAAATCAATTAATGTGAGCTAGCGTGGTGTATTTGGAGCGGCAGAATCATTTTAATGCCCTCTGCCAGCTTGTAAAATTCAAATAAAAGAATTGCGAGATGTGTAACAACTCTCCATGAGTTTGACTGCGAGTATTTATTGGATGTATCTGGTAAAGTTGTTCATGTAAGGTGTACTAGAGCATATTATCTAAAATATAGGCTACGGTCTTAAAAAAATTCTTATAGAATATCATCCTCTTTTTACGGAGCCAATGGTTTCAACCTGCTGACCTCACTACAGTAAATATGAGTGGAGTTCAGCACTGAGCATCAGTATTTCTTTAAAACAAGCCTGTAAAAGATGAACATCACATCTTTATATGACACTGAATTCAACCGTAATTTGTTTGAAAACAATGGCGAAAGAGCCCTCTGCTTTAAGGGGGAAAGAGTGTTTTCTTTGTAGGGGGAAAAAAAGTATTTTATTTATTTATTTATATATATTTTTTGCCATGCAATAAAGATTAAACGAGGTTGGGGACACTTGTGTATATTTCCAAACAGGAAAGTGGAAGATGAGCAGTTTAGGTCCTTCGAGCTATGGGAAAAGAATAACAAGATTTTACATTTTTAATAAGATATTTTATAGTATTTTTAAAAAGCATATAAAACCCGTAATACAGAAGTTAATGTTTTGTTTTGTCTGAAATGGACCAAGTGGGTGGTACCTTCTAGTGTTCGAGTAAGCTCCGGCACGTGACGTGGAGATGACCAATCAGGTGCACCTCCAGGTTTAACTACGTTAAATGTCAGATTGCAATAAACTAGAAGCTGTTGGTCTGGCCCGCGGAAATGGGCGAGCATAATCTTCTTAATCCTGGGTTTGTGGGACCTTTGGTAAACATCCACACTGGAGACAGGTTTTACTTCCCGAATTTTAGAGCCTCAGGGGGACAGCTGGCGGGGCTACCGTCTCTCTCGTACCCTAGAAGGGACAATGTTTGCTCTCTCCCGTGGAATCCATCGGAGTCGTGCAATGGATATCCTCAATCTTACTTTAGCAGTCCCGTATCCATTAACCCCTCTTTTAATCGATCTTGTGAAATAACCCGACTGGAGGAAAGCAAGTGTTATTATGGCAATTCCAGCAGCAGCACCAGGGAGTCGTGTTCAGACAGCAACAATCTCAAACGAGAGGAGCGAGCGAGAGAGACATCAGTATCGTCTGATCACGGGATGCACAATGGGATGGGCAACAGTGGCACCTTCTCAAAGTATGATTATGGCACCGAACATCTGACCCAAGACCCGCCGTCCTGTCAGTCGCTGGAGTCCGACTCCAGTTCTTCCCTGCTGAACGAAGGAGGAAAGACCTCAGCAAGCGATCCACAAACCCTGGTGTCGCAAGGAAACCACGCAAGCAACCTCGCCAGTGGAGGAGGTTTGTCCCTCGCTTTTAATCACAACTCGAAGACAATCTCTGCTCGTTTGCATGACACTTTATTTAGGCGTTCGCTGGCAACTGTTGTGATTTTTCCCTGCATGGATCTTGCGTGGTTGTTCAAGGCCACTAGGGGTTGCCCTAAAATGCTCCACGCTCACCAGTTTAAGCGCTCAGTCATTTATACAACCAGTAAACACAACATCATAAAATTCAACAATCCCGTTGCCAATGTTTGACGCTGTTTACAGAAAAAGCATAGATATCGTTGTCAAACGTAGGGGCTCTCACGCTGCTTTACTAAGAAGAACAGATTTGCACAAATGCACTGTTCTGAAGAAAAGAGGACGTTTGTTTTAATGACTCGTAAACTGAATTAATATCTGTTTTAATACGCCTTGAAACCGCTAAATAAGTGGGGTTCTCGCAAATTGGACAATTACCGCGTTAACTAGAACTGTAAAGCGTCCTGAGAGATTCCTTCAATGCAAACTGATAAATTCATCATATGGACAGCTCGCATTGTCACTGAATCATGTCTAATTGTCATATTAGCAGCCTCGCTAAACAAAATGCAGTGGAAAGGCGCGTTGCATGAAGATGAGCAGGTTTTGATGTGTTGGCCTATAAGGAGATGTTTTGAAGCTCTCTCTCATGAACCCCTCCAGGTGCCCCGTGGTACCCGATGCACACCCGGACCCGCAAGAAACGAAAGCCCTATTCCAAACTGCAGCTGGCCGAGCTTGAAGGAGAGTTCATGCTGAACGAGTTCATCACCCGGCAGCGGCGCAGGGAGTTGTCTGACAGGCTCAATCTCAGCGACCAACAGGTTAAAATTTGGTTCCAAAATCGGCGGATGAAGAAAAAGAGACTGTTACTAAGGGAGCAGGCGTTGTCCTTCTTCTAAGGAGGCACGAAACATACATTAACCCAAAAGCAGTATTTAGTTAATGGTAATCTGCCATTGGCCCATTTAACTCTGAAAGTCTTGCACCATGACGCATTCAGAATACCCGAATAAGAGTTCAAACGTTTATGGGAACGCGACCAAATGATAGCTCCAAAAATCTGCTTATGCTATGAGGTCTAGTGTTTATTTAAGAGGGGTTGTGTCCATGCAGTTTTGGGCACGTGTACGGTTGGAATGTTTTAGTCTAAGTTTTGAAAAAGCTCATCTCTCACTTTACTGCTAGTTAGAAATTGACAAATCTAAGCTGTGAGACAGTAAAATGTTTTCTTATCAGTCTTAATGATATTGAAATGACCTCTAAATATTTATTGTCGGAGTGTTAAAAGATCTTTCGAAATTATAACACACTCGTGCCATGATCAGTGTTCTAAGCTACTAAAAACAAAAACAAAATAGACTGAAACGCCATATGTTGTCATAGTGAGAATCCTTAACTGTTCTGTTCGTAGTCTCTCATCTATGTTTTTTATTTTATTTCGCCAGTTATCGCTAAGATAGGGTCTTTCAGACTCAAGCGTTCAGCTATCAACGCCTTATCTCCGTTCCGCAGTCATCGCCACGTGTTCTGTGGCACGTTCACGGTCACGGGCACAAAGTTAGTGACCCAACTCATATCTCGGGCCCTTGAGAACCAAACCGCAATTACAGAACAGCTTTTATGAATAGACTTTGATCTAGCCCGTGAAATGTCATTCTGACAAATGTTAGGAGATTACCAGATATTGGCCAAAACGTAAATTAGTAGGCCTGCAGCTAGTCCGCACAAACGCGACTTCCTGCTCATAAAATATTTATTCTTGATATAGTGAAAAAAGTTATGGTCGTCTCCATCATATCTACGTTTTTTGAACCGCATAAATTCCCCATGAACGGTTGCTTGTCCCTTGATCTGCGTTATTAGGACATGTTCGCTTAGGTCTACATAATTAATTCACAACAACAATGCTTCTGGGAGAGAAATGCATGGGCAGGTATTATTAAGACGCGTAATGATAAATTAAAACGAAACAATTAATCAATTTAGAACTGTAATTAAACTAGCAGAAGAGATCAGATTTAAATCCCAATATTCACGAGCCTGTTTTGTTAATTAGCGAGAGCCATTGTGTTATTAGAAACACAATTTACTCAGATCATGGATTATATGCCAGTGAAATAGTTCATATTTGCTGCATGATTATAATGACTGTAGTTAGAAGGTAAAAAACAAAAACAAATGTTTTCCGCTTTTTTATCAAAAGGCGCATGTATTATTACATTAACACCTTATCAAACTGAAAAGAACATTTTAAATATATCGACACGGAACTGGTTAAAAGTTGGTATAATCTAAAGTAGTTTATTCGTTTTGTAAGCATTATTATTATTAAGTATTATTATTAATAATATTATTATTATATTATAAAGGAATCTGGCAGAAGTCGGTGCTACGTTTTTATTTCTGTTGTTGTTGTTGTTGTTGTTATTGGTCTGACAGTTTGGCGACTGACATTTGCTTTAAACCCTATTTTTGTGAACTTATAGAAAATACAATTATATGAATGACATCAACAACTATATAACAATAATCGTCAAATTTCCCCCTCTTTTGTGAAAATGTCTCCGATGTATAATTTTTCCGTGTTGTTCTGTGAAATTTTGTGAATGCTCCAGTGTCGCATTCCTTTGTACCTTGCGATTAAAATGTCTTGTAAATAATGTTCATGAATGTATCCATATATGTGTAACCTACAGTTTCTGATTAATAAAGTCTCTAAACTTCATTTTATTGCCCGATTTCCTGGTGTCCAAGTCGTCTAAGACCTGTGAGTGTTATTTGAACCTGATGAATCTTACCTAAAACACATTTTCCATGCAGAAACAGCAGGAAAGCCTACACACACAAAAAAAGAGAAACATTGCATTGTCCTTATTTTGACCATATTGGCTCTTAATTATTTCAGTAGCTATAAAATCGTTTGTTGTTTCTAACACTCAGGAGAAAACTAAAAATGCAATCTGAATGTTTGCCAACATGGCCACATGTAGTGCAGCAATATTAATATGCTTAATCCAGTAGTTGAAAATGGTAAAGACATCCACCTAGTGGATAAATGGCACAGACACCGAAACAGGGCCCCTTGAGAAATCACCGCAAGGACATGTAATACTTTGCTTGCCTGTTTTGGAGCTGTGGATAGTTAAAGACGTTTTGGACAGTATTTCAGCCCCTTTCTCATTGCTCGTTGCAGAAACATCTAGTGTGAGAAGATTGTGGTTGCTTGCATTTTGATGAGCTTTAGACCTTCCTGTGCTCAATTTAAAGAACAACTTGTAATCCAATATTGGTCATCATGAGTTTGGATACATTGTTAATCCAAACGATTCAACATATTATAAATTAGATGTAATTTATGTTTAAAAAAATACATTTCAAGTTTAAATGAATGGAGAATCATTGGGGATTCAATGCAATGGACATAAAGTGGATCTTAGGGATGGTTCCACAGCCACAGCTAGTGTCAAGTCTACTGGCTTCCTCTAAAGCAAATGCGCTGCAATCGTAACAATGGCATTTTATGCTCTTGCGGCGCTTTTGACTTTGAGACTGGCCAAATCTGTTTATGACGACTCGTCTCCCCGGCTCAGAGGTCATTGAGCACCTCAGTGCCCTTCACACACAACTTGTGTAGTCATGTGGTTCGCTAAGTGCTCTGCTCCTATCACAGATCCGGGAGAAGTTCATCCTGGCGTCGCTGGCACTGCACACATGATTGTGAGTGTGTATGTGCGTGAAACCCCGCGTAACTTCAGAAGTATTGCTTCACGATGAGTAGTTTAATAAACATTCTCTTTAAACGTGTATATGCCCGTCTTAACGTGCTAACTTTAGTATTAAGCTTATGCAATGGTATTGGTAGTTAAGCAGTATCAACATTTTTTTGGCCTGCCAAAAGACGAATAGTTGAAATGACAAAACTTGTGGGAAAAAACTGCTTCTGTCACGCATATTTCTTCACACAAAAAATACAGTTAAGCGCACCTATTAGATTCCAATGTGCCGAATACAAATCTTTTACATTTAATTCAAATTGTTGCGTAATTTGTTCTGTTGAGCTTAAAATTATTTTCATAATGATCTTTGGTTGAATGGTCTTTGCAAATGTATTATAGACGTTCTGCATGACGCTTATAATCGAGAACAAGTGTGAGCATTAATGACGGAGGTGAATGGATCCTTATATTATTTTCTGCCTGGGTGTTTTTAGTTATTAACTTCCAAACAAGAAGTTTGGCACAATCAAAAAACGTCATTATTTTCTTATTTTCATTTGATTTACTAACTTGTTCCGTCGTAATTGTCAATCGCATGCAACGTCAACTTTCATTCCAAACGCATCTAATATTTAGTATAAAAATATAAAAGTGTTCATAATAACAGATGTGTATTCAATGATGTTGGATGCTTTTGGATTATAAAACCTTTCAAGCATTTAACATATCAACAAGTCTTTAAATACAATTTACCTGGGACATTTTTCTGTTACTATAAAGCCTCGGCGCGAGGTCAAAAATAAAAATATGTAATGTAAAAATAACTACAGCACGCGCACTTCATGCATGACGTATTCTTTTTTTGAAACCACTGTAAACCATGATTGTGTTTGTATACTAAATATATCATTGCATTGACTGGTATTAGAACTTATTCTCTTGAAGTTATTTTTAAGTGAATACAAAATATTGAATGCGGAATGTAATACAGAGTAAGGCGTAACTCTATAGAGAAATGATACATTAATGAAAATTATGCGTCGTTACCCGTTACAAGCTTGTCATTTGCATAACAGCGCAAACTAATGAATACATTCTGACTGCGTCCATTAATACTAATGAAAGATAAATGTTAATGTTTTGATTGCAATACAACCCGAGCAAATAAAAAGGGATGGAAATTTGTTGCAATGACAAAACACCCACATAACCCAAATATTGTTCAATGAAAGTGGTTATACTGAACGTGTGTTCAGTTTTGAAGAAAATAACCTCTTTTTGCAAACAATTGTTTTGACTGTTTGTGGAATGCTGGGCCTTCTTCCTGATCCCACCCCTCGCCTCAGCCCTGTCTTGGTGGGCGGGAGCAACTTACAAATTGAAGGTCAAGTTAGTGTGTCCCATATATAGGAACCAAGTATCCAATACCATTGGTGTAGACAAAATTCAATCATTATTATGAAGTTAACGCACGCCAGATATTTAAATGAATCAACCAGTTATTTTTGTATTGTATTGTATAACATTTAAACTCATTTCAGCAATACACAGTTCATATTACTAAATTATATAACACAACCACCCTTCCTAAGAAAGAATCTGCTATAGGCCCATAGAGTTTGGGCAAAAATAGCAGTTTCATTGCGATGCAGCCCTAATACATAAGAAACGAATTATAATTCAGTTCAGTGATTTGGTGGACGAGGCGAGTAAACATTTTCGTCGGGACAAGATGTTGATTTTTGCTAATCCAACTTGGATCCAACTGCGATTATAGACGAATGTGGAGCATTGCGGAGGTCTTGGAAAATATTTACTGTGTTTTAATGATTGTAGTAAGGTCTGTAATGGTTTAAAAAAAGGTAATATCTACCAAAAATAAAAATAAACACCAAAAAAAGAAGGCGGGTGAAGATACTGACTAAAAACGCTATGTTGCAACAAACAAAGTCTGCGGTGTACATGCGGTGTCATATTATTCGTTTTGTTGTGAGTAGGCTAGCCAACATACCTTATCTTGTCATCAACAAAACCATGTCAGAAATCTGGTTTCCGCAATAAATGCCATTCCGTTTACTATCATCGGATCAGTTGATCGACAAATATTAATCAAACATCTTGCTATTATGTAACTAGTGTGACTGAACTGGCGTTTCAGTGCAGTTTACAACAAAAAAAAGTGTTTTGAGGCACAATGCCAGTAATGAAAATTATTGTCAGTGGAATAATAAAGCTTGCGCGTGCGTTACGCACCCGGGAAATTTAACAGTATTTGATACTTTTAAATATAGATTCCATGGAACGTTCGGTGAGTTTGGCGGGTATTCTTAAATCGGATGCGCGCATTTTGTGACTTCGTAAACACATACACAATTAATGCGTTTTAAAAATGTGTTATTGAAAACGTCAAATTGTGTTTTCTTCTTTTATAATAGGTGAAGAAACGATCATCTCACTTTAGACGCTTTTCGAGGTATAATCTGCGTGGGATTTTAATAATTATTATGAACAAAAAGCAATAGTAGCCTACTGCATCAGTCGTATTTAGGAATTTGATTTTTGGGTGTGGAAACGTTTGAAAATAATTACATACAGAAATAATATTTTGTGTGCCAGTATATGAAAACGATATATATATTATTCTAAAACTATATATATATATATATATATATATATATATATATATATATATATATATATATATATATATATATATATATATATATATATATATATATATATATATAATCAATTATTTAAAAAATAGCTATAACGTATCTCAAGACGATAAGTTTATTTAAGTTATTTGCACCCCGCAATTTTCATGGTAATGCGCATAATTAGCCATTTCTATTGTAGCTAAAGTTATTGTTTTAATCACATGTACCCCACTAATCAATATCACTCAATAAAACAAAGGTTATTCCCGTCGTCTGCCCATGCTCTGACTTTACCGTTTGAGCAACAAGCTTGTAGGATTTCTATGATTGCGACGTCGGGTTGATTGAGTTGGTAGCGCTCTACAGCTGCTCTCAAAGAGACCTCTGTAAAAAAGAAGGGCCGTTTTTGTTGTTGCTTGAATCTGTTCACAGCTCATACGAGCGAGTTTAACAGCCCGACTTACATCCAATTAAATTTATCTAGGCCATGAGGGGACAGTAATGCTATTACACAGTTTCCCTTTTTAGCCCTGCTGAGGTATTAACCCTAGAGGTAAACTGAAGGGCTCTCGGGTGTTGCCTGCAACTGTTGTTTCATTTTTCTGCCGATGTTCCATCGGTATGAGGCGAAACGCATTTGTTGTGTTGACGCACGAAAGAAAAGAGGAAGAATCTGACCGCCGAGGCAGGACTAACTCTGTGGGATTCACCGTGCGGGCTATTTCTCCACAACTACATCTGAAGCATTAGCCGCTTGACTCTGCCATTTCACTTTAACTCCATAATTATAGACCATAGCTACAAAGAATGGCAAAAAAATAATTTGGCAGTGTGGTGAAGCTCTTCACAGTGATGTTTTTTAGGAGGAGAATGCCAAACATTTACAACACCTCTGTCTCTCCAGGCTCTAAACGCCTTTCTCGCTTTTCTTTCCAGCTGAACTTGCCCCTTCAATTCAACTGCTACATCACAATATCAACAATTGTCCAAATCTCCAGCAGGGGCAGAGCATTTGTGGAGATATAGTGCTTGTTTAGAGAAAGAAAAGGGCGCACCTTTGTTGAATTTCAGGGTCCTACAGCTAGTAGGATAGTGTTGAAGCTGGGCGATGAGTTAGAATTAGTTGGCATGCATGTGAAACCAGTCTCCTGTAGAGCAACTATTTCAAAAATAGGTACAAAACGTGCTAGTTGTGATTAAGCAATGCGTAAATGCAAGACTTCGTGAGATGCACAATATGGGGACAACGTGTTAGTTGTCAGAGGTTATCTCGCAAGATCTTTCTCGCATTAACAACTTTAAACGGGATAAAAAATGGGATGGGAAAAATCGATATTGTTCCACATCATTAATAGAGTTTCGATAGAGTTTCGTCTCAAATAGGAAACACGGTTATGTGCGTTTGGGCTCGGTGAAAATAACTTTTAGACCTGAAAGCTGAATACAGCTTTCGTCAATCATTGCATTGCATATCTTACTAGTTAGATATTTCATTCTCCGAGCCTTTTTAATTGTTTACCTTGTGTTTGTTTTCTGCAGAACAAAGCATTTCTTGCTTTTCCGCCGTTCGGCCTTTTATGGCGACTCCAGTGAGGATTTTAGTGGTCAAATTCAAGTGCTGGGTCTGGGCAGCTGTCTGCTTTCTTTGTACTTGGTTGAAGGCATATTGCACACCAACCTTTTGTCAATTTTGAGAGGACTCATAAAGTCATTGCCACATTCCTCTTACACAAATACGCAAACAATCTAGCAAAATTCTGTTGCAAAATACTACGCACTTTTTAGTTGCGATGCGCAGTGACTAAGATGAATATTTTTTTCAGCAATCGATCATGTTTTGTGAACATGGACTCAGCTTTGAATAAATAATAGAGCTATAAATATAATATTTCGGAAGAGAAACTATTAAAAACAATTGGTATCATAAAGAATGGTAAATGTTATTATTTTAGTAATCGTGCTGCTTTGTGAAAGGTGTCAGACATCTCCACAGATGAACTAATAGTTACTCATTAAAAAAAGAAAATACATATTTTAAAACGAGTGCTACATGGTGAATTCGTTTATTATTATAGTTTATTTCACGAATTAAATTTCTGAAGATTCGCATGATCTGCAGAGTTGTGTTAGTAAAGAGAGTTACTATTGATGCATATCTTCACTGTTAAAAATGAGTTTGAAATTAAAAGCAATATTTATCATAAAGATTAGTATTTATCAGAGTTCTGCAGCAAAAAGAAAACATTTTAGGCTTATTTTAATAGACGCTGGAGGGTGCATATTGAAACTAGATAGTATGATTTGCCTTAAACAGATGCCTCTCATAAAATGGTCTCAGAGATTTAAAATATCCATGGGATCATTTTTAATGTACTTTGCACATGTTAAATGCCAAAATCTGTAGTGTTGGGTGTAAGAAAGGTCGAACACAATAGTATTTTACACATAGTTTTATTTTCGTTCTTCATTTGATAAAATACAGTGTTTTACATCTTTCGTGGTAAGTGGCATCATTTTTATGCAGCTTTTATTTTTAGTGTCGTTGATTAAAACCAATAAAAGATTTTCCCCCCGATTTAAAATTTAAAACCAGGTCTAAATACAAACAGAAATTATCAGGATTACATTTGTGTTTATACAAGCAATAACTGAAAATTCGGGGTGGATGTAGATCGTTTTCTACATATGTTTCTAATGTTTTCATCCCATAAAAGAAAAAAACAAAAGACAAACTCGCAAATGTTCAATAACTACATTCAAGAATTGGGTGGAGCTGACACGTGACATCCATAAGGCATATTTGCTTACCACGCCATGAATAAATAAATATATATGCTTTATAGGTTTAACACATATATATGCATATATATATATTCTAAAATAAAATATCAGAAAAATTATATGCTTTTGCACAAAGGCAACTTGACAGTGCGGTAAAACTCGACCCTTGAATACAAGTAGTGCAGAAATCAACACTACAACATAATAATAAATCATACCAGTCATATTTAACAATCGTTCTTTTAAAGTTTTAATAGTTGTGCTACATACGAAAGTCATTGATTATATGTAAACGCGTAGCTGCATAAAAACAAATTGTGTTGCCTCAGCGTAACTCAGTCCCTAAACAGGCTCCTGCAACACACGTAAACAGAAACACTCTTGGTTTTGCAAAACTCGGTTAAAACAACAAACAAACCAAACACGTTACTGTTTCGCATGGTCTTGCATGATTTGAAAACTAATCGTTTGAATTTCACAGATCTTACCCAACTGAACCACTCCTACGCATCCATGTGTTCCAAATTGATATATGACAATATCTACTTTCGATCACGTGTTGCGGGGCGACTTAGACGGATTGCGCGTCATCTCGCCTTCCCAAATTTTCTCCTTCTGCAGCTCGAATCCAAAACATCATATCTGTAGTACGGACTACAGGAGAAAGATGTTTAACTCGGTTAATCTGGGCAACTTCTGCTCCCAGACGCGTAAAGACCGGACATCCGAGTTTGGGGACAGGACGGGCTGTGCCTCCAACATCTACCTCCCCAGCTGCACCTACTACGTTCCAGAATTTTCCGCCGTCTCTTCGTTCCTTCCGCAGGGGCCCTCGCGACAAATCACATACCCCTATTCCACAAATCTGTCTCAAGTGCAACCAGTGCGAGATGTTTCCTACGGTCTGGACCCGTCCAGCAAATGGCACCACAGAACCAACTACGCATCTTGCTACTCAGGAGAAGACCTGGTGCACAGAGACTGTCTTCCGCCATCCACCATGACAGAAATGCTCATGAAAAACGAGAGTGTGTACAGCCACCACCACCACCACCACCAGCATCACCCGAACTCTAGCCACCCTTCCACCGGTTTCTACGCCGGCGTGGGGAAAAACAACGTGCTCCCTCAAGGCTTTGACCGCTTTTTTGAAACCGCCTATTGCAGCACGGACAATCAGTCAGAACATTGTTTACAAAAGAGCGAGATGAACAAATTAGAGACTTCGTCCCAGCAAGCCACAGTTGTTTCCGCGGCGCAGGAGCCGGAAAAGGACCCGGAGGATGAGGAGGAACATACCAATTCGGGCTCGTGCACTTCAGCAGCTACTAAGGACGGGAACGCGAGCAAGAGCAGCCATTCGAGTAGGTACCGAAGCTGTAAATGGGGAAAGGTTAAGGGACTAGCCCGGTGTTTTGTCGGTCAGATTTTATGTGGAGTTTTATAAGCATTCAAAGGATTTTATTATAACCTACAAAGCTCTTTCCTCCAACGAAAAGAATTTTTACGATGGGAAAGCGCTTTGAAAAAAGAGGATGTTATACACAGACGCTACTATCCCAGAGTCTGTGAAATTTTAAGAGCGCGCTATTGTGACAAATGCTAACTTTGATCATGAACTTGCGTTGAGCATTGCAAGGGATTTTCTCGTTTAGCTGTCGGGGGTAAAAACCAATTGGGCAGAACATTACTTTTGGCATACTGTGAATTTAGTTTTAGCAGCTCGAATGTAAACTAGCTTAGTCCTTATTAGCTATTAAACGTGCTGTGACTTGACTTACCGTGATGCATATAGTAGTCAATGACTATCTATCTATCTATCTATCTATCTATCTATCTATCTATCTATCTATCTATCTATCTATCTATCTATCTATCTATCTATTTATCTAAAAAGGGACAAATCAATTTTAAAGAGGGTATTTGTCTTTTTGTATTTAAAAGTAGACCACAAAATATACCTGAAGTCGTATTAGCTTTCATCAGACATCATTGGATATTTTAGATTTGTTTTTGCGGTGCTTCTCAAACTATTACTATATAGGCTAGAGCTTGCAAGAGAAGCTAACATTCACGGCCATTTTACAAGGGACAGAACCTCAGGCCCATAGTAAGATGCAGTTGTTTATAATATTACAGATATCAAAGATAACACATTTTTAAGGCATGTGTTTTATAATCTGTGTAACACATTTATTAATTAGCCATATGTGATGCGAAAATAGTAACAATGCAAAGACAGGAGGAAAGAACACTAAGTTTAAAAGGTAAAAAACAAAGTTGCTTGCTTTTTTCAATTCAAGAACCTTTTTACCCGCTGTTTTATTGTACTATTTGCTTTTTTTATATAGTATGAATATTATATTTTTATACAGTTTATCCACGGCTGTAGACATTATTGTTTTGCATCCTCATAACAGTAATCCCAGATGCAAGACATTTATTGACACTGGAGATTACAAATTCATCTTTCAATAAAAACTAAAATTGTTGTTCAGTTATGAACTTCTTATTCAGTTTTGTTGTTGTTGGAGACAATGTTTTCTACGGTAGCTAATCATTTAAGATGTCTTTTTTTTATTATTATCCCAAGGTACCCCGCGCACAAGAAAGAAGAGATGTCCATACTCCAAGTTTCAGATTCGTGAATTGGAGCGAGAATTTTTCTTTAACGTTTACATCAACAAGGAGAAAAGGCTGCAGCTGTCCAGAATGCTAAACCTTACTGACAGACAAGTCAAAATATGGTTCCAGAATCGTAGGATGAAAGAAAAGAAATTAAGTAGAGATCGCCTGCAGTATTTCTCTGGGAATCCGTTGCTGTAATTGTTGAAATGGCGTTGTCTGTTATTTAATATTTCTTCAAACTCAAATGACGTATGTCTAAAATCTCCACATCAATCTAATTAAAACATTACAATATGTTGTTTTTTTTCAAGGCCAACAACAGTATTAAAAACTTATTTGAATGTTAACATGATTGTAATGGCTGAGGCTGGGGACAAAAAATGACAATTTTCTTACTGTCAATATAAACAAGTTTGTGATTGCAAACTAAAACGTATACTTCTTAAAAATTAGGGTTTTTTCTCTAAATGTTTGTGACACGTCATTGAAGTGAAATGTTTGAAATCTTCACTTTGAAAATAGTCACAAAATAGCCTACTATAATATATTATAGAATTGTATCCTTTACCCTTTTATGGTTGTATATATGTACATTACAACATATACACTCGACTCTGGTTCGAATCTGGAGGTGTCATACTTTTTTATGTTTTCACCATTTAGAACTGTGACTTGTACAATCTGTAATATTGTATTCCTTGTACAGAGATTATGCATTGTGCATTCGTGAATGTAAATATAATGTTATTTTGAGTATCCTCACCCTATCCCTGCTGCTATTTTTCTTTACATTGCCTTTGCAACCTTGTGAGCTTTGTTGTTCTTTGATTCTTCTTAAATTATTTGCTGTACCCCCAAAGTTCTCATTTTTCGGAAGGATAGCTCAGCGATCCGAATTGGCCTGTGTACTATATATTAATCCAAAATAAACGCGAATAAAGATCAACTGTTATATGTCAAGTGTCACTTGATTTTAAAACACACACACAAAAACACAGAGGGACGGTGAAGTAAAATAGCTGGAATGTGTGTTACAGCCCTGTAGTAAAAACAGAGATCTAAGAGAAGACACCACTGTCCACTGTCAAGTGCCAAGTCATGAAAACTCACTGGCTACCTTTCTCTTTCCATTCTCTATTCGTCGTCTCGACTCCATCCGTTCGTTCAAGTGTATCAATATCAAGCGTTTGTTTTTGCACAGAAACTTGCACATGCAACGTTTAGAGGTGTGTTAGCAGAATTTCAGATAGAAGTGACTAAGAAAGGGATGCATGAAATTGCTCTTGAACACGTCCAACATTTAGAGAGCATTTCGGTTTCGTCTTTTAGTACCTTCTAAATGGAATCGCCACTCTTGTAAGTCTAGACACTGCAATAAAGACAGGGCCCTAAATTGCCTTTTTCTGACTTAATTGCACCGTCTGTTCGAGGGGAATGGTGTTCACTTCCGCAGTAAATAGTAAACAAGAAAGTCCGGCTGCTATCGGACAAAAAATCGAGACGTAGTCTCGAAAAATCTATCGATGCGAGAAACTTATCAAACGCCATCGCTCATGTGGAAATATCTGTTCAGAAGATGCACGCGTCTTGCCAAACCCAACAAAGGTGAGGTATTTATTTCGCAGGTGGGGGGATTGCATGTTGTCCCCATGTGCGGTTTTAAATGTGATCACACTACACGGATTTTGTCACAACATGTGGGCTCAAAAGGCGTGCGAGTGTGCTGTTGGCACGTATGCGTATGAAGGAAAATATATAATTAAAAGTTGTCTTTGAACTTCAATAATGTCAAGGCCTTCACCTTTAACCTATTGTAATAAAGCGGAATCAAGGAGCCCCTTTTGTCAGGAAACGTGGTGAACAGAACAGAACCAATCAGCGCAAGTGGGAAACGACCAAGGAATGCCTAAGAAGCAACACTTTGACCTCTCACGTTAAACTGCAGCAGGTAACTTTTCCCGTTTTAGCACTCCCATTAAATACACTTTATTGTCTCAGTAAAATGTAATATTTTCATGCTTGAAATATTTTATGACATTTTGCCATGTTCTTGACTATTTAAACTTGCTTGGTTGTGACTTTTCCCGGGAAGCAGGAAATAGATTTCTGACATATTTAAAGCAGAGATCGGAGTATATAGGCATTGATGCTTGAACGTGAATCGAAAAAGAAGGGGAGGTTCCTTGCGCACCGAATCTCGGCAATAAATCACAACACTCATTCAAACAGTTAACTGTATTAAAACACAGTCCATTCGTTCCTTTCTACATTCCCAATGTAGAGACACTTGTTACGCGCGTGTGTGTGTGTGTGTGTGTGTGTGTGTGTGTGTGTGTGTGTGTGTGTGTGTAAAGTGTTGCATTGCCGCTGATCTTTGCTTGGAGAACTGTGGGAGAGAAATGGCGGGTGGAGGGGGGCATAGCCAAGGATCAAGGCTGGAAGGCTTGTCTTCTTGTCACACCCACCAACCTTGGCCCTGGCTCAGTGACGTAGTTAATTTGCTGAATTCCTTTCTCTTGCGTCGTCACACTGAGGAGCAGGAACTTGGACCGTCCGCCTATCAAACGCCGGAGATACTGTCGCCACAAAACCAAAGCAAACCGACTTCTGAACAATGACTATAAAATCTGCATTTCCTACCGTGGGTTGTTTTAACCCACAAATGCGACTTTCCAAAACCAATTCGTTTTCTATGCTGTGGAAATGGCCATTGTTCCGAACAGAATGTCTTATTATCTGCAAAAAGGGAAAGCAAGAGCGAAATGGAAGACTTTCCAGTGCGCTCCTATAGCTGACAGCAAGGAAAATGGCGGAGGCTTCAGAGGCTCTGTGGATTCTGAGTCGGCACTGGATGGAAATACAACCTGGATTTGTACTTATAAGTCTCCATAATGCAACAATCCATCCAAAACATTTGACAGAAAATAGTTTTACAAAGTTAATTTAACGTGTTTGCATGAAAATGCAAAGACTCCAAGTTTTGAGAGGCCTCTATAATGCTCAATATTCCAATAACATCAGGGGGAAAAACAAATCAGACACATTTTGGCATTAGATGTTATAAAACGTTGGAATGTTGGAAGTGACAGCATATGCAGTTTCCATATGTGTGGTCTGAAATATTACTGTTTGTGCTCGAGCCGTACAGTCGCAGACTTTGGACAGAGCTTATTAACACTCATTGTGTTCTTATACTTACTTCCGCACTCCTGTATGTGATGAAAAGCTGTAAATACAGTCGCCACTGGTGCCCACTGGTCATTTGTATGGTCTTTCGTGATATTAAAATTTAATACAATGCTGATGTGCTTTCCGATTACCGCTCTCTGATTTATAAATGTCTTTAAAACGTTACATGCATCAACCATAAATTTCCATAGAGCTCTGCGGGTGCACGCCTGTTTGGTGAGGGGAAACGGTTAAAAAGCGGGTCTCTTTAAATTGGAAATATGTTTTATGGGTGGTTTTAGTTCCCAAACAGGCACGGAATACCCTGTTTTCACTCATTTCAAGGCCAACGGACCCACGTAAAGGCCTACGTTGTGAAACTGGATGTGTTGTGTTACACTTTCCAAAGTCGCATTCTTTTCTGTGCCGTTTTAGCTCAATTTACAGCACGGTTGCATGTCATGACCCTTAAAAAATGATCAGAAATCAATACCTGCTCAAAAAACATTTATCTTTGCACGGTAAAACATCCAACGAGAACATGCATTATTTTAATACAAAGGAATGGGTATTAAAAAGCGATTCCTAATGTGTGTGTTTTTCTTTTACAGTTTACACGCTTTCTTGTTTTCTGCAATTAACGCGAATGTTGTGCAATTTAATATTCTGTGCGCTAGGCCCCGAAAGAAAAGGGGATTATCTCACTGTTTAATAGTAACAGCTGCATGTCGACATTTAATAGTATCACAAACATCAATCGAGGACAAGGGAATGTTTGAAAAAAATACTCTTAAAAATCCTTTCCACATGCGCAGGGACGTAAAGAGAAAAGGATCATTCAATTTTATGTTTGCTTTTATTTTCTTCTCTCTTTTTTGTAATTATGATTTGTTGTTGTTTTTCATCCTACAAAAGGTTTTGAAATAAGAGACAAAATATCATTTGCATCTTTACTTACATTGAGACAATGACGATACATATTTAGGTTTACTGTTTAACAGTAAGTAAATACAGTTGAATAGAATATTTGTACAATAACCCTTTTCAAGAAAGTACTTTCGCTGCAACACTAAAAACACATTACATTTAAATACTATACATCCGTCCATTATACATAATATACAGGCATTTTCGATGTTTTCATTGACTCTTTCTCGTTGTTTCCAGACATATAATACTCATCAGAACATAATATTATATTGAGCAATATTTACTACAATTTAAATGTGTAAGTGTACAACTTCTGGAATACATTTCCATTGTCACATCTGGAATCGGAAAGTCGCTGCGCGAGTGGGTGCAGCATGACCTGAAATTCATTAAGACACGTTTTATATTTTAAATTCAATTCTATATATTCAACATTGCCCAAATATACTTGCAATCATACAAGCAATTATACAAAATACAAATTATACAATTATACAAATTGTCTATACAACCTCAGATTTATCTATGTAAATATCTCAATATATATATCTCAATATATATATATATATATATATATATATATATATATCAGATTGTCTACATATATATATATATATATATATATATATATATATATATATATATATATATACATACATATATCTGTACATACATATTTTCAAAAACAGATTATTATGACATTTGAATAATGTGCATGTCATTAGAAAGGTGTGTTAACGTATGCATTTAAATGCGTGTATTATACTGTTAAAAATATTGGTGTTCATAAAACACCAGATCATGAAAAGTATTGAATAACCAGTATACATTTATATTCTTCTATGAGAGAGTGCATTTGTTTGTCTTAAAAGGCTGAGTGATAGACAAGTGAACAGACCAATCACAGCCATGCCCCATGACTCTGGATCTGACCTCTGAAAAATGCTTTGACCAGCAAACATAGAGAAGATCCTTCAAGTCCAAGGTTTAATACAAATGTTTAAAATTATATAAATTATTGTGAGCAATATCAAAAACTACCCAAACAGAGTACCTAAAAAAATGCTATTTCTATAGGTTAGCTCCCCCCTCCCCCCACCCTCCAGTAGTGTATTTCATTCCTCTAGCTGATTTGATGCAATTTATTAATACGGCAAAATAATGAAATTGTCGAACACGAACTGTGCAAATTTACCTTTCCCCTCATTTTAAATGTATGAAAACAAATTTATGCAGTGTTGAACATATTGCAAGAAATCAGAGGATCCATAAAAACAAATTAGCCAACATCCGTTTGACGAAATGCTTATAGGAAAATGAAAACCAAATAAAACCGGGTTTATATGTAAGCTGATAGCCTATATAATTTAGTAACCGTGTGAGAAAAAAATCAACACGCTTCCTAGAACTCACACGGCTAACGCTAACAAAAAGGAAAATAAACTGGTTGTGATACACAATTGCATGCAATGCACTTGAAATTATTTTGAAGTTTGCTCTTTTTTGCTTTTTATGCAGTAATACGTTCACAAATGCATTTAAGATGAACAATTAATTGTTGCGACCATAAGTAAATATATGCCTTTCTTGATAATTTCTGTATAATTTAAAATTACAATATAAATAATATTGTTGCGGATTTGATATTCTAAATAAACCCTTAGTTACTCGTCTTTATATTACACAACGAAATTACGCATTAAAAGATAACGGGGCAATCATCAAAATAAAATAAAAAACTATAACAAAGCATTTATGAATGACCGTGATTTTGTAAAAGAGCGGAAATAGCTAAGAATGGATTAATGTGTGCAGAAAGAGACAGCACATGTTCACAACGGTCTGTTCACAATTGCATGTCTGTTCTGAAAACAGATCCTACTTGTAGACTTGTAAAGGTGTGTGATATTAACCATTCTGCATATTGACTAATCTTGTGAAATGTGCCTTTATTTGCCATTAAGTGTTTCGCTACTTGCCTCTCTCTCTCTCTCTCTCCTTTATTTGCAGACGCATAAGCCACGTAACTGTCTATCTGAAGACGATTGTTCTTTGTTCTGTTGTTGCTTTCCTTGTCCGTAAGAGTCGGCTAGATGGCGCCATTGCTCCACGCTCCACCACGAATATTCAACAACTTGACCCCAGTGACGTCAAGACGGTCTGGCGCATCAAGGCCACTTTCAAAACCCTATTGGTCTGAAAATCACATGACAAAGCGCCTTGAATCCATAATTATGTTGCTGATATTTTTCGCCCCCCCAAAAGATGTCAGCGTCCTACTGTCCTTATCCTCTTCGGTTTAAAGGAGATTGTTTTGAATCAAAAGCAAAACACTGCAAGTCGCAAAATGTCATGCCCGAACAACGTGGCAGCCAACAACACATTCCTGATGGATTCGCTGGTGGGAGGAACATCTCCGTACAGAGACAGAGGTGAGAGCTATTCAACTAACTCTGGAATGTATATGCAAACGTCTGCAGAATATGGTTGCTCCATGATGGGTACTTTTGGTATTGTCGGCACCCCTCTCTCCAAACGGGATGACCTGCAGCCGAGTGGGATGCACCTCAGCAGCTACCAGCACTCGCATTACCTGTCGCAGCGGGACGCTTGGATCGCAGGCTCGAAAACTTACAGAGGCTCCCAACCTGTTGCCCAGCCTTTGCACCCATGTTCCTTTCCAGCCAGCAATGTGAAAGAGGAAGCGATTCCTTGCCTTTACCAGCCTGATATCGACAGCGCTAAGGAGTCCGCAGAGAAATCCACCTACA
The DNA here is from genome assembly GCA_037043235.1 of Rhodeus uyekii. Lineage (NCBI taxonomy): Eukaryota > Metazoa > Chordata > Actinopteri > Cypriniformes > Acheilognathidae > Rhodeus > Rhodeus uyekii. The sequence goes on from JAWRVZ010000027.1 coordinate 4,988,526, forward strand.
TCCGCCTGGGAGACAATAACAGCCACCCGAATCAAAGCGGCGCCGTCTCCACCCCCGATTATTTCCGACGGAGCCAGGTGTACGCCAGCGAGAGGGGCCACCATGGAGATGACTTCGGCTCGGACTTTAACCCAATTCCCAGGATATCCACGCCTGTTGAGGCACTAGCGGCAGATTCATATGTCAAGAGCAGCAAAGCGAGGCAGGACCCAGAAGACAAGGGAGGAAATACGCAGAAAGACCACATGGATCAGAGACAGGCTAGAAAAGAAGAGAGTGTCGCAAAAACAGACAGTTGTACTGATGATTCAGAAAGCGAATTGAAAGGTGATCCTAATTCTTCTTCCTCTCTCTCTGTCTCTCTCTCTCCCTCTCTCTGCCACACAAACAAACAAACACGCGCGCACACACACACTAACACATAATAATAGCGCGCTCTCTTCAATGCACAACATGTGAAATGACATCCAAGTTGCACGTTAAAATGGAAGATATTTTTGTTGCACAGGCTCCTTCTTACAGGCCCTGATGGCTGTTCGTCTGTTTGTCACAGCTGTCAATTAAACAGTATCATCTGTACTTAAAATTGAAACGGCATTTAACGCCGTTAAAAACATATACATGGGTTTTGGCATTGGTATAAACAGCATCACTGCAGGATTAACACGCGGTGTTAAAGAGCGCTCTAAACACATCCATCCAAGCACAGCATAACAAAACAAAACAGAAAACACTAATCAATTCAATTTCATTCATTTAGTTTTTTGTTGCTTGTTTACAAGCTTATATATTCCGCCCGCAACAGTGTTGAGAAGTGAGAATGCATGCCACAGCATGTATAGATGTATTTTCTGTTATTTTGTATTATTATACCGATTTAAATGATTACATAAATACTTGATGATATTGGCAAATATTTGTGTAAAATGTTGTTGACATTTAACGAAAAAACTGAAAGCAAACGTATTTTATTTACAAATACGTTAAACCTTGAATTAGTTGCATGTCTTGCGCTTATTTTGTAGTAATGTTTTTGTATTTTGTCGTTATAAAATGTCAGTAAACTTCTTCATTAAAATGAATGCAATTTGAAATCATTATGTGGTCATAAAAGATTTAAATAACGGTGGTTAAATAAATGTATAACTGATATAACTGTATACGACAAAGATAAATCTTAATTTAGTTTATTAACTCCATATCGCTCTCACTTGTAGGGAAGTTAAATTTCATTTTAATATATATATAATTATTATTTTTTCGTTTGTTTAGTCCTCAATATTAAAATATTTGATAGCAGCCTATGAAATTTTCTGAAATCTGCAATAATAACACACTTAAAGCTTTTTTTTAAGTCTGGCTGGTTTGTTTTGTTAATTTAATATGATTTATATTATTTCATAATATTTGCATAGCAGGCTAGCGTATGTTTATAGCTTAATTTTTTTGTCTCGGTAGATGTTTCATTTAAAAATATCTGCAAGCCGATGACCGACAATTGAAATTGTGAAATTGGACGTAAATGTAGGTCCGTCCAAGTGAGTATATACACAAACAAATACTAATTTAAAATGTATATTTCAGAATAATGTCAGACTAGTTAAATTGGGGGAAACGGCATCACTGCCAAAGAAAAAAGGCCAGTTTAGATCATAGACCTTTTATATTGAGCATAATGTTTATTCTGAAGAACAAAAAATATACATATGAATATTTTGTGAAAAGCAAACAAAACACGAAACAAGAAAAACCAAACCAAACTAAATAATGTGAGGACCTGCAGCGCCTTATGCAGTTATGTTATCTTGCAGTCACACTCCGGCATAACAACTCTCTCTCTTTCTCCGTCTCTCTCTCTCTCTCTCTCTCTCTCACGTTTGCTTGTGCAGATGAGGCTAAATTGGAAAAAACAACGGGGAACTGGCTAAAAGCGAAAAGTGGACGAAAGAAGAGATGTCCTTACACAAAGCATCAGACACTTGAGCTGGAGAAGGAGTTCTTGTTCAACATGTACTTGACTCGAGAGCGCCGTCTGGAGATCAGCAAGAGTATCAACCTCACAGACAGACAGGTCAAGATCTGGTTCCAAAACAGAAGGATGAAGCTAAAGAAGCTCAACAGAGAAAGTCGCGTCCGAGAGCTAACAGGCTATAGCTTCAACTGAGGGCTTGACAAAATAATAAAACGCATACTTTCTCGCGTTGCCCGCGTTCAGCCCCTCTTTATTTTTTAATCCTTTTTTCTCTCTCTTTCATTTTTTCCTTTTTATTCACAGACTCACTTACACACATAAAAATATAAAAAGCAAATCACAGGCCCGTGACTTTCATTGCAAAGGAACTGGAACATCCTGCAAACAATATTACAATCCGAGTCTAACTTAGCATTGTTGAACAGAACTGAGCAATTGTAAATACGGCGGAAGAAAAGGATGCTTGGTGCAAATATTCGTCATTTAGGAAATCCTTAACTCAGACATAAAAGCGAGATTTCTCTTCGATGTCTTAGCTTAGTTTGTTTGCTGTCAGTGCGCTCGTCGGTGCGCAAGGCGGTCTGTATTTTGCATGCTTTGTTCTTGACGTGTATTTGTCAATTTGATGTTTAACTCGAGAGGCTGATAAATAAAACAGGGGGGAAATATTATGTCCTGGTATGTCCTTCCCCTTGCATATTTTCTCCTGTATTCTGTTGGTAGAAATTTGGGTTGAAGATAGGGAAGAGAGGCAGAAGTGCATAGCACTTTCAGTATGAGTGGGAGACCCATAACGTTGATTTAAATATTATCCAGGTGACCACAGTAAGTCAAGGTCATAAAATTGTAATGTCATGACGGTCCTGGAAAGCGCTGGGGGTGGATTTTATGATCTGCAAATATAATGTGCTGCTGCAGTAAAGATGCATTAAAAGGTGAGTGGAGGAGGGCTAATTCACATACTCGGGACTGCAATGTGCTGGCCTCACTCACGCGCTCTGCGGTCCGACTGGCTGTTTTGGAACCGGGAACCTTTCATTATGGAGTTATGGAATACGATGGACTGAACGCGGAAGAGTGAAAGAAGCGGCGGATGGATGAATGAGTGGATCCCACGAGCTACGCTAACCAGACCGACAACGTTCAAGGTAGGAGAACGTTTTCCTTATTATCTCCCCCCACACACACCCCCCACACGATTGAGCTCGAGGGAGGCTGTTCTGGAGACCGTCAAGCGATGACATGGATAACAGCTTTGATTTGAGCGAATTTCTTGACAAGTGGACTTTGCTGACAGTTGTTGTGAAGAGAGTGCTGTTGTGGATAATGCATCTTCCAAGTTGTGGAGATCTGCTGATACTAACATCATAGTGTTATGAATGCACAGAAACTATATGCAAGTCCCTCTGAGCTCTTTTGTACCACCAATTAATTTCTAATATAACGATTTGTCCACAGGTGCGTCTAGCTCTGAGAAATGCAAGAAGAAACTCTTTTGACAGGCTCATTCTTGTTGAAGATCCATAGCTCTTTGCGCGATAGCAATATGACAATGTAGTCTTGGATATAGCAATAGGCCTTGGTTGATAGAAGTGTCAATTGGTGTTCATTTTGGAGAGCTACCCAAACGCAATGTCCTTTCGGGCTTAGGCGATAGAAACGACTTGATTAAAGGCACGCTCGAGGAATAAAACCCTTACTTATCTGTGCGTTTGTTGTTTGCCTCCTCCTGTGGATAACGCCGTTACGCGCGGCTGGTGCGTGGTTTAGGTAGTTTCATGTTGTTGGGATTGGCTTCCTGGCTCGACAACAAGAAACTGCCTTGATTACGTCAGTTCGTCTTCATCAAGGGCGACAATTGCCGTTAAATTACACCCTGTGCAATGAAGTTTCCGCAAATGGCATTGTAAATGAACTGAACGATTATAGCCACAGCGGGCTCTTTTTCTCCTTTGCTCGCCTTTGTGTCTCGGGCTGTAAAAGAGAATTTAGTCTCTCGGAGGGAGAAAGGACCGCTAACATCATGGGGAAACTTAGACCCTTCCTTATTATGGGTTATTCTTTTATTCCAATATATGGCCCAAAGTGTGCACCCACTTTTTAGCAGCAGAAATGTTGGTGGTTGCAAGAAATTACAGACAGAAAATGGTGAACTGACGGACACAGAAAAATGGCATTTTTTTTCAGATGTTAATTATAAATTAATCAGCTATGAATTTCTTTCCATGTGCCTTTTTGTGTTTTGCTGCAGTATGACACTAATCACTTTACAAATTTGTTCAACTTTGCCTGCTTTGATTTTGTACTCTCGGAAATGTGACCCAACAATTACAAAATGAAACTTTTAATATTTGTTTTGAATCAGTGCCTAGTTAGGCAACTTTACACCCACATGTGGGACAACCACACAATTTTTAAGCTGTAAGCGGTTTGGCTCAAATAGCAAAATTACGTTTGTAAAAGATTGTTTGGAAACTTGTTATAATTGTCGCAACATGAGCAGTAGCAGTGGTCAGTGGTAACAGCACATGCTAACAGTTAAAAAGCGTTGCCACAACACATTCAGTGTGTCCAGTATCCAAGGCAAATAATGCTTGACCTGTAGCTTCCTTGTACAGTAAACAGGGAACCTGTGTGGTTCCTTGAGGGACATTTTTCTAGGATTTTTCTAGAATCATACTTCAAAGATTTCGTCATTGGGTTACACCTAATGTATGTATATTACATTATATATACGTGCAATGTAAAATAGAAAAAGAAAAAGGAACAAGAATTAGCCGCCTTAACTTGGATGTTTAAGTAATTTCAACTTCGATTGCATTAAACTGACTTAAAATGAGTTTAATCTTGCATAAGAAAAATTGCATAACTTATCCAATTAGTTAAAACAATGTAAAAACTATATATATATATATATATACACATACACACACACACACACACACACTTGCATATACACAGGCTTGTCGCAGCATTGTCTGAAATTTATACTTATATCGTATTATCAAAATTCTAGTTTTTTCTACATTGATATTTATTAATGAATAAAACATTTTAGCATGCGTGGTTCACTACAGAAAAGCAGAGAAAGAAAACAAGATTTAAAGAGTTGATGTGCATTTAGTTTTATTTATTTGTCTGTTGGTTCAATGCTTTGAGGAAGATGTGTCTTCAGCTGTTTTTTTACAGCTGTTTTTTTTTTGGAATATTTCTAAATATATTTTTAAATAGTGGGTTACTCCAAATCAGTGAGCGGAAATAGTATTTGTGCTGTGACTTTGTTTACACTGTACAGTAAGGAGACAATGCCTCCTGAACCACGTAAATAACGTGTTGAAATAGGGTAAATGAGTTAAGGTAATGTTTTGGGAAAGTTTGTAGTTGCACGGCCTCATCAGCGACTTGTCCTTTTTCCTGGGAGAGTAGTCTTTGGATTTCACCATATATGCTTGTTTTCTTAACCCCTCCTCTCCCTTCAGCTGTTTTGCGACGGGAGGAGACAGTCTGGAATCCAAAGTCATTTTCATTCAGTTGAGTGAATGGGGTTCTCCTCTGGAATGCGTCACCAACAAAGAGTTTACAGCACGCGTAATGGCCCCACAGGACACTGCCGCCTCGTTTGCGGATATAGCGGCAATATCCTCAAATAGCCTAAGGATTGCTAGATATCTAAACACCTAATCATGCCCAGAATACATATAAAATATGTTGAATTTTTACATGCGTTCAGAAGATGCGTTGCACGTTTCGCATTAGGCCTATCTGTTGTAGCATTAGCAATGCCCTACCTCTGTGTTGAAGACATTTATGAGTAAACATTTGAATAGATGTTCACACAGATACCGGGACGAGATCTGAACACAGATTATGGTTTTGGCTTGGTTTTCAGTGGGCTGGAATGAGGATATTGATTTGGTGTTGTATTTTTGTTCTGTGATTTCAGATTTTTGATACACTGTTTTTTTATTCCTTCTTCTTCTCATAATAGACTTAAAGGAGATGGGGCAGTTTGAATGAATGAATCATAAGAATATATATATATATATATATATATATATATATATATATATATATATATATTTCTTTTGTATTTATTTTTTGTAGCTATACTGCATTCTTGTTGGAAACAGGTATTCGCGTTTACTTCATTTTACGAGTTTTCCTGGAACAGGTTTGATTGCTGCTTGACATAAACAGAGCAAGAGTTTCTAAACCAAAACAAGCTACTTTGCTAAATAAAAGTGTTTTACTCGGCTTTTTAAAACAAAAGCATGAATTTAATGTAATGCGACATAAAACATTTTTTTTTTATTTGCTGGTGTTTTCATCTGGACACAAGCAATAACTCATCAGGCTATAATATATTATATTAATATATTAATTTAGCTTGTTGTTTGACTGAAATATTAAACCTTTGAACTTTTGCTCTGCGCAAACAATCATATGATAGTGTGATAGTGTTATGTCTACTGTGATTGCAATATGATAAACAGTGGACATTTTGCTTTATATGTACTCTTCCGTAAAATTAATACAAAGACATCTAGACACAAAATAGTAAAAAGGACAACATATTTGTATAGTCTTAACAACGTTTAATAAAGTAAAGGCATTTAAACGGAAACGGTGTAGTGCAAGTTGACCATGGCGCATGTAAGATCGCTTAAAATTACAAAAAAGAAGCAAAGAGAGAAAGAAATACAGGACATTGTGTATTTACTACATACCATAATGAAATTGTGTGGGATGATTTTGTGGAAATACCAATATTCTACATTGATATCCATACGACCTCTGTATTTTAACACCGTTGTTAAAAGACAGTTGTATTTAAGGCGCATGGGTTACATACGGGTATACTGCAGTATTTAAACAATCCTCAGGATACTTCACATCAAAAAATAAGTACAATAAAAATAAATAAATACATACATGAATAAATACCAATGCTAGCTTTAAATAAATTAAGAAAAATGTATATATATATTGATTTTTAACCTCATCCGGACTTCTTTTTTTCCAGCTACTATGCAGTCGATCAATGAGTAGCCTAATTTTTAAAGCAGACAGGAAGCTGGAGATTAATGGAGATATTCCCCGTAAATCAAAGTGCATTAGCAATCATACGCCGTGCTGCTGTTGTCTCAGAAAGGAAAGTATACTCTGATGTTTTTTAATCATGCACAACCTAAAATCTATTTCAAGAATTCAATTAAGCTAATACAAAAAAATTGCTATGTGTATATTATGAGTGCTAAATTGATTGTTATTGTCACAGCAGACTATGAAATGCATTAAAATTGCTCCGTAAAGTGCTATATTTCAGACATGCTATGTACTTGTAAATTTCAGTATCTTATAAAGATGTATAAACTCTGTGATTTTCTAAGCTAAATGTGCAAGGGTGGAAAGAAGAGTGTGTGAGCACGTATTAGTGTGTCCGCACATACACCGCAGTCTCAGATTTATCCTGCGTCAGGGCCAAGACTGCAGAGAATACTACATTCTGCACATTTGAGCACTGTTAAATCACAAGCTCGTTATCAAACAATAAATAAAGGAATAAATATATGTTTGAGGTATTTCTAAATTATATCTCGTTGTTCCATTAAGAGAGCGTAATGAAATTGGTATTCTGTCTATATATGCAACTGATATATTATGTCAAAAAACATCCTTGTTAATCACCGAATCGATGTTAACAGCTAATTTTCTATCACATCTGATATAATTATGCATTCAACTGGGGATTTAAAAACAACAATTGTAGTTACACATTTCAAAGACAGAACAGTCAAACGATTTAACACGGTTTTATTTTTTTTATTTTGATAATGCTTCATTTAAAAACAACATTACATTACCAAACAAAAAGGGTCATGCATGTATCATTAACAACATTAGAACAGCATAGTAAGACATTCATTTAAAACGACTTTAGCATCAGGTACCACGCCCTCGGGAAAAAAAAGCTCTTTAAACTGCACCGAGACAATGTTTTCATGTAAATATGATACCGTTATTTAGAAACATGGTTGAAGAATGTTTTATATCACGTTTGTTTGTTTGTTTTGTACATGACACAGTGCAATTATTCTAAGAATTTGATTTGATGCACTGATATCCACAATAAGCCGCAGCCTCCCATCAAGGCAATAAATTATTTACACTTGCATAAGATTTTACTTTCACTTTTGCTCAGAGTATTTAAATCATATTGATTCCACAGTCTTTTGCAAGCAGATCCACGCCATAATCAAGCTGTCACGCCTTTCTATAAACCATAGTCATTAAAGGAAACGACGATATTTTGCTTTCCTTTGATTTTAGTTTTAGAACGGAAGTTGTTTTACAATGAAAAGAAGAACATAACGACACTCATTACTTTGGGTCGAGCCTCTGTAAACTGTTTGGTTGATAGAGCATAGTCAAATAAAATTGTTTAATAGCTTGTCTGCAAAAGAAGAGTAAAATGAAAGGTCTGAATCGCCCACGTATTGTTATTTGGTGTGTATATTTTGATAATGTCTGGTGTTCCCACAGAAAACAGGGCGGGAAAAAAAAGCCTGACCTCATGTGGCCGGTTTCATACTGGGCCTAACACTGACAATGACTGCAGACCAAAATCAACATATTTCCAAATTTCGCAATTCGCTTAGAAGAAAAATGAAGCCTAATGACTCCCATATTAACTATAAAATGTTCAAAGGGTGTCAGAGTGTGGAGGTAAAATATTTAATAGATGTATCGATTTATAGAATAAAATAGTGTTTAGCTTGTGTGTGAGCCACCATTAATAAGTCCAAATTACGAAACGAAATGAATCTAAAAAAAAATAACATTTCATAAATATTTCCCATTTAGTTTTAGCATAATTTTATTTTCGGTTAACCAGACTTTTTGCTTCGTGTCACACAACAACTACAACAGTTAAGCCCGAAAGAATCGCAAAAACTGCTAAATAAATTAGCAAATTAAAAAAGTAAAGAAAGTAAAATAGCAGTATGGAATTGTCAAAACATTATGCATTCGCCTTTACAAACATATCGAAATAAAATAGCTACTAATATTTTCTCGCATTGAATCTTAAGAGCTAATGGAGTTTGAGAACAGTCACTCGTCTTTCTCCTGCTGTATTTTCGACAGAGGTTTGATGAGACTTCTTTCACAAGCTCAGTGTTAGTTTTAGCTGCGTTATACCAGCAACTCAACTGCAGTTTTATTAACGACACGTTTATGAACAATCAAATGGTCCTCGTAAAAATTTATTGAAGGACATAAAAGCATGCACGACCACTTGACGAATATAGCCGCAGTTGTGGTGCGTTTTCAGGCGTCTTACTATTCCCACCGCCCCGATTTGTTTAAAACTCCATTTTATGAGGGATATCCCAATTGTATTTCTTTGAAACTAATGGAAAATAGGACTTGAGTGCATAAACGCAACCCTCCCGACAGCACAAGAGCCGTATATTTTTGTCAAAATGACCCCACTGGGTCCTTTCCAATTATATAGAATTAATAGTGAAAGTGAGACAGAAATGTGCAACCGATTCTTGTCGTTTTCTAATTGTTTTAATAAATAACATTGTTCAGTGAGGGATGCGCACTAGCCACAGCACAGTAGCATTCGCTCGACAGAGATTGATTACACCAGCAAATAGTGCCCTTTTAACACACACTCCGCTGCTCAGTAAGGATACAAACAAGTACCTTCGTTAATCAGTCCCACCTTAATATATCCGAAACACGTCATCTTCAAACGCATAGGCTTTACGTAAAAAGGCAACATTACTTTTAAAGCAACCTACTGCAAGCTCGAAGTGCATTGCTGTTCCAGGAGAACGCGCATTGATCTGCGGTGCAGTTTTTTTCAGGGGTAAATGCAGTCACGTGTTCCTCAGGCATCCAATCCCAGCTGGGGAAGCTTTCTGAAATAATTACCTGTCTTGATTGTTCTACGGTCAGATAAAAAAGTACACATACACTCCATATAATAATCGGATGCATGTAAAAGAGAAGGGAAACATCGCCATGTCGGCTACGGGTCCCATAAGTAATTATTATGTGGATTCCTTGATCAACCATGAGAGCGAGGATGTTCTGGCGACTCGTTTCACAGCCGCTGGTCCGATATCCTCCAGCTCACGCCCGACGCCCCTGGTACCGGAATGCGCGGATTACCCGTCCTGCAGCTTTGCCCCGAAACCACCAGTCTTTACTACCTCGTGGGCCCCTGTTCACTCCCAGTCGTCAGTGGTTTACCATCCATACACTCACCAACCTCACCTAGGCACAGACTCAAGGTACGTTCGCTCTTGGCTGGAGCCCATCCCCGGTACCGTGTCTTTTCCAGGATACGCAGGGAATAGCAGGCACTACGGGCTGAAGCCCGACACCTTCCAGGACCCCCGCACTGGGGACTGTTTGGGCTCGAACGGACGCACTTACACGGATTATCTCTACTGCTCCGCCGTCGACATTAGAGAAAAACAGCAGAACACACCGTCGCCTGAGACGGAGAGTCTGTCTTCCGGGAAGCACAAAGACGACAAGGCTGAATTAGACCCAAGTAAGTTAGAGCTATTCTTGTTTACAACCGGGTATGGGATGCTTCTCGGTTTATGGCGTTCGCTTGGTGGTTGGCTGTTGTCCGTCGTAAAACCAAGTTCTATACTCTTTCATCCTCTGTGCTGTTCTCGGCCGACTCAAGTCTGCTTTGGGGCTATCCATTGATGACAAACGCCATAGGATTGGGTTGTAAAACGACTTGCGAGCTATAAAAATGCTCCCCTAAAAAGCCAAGTCTGGCGAGGAAGTATGTGATGTTTACAAATAGCCGCATATACCATTATGGTTTATTCTAATATAGTAAAGTTTTGTTTAATGTGCAAATTTATCATTTTTGCATGCCGTTGGCTCAGTAACAGTTCAGCTTTACACAAAAAAGCGACGGTGCGTATTAACCTTTCAAATTAAGAATCGTATGCTTAATTTTAAGGGTTCAGCTGTAATATATTTTATCACCTTAATTGGTTGTTTTGGATTGTTCTTGACTGTAATGCAGCATGCATTGAAAATGCATTGAATAATGCACTGAAATCCAAAATGAAACGCGTTAAAAGGTTTTGAAATGTTCGATTAAATGTTATTAACGTCAGAAATAAAACATAGCATTTGCATGGAGAAGCAGCACGTGGAATGTGCATTCACTGCATAGCAGAACTTGGAGCGTAGACTTGTGAAGGCTTGAGTCACAAGCCTTTGCTTTTTTATGGGCCTATAAAGCAAATAGGTACATTCACCAGTTTACAGCGCCATTTCTCTCTCCTAAGAGTTTACGAAGCTATTTCAAATAGACAGAGATGGGGGGGATTTCTTATGAAATGACTTGGTGTTCAACCCTGAGCATTTGTTTGTAGATTAAAATGAGAAGTGTTCAATGAATTCGTTATTACTACACACGTTATTCATGTCATAATCAGGAAAGAAAATACTTGGGGAATAATTATCTGTTTTGTTCACAGCAGTACCTAATCCCACTATTTATGCGTTGTTTTTCAGATAATCCTGTGGCAAACTGGATCCACGCGCGCTCAACTCGAAAGAAGCGTTGTCCTTACACCAAGTATCAAACTCTCGAACTCGAAAAGGAATTTTTATTCAATATGTACCTCACGAGAGACCGGCGATATGAGGTCGCAAGGGTGCTGAACCTAACGGAGCGACAAGTCAAAATCTGGTTCCAGAACCGACGGATGAAGATGAAGAAAATGAACAAGGAAAAAAACGACAGTAAAGAACAATAGACCAAAAGTCATTAACACAGACTGAAGGAAAAAATCATAATTTAGTGTCATCACGAGTCTTAACAGTTGCACCTTCGGCCTCTAACAGGAACAAGAAAAATTGGATGTTCTTTTAAAAAATTGTATGGTTTAATACAAGCGTACATTTACCATCATGGATTGAGTCATATTCCTATTATACGTAGTTTGGATTTACATAACGTTTCTTTACTCACAAACACACAAGTGGCCCGAAGTTTCAGAGAGAAAATACTTGAACTACTTTATTTTCAATTTCCTAATTTATGCTCTCTACGTGGTTTCTTTTCTATGCTTCCATTATTTGTAGGAGGTTTCAAAGCCGAGTATTTTATAAAGAATAACAATTCTGTAGTAAAAAAAAATATTATATATACACGTGTTTGCGTCGATGTGCTTAGTTTGTTTCTGATGTACCTGTTTGTGTATTTTACATTCTTTAATTGTAAATGAGTTTCATCATAGATTGTAGATATATCCAAATATATACAACCATGTTAATATGACTTTTGTGTCTCATTTCATTCATTTGACGTATTCGCAGCAGGAATTAGTCATGTTTTGTTCTCCCGTCATTTGGCCTACACATACAGTTCTCACGTGAAAAGCATCGAGGTTGGAGTAAGTGCACAATGGCGAGGCCATCGAAAAGAGATGGTTAGTGTGACCGTCGAAATATCAAATTTTCACATCACATGAAATATCGAAAAGCCTGTGCTAGGCCTCATCCACTTTGTTGTCATATTTTTGGTTTTGTAATTGCAAGCCTTTTATGCACTGCATTATTCTTTTTTTAAATTGTATGTTATTTTGACGTTTAAATAAAAACAGAAAAGTGTAATTATTATTATTATTATAGTTTAGAAATGGTATGTGCAATAATATTACCATTTTCGCAGGAACAGATTTCAGTCAGCAGTACGACTAGAAATGACCTTTAAGAGACACAAAACACATAAATATTTTATTTATACGTCAACAACCTTGAACCAATAATAAAAAAAGAACAATATTGCTTCTTTTTTTTATCAAAACGAGTGTCTGTGTAAAGGTACAAAGGGTTTGATTTCGAAGTCAATGTAAGCTACGCATTGTTTTCGTCTTAAATGTAAATCTTTTAAAATGGCCTGTCCTGTAATTTGCACTTTTTTTTTTATTTATGACTAAATTGTTTTCAGTCACCTTTGTATTTCCCTCCATATAACCGGGAATAATCCTACAATTATTTTATGTTAATATTCTGTTCTTATTTATGTTCGAGTAGTAACGGTGGTATAGCTATAATTAAAGTTCATATGTTTAGCGTCCACCGGCTGGACTGAAATTGCCTTTTTGTGGCCCTTAACAATACGAACAGGATGCGGTGATTTCAAAGCCCGATCGACCACGTTTCCGCCTCAGAACAAAAATGCTAGTTTTACAACCTTGTTTGAGTTTAGTGCTGTTTGTCTCAGATGCAGACGAACAAAGCCAACCTGGCTAACTGGCTAGACGTCTGGGCTAAATTACTTTATGGTTTAATGGACGTTGGTGTTGGACCCTCTTAAAGAGTTCTGCAGAGCCATTTCGTCCTAGAGGCAAAAGCAATCCACCGACACCGCAAGATTGCATTCAGAACTCGCTCCAAGAATTTAAACGACGCTAAACTGAAAAAGCTTAGTTTTCACTTAACACGTGCTTGTAAAGCTAATTTACAGTGGCCATCCGGATGATGTATGTCTTTAAATCATGCATTCGGAGTATGATGTGTTTTCACAGTCCGAAGTTTCCAAGAGGCTAAAGGTGCACTCAAATAGGCTCTCTGTCATTGTCCTAATTTATTTGGATTTCTGTGCGTTTTGCCAATGATCGTTTGTAAATGATTATTTGTAAAAGTTGGCCCTGAGCTCACTAGATGGCGCTATTGACTCACAGTTAAAGCGTTTTGGGCCCTGAAGCCTGGGAGTGCGCTAGGAGAAAAGTGCTGAAAGAATGGCCTACTGTTATTAATCACAATTATGGCTTTAAAAAAACAAACAAATGTCAACTCGCTAAAGTAATACACTTTGCATTCACACCATCTTTATCATATCCTTAAAACGATTGTTTTTTTTATTAATGTTTTTTTTTTCTAATTTAGTATTTGTATGTCGTCTCTAATCTTGCTATGGTGCTTTTCACGCACTCTCTCTCCCCCCTCTCTCTCTTTCTCTTTCTCTGTCTTTCTTTTGTTTTGTCAAAATCCGTAACTCACCGATGCTTTTTAAAAGCACTCTGTCGCTTTTTATGCTGCCGTATGTAGTTGAAGTAATTTATTGAAGGCACTGGGAAATCTTAGTAGCATTTCAGTCTCATGTGAGATCTGATTTACAAATCTCGCCGATATGCTTTCCATTTATTCTTTCATTTTTTGCATACCTTTTTATTTTTAGAAAGCATGTTTGTCTGTGCCGATTATTTCACATTCTCTTATGACGCTTTATAATTGACATTGATTTTTATAATCATTTTTATAAATTCGTGTTAAATGTATTTTATTTTGTTGTTATTATGATAAAACTATAATAATGCAAATAATAAAATAAACATCGGTTATTAATATTATAATAACTTTAACACATTCGATTTTTTATATGAACATAATAATAATAATTAATTACTGCTTTATATATATATATATATATATATATATATATATATATATATATATATATATCTTCGTTAAAAACGTCTACTCCATGGCAGCTTTATTCCTGTAACTGAGACAATGACCCAGAATCTGCATCTTTATAGACTGTGAGATGTCTATAAATTTCCTGTGTGAACCCTTCCCGTTTACCAGCGAAGTGTAAAAATGGTCAAGTAACGACACAAAACCACATGCTCATATTTTGGGAAGGACTTTAAATGAGCAAAGCCGAAATAAACAACAAGCCATTAATGTGTCTAGTAAAATAACGAAGCATCTATTGCGCGATTTTATTGTGTCAGTGCGGCAGATTTACAACTTTTTAGTATGGTTTAGCAGGGCCAAGAAAGCCTTGCGTATTCAGCTTTCTCTCTCTCTGTGTGTGTATGTGTGTGTGTTAGCAGTCTAACACAAATAATCAAAGTACGCGTCACAATTACTCGTCATAAACTTTAAATATAGCAACACCAGCAGCAGTAATGATAATAATAATAATAATTAAGAATAATTATGTTACAAATTTTCCTTTGTTATTATTAATTTGTGTTGTGTCAATCTGAAGCCGTTTCTTCGTAATGTTCATAAACTTGAGTAATGTTGTCTCCGTGGGTTACGGCTCTATACACAACCTTATAAACCCATCAGAATAGATGTGTAATGGTCGGAGCGTATATGGCCTTTTGAAAGAAAATGATATCTAGTTATTTCACAAACGAAATACCAGACAAATTGTTTCAACGTGACCGCAAGACTAACCTGGACGCCCAGTATGAAGCTGCCGTAACCTGCGGATGTATGATCTAAAGAAGCTATTAAAAACTTCAGTGATTCATTCATTTAATATGTGCAGCCGTTTTTATTCAATAAACACACACACACACACAACTACGTTTCCCCTTCAAGGTAGACGCCTGTGGACGCTTTGGAAAGATGAGGAGCCAAAGGGTGGGGTGTAGGGGACAAGGAGGGGGGGGGGGTCTCATTGTAGTGGGGGTGGCTGGTGGGAGGCAAAAAAAAGTACGAGCTTGTGACTGAGCCGTCGGAGCTAGCCAGCTTTAACCTTAACACACATCCACCGTGCGCGCCATGATTTGAGGTTGCAAAAGGAAAAGGCTGGCGATTCAGAGAGAGAGAGAGACTCGGCGAGAGGATCTGAAGTGGGAGCTGCCTCAGATTGTCCGAAGGGGCAGCATTTCTCCATCTAGTTCCGGTTGCTCTGTCTGCGTTGCATGCCATTTGGAACTGCAACAATAGGTTGCCACCATTTAGAGAGGAGAATTTATTTGATCTCTTTTTAATGCTTGATCAACATGAGCTCTTATTTTGTTAACCCCCTTTTTTCCAAGTACAAAGGCGGCGATACATTAGAGCCAACTTACTACGACTGCAGGTTTCCACAGAGCGTTGCCCGAAGCCACACGCTCGTGTACGGACACGGAGCAGCTGCGCCGGGGTTTCAACACCCGTCGCATCACGTTCAGGACTTTTTCCATCACGGAACCACAGGTATCGCCAACCCCGGTTATCAACAGAACCCCTGTGCATTGGCATGTCACGGAGACGCTACGAAATTTTATGGATATGAAGCCCTTCCGAGGCAACCGCTTTATGGTACCCAGCAAGAGGCCAGTTTAGCGCAATACCCTGACTGTAAATCGTCCAATAGCACTAACCCTGGAGAAGGACAAGGCCACTTAAGTCAGAACTCCTCTCCGAGCCTCATGTTCCCATGGATGCGGCCTCACGGTTAGAACACTTACTATTCTTACATTCTGTTCAATCACTGCGTGTGTGTGACTGCGTCAGTTTGTGTGTGTGTGTGTGTGTGCACTGTTCATAAACACAGATCAAAACACAGGTGGGTTATGCTTTCCAGCTTGCGAAATTATACTTAATTTATGAACAGTGCGTTTCGTATTTGCTCACTCCACTGAACCATCATTGCTTATTTGTGATAACGAATGTGTAGTGTTTCTAGTATTGTGCAGACATAGAGCTGATAATGGAAAAATCACCTGTCTTACCACCTTTATGATGACTGAAAGGATAGAGGAGAGATTTGGGATTGTAATGTGTTGTGGTAAACAGTAATGGAAAAAGCTAGGGTCCAATAATTAATTAATAAATTGACGTTGTTCGATTGTTTCCATTGGCTCGCGTTTCCTTCCTGTTTAGGGGGGAAAGAAAAATCTAAGATAAAAAATATAAAGGTCCATTAACAATTTTGTCAGTCAAATTATATTCTAAAAGAAAACCTACTAAGGGCACGTGTGTTTGAGGCGTATTGAGAAAATCTACAGTCTACTTTAATTAAAACTAACTGGTAATGAACCTGAATGGTTTTCAATCTATTTATTTCGACCGAGTGATAGATACTATGAAATCCTGCGCGCGTGTGTGTGTGTTTGTCTGTCTGTCTGCCTGTCTGTGTGAGTGTGTGTGTGTGTGTGTGTGTGTGTGTGTCTGCACGCGCGCTCCCGAGCACCAGGTTATGTGAAGCTGTGTGTAACTCAAACATAGAAACAACACATTAATGGGAGGAGAAAAAATCTATTAAAAGCATATTTTAGATTGTATAGAAGCGTGTAAGTTAAACTTTGATTTCCCATATTTGATAAAGACTATCTGAATATGTTCTGGGGCCGAATCGTAATGAGGACATTAGACTGTCAGACACACTATGACACACACACACACACTGTGTGATTTGTAAAAGAATCCGTCCTCAGTGTGCGATGAGTGGAGAGGTGCATGTGTGGTTGAGAGAAAAAAGAGAAGAAAGTTCAATTTGTAAACAATTTATTCATTTTTGTTTACACAAATACATAGCTTGCAGCTCACGTTTGCTAACTACATCCCAGCATGTGTACATGAAAACATAGCAAAGCAATGAAGACATGCCATTGACGGATATTTTTTGTTTCACTCCAAAGCTCCTGGGAGACGCAATGGAAGGCAGACATACAGCCGATACCAGACTCTCGAGCTGGAGAAAGAGTTCCTCTTCAACCCATACCTCACTCGCAAGCGCCGCATTGAAGTGTCCCACGCGCTGAGCTTAACCGAACGGCAGGTGAAGATCTGGTTTCAGAACCGCCGGATGAAGTGGAAAAAAGAAAATAACAAAGACAAATTTCCGGGCCAGAGAGGAGAGGCTGAAGCAGAGGCCGAAGAAGAGGGCAACGAGGACGGTGAGGCGGAGGAAGGAGAAGACAAGGAAACGGAAGAGAAAGAGGAAAGCAAGGAGTGATTTTATGGTCTTTTTTATGGTTATATGGCAGATTTTGAAGAGGTCTCGCGAACAGGCAATGAAAGAGAAGACGCGCCAATTTTATTACAAACAGTTGGGTCAAAAAGTGAGAAATCCCCCTCCGTACAAAAGCACCCAAAGAAAAAACGAAGAAGCATTTTTTGTACCAACACACGAGGACTTTTACCATTAGCGAAAAGTGGATCTGTGTATTTGACAAACTAACAGGAACACAATAACCCATGTTTTATTTAGGGAAATGTTAGCAGCATGATAAGCATATATCGGAGATTAACTTTTATTTCATTATTAATGAGGATGTCTGGGGGATAAAAACGACTAAGATGCAAGCAATTAAAAACCGAAATAATTGCATCAGCTTGTCACTTTTCAAAACGGTTGGTCTTGTATATAAAATCAAGCCACAACGTGCTGACATTACGAATTACAAATTGACAGAAGAATAGATTGTGTATTCGGTGTAACACTATTTCTGCAATGCGAAAATGGCAATATTGCATTAGTGCTGTGTGAACTGAGAAAGAGGGTGGCAAGTGAAGAAAATGCATTCTGTATTACATACTTTATCGATTACTTAACTGTACTTTATTGTTATTCTATGTGAGTGGGCGAGGCTACAGTCTGTATTTTTTCGATTATTTTATTGGTCTCACCAGAGATTGCAATCTTTTGAAAATCTCGAGAGAAGCTACCTAATCATGGGAAATTTGCAATATACATTTCTACCTAGAGATTTCATAGACTCTTGTTTTGTAGTGTTAAACCTAAGTTAGGTAACTTACCCTTTTAATCACTTACTACGATTATTGAGCGTTTTGAAGTCTTTGGAAGACAAAAAAAGCTCAAAGCCAATCTTGACTATATGTTGCAAGATTGTTTCACGGCACTACCTAATGACAAAGTTTTGCTTGCAAGAATGAATTATTCATTTATTCTACACGCTGCTTTGTTGAAATAATTTAGACATTTCCCCCAACAACTTAAACTGCCTATAGAAAATGCACATTAATGTGTAGATGAACAAACATGTTGATTACTACCCTACCTTATCTAAGGAAAGAGAGTCATTTATCGTGCTGGTGTTATAGCGTAGATTTTGAATTGCACTGAGTATAACCTTCATGTACGTCTTGTAATATCTTGCTGTTATCAATATGCTCGTTTTACTTGTGTTCCTCGTGTGAATATAGACAAAGTCGTGTGTGTCCACGCCATTGTTGAAATCAACAGAAGAATAAACAAGATGGCTCATTCTATCACGTCTCATTTATTTATTTGCTTGAATCCACTTGCTGACATGACAAAATATCTCTTTTCTTGTGTTAAATATGACAAATGCTAGACTCAATGTCGTTTTATAGTTTATATTTCGTGTCTGTGAGGTGTCTGAGATGGGAAATGCAACCAATACTCAACCATTGTGATATTTTTTATGATTTTATGAACATTTTTTCAAGCTTTAAAAGACAACAATGCCAAAACAATGCAACTCAATCTCTGTAAATAATCGACGGCTGTTTTTAAGGGTTTTAAGGGGTTGACTTTTGAATTCCTCTTTTAAAAAGAAACTTTGTTAACAATCCAAGCAAAATGGCTTGATCAACTACAATTAGACATAATGCATAATTTGAAGCAGATCCTATTCTAAAACGCGCAAGTCAGTTTCATGCCTTTATCATGCAGTTGATTGTTTTAATGTCAGATACCTCATATGTCAAATTTAAAAAAATCACAGAATATTTTCAATCATTAATTTTTACTATTCATATTTAACAAAAATATTTATATCAGTAGCATTTACAAATGATGGCGCAGTGTGAGAATCAAACGATCTATTTCTTGTCAAAGGTAAACAATATTTTTAAAAGTACATTTTGTTTTGTCTTGTTAAGAAGCTTTACTCAAAGCAAAATAACACATAAAAAGACATTGATGGGATCTTTTATATTAAATCACTGATAATGCTCACTGAAATCCAGTAAATGTATATTCTCAATAAAACAGGCTACTCTTTTTGCATACCTAAAATGTACAGACTTCTCCTGTCCAGCAAACAGACTCATTTGTTGTCCGACAAAATGTGACAAAAATATACTCTTTCATACTTTCTATACAAAACGAAAATCAAAATTGAAACACTTCTTTAGTGCAACGTTGAATGTTTACTGAAGAGAGGAAACGCGAGCTGGAATATTGCCAATGTCAATGCCTGTCTTATTCAAAGACGAGAGGATCCGTGAGCAATATTTGCATGTGCTTCACACTGTATTATTTTAGCAGACAACCCAATACAATAAAACACAACACAAATATGACAAAATATGCTGTATAGGAACAGGAGAAATCGAATTAGTAGCTATATGTGTTTAATGCAGGTTTATGATAAAACTTCCACATTGAAAATGTCTTTCAATGTATTCAAATATTACCATCGCCTTTAAAGTCCTAGTGTGGCCTGCCTTATGTGCGAGTGTTCAAAAGTGTTGTCTCTTTTACAACTTTTAATGGCAGGTCATAACAGTGAGTCTAGTGCCCAATAAAGTAGGCGCAATTACGCTGATGATGACGTCACAAAGACTAGGCTGATAAAAACAGAATATGAATATACTAATAGAATATCAGCATTTATTTTCAATACCAATTAGATTGATTGGGTATTATAGGCAAAGAGTTTTCAGCGTGCTAAACCACAGCCAAGTATTTCATATGTGTAATATTTATTACAAACGAATATTCAAAAAACAGATACGAATGTTTAAAGTGTAGCAATACCCCTTAAGATTTTGAGACAGACAACATACATGTATTTTCATTCAAGGATACAGATGTATTTTTATTTTATGCAAACCGTAGCATTCTTGAAACCTTCCTTGCGTTTGCATGTACACAATATACACTATTGCTGCTGCTAAAATTAATGAACGTAATTGTTTTTAAACTCTTCTTTTGTTGTTATGGTGTTGGATGGTCCCCTGTTGCAAAAAAAGAAAGAAAGAAAAAATATTTTACTTCAGGCATGGACCTTTTCAGGAAGTTCCGGTGGCAGTGGTCATTGTCCATCCGCCTTGCCTTTGTATTGCACTGCTGTTACATTCCAAATGAGGCTTTACTATACCTGCAGTAAACTTTATTGGTGGTGTAAACCCGACAGTGTCGCATCCGGGCAGACGTTTTTGCCTTTTGATTTCTGTGCAGTGCAGACAGGCCAGAACAACGTGGACGTGGGGCTGCTTTCAGTGTGTATGCAAGGGTGCATGCATCCGTTTGTGTGGCGTTTTATCTTTTATTTTTTTTACATTTTGAAGAGTGGAAGTTGTCATATTTGTACAGATATTTGCATTCTGTTGCAATATGATTGTGCAATCAATTAGAAACAAAAGTAGTGAATGGAACGAATTAAAGGGAGAAACCTTACCCCGCTCTTGGCTATGTTCGTTAGTGTAAGTATTTGTGCATTTATTTATTTATTTATTATGATTAGCGTGCAGTGTTCAATATTTGTGCATCCATCTGAATTCTGTTTATGTTTGTGTTATGAAATTGAAAAAGATAGGAGTGAAAGAAATTAATTAAAGGAAAAACGTGCACAGCTTTCATAGTTCATTAACCTTTGTCGATTGATTTAGCCAAAAAATGGTTTAGTTATTAATATGTATTTGTTTCATAAAATAGCTTTGGCTTTATTGTCTTGGTTGGCTTTGTTCTTGCTCAGTTGCAGCTGTTTCTGTGCATTACATGTTACAAATAACTATTGGAAGAACATCCCATGCAGTTTTCTTTAATACTATCAACTTGCAATTTAAGATTCTGATATCAATCAATTAGGCTACCCAATCAATATCATATAACGAATTTCGTTTAAAGGAAACAAATGACCAACAACAACGTTGACACATAGAGTTAGCTACTGAGGAATAAGTTGAGGGTTTAGCAAAACAGGGTTTTACTTTGCCTGCATAATACAGCACTGAACTGGACATTTCTAAACTTTTTCATTTTCATAACTGTTACAATGGTAAGCTTAAACATTACTGAATCAATAATCATATATTTGTTTTAACAATGATTTGTAAATGAAAAGTAATACTGTCTGACAGAGTCAGACTGTCCATTTTGCATTAGTAGTCTATTATTAGTTGCAGCACAAGAGCAGTTAAAATTTTACAGTTTAAAAAAGTCACTTTTATATGTAAATATATATGATTAAAATACACGCAATACTAGTAACTTTTTGTCACCTTGTTTTGTTCACTTTTGCGAGTGCCTCCACGCAATGAATATATACACATGTAACTTTATGATAATTTTGTGAAATAAGATTGTAATATACACGAGCTCTGTCCCATGCATGGTATTTATAATTATTTTGCTCTTGCAAATGCTTTTGAAATGATCATGTGATTATTTGTACAGTATATTTTCTGTGTGCCTGTTAGGAGAAAAATCTTTCTCCCTATGACTCTGAGTTATAATGCTCTCCAAACTGCAGCAGACATAAACTCAACCAAACGTCTGGCCCAACACAAAATCTCAAGTGGGTCAAATGGGGTAAATAGCCCATGGCCGTATGGTTAAAAAATATTTCTAACACTTTTAATTCTGAATATTAACACCTTATTTTCTTTCTTTTTACATGGCATTGTGGGTATACAGGACAATGACTATTTCCCTTTTATATTTCCCCACACATTCTGCTGAGCAAAACGGGGCTTGCACAGGTTATTAATAAACATCTATATACACGTTTGCCCATTATAACCTATTTACGCTGTTTTACCATTTTCATAATACACAGTATCGAAAATGTTGATTGTCATCATTAAGCTTGTAATAGTATTGCACTAATTGGACTTTGGCAACAGACTATAGGACTAATACAAAACTGGTTCATCAACTTAGCAAACAAAAAAGGGAAAGAGAAGGAAGAAAATGGGAAATGCGATCTTTGGAGAGGGTGAAACGTAACACATTCCTAGTTGTTTAGAGGGGGAATTTACAGCTAAGTAATAAAAGTTTACGACTGAATACACGCGGTCATTGGTTGCGTCAGACCACGTGGTGCTCACTCTATGAACATGAACTTTGTGCTGTTGTCTTCCACTGGATATCCCCATCTATCGCCTTGCGAGCTCGCTGTGGGTGTTGAAATGATCTTAGCACCAGCAATTTTCCCGTTTTCTGTTTCTTCACCATCTCGGGTGGATTTGTAAAGCGCTCTAGAGTATAACACCATCTTGTCTCGTCTGCTTCATCGCTAGTAATGACTGACTGTCCTCAGACGTCGCCGCCTCCCCGGTCTCCTTTCTCCCCATCTGATCCCCTAGAGGAGACACCAGCGCTGCTAGCTGGAGCTGGAGGGGTTTAGCGTGCGTAAATATGATCCTTTTTTACATCTTTAAGAGAGCAGGAGAATGGGATCTGAATGGGATCTGAAATAGAATGATGCGCTGCTGTCGAACGCCATGGAACGCGCGTCACGCAGAGAACTGGAACGCTGGTAAGTGAAGATTCTAATCGGCTTCTTTCTGCTCAATAAGCTTATATGTCAAAGAACTGTGTTCGAGTCAAACGGGATGTTTAAGAGGGACATGCGACATTAGTGAATGCACTTTTAATGTGTCGTTTCCTCTAACACTTTATGGATTGTGAACGCGCAGCCTCGTTGACAAGTGACTTGTGTTGGTGCTTTATGGTTCTGTTGTTGATTATTAATGGGGTAGGTGAAAATTAATATAACATTTGTAAGTTTAGTTAAGTTGTCTGAGCGGGTGTGGTTAATGAGTTTACTTTCAAATAGTTAAATACACGGTTTGTCAGGTTATGTTTGGTTGTGGTTATTTGATACGGGTATATACTGCAGCTGGCTGTAATATTTTATTTTTATTAAAAAAAAATTTTATGGTGAATGACTTCATAGTATAGCTTTATAAAACAGAGAACGAGTGTCAGGCCTTTAAAAAAAATACAATAATTATGTGACTATTTAACGGGCTATATTTGTATTTTCGTCATATTTTCTTTTTAGATAATATTTTAATATCATTCCTCGTTTTATGTCCTCGAAAAATGTGAATTATTTACATGTGAGATATTCATGAGTGAGTTCTAATGTGACTAGTCTCAAACTGATGTATTCTGGGCTGTGTCTGTGTGATGTCGTATATGTTGTGTAGTATTACACTTGCTTTACTACTGGCATAAAGCTTAAACTCCTTGTTACATGGCAAACAAATGATTAAACTCTAGACATATCTTCATATTTGTTACGGATTCAGGATCAGGATCAACATCAACTCCCTCTCCCTCTCTCTCTCTCTCCCTCTCTCCCTCTCTCCCTCTCTCCCTCCCTCCCTCTCTCTCTCACGTGTTCAATCATCAACACTGTCATTCCGTGGGACTAAATCAAACAACACTGCCACCTTGTGCCTGCTCCATATGCAAGGCATTATACTAAGCTTAAACTGCTCACGTATCATTCAGATCTTAATTTTCACGTGGGAATGTGCCTGGCAATTGCTGGTGTTTCTGCTTAAAAAGTTTATTAGATGGAAATTGCATCATAAATATATGTCAAAAGCATTGTTTTACCAGCGTTGTGAACATGCAGACTAATAATATAGTTAGCAAAATGTTAAAATAAAATATCTATAATATTTTATTAGATATTTGTTTGGTGGGTGTAAGCAATTCATACTAATAATCAATGATTGAAATAGTTAAGTCATTTCAAAACAAAAATACAGAAACAGTAAACGTTTACTTAAAATAATATTTTTTATTAGTTTTATAGTTGTAATGAGACAAAGAATAAATGTAGCATAACCAGTATATTTATGAATGTAATAGCCAGTGAGTTATTATGGGATAGCATGTTCATAAAATCCGTTGGTACTCCTCTGACCCCAAAAATTAGAGCTGCGACCGTCCGTCCGGGCCTCTTGAAATCCACATGTGCGGCTGAACTGGAGGAAACAAAAAAATAATGGTCAATAATGAAATCAGTTGTTATGAGCATGCAGCTGCTGGCAAGGATAAACTTTCTTTCGTAATGGAACTGTTGAAGAGAAAAGTTTTACTTATGCTGTGTGTTTATTTGTGAAATTTGAGGTGTGCAGGAACAGATGTGGGTTTTTTTTTTCCATAAAGCTCCCTTATTGAGGCAGTTTTGTGTGAACTAATGTTCTGTATTTTTCTAAAAGCTGGATTGGGCATTTATTGCTGCAGAATGCGCGTGTGTGGGCTCGCATATGGTTCGTCGCTGTGCATGTGTGTATCTGTGTGTGTGTGTGAACGCGAGTGGAGGGCGGGGTTCTTTACTCTGAGTCTCCTCTCTGCCTCGGGATAAAGACTGTCTTTTGTTTGCCATTAAAATGGAGTCTATTTAACTAATCCTTACGCCTGTACGTATATAAGGTGCGCGAGATTTATTCATTTGTGTATTACAGTTATTCTTAACGTTAATAGCAAAGTTCTAAACAAGGTTCTGAAACTGACACATTTATTGCCATCTGACTATCATTTGTGTAAACTTTGGGCCAATCTCGTGTCTGCCACCGCTATTGAATTTGAATCATAGAAGCCATAATTCAGTTGCCACGAAAAAATGAAAACAAATTCCAGGCGAACCTTCAATTCCAAACATTTCCTTACAAGAACCGCAGAGCAATGCGAGTTCGCTTTCCTTCAAAACGTCTTATTCGCGGAGGTCATTACGCGGCCACATAATTTCACAAAATTATCTTGTGTTAGTTAAAAACTATAATGCCCCTTCGGGTCTGGTGTTGTTATAAGTGCTTAGCTGCACATGAGAGCTCTGTTACAGCTGTCACGTTACTATTATGGATTTTGTTTTCGCATAGATACATCGACATAGATGACAGGGTAGGAAAGTTGGGCTTGGATAAGAAAGCTAGAAGACTCATCATTGGAATTTGCAATTGTGAACATCCGTTACAAATAAATAGGCCAATGATAACATTCATTTAACTCTGAGAATGTGCAGACTAGGCCATTACCGAGCACAGTTAGGATGTGCATAGCTTGCCTTTTTCCAGATCATCATCATATCACGTAAATTACGCATTGGGAGTAAGGACGGTTTTGGCGGACGTTAGTGCGCAGTTTCGTCGAGTGTAAAGAGAATACAGGCCAAACGGGATGTCTATTTATTGCCTCTTCAAACGCTAAAACACAACCGTGCGATTTGTCTTAAGGGCTGCAATAAAACACTTAAAGCTCTTTCTCTCCAGTCACATCAACATACCAACTGCAGACTGAGAGTGCTGGGCTTTGCTTCATTCACAAGACTGATGCTGTAAAATAGATCACGATATTAAAAAATCTCCCCATCAAAGGCTTTCAGTTCAAAGTCGTCGGAGCAATATTGAACATCAAAGAGTCTGATATTTAAGCTATATAACCTACGCTTGTGTGATGTCAATTCCGCCAAAATACTCATCGCAAAAACTATTAAATGACTTGAGAATTGATAATGCATCTCTGATTTGTTTTCAGCATCGCACTTTCCTGTTTCTAAAATATTTTAGTTTATCCGGTGGTATACCCTATTTACTTAATAAAAATATAAGTGAAATGTATTTTTTTTAATCTAATTGAACATATAATTATTGTTGTGAATTTGTTTTATTACATTTCATATATTTGAATTGGCAACTGTTCAATTTCCACAATCTAAAATAGGCTATGAATGAAATATGGTAAAAAAAACTAGCGCACACGCTTTTCACGCAAGAAATATTTTTTATTACTGCTATATATTACTTTTATTAGTTTCTTTGCAAAGAATACATAGTTTAATATTGTATATACATTAAATCATAGTAGTTTGTTAAGTTTTACACTACTATATTTATTGTTTTCATTTATACAATACATTTAATTAATTTAGTGGCATTCATGTTCAATTCATGTATTGCAGACCTATTAAAACTACTACTACTACTACTACTACTACTACTATTATTATTATTATTATTATTGGTATAAACGTCAATGAATGAACTTCGATATGCAGTAGCCGTAAAATGATCAAATAGCACTTACCATATTGATGTTTAGATATTCATAGCAGAGTGGAGTTACGTTTTGTCGATCTCAAATATTGTCCAAAATATGACAACCCATCCAAAACATTAATCCTTGATATTGATTAATCCCGATTTTATAGGTACTTTAGAAAACAAAGAAAAATGGTATGCATTTAATCAATCGTTAAGCAGATTAGCTTGTTTTATAGCTGTTAAATGCCTTTTCTCACTGTCGGGCTGGAAGTAAATTTTACTGTTCTGTCAATCTCGTGTTTTGCGCACCTCTTTCTAAACCACTGTTTTTGGCCTCACACGTTCCGTCATGTGGCCTGCATTAAGGTCATGGAGGATACCCTAACACTTCGGTTGAAACTAGTCCCTTTCCCACTATTGATTCTCTGAACATGATAATATATAAATGTAAATGGGCCCTTGCATTAATATTGCTGCAAGCGTTTAATAAAGGAATACCGTTATATTTGTGTCGTTCAACATATCATTGGCAAATGAAAGACATTCTGAAAAAAATGAATTTTATCCTCATAAAATAAAAGTAATCAAGTTTTGTAAAGATGTCAAATTGCATATTTTTTTAATATTCATAATCAATCTGCATACACTAGAAAGTTAAACGCTAAAAAAAGAGCAGCTTTCTGTCCACAAGATAAGAGAGTCGCTGCACAGCCCCCATACATTCAAAGGAGTAATTGCCCCAGAGCTGGAAGTCCTCAGTTGGGTTTGTGACTTTTATGGCACCAAGGCGCGTTTGACGCATTCTTTAGTAAGATGCCCCTTCCCCCCCTTCCTCACCCAGGTTCTTTTTACCATTGAAATGATCAATACATTACAAATGGGGAAAGGAAAAGAACAGACGTTTCCCCTTCAGCGCAATGAAAGCCCGAGGAAATGGAGATAGAGAAACAAACGTTACAGGGAGATATTTATATTGAACAACAAAAGAATACCGTGGTCCTTTCACTTGGTGACTGACGACAATGCAGTATATGTGTCTATTAATATGATATAAAATATGTGTAAGCAGACAAATTCACAGGGTTTCCTTTTTAATGAAATTTGAAATGCATCTTGAAAGGAAGGATAAACAAAATCGGCCGTAGATAACGCGTGTATATAATCATTGGTCATGGTCATTTTTTTATTGAAAACAAAGAGTTCTATGAATGTAATTTTAATGTTAGAGTTTTGGTAATATCATTTGCCCAGTAGTTGTTATAAAGTAATGAAGTTGTAGCGCCATGACTATAGTTGTGATTAGTATTGTCATTTCTAAAATATAAAATTAAAGGACGTGTTGGTGTAGGTGAGCGGCTGTAAGCAACTGTAAAAAAAACAAAAAACATATTTCAAGTAATTAACTGGGATGAAAATGAGCTGATTGTAAAATGCATGATTCTCAGGAGAAGTTTACCTTCACAATGCACGTGGAGAAGCTTTCCACCGGCACACAGAACGGATTAACTCAATGATTAATGCACGAAAAGACGCAAATGATTGTTGGTGTGAGCGCCTGTTCTGTATTTGTGTGTGTGTTTACTTAAACTTTATCAACTGAAGCCACAAGGATAAGAAGCTACAAGCTGGATATTCCTCCGTACACAGCGCATTCAATTGGCTGAAAGTGGTCAGGTGACGCTGTCATATTGTCCTTCCATGAGCCAAGCCTTGGCTATAACACTTGCTTTGCGCGTCTTAACCGGAGACTGGAAATTAATATTATTGAAATCCTTCTGAAGTTCATTTGAAAGAGAGTTAGGAAAGCAGGCGGGAGACGTGTGTGTGTGACAGAAGGAAGCAGACCCCATAGCACAAAGAAGGAAAGTGTGAGATTAAGAGAGGGGGAATAAGATAGGAGGGTGAGTTGATGAGAGGGCGATAGGAAAGGTATGAATTCGTATTTCGCGAACCCGTCGCTCTCGTGCCATTTATCTGGTGGGCAAGAGGTTTTGCCCAACATGCCACTGAACACGAGCACATATGATTCAGTCAGACATTTTTCGTCGTATGGCACCACAGTGACCCAAAACCGGATTTACGCGTCCCCTTTCTATTCACCTCAAGATAACGTTGTGTTTGGATCGAGTCGAGGACCGTACGAGTATGGATCTAACGTGTTTCTTCAAGACAAGGACGTGCTTCCCAGTTGCAGGCAAACTAGTATGGGACTCAGTGCGCAGAGCCACGTTGCCCAGGAGTACAACCTGGAACAAGCTCGTGCAGGAACACAGGATCAGAAAGGGAACAACATTCAGATCTACCCGTGGATGCAGCGCATGAACTCGCACAGCGGTGAGTTTTTACAGCGACTTGGGACATACCCTGGTGGAATTGCTCTGTTTTACGATACGTCCTATCAACAGAGTAGCTACATTTTATGGCCTCATAAACCACTACTAAATCATCAGACTATAAAAGCCCCCTTTTCCAGAGAGGGGATTCCCATTTGGCTACCTCCTTTAATACTCGAGTGCCAAAATTATTTCAAAAACTTCTGCAATAAGCGCGAGCGCGTTGGAAAAATATACAACGAAAAGTACATTTTGAAACATTTTAAGAACGTGTTAAAAATGTGACTCAACTCGTCCGATGTTACTGTTCGAAAACACACGATGGTTGAAAGAAATCCACTGGTTTCGCGTTGCTTTGGGACTGTAATATGGGTTAATTGCTACGCTACATTCTTTTATCAAATTGTTATGTGAAACCATATCAAATCCATATTCAAAAATGCGCTGCGTGAGTTATTCCACCAGGATCCCAAACGTGTGTTTTATTCAATTGAGAATGTGTCTGTGTACACTCTTTTTATTATTATTATTGCTTATTGATTTGCACTTTTCCCCACAACAGGAGTTGGGTACGGGTCAGACAGAAGAAGAGGTCGCCAGATTTACTCCAGATACCAAACCTTGGAACTGGAAAAAGAGTTTCACTTCAATCGCTATTTAACCAGACGCAGACGCATCGAGATCGCCAACGCTCTCTGTCTAACCGAGCGTCAGATCAAAATCTGGTTCCAGAACAGGCGCATGAAATGGAAGAAAGAGACCAATCTAACTTCTACTGTACCGGGGACCGAATCAACGGGTGGTGCTCAAGACACCGAGAAGGAGCCCGAGGAGGAAACCGAGGAAGCTAAAAAGATTAAAGATTAGGAAGCCCATTTGTCGTTCCCAAACGCCTGTTAACTGCAACGTAACTACCTAAACGGAGAATTTGCAAATATTAATGCATGGACTGTATACTCTGCTATTACTTTTGACTGCCCCCCCCCTCCTCCTCCTCCGAACTGAACACCATACACCACTAACATACACACACATGTAGAAACAAATGGAGAGATTAAGGGAAAGACGCACATGTTATCCACCATAAAGCAATTCACTTCTCTTTGTGTTGCTGCGTGATGACAATGCCACAGCTGAAATATTTGTGTGGTTCTAGTATTATCATGTTGCTATAGGCTAGTAGAAATTACATTAGATGAAAATGTATTCGAGTTTGATAAGTAGGCTATACGTCTCCCAAACTATTAAGCCTCTAAACGGTACCCTAAGCATTCCAGAGGTGAAGGAAACTTCTTATATGCACATTGAGTTTTTTTGTTTGTTTTGTTTTTTGTGGATGCATATTTGTACAATGAAACAAACACTGACGGGATGAACTATACTACCTAAACCTTCATGCATTTTCTTGTCCTTCTTTTTTTATATTGCTTTTGCCCCGTCAGTGTTCTGTTGTTCAAAATGCCGCTGTACTGGCACATTAGATATTGAGAGTGCTTCAAAAATACATTTCATCATACTTGTAGTTGTGTGCATATAAACTTGTCTTAAAGTGAGAATCACACCCATATGAAAACAAACATATACCTTGGTACGCAATTATATTGTTTGTGTAAACTGTGTATTATTTAATAAAATTCTTGAAAACAAAAACCTGTATTGTGTTCATTTTGATTCCAGCTTTGCGCTCTTCGCGCGCCAAAAAAGGTTTCAGAACTGAAGAAACTCATAAAACACTTGTTCGTTTTGAAGAAGCTTTTATTTACGAACTTTTATTTGGCGTTTGAGAGCAATTCAAATCCAAATAACAAATTAAATTCACGGTTGCATTGGAGTTTGGAGTATCGGTCAATTGTGTCCACTTCACTCAATTTTATTCTGCCCACTTATGCGATTTAAATAATGCAACTTAATTATTGTTAATACCTAATGATTAAAGTACGTGACGACGTTTCATTCAATAATTAAAGCATCGACTTTTTCATGACAGCAGCTATGCTTGATTGACAAAACTACATTTGCCTTGTATCTAGTGACCTAACGTTAAATCAGCAGTTCTGTGATTGAAAGAAAAATCACATGTAGTTTTGGGATGCACACACATCGACGCAGTTATATAAGAGAAATATATGATCATAATGGGGTTAAATTTCGCAGACACTCAAGGAATAAAGCAGCATACAATCAGAAACCATCACTGTGAATCAAGAGCAACACATATTTGTCACATTCAACTCCATATTCTATTTATATCGCCTTGACATTTGATTTGTCATAACATCGAATCGCATAGTATCATGTGTGTGTGTGGGTGTGTGCGTGAGTGTGTGTGTGTGTGTGCGCGCGTGTGTGTGTGTGTGTGTGTGTGTGTGGGCGCGTGTGTATGGCCGTTTTGTCCAGTATTAGACGCCAGATGACGCTCTTGTCTAACGGTCTCGCCCTTTTTAGCCCAGACCCTTAGATGATTTCCATACCGAGAAGTTATCGGACACGTTTCACTGTCTATCAATAACCTCCCGGGGATCAAGCCAATTTATGACTGGCCAGGAGCTGCACGTGATTCTATTTAAACATTCCATATTTGGGCATTACACGTCGTATCAAGAAAAAAAAGAAAATGATTTCCTCCACCTATAAATCCTGCTCTTTTTTAGGACAAGCCTAACGTCCTCTAGAAACACAAATAAAGTCCAATAAACAAATAAAACTTCTAAACAACTAATGCCTACTGTATTAGTCGATTCAATCTCTCGTGCGACCGGGTGCTTTTTGTGACTCTCTCAAAGGTTACTGTGTTGTTTTGGAAACAGAATGAGCTCATACGTTGGAAAGTCTTTTTGTAAGCAAACGCAAGACGCCTCCTCTTGTAGAATGCACACTTTTGGCAACTATGGAGCTCACTCTGAGTTCCCCGAGTCCAATTACGCGTACGAAGGGCTTGATCTCGGCGGATCCTTCGGGTCTCAAATGCCCTCCAACTCTTTGAAACGGGAGGCGATAAACACGAGCGAGCGTGCAAGGACCGGTGCAGCAGTCCAGCGAACACAGTCCTGCTCGGCTCTGGGCTCTCGTAGCTTCGTAAGCTCTCTCGGGTACAACCCCCTCAGTCACGGACTGTTGAGCCAAAAAGCCGAGGGGAATATGGAAGTTATGGAGAAGCCCAGCGGCAAGAGCCGCACAGACGATATCAAAATGGAGACTACTTCAGCGATAAAGCAACAAACTAACTCGACTCAGCGTCAGAACCAGTCGCAGCCGCAGATTTATCCGTGGATGACAAAGCTGCACATGAGCCACGGTAAAGTTGCGTTTAAAGTTTGTTTTAGGAGAGAGGGAAACTGCACGCATCTCATCCTCGCCATTGCATCTCGTTTTGTCGCTCCATATTTTTCCTCTTGAGTTTTATAGGCCAAACGCAGGAAATAATAAAACTAGCGGCCGTAAATTTTATGACAAAGGCATCTATTGCTCGTAAACCTGTCCTGTTACTGTGAATAGGTGATCTCCAGTCAAATTTATGGAGAAATAATTGGTTAAGAAAAGCAAAAAATGATTACATATCAATGCATGTATTATTTCTTGCTTTAAGCATTAAAGGGAGTGCATGTGTTATTCGAGTAAAGTGGGATTTCACGCGAATCTTTGCATATACACACATACATTATCTGGCTGCTTATGTTTCCGGTTAGTTGAACTCAGCACCGCTGGAGTAGTAAAGCAAAACACAAAATTACAATGTCAATTGGTATCCTCTAAATAGTGAGGCACTTGTTTTTCTTCATCTCTCACAATATTGGGAGTCAGGACATGTTTCGGAAGCTCGTGGCCTTCACACATTTATGATGATCTTGTCATGTTTCCTCACGTTTGTGTTATTTCTGTGCATGGCATTCTCTAATTTCATAATAAATAAATATTAGCGCCTTATACCACCTGTCCACTGTTTTCATTTTTGGATTTCATAATGCTTGATGTATCCATATGACATTTTATGGGTTGTGTTTGGTGGCAACTTCATCAGTCATAATGAAAATGCATTTCATAGTCATATGCATGAGGACGACAGTCGATACAATTATTTTTACATATAGGTAACCCAATATCTTTCTGATGCCACTTCAGAATCTGACGGTAAAAGGTCACGAACCAGTTACACCCGGTACCAGACTCTGGAGTTGGAGAAAGAGTTCCATTTCAACCGATACCTCACACGTCGCAGACGTATCGAGATTGCCAATAACCTCTGCTTGAACGAGCGGCAAATTAAAATTTGGTTCCAGAACCGTCGCATGAAGTGGAAGAAGGACTCAAAGTTGAAAGTGAAAGGAGGACTATAAATAACGTGGTGAAACAGCCTGAAAATAAAGGCAGTGTTAACTTGAACGGAAACGACAAAGAGTCTAAAAATAGCTTTTGTTGTTGATGTCTTTCATTTCTCTAAAATATCATGTTGTCATGTGAATATGTTCATATTTTCGATATTTATTGATAGTGCTCCCTCCCGGGAGATAATGTATTAGCTTAAATTTAATTTGAATATGCTTTATTATGATCACTTGTATCAATAACCTACATAATATACCAAGGCCTGCATCCAGTTACGTTGACTTAAATGTAAGTGCAAATAATGTGGTGCTCTGCTTGAACATTCATCAATCTCCACACTGCATATTGAATTTTGATGGAACTTGTCTTTTTAATCCTTGTACTTTCTGTCGTAAATACATCTAGAAAACCCACACGGGGATGGCAAACCACACTCCATTATAATAATGCAACAACTTTTGTCATATTAAACGCTGTCTATCATGTTGTCTGTCAGCCAGCAGCCAAATGGTAATACGATCTTGAGGATTATGTCTATTGAAACACTGTGCAATCAGAACACTGAATGTGTGTGTGTGTGTTTTGGCTAATTTTACAGGCAGGTACCATAGCATTTCTTTCTACACACTCTACCCTTGAGAGTCCTATAGGACATCTTATAATGAACGACTGTAAGGAGTGGCTTATTGAAACCTCTCTTACTTACAAACTTACACGACCTACTTTTGTTTGAACCGAATTTGTATGATCCATTATTTCTGTTAAGTTTCATTGTTAAGCCACATCAATACTTTTCCAGTCAGCAATTATTACAGATTATCTAGTAAACATATCAGAAAGTTTTCTCAGCTCTGGGTTAAAAGCCATCTGTGTCCAATAAAACCTCCAATGTGGTTTCATTGTAAATTAACTCGATGAACCGTAAAGAAGATCCTATTTGTCTGTTAAAACAACAGGAATAAAAAATACTGACTCTTTCTTTACTCAAAAGTGTTTTTGCATTTAAGGCCTCGTGCAAGAGAAGAAGACATTCTCCGCGAAATAATACGATTTTGGTCAAATGTTCGTGTATTAATCGAGGACCAAGTGTGCATGTGTATTCTTCCAGTGATGAGACATGATTGAGCTTTAACGCTCTGGTCACTTATTTACAGTAGCCCTTAAACGGAGGCACATAAAACTTTATGACCCCCAATAAACTTTTACAGCACTTCCTCTCACCCATCAAACAACGACAACTGTTTCCTTTTTTAACAAATCGGCGGAAGTTTACACAAACATTTCAAAGGGACGTTTTAGTGTACAAAACCTCGAAAAACAATAAGATAGTTTGCACATTTAATACAACACTGCTGCTAAATTATAAATATAGGGAGTTGTTTCGGAAAAATGCATTTGGAATATAATACCAAAAAAACCCGTTATTAATCGACCTGCATGTAAAACATATTAAAGACGTGTAAAGCGAATTGCCTAAACCTTATTGTTGAAATGTGTCATTTAGATAATGAGACATGATGTTAGACACACTATGTGCATCCAGGCCCATGTCAAACAAAGGACACGAGCGTTGACCGCCAGTGCAAAATGTTAATTTTCGACTGGCTTGTTCTTTTACGCTTTACTGTTTTACTGGTTTGACATCGGCTCGAGCTCTCGATGTATTTGAAATACTACCGAACATTTTAATCCCCATGTTTCTGATTGCTACCATTACACGCACGCACACACACACACACAAACTAAGCTGAAAACAAAAACATTCAGCCGCTTCAAAAGTGCTTTCATTTGAGAATCGTCTCACTCACCTAAATTGGAGATTCAATGTACATTTCCGTGCTTCTTTCAATTTCTACACTCGCTATCTTGACCACATTGCGAGTTACCGTGGTTGCTATGTTGCTTTTTACACAAACCCCTCTTTTTTTAGCTCTCTATCCACGTATTTTGAAGTTTTGAGGGTTATTTATGCCAATTGCCCAGAGCAGGACCAGTGAGTGGTGCAGGAAGAGCACGTGGGGTCATTAAAGTGGGTTTTATGGCCTGCAAGACCTGACAAACCCTCAATATATTTACATCATATATAATGTTAACTGTCCGTAATCGCAGCTGTTGGCTAGTCTTATCTCTGAGAGAGCGGCTCCGAGCCTGTTAGTGCGGGTTCCTCGCGTCAGGGTCTGGAGAGGTTCGACTCTCCCAAATGGATCCCATGCGGTTGCAGTAAGTTAATAATCTTGTTTTCCTCTCTTTAATTAAATATGTACTTTCCTCCGCAACACCCCGGGGAATTAATCAAGGATGTAATTCAATAGTTCGTGGAGAAATTGTGTCAAGTGGAGCGCAAATGCGTCCTCATCTGTTCAGATTTGATCCGTTTCAAAGTCTAGAGTGTGCGTTTGTACATTTGTATATTACTGTTAATTTGGCGTTGATGTGAAATTATTGTTCTGGCAGCAGCTTCAAATCTAATTCTGCACATCATGACTCACGTGTGTACAAAAACCTCTTAAAATCATCGTGCTTTGCCTCGGATCGTAATTAATATTCTCTTAAGTATTTTGCGTTGTGGTATTACAGAATGTGCGTGTATTCGTTTCTCCCTGGGATGTGTGTGTTGTGGGAAAAGTGACGGTGGAGGAATGAGAAGCGAAGTGATCTTGTATTGGTTTGCAGATGAGAGAGCAGAACATAGATCTTTAGATCGGACATAATGTGGGGTCATGTGCAGGGCAGAGAAGATGTGGTGTTGTGTGAGGTGGGGTCATGTACAGGGCAGTGAGTCACATGATTGACCAAACAAAAAAAAACATAACTGAAATTAATCCAAGTGGTTCAAAGTATACATTTTATACAAAGCAAAATACTTTTTTTTTACCACTGTTATTTGTCGGTTTTCAACACCGGATATTCAGTGGTCTTTATTTGACGGATGATTTGACCATTATAATCATGGTATGAAAAGTTTAAGCCGTATCTTACTTTATGATGTTGTGCTTGGAAACAGAATAAGTCAGACTCTGTTCATCCACAATGTTCTCTTTAATCTGCGCACAGCGATCATGGCTGAACAGGAACTCCACCGCCATCATCATCCTGCTTTGTTTCCATTGAGTGAAGGCCTGTGGTCTGTTCTGAGAGTTATTTCCAATGAAAAGAACCAATGCCTCAGTTTTGGCATCATGAACCAATTCAGGCCCTTTTGCTGTGCAAAGGTTATACATGATGTGTCCAAATATAATTATGAAGAAAAACCAAGACGGAAGGTTATTGACCTCCAAAACCGCTATGGTGATTTAAAAAAAAAATATAGTTTAAGGAAAAGACATTTGAGTTGCAGATACAAATATAACTGTCTGTTTTATGAAGGTGTGAAATGATGTTTTTGCCATTCAGTTCACAAAAGTAGTTTTTTTTTAAACGACCTACTTACAAACTCTCAAGAGTTTAATGAAGCAAACTGTGGATTGCAATTAATGTGCTCTCATTATATGTCTTTAACCATTTCAGTTCGGTTTACAATGTTTTGCTTATTGTTTTGCAATGTTTTGCATTGTTCGGTTAAACAATGTCCTTCAAATGCCATTATTTCAGCAGAAAGTAAAAAACAGAACCTGACTACTCTGAGAGGTTAAAATGATATAATGTCAGATTTGCATATATTTCACAAAATAGCTCTGCACACTTTGCTTAGTCTCTGCAATTTGTGGGGTTTGAACATTTGTAGAAAACAATAGTGTGGAGTGAAGAGCTATTTCACTGATTGGTTCTGTCTTGTAAGGCTGTGACTGGTTGCAAATACCGCTGAGTTGTAAATTCCATGGCTTGCCAAAGTTCTTTCCTCCAGGCCTTCAGTTAAAGAACTGCTTTTTACTTTTGTTTTTTTAGTTTATAAAGAAAAGTTAAAGGACATTTTTAGAAAATATCAAAATAGTACCATCATCTGACGGAACTCCAGTTAGTATTAAGTTGGTAAAATGCTGACTTATACATGTACTAAGTAAAGTCTAAGTGTATCATGACATATTCTATCCCTCTGCTCCAGCAACTCCATTGACTTCCAGTTCAAACATGTATTAATTTTAAAACTCTGATTTTAACATACAAGGCAGTACATGGGTTGGATCCTGCTTACATTTGTGGTTTGGTTATTCCATCTATTCCTTCTCGTTCCCTCCGCTCTGCTGGCTCTCTCGCTTAAGCCTCACTGTAAACTCGAATCTATGGGTGGGAGGGCCTTTTCCTACAATGCACCTAACTTGTGGAATTAATTTCCTGCATCTATTAGGAATGCTAACTCTTTGGACTGTTTTAAGCAGTTTCTCAAAGCGCATCATTTTAGTCACGTTTTTAATGCATAATTTATTATTGTGTATTTTCTTATGGTTTGTTTTTGTTGTTGTTGTTTTTCTTCTTTGTTGTTTTGCAATTTTGTATTACTTGTAATTTGCGCTTTGAGTTTGAGAAAGATGCACTACAAATAAAATGCATTATTATTATTATTATTATTATTATTGTTATTATTATTATTATTATTATTATTATTATTATTATTATTATTATTATTATTATTATTATTATTATTATTATTATTATAACAGAAGCATTGGCTAATCCAGTCCATCCAATCAATAATTACTGCTGTGAATTATACACACATATCAGTGCTTGTAATGTAGAATACACTTGAAATTAAGTTTAGTTCAGTCATGCAATTACACAATACATTTTTATACAATAAATCAAATATAAAATAAATATAATAAATCAAAAAATGATTTTGCTGTTCATCTCTTTCATTCTCAATGTCCATTATCATTTATCACTGAAATCAGAAAATTCATTCCTTCTAGAAATTTGAAATTTAAAGTAGTTGTTTTTGCAGAGCTGCCTTTTTATAATGATGTCTTTATTTACATTTTCATAATTTGTGTGCATTATTATTGGAAGAAGCGACATCAAATTATGAATGTCCACAGGTTTTATCATATCAAAGCAGAAGTGTATTAGTATGTTGGTTCATTTTCGGCTCAGAGCAGGTGCAGGTTTTACTCACTCAAGGTTGATTGAGGTGGATAATATTCCTTATTGTATATGTTGACTTGAATAATAATCAGTATAATGTTAATTTACAGCCATTGAGAGAATAAATGGGTCATGTGGTGTGTGCTGTACAACCAACATCACACTCACTATTGAAACACTTTCAGTAAAAGTCCTCTAATTATTGTTGCACCTGAGTGACGGAAAACGCGTAATAAATTCAACTTTGCCATTTATAATTAAGAATCATTTTAACTTCACTATTTTAGGGAGCCCATGTGTGCATCCTTTAATTTGATCATTAAAAGTCTTTGAATACAGTGTCAAAAACATTAACTGCCAATAGGGGGCAATAGTTTTATATTCCTCTGTTTTCTTTTCTCTGAGTGCATGTTACACTGGGTTCAACATATTCTTTTGTCATTTACCAGATTACTAATTGGCTGGCCATACAAGGAATATGGCAGGCATTTGCTTCAAAGAACAAGTAAATGACACAGAGTTGGAAAGGATGCCATTGCATGGAGGATAACTAAACAAGGCAATGCTTTCAATGCTGAAATAGCCTCTGTTAACAATCCACATTCTGTTTGTAGAAGTTCCTGTTTGGACAATCATTAAAAAAATTCAAGACAGGACATTTATTCTCCTTGTGGATAAACTCTTCTTCGTTCAGTAATGGATGAGGTGAATGTATAAAAAAAAGAAAGAAAACAAAATGGCAATTGGTTTGGACTGGTGGGAATCATAATAAACCCGTGTCATGATTGTGATTCATTAATAAAACAGATGGTCATGACAACAAGGACTGCATTTGTTACAATGAAACAATGGTGTGTGATAGAAAATACTTTGACTTTAATGCAGGAATTACAGCTCTTGACTGTTTGAAATTATACCGTAGTGTTTAGATGTATCTTTATATAGTTTTCCAGTGTTTCAAATAGTAGAATTGAGTATATACACATACACATACATGTTATATTTCTCTTTCTGTGTATGTAATATCACCATACATTATTTAATTAAATTACTTGTGTATCCCCCCCCCCCCCCTGCTTCAGTATTAATGCTAATATTCAGGTTATTATTTTTTGCCATTAATTGCCATTAAATGTGAATTCACAATATGCACATATTTACAGGTATTTTTTGTTAAATGAATCTCTATGAGGCTGTAAACCCGAAAGAAGCAAAAGTACCATATTCTTTTTTTTAACCATCCTGAATTGCTGTTAAACTGAGCAAGTAGGAACTCATTTTAGGTCTTGCATTGTTGCAAAAATAACTACATTCATCAAGGAAATAGTTCTGAAAATAACCTGTGCTAAATACATAGCCTTGTCCTACTTTAAAGGACCATGCCTTTGGACAGTTCAACCTCAATGAGACACAAAGAGAAGCTTTTAGCTTTAAGCTTTAAAAACATTAAAACATTATCAGTAAAGAATTGAAATGCAGCTGTCAGATTATTATGGGATTATTATTAGCTTCATGCATGGCTAGATATTTTTAACCATGGCTAGATATTTGCAGTATATTCATTCACTGATATTAATTTTCAGGATGTTGAAAGAGTGCATGATTTTACCTATCAAACCTTTTATATTGTTAGACGGGATATCCTTACATGCCTGGGAAGACTATAAGTAATTTATTTTTATTTTCTAAAATGCTTTCTTTCTCTTCAGTGCATGAGGCAGTTATGAACGTGAGGGCAAGGTGGACCTCCTCGTTGCACTGGTAAGTCTGCCGATGTTTTCTTGTCCCAGTAGCCTATAATATTCGTGTCCCATCTTGTTTCGCTGCGGATAAACACAGAGGGCAGTGTTCCCTGACAATAGCGGTGAACAACTGCAGCACATGTGCCCATGTGTTCGAGCAAAGCAAGTGTATTGAGCTAAAGCTGTTTGTTGTGCTAGTGAGCCAATAAGCTCTTCAGATATATATGTATGTGTATGTGTATATATGTATGCATTTACATACATATAAGTATATACGAAAAAACTATTTCCAAAAAATGAATACTGTTTTTAACTACATTTATATATAAGCCTAAATTAAAGTAAAAGTAATTATATGTATATATGTATATATGTATATTGTACATTAAAATACAAATGTTTTAAGCATTTTAAGGGTTTGAAAATAATGTTAAACTATAATAAACATAAAGCATACAAAAAATTATGTACAGAAACAAACGAAACATAAGCTGTAAGATAAAAAAATGCAAAAATACTGTAAAGGCTACAAATAAAAATGACACAATCATTTAAGCTTAAATCAGAAAATAGGAAAATTATATATAATTAGTGAGCCCTTGAACTACAGTAGAAGGCCACTTGAACTAAAATGTATTCGATATTTCAGGCATGAAATATCCGGCAAAAAATGTAATAATTCAAAACTACTGCAAAGGGCAAGCATTAAATACTATATAGACATAAATGTAATTCGTTCAGCATACAAAAAATAGATCCTGGTTTTGAACATCTGACATATCCATCCATCCAAAATCCCACCTTCTTTACATAGAATCTATCTATCTATCTATCTATCTATCTATCTATCTATCTATCTATCTATCTATCTATCTATCTATCTATCTATCTATCTATCTATCTATCTATCTGCCTATCTGTCTGTCTATCTATGTATCGGGGACTGGAGGGAATCACCTTTATACAAATGAATCAAGCAAATTCGCCGGCGGTTATAGCTTTTTGGAAATCTCTACATTATAACTAGTTATTGAGCTGGTGCAGGATCCGAGGCCATTTATGTGCAGAGGGAATTCATCGCTTTTCGCTCATCAATAACTCCTTGGCAGTGAACTATTGGAACGAGTCGAACGCGAGGGGTGAAATGCGGGTCAGGCTGTCTAACTAATATTAAAATGCGTCCTCAACACTAGAGCAGTGCCGAGTGGGTGGATGGGGGCGTTTTCAGGCTGGTGGGGGTGGACTAAAAAATCCCTATCACATCTGTAGGGTCTTGAAGTAAAATAAAAGGCTTGAGATAAGGCCAAACGGCTGTTTCATAGGATTTCGTTTGTTAAAGAGTTATGTCCTGTCTGTTTGTTTGGTTTTGTTATATTGAAGGAGGGGGGGGTTTGAAAATTGGTGGTTTGAAAATTGGATTTGAAAATGGGCTCTTGAAAATGGTGCTTTGTCTATAGCCTGTATGATTTGTAAAAAGTTCTGCTTCTTTACTTTTCTATTTTCTACTTTTTTTTGCTTTTTATATATGCTTTTTTATTTAGTATCTGTTCCCGTTTGGATAGGGAAACTGGAGAGAGAAATTCACGGTCTAGCAGGTTACCGGGCGGTCATATGGTAATAACCTGGACAATAAACCCCAAGGAACAAAAGAAACTTATTTTTCATCAGTGCTGTCACGTGTGTGCTTTGTGCACAACGTGTTTGAGACGGAATATTCAAGTGGGTGCTCCTATGATTTCAAGATTTAATAGAATTGGATGGTAAAATTATTTCTCGTTTGTCCCTCTCATGCTCAACTCTCTTTTTTATGTTCTCTGTTTCGTTTACTCAGCCTATTAGTGTTTAGGGGCGATATGAAAAATAAGAAAATGGTAGAGCTCGCCAAAACACATTTAACCTCAACGAAGAAAGTCATTCTTATGAAATTAATTCTGTCATAACGTAAATTATTTTTGTTAAATGGAACCATTTGTTTGTTGTGTATGAGAATGTGATTTAATTGAAAAGCTGATGAATTAAGTTTTCTAACAAACAAACAAACAAACAAACAATAAAACAATAAATAAACAAATACATACATACATACATAAAGCATTTCAAAAATGCAATGTGTTGGTCTCAGCTCTAATTTTTAAATCTGATCTCCTCAGATGTGTTGCCATATTCTTTTTTCGACTGCAATTGAAAAATAAATTAAATAAATACAAAAATAATAATAATAAAATAATTGAACATAATAAATTAGTTTCTTTTGTGCGTTTTTAATAACGACAAACAAATAAAATAATAATTCATTTGTTACCGATTCCCAGTTCTGACCGTAGATATTAATTCTGACCAAAAATTATAGATGCCAGAGAGAAATCTCTCATCAGAAAATGATTTAGCCCTGTTCAAGATGGTAAAGAGGTCATAGCCAAACCTGACGTATTTTGTACTGTGAATTCTGCTTTAAATCTTCCACTAGAAGAAAGGCCTCTCAGTAGTCGTCTATATGTACCCTGTAGAACCGAATTTG
Source organism: Rhodeus uyekii (assembly GCA_037043235.1). Taxonomy (NCBI): domain Eukaryota; kingdom Metazoa; phylum Chordata; class Actinopteri; order Cypriniformes; family Acheilognathidae; genus Rhodeus; species Rhodeus uyekii. Next base: position 5,031,222 of record JAWRVZ010000027.1, read on the forward strand.
TGTCCAAAACATGAAAATCGCAAATACGTCTCTACAGGAATACATGGGCGACGTAAAAGCCACGAACGCCAAGTTGGGTTTGTTGTATTCGTCTCGGTCTGAGGCACGTGACTTTGCACGAAAGTCGTGTGTGTTTACTACCATATGGGAGTTTGGGGAAAAAAAGAACTAGCCCAGGAAGACATGAACACACTGAGCCAAAACTGCAGAAGCGGAAATATGCTGCTTGCCATCCAATGTAAACGATTGATTTAAAGCAGTATCATGATTAAACACAGAATCTGCTCTCTATCTGTCGAATCATAACTCTAAATAGGGTTTCTAATGCAGTTTTACTCGATTCTAATAGGCCTAATAATTCTACATAATAACCACAAATAAGAATCATGGCAAATCTCCTTTGTACTGGTATAAATGCTCTCAAGAGATTTGAGAAAATATGCTTATACTACTAAATATTTCCCTGCACGTTAAGTCATAAAAAGCGTGGTAAAACAGCTAGCATTGGATAACGTAACGTAATAATTATAATTATAGCATTTGATCCATGCAGTGACTTTTCTATTGTACTACTAGTACCCTACTATTAATATCCTTTAAATAAAGTAATTAGTGAAACTATTCTATGCAACGGCACATGCACAAGTTAACTGAGAAATCCTTGGATGCTATGGCATGATCCAAGAGGATTTGGCCATTGTGCATGTGTGTGTGTGAGAGAGAGGGGGGGAGAGAGAGAGAGAGAGAGAGAGAGAGAGAGAGAGAGAGAGAGAGAGAGGGAGAGAGAGAGAGAGAGAAAGATAGAGAGAGGGATAGAGAGACTGAGAGACTTCGTGGACAATGGCGGAAAATTGAAGGTATATTTGCAAAAGCTGTGGTTCCTTATCCGGGGACCACATCGCCCCATGCCATTGGGCCATCGTGTCACGTGGTAAAAGTAACTTTACAGGGTTGCTCGCTAGTAGGAGGGCTTTATGGAGCAGAAAAACGACAAAGCTAGAAAAATTATTTTCCACTCCAGAAATTAATGATCATGAGCTCGTATTTGATGGACTCTAACTACATCGATCCGAAATTTCCTCCTTGCGAGGAATATTCGCAAAATAGCTACATTCCCGAGCACAGCCCCGAATATTACAGCCGTGCGAGGGACAGTGGCTACCAGCATCACCACCAGGAGTTATACCCTCCGCGGGCAAGCTACCAGGAGCGTCAGTATAACTGTGCAAGCATCCCTGAGCCTGACACCCAAAGAGGACATGGACTTCCTCACGCGGGGCACCTGCTCGGAAAAGGGCAATCTGCCTCTTGTGAGCCCCCACCGTTACCCCTGTCTCCTGCCACCCCTCCGGCTGCCTCTTCCGCCTGCAACCAAGCCACCCCGGAGCATCCCAACAGCTCAGCCTCTGCCAAACAACCCGTGGTGTACCCATGGATGAAGAAAATTCACGTCAGCACCGGTAGGCAACTTGAGTGTATTTCTCTTAAGCACTATAAAGCTCGCCCCTCATCCTAACTCTCTCTCTCCGTCTGCCTCACTCCTTTTTACACTCATCCCCTGGCCAGCCTCTGCTACGATAGGATAGAAGCCTTTGAAATGGCACAATTGAGGCGGATTTACGACTAGGCATTGGTAATTACACCCACCATAAATTTTATAGCCGAGGTATACTCTGGGCAGTCGTATCACCATGTGGCTTCTCTTGTTATGAGTGTGAGCGCGAGCGCGAGAGAGTGAGGGAGATCTGGGACCAGAGGAAAAACTAAGCTTTATAATGTTGCATTAATAATTCAGTGCTGAGTCCAATGTGATTTTAGCCTTATTGCAGAAAGCTAACTTTAAGAGATTTTAGCCCACCCTCATTTGCTCTGTCGCCACCATTTCACAATGAAAGACACGCTTGTTTACCCTATCCTTCCCTCCTCGCTGCTTCTTTCCTATTCTATTCTGCTCTGCTCTTTCTTTCCCTTTGCTTCTCCTCTTTCCAGTCAACTCTAGTTACAATGGAGCGGAACCCAAGCGGTCTAGAACTGCTTACACTCGCCAGCAAGTCTTAGAATTGGAGAAGGAATTCCACTATAATCGCTATTTAACACGGCGAAGACGTATCGAGATCGCGCACTCCCTGGTCCTCTCGGAGAGGCAAATCAAAATTTGGTTTCAGAACCGCAGGATGAAGTGGAAAAAAGACCATAGGCTGCCCAACACCAAAGTCAGATCCTCGTCGTCCACGGGCATTTCCTCCGGGTCCAACGCGAGCTCCGCGCCGGGCGTTGTGGGGGGAGCATCCTCCACCAACACCACCACCACCATGTCAGCCTCCGAGGACCTCTCCGGACCCGAGCGAGCCGAGGATATTACGAGGCTATAAGAGAACTCTTTCGAGGAGAGCAGAAGGGAAGATCAAATGACTGATTATTTATAAAATATAATATATTTTGTTTTCGTAGTGCGTAAAGGGGGTTCCTTTAAGTCCACAGTTATATAAAATGCATGTTATATAGCATGGATTATTGCGAATACCTATGGATTATTTTTTACGCGAAACAGGGTTTAATTTATCGAAAAACTGAATCAATATGGTGTTTGTTTTCTATTATTTTTTCAAGAGAAATGTTTCGGGCGAAGCAGGTTATGGACATTTTATCCAAATGTTATTTGCGGGCCTTTCTTTGCCCAGCTGCCAAGGTGAAGTGCACAACGAATCTATTTATTTCTCACTTGAGAGAGCTGGTACGTTTTTTTGTACTGTAAATGAAAAACACTATCGAGGGTATCGATAGACAAAAAAGATCTTAAACGTCTGTTTTCTTTCAAAGTAAATCATGCTGTGGGTTTATCTGTCGTTTGGAAAGGTTAAGACTTTAAATTATCATTTAGTTTTTGTTGTGATGGCGTTGTGTTTAGGCTATTAACAGCAGATTGTTGTGAGATGCAATAAAACCAGTTTAGTGTATTTGTGCTAATTATATTGGTCAATAAAACGTAAGTGTCTATTAGTTTTACCTAGACTTGCGTGGCTGACTTTTATTAATATGCAATGTAGATTCGATTTCCGCGCATAAATAGCGAAACGTTTTATTTAGACAATATTTTTTTTAACAGGAGCTGGAGAGACTTTGGTGATGTAGTCAGATGTAGCTATAGGCCCAAAAGTAAAATTGCGTTTTCAGTGCATTTTAAAACACACCAGTGCTGTCGAAAGGCTTTGCAGCATTTTCTTATTACAGGATATGAATTATCCATTTTGTCTCTAATATCTACAACGCTAGATGAGGGTTGTGTAAAGGGGTTAGCATGGGTTCTGCATGGTACATATCACTTTCTCACCCATTCAATTCGGGCCTTTTCAGAAGGGACTTTATGCTCCTCATTCCTGGAGACTCACTGTTTTCAACATGGCTGAAAATGTCTCTGAAAATCAATTCAAGTATTCAACAACAACAAAAAATCACTGCACTGCTTCTTTCTTTCCAATAATAATTTCAAGCGTTTCAAGCTGACGAACAAATTAATCCAGTTCATTTTATTTTATAGATCGAATAAACAGGACAAACTGGATAACATTCAGAACGTGAAAATTGGTGGAACATTGTATGCTCTCTCTCTCTCTCTATATATATATATATTTTTTTTTTTATATTAAATGGAATTTGCCATTCGTTCTTATTTAAAATGAATGCTAATTCATCTTGATATATTTAGGTGCAATAGAGAATGAAACGGATCATATTTACTGCTAAACACGTTGCAAAATATAGGCTACGTGTTATGGAATAAATATGTAAAAACAAAAGCAAGCCAATGCAACGAGGCAAAGACTATGAAAGCAGTCATTTTTTTTGTAAATACGCAATTTGCATATGCTGAAATATAACCCCGTTTTTGAAAGTTCCGATTCAAGCCACTCCTCTTTGCTTGCCATATTGTTATTTTTAAAAAGTGGCGCTAGATCCTGTTTGAAGCAACGTCATCCTCAAAGCAGAAACTTGGAGCAATAGACTCACAGCACCAAAACCTGCAGGCTGTGCTTCTGCAAGATACAATGCGGCACAGACCGTTCCCACATGCAACTCTATTGGGTTTTTGTATTCTTGTTTTTAATGCACAAGAATATATTACATTTTAAACATAAATAGACTTAGTGTTTCTATTGAAATAAATTCTCCACAAAAAATACACGTAGAAAAAATAAGGAATGTGTTTGATTAATTGAAAATCGGCATGACTTGAATGAAGATTACACAACGGCTTGCTAAGTGGGGGGCTGAGGAGCACAAAGGACTGAGTCGTTTTAGACCATCAATCAAGTCCGGCAGCAATAGACAATTGTACTTCTAATGTATTAAATTGTACAGGCGCTAAATAGTGCACAAAAGCGTCACTGCGAAATATGTTTCAGCGGATAGTTTGTCCAAACCGAAATGAGAAGAAAGGTCTGGGCCATCGTCTCAGCCTGGCCGTGACTTTGGAAGTCACTTGAAAAGAGAAGGTGCATTCAGAGAGCATTATGTGAGAGGAATGAATGTGCACGCCTAAATCGTAGCCTCTTTCGAGATGCTGTCGCCTCCATGTCGCGAAGCTGAAAAGGTACTTTATTGAAGTTTTGGCAACTAAGAAAAGTCGAGTTCAATTTGGGGACACATTTTCTGTCCCATTAGTTTCATTTCAGCCGGGTCGACCGACCTTTCCCACCCCTTGACCCCACTGGCTCTCTCAACGTGTACCTTCTGCGTGCACCCTCACAGGCTTCCCGGGGCTCCACCGGTGCTCTTGCTTTCATTCTGGGGTTTTGGTGTCATATTGATGTGGTGATAGAAGAAGGACATCTGAATGTGTTTCTCCTTTGTTGCTTTGCACGGTGTGAGCCACGAGATCGGTGAACTCTGGGACGAGTCTCTTCTTGTTGACCATGTAACTTTTTCTGGTCAGGCTGTGAGTCATGTTTCAACCGTTTACCTATGAAAAACAATACCAAAAACAAACAAACAATTAAGACAATATTTTAATCAATATCTAAGAAAAGTACTTGAAATAGCTTTTTATTGACCTTTAACTTAGGTTGCAGGTGTTGTAACATCCAAATAGGAATAAGAGCTTTAAAAACACAAAACAACCTGTTTTATGAGACAAACAGGAGTGAGAGGATGAGGATCCTTCTCTCTGAGAGGAGAGGTGCTGCTGCTCCTGACTTTGCTGCTTGGATTTCTGGCATTAAACTGCAGATGTAATGCAGATTTTCTGTTACTAAAATGCAGGCTAAAAGAAAAAGGAGAACAAATGTCACGTTTGACTTATATTGTAAACTATAAACCAAAACAAACTGTATTGTTCAGGGGACAGGAGACACGTAGGCATATTGCCAGCTAATAAACTTTCACACGTTTCAGTTTTGCATGTGTAAATATTTATTAGCTATACTTGCAGCACTGTAGGAATGCAAAACACAGTTGCACCTCTTTCTAACACTATTATTGGTGCTGGTATTGATTCTGTCGTATTTTCTTCTTCTTTGATAAAACCAGTTGATTTAGATTAACTGATTAAGCGAAACAAAGTCCATCCGCCCTCTTTCTCTCTGTTCTCACACCGAGCATTGGCTGTTCGCTTGCAGAAGACGAGTTATACGTTGAAACATTTTTTATGTTAACTTTTAGGTTACTTTTAGGTCGTCTTTAATATCCAAATTTGATGAAAGCGTATTTTCATATAAACTACTCAACTATATTTTAGTTGTTGATAAATTAAAACAATTCTAAATATTTAGAAAAGTCGTTATATTAGACCTATTTCCCACAATATTATTAATTTAAGAGATGCATCGATGGTTGCAACAGCAGTGGGCTTTGTGCAATAGCTCATAATTAATCCCAATAATGTAATATATGCAGAATGAAGAACATGGCGCCAGCATTTGTATTAAGCCCTGTTTTCCACTAGTTACAAATCACTCTCTAAAGATCGTCTTAGTTTATGTCGTACATTATTTAATGATGGTAGTGTACCGTTTCCATATCCAGCACAGATGTCTTTTGTTAAAAAAATATATTGAAATGCAACGTTAAATTACAAATTTACAATGTAACAAAACATTGTCCTATTAAGCTGCTGTAAGGTATTAAAAAATAATGAATTTATTATTGAAACATGCCTATAAATAGCCTACAATCATTTAATATTTATAAGGATATTATTTAATATTATCTTTATTGTGTTGTGTAAATAGATAGCTATATAATAATTCAATAATTTAAAATGTAGGCTTGGCTATAAATAATAAATCAGTAAATATAGCCTAATTAAAATATTATTATTATCGAACTAATCTGAGAATTATACCAGATGCCACCTGGCAGTATCTATATTTTTTAACCATAAAAATCATAGAAGGAGACAGTGCACTATTAGTGAACTGTACCGTATAGGGAGGCGGGCATTTCTTTATATGCTCCATAAATCAAAAAGATGATTGAGGGTTTGCCTTGCGATACAAGTAGCAAGTGCCACACTGCACAAAAACTGTTGTGTTTAGGCTTTTGAACCTGCACTTGTAGGAAGAAGAGGAGGAAGAGACAAGCATGAAGAGCACGAAGATCATCACCTGTCTGCCATGTGCATTTACCATGCGCGTTCACAGAAATAGCTTCATCAGCTTAGCATTGTCATTTGACATATTGTTGGGTATTGTACAACGTTTTTTCTTCTTTTTGAATACTGCCGTTTCAATTGTTTATGGCTTTCTTATTGGTTCATAATGATTGAAGTGTTTGCAGCTGCACAATAACGCACATTACTTTACTGTGTCAGTGGTTTCTCCTGTATACTAGGGCGGACTGGATATTTATTATTGATCATAGATATTTATTAATGGATGTTTATATGGAGTTCTATTCATTACCTTGCGTGTAATTAACGAGTGGTTTTAAGTTCAACGTAACGAAGCTTACAGGAAACATACATTAACTTTAAAGTAAGCCTATAATACTTACATAAGATCTGCTTCGTGCAACCTGCCCAGAAACTGCTCCTCATTTCCACGGGAAGTGAAGAATAACACTGCGCGTGTTTATACTGATCCTGACACTGACCCGCTGTAAAGCACACAGGTTCCAGCATGTTAATTACTCCACGAGACATAAACTTGTTATGAGAACAGATGATTGTTTCTGTCATAAAGATGTTAGAGGTAATTGCGCAATGGCAGGTCATCTGTTGGCCCTGTCCTTGAAATGCATACCATCAAAATGATGAAGTTTTACAACGCACTACTTTTTAGCATTATTGAGCCAGTTTTGACTTGCTTATTCGTTTACCTATATTCTACTTTTCATAATCATGGTATACAGCATTTCTTATTATATCTCAGGGAAGTATGATCAGCTACTTTAGCTTTAAAAAATGAACAATAGGGACCTTCATTCAATAAATTATCAATAAGCTCTACACACACTGTTCACAAAGTCATTTTGCCTTTCTAAAATGCATTTTTGTCAACTCTTTTTGTAAGATGAGTGTCTTCTCAAGTCAATGGAAGTTCTTAATAGGTTCTTTGCATTGTTACTAGATCCTCTGTATAAACTGAGCTGTGGGGAACGTCGTAAAAAGTCTCAGAGTTGAATCGGGGGTCACCATGATTTTCCAGAAATGTGGCAGTTTTACTGAATATCCGTTCCACACGTAAAATACATAATGCATTTATTTTTCCATGAGATAAACGTCCTATGTGAGAGTCTAACCATGCCTTTGACTTTTGCACTTTCATGTATATATATAAAATTTATTCTCCTGCATTTTATACAAAACCAAGAGCGTGAACGAAGAAGAGTGTCTGCATTGCGCTCACCATATCTCCATAATCTTTGTTCTGGCTTCTTGGCCCTTAACCTTTACACTGAATATGACCCCACATGCCATGCCTAATGGCCACCCAAACTAAAGCAGACTGCGAACTGAGAGAGGGGACACACGACAAAAACTAACACAAATGTTTTAAGAACAGATACTTGCCACAAACCAATATATATATATATCAGATAGACTAATCAAATAATAAGTCTGCTTCATGCCGAGCAAAAATCTAAAAATTCTAGTCAAAAATATTTAATACGTCTGAATGAACCTAAAAACACACACACACACACACACACACACACACGCACGCACATTTACTCTTATGAGCAGGAAATTGCACGAGCATTGCCGGTGTTCACTTATTAACGTTATGATTAATATTATTAGTTAGAAAGATAAGTTTGTCAGGGCGGCCATTTCATCATATAATATCAGGATATGTGCTCTCAAAACAAAAATTAATTTCAGGATTTACTCTCTTAATGCAGTCACGCGCAAAGCATGCTGGGAACTAGATATCCACGGCAAAGCCCATGAGATCTGAGTGACCATGTGCTAAATGAGAACACGCCTTAACTCCAGATTAAGTGTCAAACAAACAATCATAAGTGGTAAATGAAGAAACCCCTCTAATGATAAACGTCTTCGAGGCGTTTTGGGATTTCCTAAAAGCAACGAGCTCCTGCAGTAGATCTTACGAATCATTTTAGAATTACGGGCTGTTTCCCCAAAGCATTATAAATAGTGGCCTGGAAGCCGTCGTGAGAATCGGACCTGCAGGACAACCGCAAAATCACAGCTGATAAAGTTAATATGCTTCAGAAACAGATATGATGTGACTTCCATATCAGGGCTCATTTATTTACATCTCTTTAATAATAATAATAATAATAATCTCAAATAGGCCTACACAGAATAGTTAGAAATTGACTATATTTTTCCGCACAGTGTTTTTCACATGGAAACAAATGTAACACGCAAAAAAAAAAACAAAAAAAAAAACACTCAGATAATAAATACACTTAAAAGACGTTGTAGACCAAAACAGATCTTTCTATTACGTTTAATTTCTATGGATCTGCTGTTTGAAAAGAGGTGTTGCTTGACGGTATAAAACACCCGCACACGCACAAACACACACACACACATACTCTCTCTCTCTCTCATTCTCCCCCCCCTCCTCCTCTCTCCCTCTCTCTTCCTCTCTCTCTCACACACACGCACACACACACACACACACACACACACACACACACACAATATGATTTTTTTAACAACGTGGGAACCTCAACAATATATTTGATTATTCCTAAAAAAAAAACTAAAATAACAAATAATAATGATTATTTGATTGTATGATTATATATAATATAATATAATTCATAATAATATATATAGTCATACATTAAAAGAATATATATATATATATATATATATATATATATATATATATATATATATATATATATATATATATATATATATATATATATATATATATATATATATAATTTCACGCTGGATTATACTCAATAGAATAGAATAATATAATATAAGTAATAGTAATATATATAATTTCATACATTAAAATGAAGAAATAAAAAAAAAAAAAAATATATATATATATATATATATATATATAATTTCATGCTGGATTACTCAATAGATAAGATTGGGATGAAAGAGATGAGTGATCTTGGTTCAAGTTGCCAGGCAACAAGCTATACTAGAGTCGCTCACAGAACAGAAGAACATCCATTATCACTAAAAGTTCCTTATTTTACCGAGTTACCGATAGAAGCCACAATGCGTATCCTGTTTTATCGAATTAACCTGTAGTCTTTTACCCAGTCTCTGTCTATAAAGTTTCGTTGCATTGAAGCATTCAGCGGATAATGACAGAGCGGGCAGTTTCTGAAGAACGGTCGTCATATGAATGAAGGGCCACCTGTGAACATCTCCGTTTCTCTCTCTCTGTCTGCAGGCCTCCACGCGCATATTTCACGTACAGGTTAATAAAGAGATGGTGTAGTTAATGTAGGCTAAATGCTCGTCTAGAGAACACACTGCACGTCTGCATCAAGATAGAAGAGTCTTCTGAAAAATAAATATTAATCAATCTTACACTGAAAGCTGTACGTTTAAAGCTCACCCAGTTTGTGCATATATTAACAAACAATAAATTGTTGAAAAGTTATAAATTCAGTGCGTTATATTCACTGTCATTCCACATTGGTTGACACATCCTTATAGGATAAAATAAAGATTCCCTTTGCTCAGCTGAGAAGTTCCCAGTGTCACGGTATAGATGCAGAATTGTGCATTGAGGCTTTTGTCCAGTCCTCCGGGGTGTCTGCAGTGTGTCTAAACATATGCGGTCATGAGGAGGTCACGAGACGTGCTGCTGCGTCGCAATGATTAATGCCATCTTTTCTATAGAGAAATGCCATTCGTAGATTAACGTTTTCTGTACACGGTGAGTGGTTGAAACATGCATTTACTGGCATAGAATATCAATTCTATAGTATTCGAAATACTATATTAAAATTTTAACGTAAACGCGCTGGTTAGTAAATCCTTGCGAAAGCAACAGGACAACTTTATCAGATTAAAGTCCAATGAGCTTTTAGACAAATCTTCATAAGGTGTTTGGATAAAACCTTAGAAATAAAGCACGAAACTACGGATTTCAACATGAATGCAAATACGTTTTTGCCATTTATGCTATATATAATAATTATATTTATGATGTTTTTATCTTTAATGAGAATTGTGGCACAGGTGCGAGGGAAGTTATGCTACCCCCAAAAAATCACTATTGTCAACAAGTCAGCTTTAGAGAAATTGTACCTCATTTTTTTATTGATCTTTCAGGTTTCCCATTCATAGTCTGAATTCACCTGCTATGATACATGCACCTTATAGAACAATGGAAACAATTATGAATAATAGAAATAAAAGAGCACTCGACTCTATCACATCGAGCCCATTTCTAAATTTAAGGAATACCAAAGAGATCTTTCTAAGTTTCACTCTCTTTTTTCAAGTTCAGTACACCAAAGATTTAGTCTTTGCTTTTCAGAGAAATCAGAAATTTGTATGCATCGTATTAACCGACAACATTCTCATTAAATCCCTTTCATGGATTTACTCACTTATTTGTCCTACGCCTAAAATGCCCAGGATATTACGTTTATTGAATAAATTAATCTGAATCAATGAATAGATTGTGATGATTTTATGAAATCCAAAAAGTCATACAAAAACATACACATATAGCTTACATATGGGGGGGGGGGGGGGGGGGGGAATTAATAAAAAATTAATAAAAAATCATCAATTGGAGTTATGGTGGAAAAAGACAGCTCGCTCATTGCCACATGGCCGTTTTTATTCTCTTTAGAGCTCCTATCTTTGCATGAAATGGTTAAAGCGATGTTATTATCGATGTTTTATGCATCTGTTTGTGTCAGCAACCACAAGAGCGCAGAAGGTAGGGAGGAATTATAAAAGGGTTGACACCCAGAGCGACCGGCGCGCTTTTGTGAGAGAAAGAAAAATGATTTATTGCCAGCAACGTGGTTCAAACAGAGTTCAGTGAGAATTGTAGTGTACCGGCGGAGGCGCTGAGTTATGGTCTTGCTGAGCCACTACATCAAAGATTCCTTTTCAGATTTACTGAATGGACCCAGCGGCATGAGACAAGGGGACAAACTTACTTTAATTAGAAAATTCCCAAGATCACAAGCGACTTTCAAACAATAAGGGAAGAGTTTGAAATATATGAAGGGGAACCATTAAAAAAAACCCTGCAGAATAATAATAAAAACCTCCCGTATAACCGCCTACACCAAAAATATATGGAAAATAGTTTAAATAGCATTTACTGAATATCTAATTCATATGTGGTTATGGAATGAGTGTGCATCCCCTGCGCACTCGCGAGCAGTAATATTTCATGCTAATAGCGCTGCAGCTCGGCAGAAGCCGGACTTGTAATATGCATAGCGAATGCTTCTATTTGACAAGCCTTGTGACAGCAATTCACTGAACTCAAAATAACAAATCGTTTAAAAAAAAAAAAAGGATTGATTTCAGCGTTACAACTGGAGAGGATAGCCTCATGCCTCTTTGATATTCTTCTTCACTAAACAGTATATGCTTATGATTTGACTAGTTAAACCATTCGAGATGAAAGACAAGGCTTCTTAATAATGGCTGTTATTATGCTGCCAACTCGCACGTCATTGTTTTCACGCATAAGTAGTGCAATTGAGAGGACCGTTACCTGGTCGTGCATGGCAGGCCTTTCTCGGCCTTTACAACTGCATTATTGTAAACATTCCCTGAACCAAAAAAAAAGCAAAATAAATAAAAAAATCACTGCAGGGGAAAGAGAGTGAGACGTTGAGGCTATCAGTCTTTGTCTTGGAAAATACGCCAGACATGTTATTGACAGTACTGAGTGTCTGAGTAAATACTCAAACAAGACACTGTGGAGAGTAAATGAAAGGGACTAGTCCTTGGGTTTCAGTCCTTGTGCACAATTAATCACTTGCGCGAGACAACCGCTGTCCACATGCAGCTGAAGTAAAGGAAGGGTGATGTCTTTTATGCGCATTTCAGACTGAGTATGCTAATATGCTTCAATGCAACTTCTTTATGTATCCATAAAGCTATCGGCAAGCAGTTGTTTTAATTAACAATTGGCTAAACACGGATCCTTTCAGTCTGTCTTTCTCTCTCGCTCTCTCTCTCTCTGTGTGTGTACAGGTTGAGCGCTAATAGTCCTGATGGAACCCTCTTCCATCGGCTTTATGACGTCAGAGAGGACAAAGACTAATTCTGTTGCGAAAGGTTTTGTGATCAATTTGTAATGAATTAAAATGACTTTAGAAACTTGTTGGAGCCGGGTAACTTGTTGTTTACAAAGCCTTTTTCATCGCCCTAAAATGTCGTCCTTCTACGCCAAATCTGGGCTGTTCCCGCTCTTTGTTCATCAGGACATTGTTTTAAATAATAGACAATGCGATTGTTAGTACAGACGAACAACTTAAATATGTATTTGGTTACCAGAGACTAGTAAATAACCATCTTAGCGACTCTTTTCTTACACTTGCAGTGAATCCAAACTCTGTTATTCCGCTAAGATGTTTTTTGACATGCAATGACAGTCAAAATCCCTTTGTTTGACCACACCCATTGATTCACTTCATGTCTTTTTCAGCAGGTAAAACGAGTAGCCTTGAAATCTCAAAACACGTCGGAAAAAAAATATATAGAAAACGATAATAGTATTCGATAGATCTATTTAACCTCTGTTGCAATCTCACATTTCAGAAACGTTGTTTTATCCATTTTTTTGTTGTTGTACGAATCGTGCCGATGGAGAAAAACAAACTATGTAGATCACTACAATATTTTATTCACAAATAAACATTGCTAAAACATCTACATGTCTGTTTACGGCAGATTAAAATGGTTTAAAATATCTCTATATTCTTTTAAAAATCTTAAGACACGTGGAGCTGTTGTTTCAAATGCAAATGAATAGTTACTTAACCATAAGGTAAACAAGTCGATTATCTTTAAATACCTACCACAAGAGCACTGAAAAGTAAGTCAAGGTTTCAAACACTGTATAATAGAACATTATCACGAAAATAAAGTCTGTATTCTGCAATCCATTGTGGCAAAACTAAAGAGACGCGATTCCAGACATGCAAGTCTTTCTCTGTCCAAAACTGGTGTCCTCCTCCCTCCCACCTCTCAATCGCGCTCTTCTCTGGACTCCTGTCAACAGGGTCATGCGTGACCCCTGCTCGTGTCTTTTCGTCTGTCCACAGGATAATCGGTCGAAATTGCAAAAAGAGTTGAAGAATGCGGAGAAAAGCGGAATCGTCGTTTGGCTGCTTTCGAGCATTTTGAAACTCAAACAGCGAGCGCGCGAGGCTATTGGAGGAGGCCATCACGTGGCTTCATTGTTTACCCTTGTTGGCAAACAATTAAAGACGCGCGTGAGTGTACTTTATATCTTTCCTACACCTTGTGTGATCGATTACTCAACCCGAGTGATCAGGACGGTTAGAGATGCACAAGACTTCATTTGACGAATGCCACATTAACAGTGCGAACTTGAACGAGATATGTTGCAATAAATCTCATGTTTATTTTATGGATCATCATTTCTCCCCTTGTGCTCTGCAGGAGAGCAGGTCTGCGTGGAGTCATGATGCCGAAGAAAATTCATCAAAACCACATGAAGGCCATATTTGGAACTTTCCAAAACTCTCTCCTATCCAACACCCCTATTCATCCTCTGCTGATGTCAAACACCCTACGGATGAAACAAGAGACTCCCTGGACCACGCCAGCGCTACGGGAAGAGACAAGAGATGCAAGCTGTCAACTTCCTGCTTTTCAATGAGAGAGACACATGCACCCATAAACTTCAGCTCCATTAACGTCATGGAAGCAGGTGAGAGAACTCGTGTTTGGTGTAAATGAGGTATTGATTTGTATTGCTGAGAAACACTTAATCTAACCAGTCAATCATATTTTAGTCGATGTTGAAGAACATCTGTGTCAGATTTGGTTCTGTGTAAATGTGATTTATCACTTAGACACTGATGTCAATGACTGACATCAATGAGAAGTACAGTTATTAATCAATTATTAGTGTTTTCCCTGCTCCTTAAAAAGAAAATGAACCCATAATTACAGTCAACATTTCATGATTAATAAAGATTTAAAAAAAAATCATGTTTATTCTGATCATTTAAGGTCATTTAAATATTTGTATCAATCCAGTCCATCAAGAACACAAAAACGAAGGATTCTCAGATAAATGTGGACTTATGGTTATGGAAAAACACAAGAGTGGAGCAAATATAATCTTTGCTTATTGTTCATTGACAAAAACACAATTATATATTTTAAGTATGGATGTGGTAGGATGTCTAACAGTATTATTATGTTTAACAGTGTGAAAATGTCTATAGGCTACATTAAAAAAAGAGAACTTCTCAGGAAAGTAATATTTTCTAGAGACCGCCAGTTGTTCTGTGAACTTGATTAAGTTTAAACTTTTACTAAGGAGCAGAAGAATTAAAAAAAGTCTAGAGTGGAAATTTTTATATTGTCTGAGGCTATGCTTTTCTGGGTCAAACAGATAAATCTGCCTCAGCCAAATTCTTATTCACACTAGTGAGTAAGTTCTACAAAACATAGAGTAAGTAGTGAGGTGATATTGAAGGTGAGAGTTGAACAACGTTTTTGATATGAAGGACAATGGATGAAAGAAAATCCACATACACAGATCATTAGGAATCTAACAGTAGAAATCACACGACATGGATAATTAACTTGGTGATTAGTCTACCAACAGTCAGTTTGTGCCCATAGAGAATATTCTGAATTCTAAGTGCACCGATTTATCACTGGGGGCTTAAACTTGCAGCAGAACATATTCAAGGATGTCATGCTGAATTTATATAGTCACAGTTTAGGCTTCAGAGAGATTATGCTATTCAATGTTTAAAGGGATAGTTTGCCTAAAATTGAAATTTCTGTTGTCGTTTACTCACCCACACAGGTCCAAACCTGTAAGAATATCTTTCTTCTGCTGAACACAAAAGATATTTTGAAGAATGTTTGTGACTAAATAGTTGACGAGCCCCATTGACTTACAAAGTATTTTTTACCTTAGTCAATGGACCCCATCAACTGTTTGGTTACAAACATTCTTTAAAATATATTACTTTGTGTTCAGCAGAAGAAAGAAATTCATACAGGTTTTGAACAATTTGAGGGTGAGTACATTTTCAATTTTGGGCGAACTATCCCTTTAATAGTTTTGGATGAGAGTTCTGTTCTCTGTCTAAACCAGAGAATTTGTATATTTTTTTTAAACAAATTTATCCATTTGGCTGATGCTTTTATCCAAAGTGACTTGCATTGCATTCAAGAAACATAGATATTGTAATCAGTTTTTGCTTTCCCTGGGATCGAACCCATGACCTTGATGTTGCAAGCATAGGAAAGTCATATATAATTGAAGCTGTGTACCTAAAGACGTCTATCTATCTGCATGCTTTCCAGGTGATTCCAGGTACAGCAGCGGGGAAGCAGGAGTGCAGGAGAGCGGCTGTTCTAGCAGTAAACGGGCACGTGCCGCTTTTACCTCTGCCCAGCTGCTTGAGCTGGAGAAGGAGTTTCACTTCAGCGCTTACCTGTGCCGCCCACGGAGACTTGAAATGGCCGCGGTGCTGAAGCTCACCGACCGCCAGATTAAAATCTGGTTCCAAAACCGTCGCATGAAGTATAAGAAAGACCATAAGGAAAAGTCAATGGCGAAGTCCTGTTTCTCCTGCCTGGAAACAGGTAACCAGCCCTTTGTGATTCGTGGCAGTGCAGCGGATACTCCAATGGCATTAAAATTCCAGTACGAGAGACCATCAATGTCTGTGATGAACTGTGCTCAGAGCCACTGGTGAAACTACAGGAAATCCAACAGCTGGGGATTTCTGCTTTCAGAGTCCAGCACTAAAGAATAACTCACATGATGACAGTCAACCTCTGATATGTAAAATACTAATTATTTACAAAATAGCCTCTGTTCTGTTGCTGATCAGCTATTTTCCCCATTGTGACTCTCTCTGACATGATTTATATGTAAGGAAATTGAAGATTTATTGCCTCCAGATAATGATTTATATGAAAAGTTAACTTGGAAGAGTTCAATAACCAAGTTCGCTTTGAACCAGATTACATGTTATCAGCTTGTACATGGTAAATCAGAGTTAATATCCATTGTGGTTAAACTGCTGTAGTAATATCTTTGCAAAGCGCCAAGATTTATTGCACGGATACAAGCCTATACTGGTACAAGTTTATCTCTTGGGCACAGAAAATATTATTTTAAAAGGGCATTGAAGATTTGGAATGGTCATTAACATCCGCTCAACGTTTGTAAGAGTGCAACATTTGTTATTACTCTAAAAACGATATGCTTTTCCCCCAAGGCATGTGGTGAATCTTTCAACTTGAAATGTTGTTGATAATGGCCATGTTGAATCCACTGACTTGTTCTCCTATTATCAATGCTCTGGTAGAGTCTTTTTTGAACTGAAAGTACTGTAAATATCATTGTTATGTCAATATCAGAATCCTTGCTTTGATTGTGTTTTGATTTGTTTTTACCCATTCATGTGGACGAAAGTGTAAACATGACAGAGCTGCAATGTAAAATGCTTATATGTTTCTAGTTCATACCACTTTTTTTGTAACTTGGCCATATTGGACTTAAAGCATGCGTTTTGAAACTGAAAAGTGGTTGCTTCAAACTAATTAAATCCCTTTGGATAGTCAATAAAGGTGACTATTGCATGTAAAGCACATTATGTTGTTTTTCAGATCCTTCTTCTCAGAGTTTCTGATAGTGAATGTTAATTTAGCTTAAAAGTGCTTCTGTGAATTTCA
This sequence comes from Rhodeus uyekii, assembly GCA_037043235.1. NCBI lineage: Eukaryota > Metazoa > Chordata > Actinopteri > Cypriniformes > Acheilognathidae > Rhodeus > Rhodeus uyekii. The sequence goes on from JAWRVZ010000027.1 coordinate 5,048,554, forward strand.
CTTTGATACTTTTCGAATTAGGCAATACTGTACTTTGTATTCTTAATACATAACCTTACATATATGCCTTCCTCCGCCTCCGCCTACCAACCTCGCAACATTAATCATTTAGACAAGTCGCTCTCTCTCTCTCTCTCAAGCAGATTCACAACCGCTCAACCCGCTGGGCCTAATGACAGGCAGTGCGCTTCCCTTCCAACCTTCCAATGCTCTTCTTCAGTATGGGAGCCAAAGCGCAACCAGGGAAAACATATTTGGTTTTCTCCTTTCTCCTAAAAACAGAGTCTGTTATTGCATTTGAGCAAAATTGGACTAGAGCAATGTTACCGGTGAAGAAACCGAGGCTTGTGGGGACCGCCCCTGGCAGGGTGGGCGATAACTCATTTTGATTAATTATGTTTAATTAGGACGTCGCCGTGTGTCATTTTATAAGCTAAGCACGGAACCGCAAAATCTACCTTTTCAAAAATATTAACTTCAGCTGAAATTTGAACTAATTGAGCAATTTCAGTTTGGCCAATCTCAGTCATTCTGCATAAATCAATCTAGACCTAATATAATTAGTAGCTTAACTTAGTAACCTTGAGTGGTTCTCAACCCCGTTCCTGGAGGGTTTCAGGAATATCAGCAACATTGCACAATTAATCATGGATTTAACTATATTCTCAACCTCGTTTCCGTTTATAGATTACAATGCAGCATTTGTAATCAAGAGGATGGAAATAGTCCTTTATTCCATTCATTTTGATTAAAGGTACAAATGTTTCTGTAATGAATTGTTGAGGGTAAATCATAGATCTAAATAAATAATCTGATGCAGTAATTTGCAGATAAGTATGCGAACATGTCTTTATACGAGTGGCCGCGAGAGAATGGAACAGCGTCTGTGCTGTACTGCTGAACTTACCATTCATCACCATGCGGCACTGTTCCATATGCAAAATAGGAGTTGGCCTCCCGGTGGCCCCTTCAGTGCAACTAAACCGATGCTGAGTGCTTTGCTGTATTTAAACTGCATCTAACCTCGACTACTTGCTTAGTTACATGGAATAGAAAACTCCTAAACAGTCAGAGAATATTTGTAATAAATGATTATATATCTAGTACATGAATTACATTATTCTACAAACATTTTTATTAACTAAAAATAATACAATTTTATATATATTTTATAAAACTGTTAATAAAATGTAAAGTAAACATATTAATGTATAAATCTATATACCATGTATAAATCTATAATATTTAAAATATGCTTCCTTTCCTTTCCTTTATATATATATATATATATATATATATATATATATATATATATATATATATATATATATATATATACTGTAAATAAAATCTTGAAAATGTATTTATGTTTGTAATTCTATATTAAAAGCATTTCCAGAAAGGGAGCATATATATATATATATATATATATATATATATATATATATATATATATATATATATATATATACAGATATAGATATAATCTTGATTAAATGTATTTATAAAACTCACACACGCACGCACGCACGCACACACACACACACACACACACACACACATATATATATATATATATATATATACACACAATATATATATGTGAGTTTAATAAATACACTTGATAAATACATATATACTTAATATGTATAAAATACATATTAATAAAATATAAATATTATATATAATATTAATATTAATATATAATATTATTAATATTATATATTAATATAAATATACATATTAAGATAAATACATATATCGATAATAATAACTGACTAATAATAATAATAATAATTTGACTAATCAAGACTATGTTGGATGAAACATCCTTGAAACATGCCTTGCATGAAACATCTTATTAAGATCTTTAGATTTTCTTTGAAATTACAACCCAGATAATTCATATTAAAGATCACCCAAAAATGAAAATTCTGTCATCCTTCACTCAATCTCATGACGTTCCAAACCCATAACAATTTAATTCATCTTCGAAACACAAATGAAGGGGATCTAATATGCAAAATTCACTTTTACATGATTGGCACATAAATGTGTGTTGGTAGTTTCTACACAACAATACAGGTAAAAATACACACACTCATTTTTCAAAATTCTCATGAATCATAAACATTGTCTCGGAATAAGCCATTTGCAGCTTAAATGAAATTGACTGTATTTATGTGAACTTTGTCTGTTTGTGACATAACCTCATAACTGTCTCTTGACAGTTTCTGTGCAATAACACGTGAAAGAGAGATTATTTCAATACTCACAGGATGTACTGTTTGACATCCAGCTTTCTGTGTGCGTGCTTTGGATGTGTGCTCAGAAAAATATATATCAGAAGTTTAGACTGATATATGGCTTTAAAACGCAAGAACGGCAATGTCATCGTTAGTAAAAATCCATGCGACTCCAGTGGTTTAACCTCAATTAATAAAACAATCTCCATCACATGTTTACGCAACAACTTCTGCTCTGGCTTAACACAGTATGCGCTGTGATGCTCTAGTGAATGCACGTTGGAGATTAATATTTACTAAATAAAGTGGTAAATTATGTTTTTTGTGCAAACAAAGCACTCGCGTCACAACATAAAACTGAGGTTAAACCATTGAAGTCACATGGATTACTTAGATTATTTTTTTACTACCTTTCTAAGGCTTGAAAGTGGTAATTGCATACTGTCAGTGGATAAACAGAAAGCTTTCAGATTAAAAATATCGTCATTTGAATGTCAAACATGAGTGACAGTCTTAGAGGGTTTGGAATGATGTGAGGGTGAGAAAATGATGACAGAATTTTCATTTTTGGGTGAACTAACCCCTTAATATAATATTAATGAATTCAACAAGAGAGAAACTCAGTAGGCTCATGCACTTGAGAGGCTCATGCACTTGTGATTAGACTGACCATTGAACAACATCAGCACCAATTTTTAAAATAGACACCCTCCAGTGTTTCAGCGATTTAGCCACAGATGGTAAATCTGCTTGTGGACTAAGAAGAATCAAGATCTAATTTAAACATTGCACTGTGTGAGCTTTAGTTCACAGAAAAGAGAACAGCACAACGGGTCCACTACATTCCTATATCCATCATTGAGCTCAGTGTGTAATTAATTTGCAGAAAATCAGCTGCAGAGAAATTCCTCTTTGAGTGTTCAGGAGAAAAAAAGATTTACTGGACTGACTTGAAGAGAGAAGAAGAGAAGAGAAGAGAGATAGATGGAGTCTGCGTTGGATTCTTTACATTCTTGTGTGCATGGGCTGACCAGCCATGATTTACGAGCACATTAAGGAGCATTACACGACCCCTGGCAAAGATCACAGAGGATGAGAGAGCTTGCTCTGGCCACTCACACAATAAAAAGACCTATTTTTAAGCATTTAAAACCACACAGGGTGCACTGCGCAAACTCTCCACACTACATGACTGAATTGATCCAAAGCTGTCTTTGATATAATTCAAGATCATCTTCAACATGATATATATCACAATGACAGATTTCCATTGCTGATGCATTGCTATACAACATGTAGAGAGAGAGAGAAAAAATAAAGCTATGAGATCTTGTCACCTGTTTCTTACAGTGTGATATTGAAGTTCTACCCGATACCAATAATTATCATTGATGGTATTTTGATGTTATGGCTGATATTAAAATGCTTTATAAAGTATTGGGGGGAATTATGCTATTTTGCGGATAAGTGATTTTAGGAATCACAAAATTATATAAATATATATATATATAAAAATCCGGAAAATGTATTTATAAAACTCAAATTTATATGTGATATTGGATATTGTTTTTTTCGCATCTCAGTCCATTTCTTTTCATCTAAAGGTCAATTCTTCCAAATTGCCAATTTTTTTCCCCAGTATATATATATATATATATATATATATATATACTTTATATACTTTATATACTTTTAGTGCTGTATATAAAACTCATTTTATGAAATTACAACCCAGAAAATTCATATTAAATGAATAGATCACCCAAAAATTACTCAATTTGCTTTACTCAATCTCATGACATTACATGAAACATTGTGAAAAAGAAATGTATTTTGACATCATGCAAAGATTATTAAATTGCTATTAAAGAATACATATTTGAATGGTAAAGATAATCTAAAGGTAATAAAGGCATGCACATTTAAATATCCAATATCGGCCAATCCATATCTAATGTGAATAAATTGTGATTCTGAAATAAAATTCAATTTCAGCTCATTTTACTCTAACCTGTTCATATATCATTCATCACTAATACTACAACTTTAATTTCTTTAGTGTAAATAGAAATGGTTAGAATGAAAGCTTTCTGTTTGAATGCATAATGGTAGATTTCATTGAGAAATATAACAAAAAACAGAGGTTAGTGTGGTGTCTGAACACTGAATACACACCATGCCACACTTTCTCCACACACAGACAGAGCAACCCATCAGCATCAATATCCCCATGAGGAAATCATCATTACAACTCTGCAACCTCATTATTGACATCAACTAATTACACTCATACACCTTGCAATTTTACCAGTCTAACTGGATATTGCTTTCTTTTTATTCGCATCTAAGTCCATTTCTTTTCATCTAAAGGTCAATTCTTCCAAATTCCCAATTTTTTCCCCCTCAATAGGGTCACGCATTGATCCAAAGCACTAACCTAGACTGAGTGCACTAACAGACTCCCATCAGACGCTCATCATATTCACATCCCGAATGAGATTATGGCGCACGCTCCAAATAAGTTCATCCTGGGAATCTTTGAAAAATAGGCAGAAAGGCCCAGCACAACACACATACATCACATTCCAGATTTAGTTAGTAATCCCACAATCTAGTTAAGAATCTGGAAATTGGATCGAATCAATTAATTCCACAGTCAATTTGCATAAGAGATGGTCCACTGGCCATTAAAATCCACAATTTGTCTTCAAACATCTCGTGGCCTACTACAATTTTAGAAATTAGAAGATACAACATTATTTATTATGATGAAATATAGGCCCTTTACCCATTAAATAGGAGAATATCAAGCTCTGTGACCACACTTTACCGTACAGACTCTCATTAAGAATTTAAAAACGCTGGACCTTATGCTTACATAGGTAATCACCAGGTAGTAGATTCATAGTTCTCTTCCGAAGCATGAATCAATAGTCATTTAAAGCGCTTTATTAAGCGGCTCAAACACAAGCTGTGTTCAGAACTCTTCTAATCATAAACAAGGTGCTGACTCCGTATGTGTGACCTTTGGCAAATCCAGTTCATTCTTTTCCATTAACCTTCCCAGCTTTGCCATTCCTCTCTCGCTCTCTGTCTCTCCGGGGGAGTTTTCCTCTCAGTCAAAGCCGCTCCCAGTGCTTGTTGCTCAGAGGGATTGTTAAGTATCAATTCCTAGTGTCACCTTTGTGGGTTTTATTTATTTGTCGGCCTGCTGGTATGGAACACAGCGCAGGCATCACTCAGGTAGATGGATTATAATTCACCTGCAAGCCCTCATCAATCTCCACAATTTGACTTCCTGCATCACGTACAACTGTTACTGTCATATTAAAGCACTGCATTATAAAGATCAATGGCTTTTTAAATACGCTCCAGCTAAAGGTGATTGGTGACATTAAATGGAGAAAAAAGGCTGATGACTGTCACACAGATGAGAAGCCTCACAAACTTGATGAGGGTTCCTACAAAACAATTACCATAACATACACTCTGATGTTCAGGATTAATCAAATTGCTTGTTTCCAACTTATTCTACCACTTATGGTTTCAGAAAAGCAGCTCTCAGTTCAACAAAAGCATGACATCTTCATGGAGAAGGTTTTCAAACAAGCTTTCTTTCACAGCGCAATCGAGGAGAAGAGGCATATGGTTGTGCAGTGACACGTTTTCCTTTCTACCGACTGTTTAACCCTGCTAATGTCGCCCAGTAAGGAGCTCCAGAGGCACTGGAGATTGTATGACAGATGGCTTATTGTCACTTTGTTTGGGTTGCTGCCTGCTGGGCTCAAGAAGGAAGTGAAGACCGGAAGCATTCATATTCTTACCGCCATATAATACACTAAGCGAAGTACACAGGACAGAGCTGTTTCTGCACATGCCTGCTGGGATCTCTGTGTGACTGTGAGAATCAGTACTGCATCCCATTAACACACACCTGGTCACTGTGTACTCTGTTCCTGTGCAAAAAACAACAGTTTTGTCACAAGTGGCGACACTTCATATTGATGTCTACTTGGAGATGATCAAATAAGCAGTTCATTAGAGAGCACTAAAATTGTCTCTGGAAGAATGTAATGCAAGTTTCTCTTCAAAATACAACGACAGATATCCAAGGTCAATGGATTAAATAAAAAAACACCTGAAGAGAAAAAGTGAAAGGTATGAATTCAGCTTCTTACAATGATACTGATACACTCTTAGCAAAAAAAGTTCAAAAAAGGGGTACAACAGCTTGTCAGTGGGGCAGAGCCTTAACATACGCATTGCTGCTTTAAAGGCTTACAGGAAATTTCACAATCATGAATTACTCACCCTCATGTCGTTCCAGATTTTAAGATATTTTTGATGAAATTTGAGAGCTTTCTGACTCTTGAGATATTATGGGTGAAATATCCCTTTAAGTTCATGATTACACGACAATGATGTACTAAAATTGTTTTTCCTTTGTATTGTAGGGGATTTATAGACCCGTGGACCAGATATGTTGAATGAAGACCAAGAGTCAGAAGTGCAGTCAATAGAAGACATTTTAGTGAAGTTTAGTTTGCAGTTTCATCAGCAGAAGCTTCAGGTCTCACAAGGAGTTCGTAGGCCGCCCCACATACAATAACATTGTTACAGCAATTATACTCTAACAGAGGATACTAACCACGTCATTACTGGAGGTTAAATGAGTGCAGACAGTCTGAAGCATATCTTCGTTGATCACATGGTTGACGGGTTAGTGACCTTCCACGTGCCTTGTCGAGAACAACAAGTCATTTCGTCTCCTTATGGTGCCAGTTAATCACCTCACCAATACAGATCATATTAACACACACACACACACACAGCTTCTCCAAGGCTCAGGGTCCAACTATCAACAGAGAGAATGCCCAAAACATACTGATAACATGTTCTGGTGAGACGTGCCGACAATATTCATAACTATTCTATGGAAAACTACAGAAAAGCAAAGATAGGCTTTAACTAATAAAAATCCCTAATTTGATTATAAGTCACTCTTTACAAATCATTCAAATAAGAAAAAGAAAAGAATATATATACAAGTGGCAATGGATTTCCAAATCATCCCCACAGTATTTTTTGCATACAGACGACAAAGTTGTCAAAATGATCCCTGTTCACACGAATCTGTGAAAACTACTAAAAGTATGTATTATTCATGGGAGAGATATCACATGACCCCACAGTTTTCACAAATATGCATTTTTGAAGTTTACATAGAGACAATAACCGTATCACCTTATTTAAAAGTATCACCCATTTTCAAAATTTTGTATTTTGAGGTCCCCAAAACGCCACTGTCATGTAAATAAATGGTCACCTAAAAGGTTTTCCATTTTTTGTTGAAAAAATGACTGACCAAGTGATAAGCTGTTGTACATAAAATTAATTAATATTAATTAGTATTCCTGTTTTTACTATATTTTTTATCAAATGCAAATAAATCTATTTTTAACGAAAATGTTGTGGGGAAATTGCTTTATGCATCTTAATTGAATGTATTGCTGTCTGGTTTGATATTACAAAGCACATACATACACACACACACACACATACATACATCATATAAAAAAATAACACTATAATAATATAATAAAATGCAAATATAACACTTTAGTGATAATGCTAATGGAATGCAGCAAAATCTCTTTTCCTATATGGCAAATGGCATTTGAGATTTGCAGTTGCCCAATCCGTGTGTCTCATCCCGATTACTCGCTCACATGCGAACTGTATGGACTGAGCCTAAACGTTTCGGGACTTTGGGATTAATCAACAAACAGAAGCATTTACACTTGACTACATCTTGTACACGTCTCTAACCGCATCCACCTCTTACATCTGTCTCAAATGCATCTTGGAGAGGACTTGGTATTTTCAAGATTAGATTGCTATTAGTAAAAATACATGAAGTGACCAAGTCTAAAAACTCTCTAAAAGTGCTTGTTGTGCTCTGTTACCAGTTGTCTTGCTGTCGCTTGAGTAAAATGCACCACTGCAAGTTTAAACAATCCCCCTGTCAGCACTGTGCTCAATCAATTACTGCTGTTGATGTTATCAATGGCTTCATCTTCCCTGTCGGTATCCCTCTATCACTCATTTTTTCTGTATTGCTCTTTCTTACTCAATTTGTATTTCCCTCTCAGCCTTTCTTTTTGTCTGTCTATATAAATATTTTTTTTGCATTTGGCAGATGTTGTTATCCATATGGCACAGCACTCATGTTTAACAGTTCATGCCTTCCTTGGGAATCAAATCCATGATCTAGAAGTTTATCTATCTATCTATCTATCTATCTATCTATCTATCCATCCATCCATCCATCCATCCATCCATCCATCTATCTATCTATCTATCTATCTATCTATCTATCTATCTATCTATCTATCTATCTATCTATCTATCTATCTATCTATCTATCTATCTATCTATCTATCTATCTATCTATCTATCTATCTATATGCATTTCTTTCTGTCTGTCTATCCATCCATCCATCTATCTATTGTGATGGAAAATGTTATCTTTACTATACATATTCCTATCTAGCTTGCTTAACAACTTTTCTTAGTAAATAATTAAAGTTTCGGCAGAAACAGAGAATCATATGTTCAAAATTTCTGATGATGTTTCAATAAAAGAAGCATGTGTGTGTATCTGACAACAGGAAAACATCTAGTACGTGCAGCTGAGAAATGAACAGAACTGTGCGCACTAGCTTAGACTGTTTTGATACTTGTGTAACTAACTAATGTAACTTTCGAAAAAGATATAAGCTTTGCCTTCTCAGGACAGACGGGCTCTGTGTGAGAATGCCTTCTTGCAAGAATAAACTGACTGTTATCCAGTAGATAGATAGACAGATAGGCCAGTAAACCTTAAAAATTCAAAATGGTATTCAACCCTTTCAAAAGAGTCAGTTTAATGTTCAGATTTGTCTGGAGAAACGTAGCTTTTCTAGATAAGATTTGAATCATATGAATATCTTTTTAACTAGCAATTTAACTATACATTAAAATAACATATTGAATAATACATCAATAAAAATAAATTTCTAAGTAAATTCTGAATGTCGCACAAGCCTACTTTCTAGTGGTTTCATATGGCCTCCTCTCCAGTGATAAAGTAAGAGGTGTCCGCAAGTGCATAGATTACCAGCCCTTAACCAATCATCTGAGACAGGCCCGGTCTACATTAACAGCAATGACCTTACCGCCAGTGGTGACAGTCACCTGTCAGCAACGTCTCACTCCTGGCATTTTCAGGGCTCAAAGATGAGAAATAATTAGGCCCGACAGTCCTCCAGGGTTAAACCCGGGCCACGAGTCATCATTCCACAGATCTGTCAGAGAGTTCAGAGGTCAAAATCAGCCAATGATATGACCCGCACATCATGGCCAAGATCTCACAGCTTGGTGGGAGGATCAGCAAAGAGAGATCAGGTTATCAGAGCGAGCTTCCCCTCTGAGAAGAGTGATGCATTCAAATCATAATGAAACCTAACCTGTACCACACTGGTATTTTCACCAGCCTCCAGTTATAAAGTCACGGAGAGGTGAACATGCATGCAATTACTTCACAGGGCGAGGTTTGGTGAGTGCATCGTTCGCTTTCAACATGCACGCATTATAGAGGTAGATGACAAGACGTGAACGGAAACAGCTCGGATGTGGCAAGCTGGCATTGTTTGGTCTCTTTCCAGTCAATAAGGAAAATTAATATTCCCTCACCTTATTATGAACATGAGCCGAGACTGATTTCCTGTCATCTGTCCTGGCAAAACACGCGTGCTGATGGGAAGCAAGCTGTTTAGAACTGAGGGGGGACATTTGCGATGACTTGTTTATCCAGAGCTATTCAACTGAGGTCACACGTCTGTAGAAAACACATGGAGGCATGTTGAACAGCGCTTTCCCTCACGATTTATACTAATCAAACATATGGCGTGAGGAGAAACGAATAAACCCTTAATATTTGATCTCTATAAAATGAGAGTAAATAACATTAAGATTCAGTTTAAATCCATTGGAAATTCAGCCTTGAGCCAATTTATCTTCTCTGGACTATAAAAAAAGTGTGTATAATCTTATTGAGGTGGAGCAGAGCACACACCTGTTTTTTTCCTCACCCTGCAGTCAAACACTTCTGCAACTCCTGTCTCCCCCCCCACCCCACCCCATCCCCACCTCCTCATGCTGAAACCCATTACAGAAATACAATTTCTAATGCCTTCACACAGGCCCGCGATCGACTGCAAACAAATTTATATTCAGCCCGTAAACAGAGAGCAGCAGAGATTTATTTATTGAGCGGAGAGGAGAGAAACAAGCTAGCGAGTGAACCCTGGGTAACCCCACAGCTGACATGAAGATGGATAAGTGTACCATGCAAATGTACAGAGGGAAGGGATATATTGCACTCCGTCATTCAGTGCATTGCTGCCCGTAGAATTCCATTTATTCTTCCAGCTGGGACCAGATCTCTGGGGTTGTGAGTGCACAGTTATACATTGTTGATTATTTGAGATGGTTTTTTAATCACTGCAGCGCCCTAGTAAAACTCTTTATTGGTCATATAATGTGAATTCCACCTTCTGTCCTGTGCAGTATAGTTCAAATGTTTACAGTTTAAATGCAAAATATCAGAACTATTATATCCATAATTGTCTTGTTATTTTTCGTTCACTTTCCTAATTAACTTTTGCCATTTTATTTGACTAAAATACATTTTATGCATGTTAAAAATTATAATAAAGTCACTTCATTTTGCCAGAAACGAATCTGATTTAATCAGCAACACCAAAGTGCTTCAGATTCCTATAGAGAACACAGATCCAGTACATTGATTCAATGCATATGTTTTGTCTTCAAAACATACATGTGATACATGTTTTTGTGCACTTTAAAGTATTTATATTTTCTGAACTTGATCCAATGTTAAAATCAATTGGCTCACTAAAACCTTTTAATGACTGAGCTACTTACTGGAAGGAAAGACCATGCAAGTCTGACAGTAAAGGCCAATTCTGTTACAAGGGAACTGGGGCTGCCACTTCTGAACAGATGTGGGAATGTTTTAACCCCTGAAGGCAATGTCTGTATGACTTGGGAGAAACTTTTTGGGATGCCACATAAAACGTAATGGAATGCACAATTTCTCATGATACTTTAGACAAACAGTCAAGATTAACAAAGTGGCTTTTAAAGTTCAAATGCACTGTTGGTGTTTTATACAGACTTATTTCTTAATAGTTTGTCTTGAATTTATCCAGTAATTTAAGTTGTTACCACATAAAGCACATTTTTAGTTAAATATTTTTGGTCATATTTCTTACATATTATTTGTATGGAAGCTCAACCAGTAGAGCATTGGTTCTTGCAACACCAAGGTCATGGGTTCAATCCCAGGGAAAGCAAGAACTGATTCAATGTGTTTCTTGAATGCAAAGTAAGTCACTTTGGATAAAAGCGTCTGCCAAAATGCATAAATGTAAATATATATATATATATATATATATATATATATATATATATATATACAGTATATAAACAGTATATATATATATATATACAGTATATAAACAGTATATATATAATTCACCTCCCTCAAGTGAAAAAGGCTCATCCAATTATTGCATGGTAACAAAATTGAAATCTGATGGAAATAGATAATGACACTAAGAAAATAATGACAGAAATTCTGTACATTGTAGTTTGTTATTTCTAGTTCAAAGCAACTCATTTAAAGGATGTATAAGGTACTCATTACTACTGAAGTATTATTTAATTTAGGCGTTTATTTGAAATTACAAGATATATTCCAATTAGAAGGAGAACAGTAAATTTTCTTTTATATGGTTTAGATGGCTAAACTTACCCTACAATAAAACTCTTTGTACTTTTTTTAATGAAAAGACTATATTTAACGAATTAAATTCTTAAGGTCAGTTTAGCTTGTCATTGTTTTTATTTTTTTAAATAAAAGGTAAAATACATTTTGTATGAAGTGGTTGATTATTGCAGGGGAAGCAACTGGTAATTATCATCTGACCGACGAATGACCTGCAACGACAGCTGTTTAGAGCCCAGATAATCGCTCAGAAATCTCATACAATGACTTTATGATTCCCTTTTAACATCATTTCAGCTGTTATGTTAGATTCCCTGTGGCCAAAGATTTCTACACAGTTTTTTTCCTGGAATGGAGAGTCTTTGCGTTGAACTCTGTTTTAAAGATAAATAGACTGGAATATGAAAAAAGTTGGTCTAAAATTGCACAAGGAGGAATGCAAGTGTTAAAGTGGGTTGGTTATATACGCTCCTATGATTCTTTTCAAAGTTTAAATGAATCAACCATTGCCACGTTTTATTTAATAGGCGTGAACCACAAGATCCACAGATGACATTCCCATTAACAACTATTGACAATGCAGGCTTAAGATCTTATTCGGGTAAACTAAAGCTGCTCTGACTAAACAGCCCATTGATTTCCTGCGCGCGGACACGGACTGGGCCTTCCGAGGAAACCAAAACCCAATATGAAGACAATAGTGCCGCAATACTATTTTTTATAGGGTAACTTACATTACAAAAAAATAATGATTTGAATCTGAAACAAATTTAATAAAAAAACAGAAGAAAAAAATCTACATCCTAAATTTGATTTTTCACAAATGCCTTGAAAATTGCGCAAAATTCTAACTAGAAATCATCCAGAACAACGAAGTGCGCTTTGATTTAATTCAATATGATCCACTATGAAAAGCAGCACTGATGTTGACCCTGTCACGCAAGTGCACGCGCGAGCGCGAGCGCGCACTCCAGACCTTATTAGCAGGTCAAATAAGTCATTCAAACTTGCTTGCTTTGGTAAATTAACGCTCACTCAGATGAGGGAGATGTCCGGCTATTGGCCAAGAGTTAGAGGGCACGTCATCCCCATCCATCACCGATCGAATGTTTCTACAAGGCATGTCCCTGTCTAGATCTGCGCCTCTGTCCTTTTGCGCGCTATGTGTGGCATCTGTGGATGGAGTTTCCGTCGCGTCCAGCCTCGAACGAAAAGCTGGAATATATGAGACGCAGTCATGAATTCTTATCAAGGGTTCAGGGACACAACGTCACTTTTCAAGGGCTATCATGCTACCGGAGTAATGCGTCTGCATCAGGACCACGGAGCTGCTACTGACTTCCCAAGCAGAGAGGAGGGACATGTCAACAACGCCGAGGAGGATTTTCTACAATATCACTTCACGAACCTCAGCTCCACGGCCGCAGGCTCGTGTTCAAAGCCCTGTGAAGACCCTGGTCCTGCTAACTCGACCAGACCCCCCTTCCCCCATAATCAAGATTTCGATAGACCAGTGCACCCCGTCCGACCCCAGGTCCCCTCCTTCCTAAGCTGTCGTGAGCAGAGTCTCTCCAGATCGGGCTTCTCGCCTTCCTCAGACACTTTAAGAACTTTCTCCAGCGCTCTTTGTGAACTCGGCCCTGTCAACAACACACACCTCGTTGTGCGCGCGTGCGACGGCCCAGTGCGTCACCCTCCAGTCAAGGACAATGGCACCAGACACGAGGCTCTAAACTCGTTAAACGAGACATTGCAAAGTGAAAAGACATTCGACTGGATGAGAGTGAGGAGAAATCAGTCCCGTGCAGGTAAGCGGACTAGTTTTCTAGTATGACCAACTTTTCCTAAATAGACCGAGTGGCCAAAATCTCTACCTTCTCGGCTAATTTTCTCTCAAATCCTAGTGATGTGATTTAAAATATAACTAATTATGTTTTTTCATATATATAGTGATTTTCCCAGATTGAAAATAGCGTATGGACGTTAATCTTTCAAATGAATTCTTGTAGGTGGAGCTATAAGTTTGGCTATTCTTGTGATTTAAAAAAATAAATAAAAATTATATATATATATATATATATATTAAAACATACCCACCTGTGAGAAAATTTAAAGTGGTCCTCATTAAATCAGCCTTTACTAAAAATTTACCATATCAACAGGTTTATATTGAGGCTGAGGTCTAGGGTTTAGTTAATATCATCACCTAAAAAACTCTCTATGTCATATAATCACCTAAAAACAATACAGTGAAACCATCATGCAGCCTAGGTATGTAAAAATAATAATAATAATAATAATCAGAGTATATATAGCTATACACACACACATGTTTGTTTATGCATACGTGTATATAAACAAATATATGTATGCATATCCATATATGTGTGTGTGCATGTTATTTGACATTTACATGTCAGACTAGAAGTAACAAAAGTACGAAGCTGATTATGAAACAGCCCATCCTCTGCATATGTGGCATATATGTCAGGGACAGGAAGTTATTGGTTCACAAATCAGGCTGCTTGTTTTATGGAGAAACCTTTAAAAATTAAGATGTAATATAGATCCGTTCCGGTGTCTAAATGGGTCAGCAACAACATGCCAGGCAGAATTCCTCTGTTTTTATAAATAGCACATTCCATTCCATTCTGTATGCATATCCCTTTAAAAGTTCTCCCATTGACAAGAAGCAGCCCAGGCCATATTTAAAGGAGTCCAGCACCCCCTAGCTCTCCACTCAGAGCCAAATAAACTTCGGAGGAACAGTTTTCCTCGACAGAGCCCTAAATCTTAATAGAGACCAATGTTTATATGCTGCAATTAATTTTCTATATTGAATGTCGGAAAATGTCTGTCAGAATCTCAGCGTAATCCTTAACCAGAGTAATGATTGGATAGGTCTGCGCTTAATGCAGTTCAAATGTGAGTTACTTGACATGTGCTCATAAAATGTCACGCTCAATGACATTTGACCTGTATTATGTCAAAGTATTTCATGTTTGTTGTGAGAGCCGTGCGTTAAATTGTGAATCGCTCGTCCCCTTCAATAAATCACAATATATGTAATAGGTTGATGGTAAAACCAAGAAGAGCCTTGTTTGATTTGTCATTTCCTACGAATCAGTAATACAGCATTCATATGGTTTCCAGACTGTCAGGGAGAAGAATGTCTGGCCAGGCCACACTGATGATCTAAAATAACTCACAGGCAAATATGTCAGCAAAAAGGTCATTTCGGGCTATATAGCCCAGTGTATGAACAACAGCTGTGGTCAGGAAATAGGATAGAAAGGCCTGATATCAAATCCAAAATGCTTGAATGGTGGCAGGGCTTTTGGATTTTACTAATTGTTTACAGTTTAGTCTGCCGCTTGTTTTTCTCCCACATATATAATATGCACACATTCACCACGACACACACACACACAGACACACACACACACATATATATATAGGCCTACAACTCATCCTTACCTAGATTTGAACATCACTGTCCCTTTAAGCACATAACTCTTTCATAATTTACTCACCCTCGTATGCATTTCTTTCTTGTGTGCGAAACACACACAAAAATGACATGCATACAGGTTTGAAATGACATTATTCCAGGGTGAATTTTCCCTTTGAAGAGGAATCGTGTCTCTCCCTATGTGCTTAATGTCTTGGTTTTATCGCAAGCCTTATGGAGAAAGTGTTGTATGATGATATATGAGAGGTCTGTCAACAAGTGCTTAAGATAATACTCACATCAACACAGCAGCCAAAGTCAAATGTTAAATGGTAGGGCTAATGTTTATTGTCTGCTCCTACTTAAGTTCATTATAACCTAATGAAAAAAAAGAAAAAGGGGGAAAAACATTAAAGGGATAGTTTGTCTGCATGACTCATTTTTTGCACGTAAAATAAGATATTATGAAGAACACCATTGAATTCAAAGTCAAATGGGTTTGGAACGACGTCCAGCTGAGTAAATGATGGTAGACTTTTCCTTTTTGGGTGAACTATCCCTTTAAGTCAGCGATTCCATGCATTTTGAGGGTTATTGTTCTTACTGGGCAACATCAAAATGTTTCCTATACTCAACATGAATAAAAGCTTATACAGAGAGTCTGACCGGATCCCCCAGTACAGTGCATATAGTCCCTGTGCGTCATTCTTCAATTATACCCTGACAGCACCTGAATTACTGTGGGCTGGATGCCCAGATGACCGAGGCAATCTGTATCGATCCCCCACCCCCCATTCCCCTGCTCTCTTTTAGGCTTAGTGGGGCACGTCATCCCTCTGGCTGGCTGGCCATTTCCAAGTTTGCAAGTCATTCCTCAAATGTTTCGGCTGATTCCTTTATGCCTTCTGGCGACTGCCAATTCTATTATCCAGTAACTCATTCATCAGTGTTTTCATGCACTTTTTATTTCCTAAGGAAATTGCTTAATTACTTCATATTTGTCAGTGAATGCACAGATTGTTAGAAAGTCCCTTGTGAATATTAGAGGTGACCCTACAATTGCTTGTTTTCATCTCTCTGTTTACTTTCAGTTGCACAGCGAGAATGAGATAAGATTGGAGCCGAGAACTCTCCAAATCAACTGTATAATCAACTGTTTGTGCTCTAAGCCTATAGGAGAAAGGGTGAGGGATTGCGTTTAGTGACATTTACAGTTTATTGGAAAGTGTTTTAATTGAAAATTCATATGGACCTCACGCAGGAAAATGTCAACTATATGTACAATGTTTTGGTTGCAATTAAGGAAGTCTTTTAGGCGGATAATAGTTTTTATAGCAACCAAAACATGGTGCATTTATTTGATTTTTGTCTTTGTATATCCTGCGTCTGTTCAGACTATACGTCTTTGACTGCAATGACATGACCACAAACACACACACAGAGTCATACACATGGTGCGCAGATGGCACAGAGGTTACAGAGACACTTGCAACTGTAGCAGTATGTGAGGGCTCAATGCGTCTGTATCACTCCAGGGGATTTTTTCCCTGTGTGTGTGTGTAAGTGTGTGTGCTGTAAAGGAATGTGCAACTTCCTGTGTGCTTCGAAAAGCAAACAACACAAGCAAATAACAAAACATGAGTTTGATTTCCATTAAAACAGCTGTTAGTTGACAAGCTCGGTTAAACTGCAGATTTAACACTGTTCTAAAATGAACACTGTAGAGGAAGACAAATTTAGATGCACTTTGTTTTCAATTAATCTACAGGACATACTAGGCTGGGCAAAGTAGTCATATGGAAAGCAGCAACAGAATATTTTAATGATAGGCTGTGATGGACAGTGCATCTGACCCCTGACCTACAGTCATCTGAGGTACAGTCCTCCCTTTAGTTTTACTCAGACAGGAGTTTTGCATGCTGAAGGTTACGCAATCAAAAACATACCTTGCACAGGAAAGACAAAAAGTCAGACCCTTACAAATATTGAAATAATGCTATTGAAAACTAAAAATGTTGATTAAAAAATGTGTACTTGTCTATGAAAGAAAATAATTACAGTTTGGAGATTTTGCATATAGCTTATCAAACTAATCTCTTACTTTCTATTAAAAAACAGTACAAATATCTTAAACCACATTCCTGTCTCTAGCTAAAGGCAAACGTGCAAACTGGATCAAATATCACTGTTAAACTCACTTATAAGCAGTCAAGCATAAACTGTGATGCAGAGTTTATTATTCAATACATAGTTATTTTTACATCGCAAATTTAAAAAGGCACGATATTAATGTAACATTACTTTATTGGACCCAATGCACTTTTTATATTCATAACGTGTTACGAATATCAAATCATACTGCATAAACTATATAGGTTATGATAAAATAGTAATATATTCATATGGTGCTTCGTGTGAGATTTACAATTGTTCGCTGTTTAAAATAAAAAGCATAATTAATAAATGCTAATAATATTTTAGAAAACAACTGAATATATTAGCAGTAAAAAAAAAGAAGTTTATGTGTTTTAACGTATTTTTCAACAAATTGCAGCTGACATTTGATTCGATCTGAGATTATATGATTTTAAAATCATGAAATAACACGCAAGGATGTGAAGCACCGAACTTAACCATGACTGTTTATTCTATAACCCGATATGTTTTGAAGTAATACTGATGGCATTGTGTTCCCAGCTAAGACGCTCGTGTTGAGATGCTCGGACCCGGAGCTGAAGACGGAGGAGCCGGGTCGAGATCCCGAGGAGGACCCCTCGAGCGGAGCCCCGCGAACTAATTTTACCACCAAACAACTCACAGAACTAGAAAAGGAGTTTCACTTCAACAAATATCTGACTCGAGCCAGACGGATAGAGATCGCAAACACTCTCCAGCTGAGCGAAACACAAGTGAAGATCTGGTTTCAGAACAGACGCATGAAGCAGAAGAAAATGCTGCGGGAAGGCCTCGTTCCGGGACTAACTTCTGGATCTGAGGAGGACTCGAATAAAACTCAAACTGATAATAATTGCACCAGGGTAAGATCGGCGGAACTGCTGCTATAGGGATACACTCAAATGTGAACAAACACGTGAATGGCTTTTACGCGCGAGATTCAATATTGAACGACCAAAATGTATTTACAAAGCCAAAATGAAGCTTGCCCCCTAAACAGAAATATTTATTTATCAACTCGATTGTATTGTTTCAGAAATTAAAGCAGTAACCCTTTGTGATAAAAAACAAAGTTTGCTCACCTGTTGAAGCAATGGAAGAAATCGTGAATGAATCAAAATGCACGCTATTGTCTTCCTTTTAATATCTTATAAATGCTTAATTTGCTATATGTTTCATCATTAAAAATCAAAAATGAATCCTTACAATTAATATATCTGATCAGGGTCAGAAATAAATCAGGGTACAATAAAATAAAAACGTGGGGGAGGGGGTGAATGCGAGAAAATATTTTATAAACTATAATTTCATTATATTGTACGCCTGTGTTTAAAATATGTCGAACAGCGTATGTTTTATATATGATAAATGTTGAATAGAAATGTTATTGCAAAGCTAAAAATGCCTAGTTGTAAAAAAAAAAAAAAAAAACATATTTCTGACACTGAGCTCATCTGATTATTATTCCTGATTATTGGCTTGATTGGTTACAGGCTTGTCAATAAAATATTTTTAGTAAGCACTGAGCTGTATGTCTGAGAAAAGGTAGGCCTGACTATTTTTGCTCAACTGTTTTAAAAAAGTAATTAGGAATTGAATAAAACATCCTCAACATTTACGCACAGCAGCAGATCTGACCTGCGGACAGATCGAGTCAGATTCGCATCTAGTGTTCATGCGCGCGCACGAGACGCATTTAGAAACACTCAACAGGTTTGCTGCTGTTTCGCAGACGTACTGTGTCTGTCATATTCACGCTGCTCGTGCTTTTATCTGCAAATAAAGAGCGCCGCGCGATGATCGGTGATACTCGTCTTTCTAAATAACGGCGAAAAGCTGTCAGCGTACAAAGTGCCTCCACTTAGTCGTGTATTTTCACCAATTTATTGCTGGAAGAGGTTAAATCGAGTGCCACGGGTTGAGCCTTCTGATACCAACTCCTCATTCTGATATAAAGCAGTGCATTGAGAGCCAGGAGAACGGAGACGAATAAAGTGACACTTTATTTTTTATTTTTTCTCTCTCTCTCTCTGCATGTATTTTATTCGGATGGCATCTTTCAGATATACTTTATCATTTTGAAACGTTATGGAGAAACATGAGGTTGTTCCCCTGCAGTTTCTCCTCTCTTGTCACTGAATATTCGATGGACAAATATTTGATCTAGAATGAGAAAGTGGATTATCGCCGTTTCCAAACGATCGATGGATCGATGTGGAGGGGATTTAAGTTGATTGGCTTTTAAATGGTTTCTCTCGATGAGTTGAATAATTGAAGCATTTAAATTAGTCATATTCCAAAAAAAAAATATTGTTTTCAGTGTAGTCTCTAAAATTAAGAGCATGCACAGTATAATAAAAAAGCTAGAAAACAATCAGATTATCAGTATGAAATATAACACACTGTTCCTTGAATTGAACATTTTTCACTGTATGAATTCCATTTTTGTTTTGCATAACACTCGTTAAACATCATTTTAATGTGACTGATTTTGCACATTATCCCCTTTACATCAAAGCAAATTCTCTCACAAAAGAACTACAGTGTAGAAAAGTTATAAATCATCTGAACAGTGGAAATGAGTCTTCTTAAATTATATTAAATGCCCTTACAATTTTCTAGCAGCATAAAAATCGAGATGCGTTAATCAAACATTAAAATGAATTGAAAAAAGCGTTTGCTCTGAATATTTTTTGAGTTATTACTGTGACTTAGATCTGCTGAAAACATGCAATCTCGCCATGTTAAACCTTATATGCGCAAAGCACGACTCGCATGCCTGAGCCTGCTAATATATGCGGTTACTCCAGAGTTCACCTTTCACCTCTTGACCTCTGCTTTGCCTCGAGACAGCAGTGACCCGGTCAGTGGCTCACAGAGAAAAGGCTGCATTATTATTAATATGTGCTGCGGTGTCGCTTCTTTCAACTCTAACATGTTTATTCTCGTTTTACAGTGAATGAATTAATTAAGGGATAAAATTCTTAAATTTAAACAGTGCAAAAATACATAATGAGGTCATTTATTAACGTTTCGTTTGGATTGAATATCTTCAGTAATAATAATAATAATAATAATAATTCGTTTTCTTTATATTATCTGGTCAAGTTTTTTGAAGATTGGGAAAAAAATAAAAAACGAAGATTAGATAATAATTTTTTTTTAATGAACAATGGAAATTCTTAGCCTTCCAAGAAACTATAATTTAAAAAAATAAAAATCACATTATTAACTAGATAGGCTATATGACTATTATGTTTGTGCGCTTTTAAGCGTGAATGCGACTTAATGTCCCCAGGTTTAGGAGAGATGAAAGCTTGTTTCTGATACTGTTTGGCGCATGAAAATGCACAGCGTTCAGGAAGGAAGTTTTCCTATAGCTCATTAGATTTCACCTTCACGAGCTGATGTTCATTTTAGCTCCGTTACATCCTCGTGCATGAGCTTTAATGCCCACGTTATGGCATGTGGGAGCAGAAAGGGATAACGGGATAGAATCGAGTATAATCCTCACTGCACTGATGCATTTTACTCAGTGATTGAGAGGAAAGGATATTACGCTGCTTATGGCGATGCTCTTAGATGATGACCAAAGCCATACATTAATTTATGTATTAGAGGCCTAATATCAGTTGAGTCTGAGTAAGCAGCAATGACTCTGAATGCAAATATACAAGACAGAAAAATCTGGACTGTTCTGCTACAAGTGTCAGCCACACAAAGTGAGAAAAAGCCACTTTTATTTGTTAATTGGTAAATACAAGTACGTAAAATGCTGTTATTATTTACTTAAAGTAACTTTATTTTACATAAACTAACAGACATGAAATAAATTAAATAAGAAAAGGGATTTAATAATAATAACTTGGTTTAACAAAATCTTATATTTGAGTGTACACTAAATGTACAGAACATTTAACCTCATTAATTGGCCATCATTCCTGCACTATAAAACAATATAATATATGCATATGGCCAGTGCTATTATAAGCAGACAATATTTAAAACTTTCACTTTTTGCTCAAGCCTTTTAATATAAGCAACTTTAATATAAGCAATATTAATTACCATAATTATATTGTATTTAGGCAAACTGTGGGATCATTTTACTAATATATTATATTATATAATAGTAAAACGATCTATTTATGTATTAGATATTATACACACATATATATATATATATATATATACACATACATACATACATAATACATACATACATACACACACACACACACACACATATATATATATATATATATACACATACAGAAAAGATAAAAGATAAAAAAATATTTTATTTTAATTTTGATTGCTTTGATTATAATTAGGCAAACTGTAATTTTACTAAATACTGCATCTATACATACATACACACACACACAAACACAGTAAAACTATGTCAGACAGTTTGCCTAATTATAATTATAGCAATCAAAATTCAATAAAAATCTTTTATTCATGGCAAAAAAAAATTTTTTTTTTTTACTTTTAGTATAGGTAGGTCAATTGGCTATTTTAAAATACAGTCGTCTTCATAGTGGCCGTTTTAAAAGCCACTGCATGTCTCATTTATGTGGTGGTCTCTGATGGTGGCTGAATCTGATGGGTGGTCCTTAAAATGGCTGGTTACTGCTGTACACTAACAAAAGAAGACACACACCGGCCAACACCTCTTCACATCCCACACACTGTCTCCATTACAAATAGATATTGCATCAGTTCTTTTGCACTGCAAGCAGTAAAATGAAGAACTGATACTCATTTGTTTGCTTGTCAGCGGCACACATAAAAGGCGGAAGGTAGAGGGAAGGTCTTAAGGCACCTTGCATATATAACGCACAGGGCGTGTGCACGCAGACCATTTTCTAGCCCTCGTTTTTCCTACCATTTACGACTCCCGAGAACAGATGTTTGGGGACAGCTTACAGCCTCAGCGAATTTCTGTGCACAAAGCAAACAGCAGCACTCAGCACTTCTAGCTGGTAAAGAAATTGTGCTCTTGGAGAAGGGGGAGGGGGAGAACAGGAGCCCAGGGTCTTGGAATCCGAATGAGGCGGAGAACGGGCGACGCTTACCGGGGTGAAACTGTGTCAAGGTTACGTCCGGGGGTTTTTGCATTCAAATCAGTGCACTACACTATTAAAAATATGGGTGCTTGCCATCTATGGTTCTATGAGGAACCGTTAACATCCAGGGAACCTTTCCATGGTTCTTTATAGCGGAAAAAGGTTCTTCGCACTAAAAAAAACACAAGGTTCTTCCATAGCGTCACTGTAAGAAAAAAATAAGCTTTTGGAACCTTTATTTTTCAGAGCATAGGTGATGTGAACGTGACAGCACAACACATTTGGCCCCATAAGCTCTTCCTCTCAAACAGTCACTGGCAAATATAAAGGAGGCCTTTATGTGTGGATTCTGGGAAGCAAGCGCTGACCTCTATGGTGTAGCACTGCGGACTCTCAAGGTTTGGATTGCCCTTTGAAAAGTTGCAGACAAGCACTACTGGGACCTAAAAGCAAGACAAGAGAGCATGTATATTTTTGCTGATGCAGATATTTGTGCTACAAAAACAAAGGAAAAAAACACTACACTTATTGTACAAAAGCAAGTGGAATATTCTTCATAAAAAAGAGCAATGCAGAAAAAATTAATAGCAATATTTCAAAGCATTCTCTTAACAGAAACAAGGCGCAATTGCAATGCCATATGTCTTGTTCCGTTTCATCATTCACCAAAACAAACCTTATCTTTCATACCTTCCTTATTGAATGCATGCTATAAACAAAAGTGCAAAACAAATATGCAAATGCAAGCATATTTGACCTTTCATGTTCACATTTTCAGCTAAGCAAAAATGAATAAATGAGCCCTGCAATGCTTATTTGTCTGAACTACACCAACCCCCCAAACACACACACACACACACACACACACACTTCCCTTCTGCCTTCGGTGAGGTTGCCATAGTGATAGCCTCACAGACACACAAGGAGGAGAACGAAGAGGTGGAGGGGGAGATGAGAAGAGAAGAGCAGAGGACGCTGTCTTTCTGTCTATCTCCCAGATAAGACATTATGCTCAATCTTCCAATCTGTGTCGAACCGTCCGACAGATGCAACCGTCCCATTATCAGAGCGATGCACCTGAAAGTCATGAATTGCATTAATGTGGTTAATGAAAAAAGAATTGCATTATGATAATCAATTTTGCAACATTTTTGCGTGTATTTTCATGCTCCCATTGTATAGAAATACAGACTAATTAGAGAAACAAAAAGGTTTTATGACCTAAAAAAAAGGTTTCGTGATAATGATGTGCATTTCCATTAGCCAGTCAGTGCACCTCGTGCTATATTTATGTCATCTCAAATCATTCAATTTCAATGTGATGCAATACTCATGATAAAATACTCATAATGCATTACACCTAAAATAATAAGGACGCATGTCTATTGGTCAGTCAGTGCATAGGGGAAAACTCCTGGTGCTCAATCAAACCACTGTTTTATTTTTCATCTTAACCGTCTTCCATCTTCCCCCTCTCTCCTATTCATCCATCCCTCCACCATTCCTCTCTTTTCCACCGTGCCATTTATCTTCTCCTCCCTCTGCATCGCTCGCTACCCAGCCGATATCAAGGCGTGATCCTGAGCCCTTCAAAGGTCAAGTGATACAAGGTCATCGGCGGGTCAGGCCTACTGACTGGCTGACCTCCGCAAGGACTTCCGCCAGCAGCCAATCACACACCGGCATCTCCCGCAGCAGCCTGCCTCTATCCCTGGCGGCCCTCGGCAGCGCGTCACGTGATCGTTAACGGACTGAAGCATCATGATGGAAATGATTAATGATGCTTTTAGTACCTGTTTAGAATGAAGCTGTCCACACTGCACTGTAATTACCCACTCCCAGGCGGCAGCTGCCTAACATAATTGCTTTTTGTTTGTTGACCTGGTTTACTAGAGAGAAAGATGGCTTTAGGTAGGTGAAGTGTGAGCGTTGTGCATGTTGGCATTTTAGAGAAGCGAGAAAGGTGCGCGATCATACGTGATGTCAGATTTAGCTTCATCCTTAAAAGGCTCAGTGATATTTTTTTTCCGTTTCAGGCAGAAAGGAATTTTGTTTTATTTTTGAAAGTGCATTTGCTAATTTTTCATTTTTATGTGGCACTCTGGCCACTGAGAGGTAAACACGAGACATGTAAATCTGCAATAAAGTTTCGGAATCAACAGCTGTGATTGTAATAAGTAATTCGAAATAAACTGAGACATTGGTGAATGAAACACTCCTTCCTCTAATTTCTGTCCATACATCTTAAAGCCAACCAATATTTCAGCAGAAAGCACTTAAACTGTTATACAGCTATAAACATTACTTGCATTTGGTCACACATGAATCAAACGATGATCTCCAAAGAGCTTCAAAGAATGCTCATATTCTCAGCGACAGTATTAAACAGGAATCGTGATGGGCTGATTTAAGAGTCTGAGTTGGGAATATGGAGTTTAAGTGTTTCCCAACTTTATTTTTGCTCCAGAAAGCCCCACAGCCATCATTTAGGTTCAAGTACCTCTTCAATGACACCAAAGCAGACATGTGTCACACTTGCTATATCATACAGTATAGCATTATAACAAAATTATTAAAATGGTCATTATTACAAAGATTTACTTTTAAAGTAAGAACAATCTATAGTCAAAAACTGATTAGACAGACAGACAGATAGACAGATAGTACTGTACTAAAGTCTTAGGCACATTACATATACACAAGTATAAATCATTCTAAATTATGTTTTATTTTAATTTTTTTATATGTAAATGTAGAATGTTATTCCGTTTAAGTTCTACGGTTTACCTTATTCAATTTAAACCGTTTTTAAGCAGGCAAAAGTTTTGAAATCTTGAATATTGCTTTTATCTCTACACGATTAGACTACTGTTATTCACTGTATGTCGGATTGCCACTTTTCTCCATTTCTCGCCTACAAATGGACCAGAAGGCAGCTGCCCATCTACTCATGGGAGCCCGCAAATGTGACCATATCACACCTATTTTACGCTCTTTGCTCTGGTTGCCAGCCCATTGCCGAACTGATTTCAAAATTCTTTTATAAAGCTCTTAATAATTTATCCCCTGAATATCTCACTGATCTACTTCTTTCTCATAACCCATCCAGATCTCTATGATCCCATAACCGTCACAGAAATAATCTGCCACTGTCTATTAGAACAGTTCCTATGTTAGCCGAATTCAAAACATATCTATTTACTTCTTTGTAACTTACCAATGTTGTCTTTGTTTTTCTCCATCTATCTAATGTGCAGCACTTTGGCCAACCATGGTTGATATTAAATGTGTTTTATAAATAAACAGAGTTGAATTGAATCTGGAAAGTCCACATAGAACATGGCAACCCATCATGTGTGTATACATACATGCTGAAAATTGCACCTATAAAATGCATTAAATCTTTGCACGTATACCCTCAGGAACTTGCTCAGGCACCCCTAGGGGAACGGATGTGAATAATACTGTATCTGAGGCTCTATAAGCAGTACACAAGCCTAACATTTTAAATTCTGTGAGGCTGGACTTACTGAACAATGCCAATTTTACACAAATAATTAATCTACGCATTCCTCTGGTCTTTCAGTTCAGTACAAAAATGATTAAATTCTCTAATGTGATGCATTTCCGAGCACAATGGGACAATCAACCATGTAATCAACGACTTATTTTATGGCAGGTGATTGTAGGGGAGGGGGTGAAAAACAAGAAGGTTTTGTGATGTCAGACTACAAAAATGACAAAACAAATATTTATTTGGAATAACATGGAGCACCAGGAATGAAAAAAGAAAATAGGGTCAATTTGGCTTCTGCAGAGCTGGCATTGGGATTTACAGCTCATATTTCACATTGATCCACAGCCCTTATTATTAATGAGCAAGTGGCAATAAGAGTAAATTAACTGAAGGGAAACAAAGCAAATAAATAGTGCTTTTCCACTCGGGTATAAAAGCAATATGGTTGAAAACAACTAGGTCTGTGACCTCTTTAATCTCACCTTAAAGATCCAAAAATATTAGCAAGTAATATTTAAAACATGAATTTGTACAAATAAATCACAACCTTATGTCAATTCTCTCCCCACCGGCCCTGCATTATATGTACATCTGCATTCTTCAAGCATATTTGTCATTGAACTTTCGCATCTGCTCTGCATAGCGCCATTGATCCCTGACCATAGCGACGACAGCGAGGCCCAGATAAACAGGCCATGGTTGACCTATAGGCTGGCACCCACTGACTGTCCATAAATTTGCAGCTCTTTTCAGCCGGGTACGTCACACCCCGTTTCCTGCGCCAAGGCGAGGGGACAGAGGCAGGCTGCTATCAGCCCTCACTGTGTGAGCAGCTTTCATCCTCAGGCTGGTTCTCACATAACTCAGCCACAGTGTCTCTCCTTCTGCCTCATAAATAACATCCCTATCGTCTGATAATGCCCACTTAATGCTTAGTCAATAAACCCCACAGTGCCATGGTTTCTCCCCTCTCTCTTTCGTACATAAATATAAATAGTACACTCGGATTGATGTGACGTGAGGGTCTCGCTCCATCTGGGCAGAGAGGAGAAGCCTAAAGGGCCCGGAGAGGAGCGATGGAGGAGAGGAAGCGAGAACTGCAGGTGTTGGGATGAGATAGCGGAAGGAACGTAGGGATGGAAGCACCGTGGCACTGATTGATCACCTGAGAGAAGCGGCTGCTAATGTAATAATTAATTAACCTATTGCTTTCTTCTGTTCACACAGCAGGGCTTATTTGACCCATTTGGATTATCGCCTCTTTATAAAGAATATTCCAGGTTGATTACCACAAAAAATCTGTTTGTTCCTCGTTTTCTTTAAAAACAGGTAAAACCTAGGTTATTGTGAGGCACTTATAAAGAAAAGACGCCGGTCAATCAGGTCAATCCAAAAATATTGTATAGCCAACATGATTTTGTATCAATTGTATGGCCAAAAATGTATTTTTGTGTAAAGTTTAATTCAATTTTACAACATCTTTCCATGACAACATATGGCTAAAATTCTTCATAGTCATCCTAAAAATAATTTTTGTTTTAACAGAAGAATTAGGCTCTATTTCACAGACAGGGTTTACATTAAGCCAGGATTAGGCCTTAGTTCAATGAGGACATTCAAGTAACTTTAATAAACATAGTCATTATTGATGTGCATCTTGAGACAAAACAATGGCACTGACATATTTTAAGATACGTCAATGCATTTTAGACCGGAACTAGGTTTAAGCCATGTCTGTGAAACACAGTATTAATTATAAGCTTCCCATTTCTAAATTTAAATGCAACAAAACAGTCCCCATTCGCTTCAATTGTAAGTGCATCCTTTTTATTTTTTGTAACTCAACATCATAAGATTGAGCTTAATGTGCACTGAACTCATAATATTCCTTTAACGCAGAACATAAAGCCACATACTCACTTGACTTGACTGTCAAACATAAAACGACTGGAGGAAAAAAATAAGGTTGAAGGTGTTAATATTTCAAGAATATTAGCAGCAAGCCAAGTTTTATCTCAGCGGAATATAAAAATGGTGTGGAAAAAAAGGACAAGAGCTGTGAATGACTGAACTCTGGGGTTAAGTTCCCATTTAATGACCGTCAGCCTTACGGTGGCCGCACACTGAGATGACACGCATAAATGAGAGTGAATAACATGCTGGTCAAAGGGAGTGGCTGGTAATTAAGAACCGTGTTTGGCGCTTTCCCTAAAATTAGTTGTGTTTGTCTTTCAGATGTTAAGAGGGTTGAGTAAGAGATTTCGAGGTTAAGAGTCTCTCTTACATTATGGGAGTGACCATGAGACAACAACTTGGATCATATTAATCTCAAACACAGTTATCCTTCTAAGTGTTCTGGCTCTCTTCCTGAAGACCTCGAGTAAATGTTTTGTCTACTGCAACAATGATCCAGACTTTCATTTAAGTGGCGGAACGACAGAACGCAGATGGCGTGGGATCACTTGCCAAAACAGGGCAGGTTAAAGCAACAAGCCTGAATATAGCTGAGATGTGCAAAAGAAAACTGGATAGTCAGAGCTCCAGACTAAATAAAAGCTCTTTCTCCTGAAAACTTACCTCACTATATATAGGCTACTAAACAATTACAAAAAAATTTTAACTTTTTGTTTATATTAATACATTTTTAATTTTACTATATTCCAACATTTAATTTTAATATGTATTGTTTTATAAATACCACACTGTTGTAAAAATGTGTCTTTAATTACATTATATGAGCAATCAGTCTGTACTGTAAATGAGAATCACACACACAAATACATCACTGTAACAGTTATCAGCCAACGATTCACTGAAAACATTGGATTCAAATCACAAATGCTTGCAAATAATTTTTGCTGCATCTGAAATCACATACTGTCTGCGTAGGTGCTACATTTAAATTGGAAATTACTTTGTGACTGCTGTAGTTAGCATGAATGAAATTCGGACTGTAGGGCAATTACAGTTAAGACCCGAGGACCAGATATGTTGAATGAAGAGCAGGAGTCAGAAGTGCAGTCAATAGAAGACATTTTAGTGAAGTTTAGTTTGCAGTTTCATCAGCAGAAGCTTCAGGTCTCACAAGGAGTTCGTAGGCCGCCCCACATACAATAACATTGTTACAGCAATTATACTCTAACAGAGGCTACTAACCACGTCAATGATGACGGTTAAATGATTCTGATTGGCTAAGAAAGAAAGATAAACAAAACTAGTAATTTTCCACACAAGAGCAGACAGTCTGAAGCATATCTTCGTTGATCACATGGTTGACGGGTTAGTGACCTTCCACCTGGCTTGTCGAGAACAACAAGTCATTCCGTCTCCTTATGGTGCCAGTTAATCACCTCACCAATACAGACCATATTAACACACACACACACACACAGCTTCTCCAAGGCTGAACTCGGCTCAGGCTCCAACTATCAACAGAAAAACTACCCAAAACATTCTGATAACATGTTCTATCTGGTGAGAAGAGCAGACAATATTCATCCTTACTCTATGGAAAAATACAGAAAAATAAAGAAAGGCATCTCTAACTTGATTATAAATCACTCTTTACAAATCATTCAAATAAGAAAAAGGAAAATAACATATGAAAATAAGACAAAGAAAAGAATATATGTAAAAAGAAGAATATATACAAGCGGCAATGGATTTCCGAATCGTCTCTTTCAGTACATATTACACCCGCCATGTTGTTACGGTCACTTCACATACAGCATCAGTTGCATCTCTTCACTGTCATTCATAAATCCTCTCCTGTGGCCTCATGGGATAGTAAAGTGTTCATCGAATAAACACTCCATAATCACGGTGGAAGCAGTAGGTTATCCGGGGACTTTTCAGCTACTCTTAGGCATACAGTTCAACAAATACTATATAGTAGGGAAATCTTCAACACTGGACAGCATTTGAATGACTCGTTTTATCGATCTGGTCATTTCTTTTTGAATCAGAAATCAAAGCTCGTTTTTCAAAAAAACAATATTTGTGGCAATCATCAAAAAATAGTCATCATTGCCAAACTCATGATTTTTAAAATGCTAAATCTTTAGACAGTGTGCAGGTGTTTTTTTGCTGCAGTTTTCAAACATTTTATCCATTCATCAAGACAAGGCAATTAGGCTGCATCCAAAATCACATACAAAAGTAATTACTTCACGACGCTAAAAAGTGTGCCACATGCTATATAATATGTGTGTGGGATGAATGTAATGTGGACATACTATCTTCGCCATGTTGTCATCATCGCCTCACTGCCATTCACAAATCCTGTCCCGTGGCCTCATGGGATAGTAAAATGTCCATCATATTCACAACTTCAGAATCTCACCAGAAGTTGTAGGTCATCCGGCTGCTTTTTGGCTACTCTTTTTTCCAGTGAGTGCTGTTTTTCGCTTACTATACGGGAAATATGCACTTTCAGATGCACCCGTGGTCTTGTTCCATGTATAATGATGACTAGATTTGAAATGAGTCTGATCCCTGAAGGAACGACGAAATGTGAGTATTCATCAAGCCAAGGCTGTTTGTATAAATATGCAAATATTCTTATGATTAAGGAAGAACAGAACTGGTTGGTAAAGAGAGGAAGGTGAGCAGAATATCTCCATGTTCTCTAGAGCAAAGAAAAGATACTGAAACAGATGAATCCTCCAGTAATAGAGACAGAGTTTTCCCAAAATTAGGGGAGATGTTAACTGGGGTATCAATAAATAAAGCACTAATTAGAAAAAAGCAACAGCCTCTCTGTGGGCTTGGTGGCACGTGAGGAGAGGATGCAAATAGCGAGCAGCATCCTCATCTGTAGTCACGGAGACATGTCACGAAGGGGCCGACCAAGCACCATCTCACCCAATCACCCTCTCTCCTCGCACTCTGTGACTGTGCAGTGAACCCACCGGCTGGCCCATTCCACACATCGCCCGTGTGCGCGGATGTTGGTGCGTCTGCCTGCATGAGTATGCACAGCCGCTGGGCTTTGAGACTTCACCATGATTAATAGCAGTAGGGGGTCTTCCCCTCCCTCTGTGCGGAAGAAAATGGAGGGAAAGAAGGAGAACGAAAGAGCGCAGAAAAGTCAGAGAAGGAGAAGGGGACGACTTTAAGGTGAGAGGAGGAGAGAGAGTGACCAGCAGGGGGAATCAGTGTCAGTGATGGGCTCTTGTATCCCTGACCGCTCTCCAACCTTCTCTCGTTCTATCGCTCTCTCTCTCTCTCTCTCTCTCTTTCCTCTCCCTGGAGGATAATAAAGACGGATGACACTGATGCTGTGCCATCCGGCACTACAGCCCTCGACTGCAGAGCCATTTGCACCATCATTTATCGCTCTCCTCTAAACCCGCCCCCCTCCCCGTGCCCCCCGCTCTAATTCTGCTTTAATAACCAGCCCCTCCATTCATCACAGTATTGACATCTCTGACAGACAGTGCAGCATACACTAACTCCCTGCCCTTTACTCGCATACCAGCGAGGTCGTGCCGAGTTCACCCAGTCAATAATCACACAGGCAGCACGCAGCTGTCACCTTGGTGATGCCGAGAGCCATATAGAGACGTATGATGCGAGAGAGCGAGTGTCTCAACGCCACGCCAACACGCTGCCATTAGCATTATCGCAGCCGCCAGGATCAGACTGCAAGCAGGATGCGTCTCGAATGCCAATTTACCCAGACAAGACCCAAATGGCCCACCGCACATGCTGATGCTCTGATGCTGGACCAATAAAGATGTACTCTGATCCAACCCTGGGGATTCTTTCATTTTTAGCTCGCCTGATTTGACTAAACTGGCGTCACTAGTGGCATTAGATGGGGCTGCACAAAAATTTTTACTTTCCAAACACCTGACTATGTCTTGCCTTTTGGAGAACAATTTACTGCCTCAACAGTAGTTTTAATCAGAATAACTGGATAGGAAATTTAATGAATTGAATTTCTGATTCATTCATTCTGATCCACAAAAGTTAATAAAGAGGTCCTAATATAACCATTTATAAAGTCTTGATTTTGTTTTTGAGGTGTACAAGAATATGTTTTCATGCATTTTTTTCACATATTTTCCATTATTACACAACCTCTCTCCCCAGACTCTTCCGAACGCATTGTTTTCAATAAAACCCCTCCTTCCAAAATGTGCTTGGTTGGCTGTTCCAAAATTGGTTAGCTGTTGTAAATGGCACCGCTTAGTGCGTGTGTCTGGGAAATGTCACGACCTCTTCATAACAGCGAGTTCTATTCTGGCTGGTGTAAATAATTAAGGATGCCATCAATTTCAAACTAATTCAAGCCTGATTCAGACCCTGACAATGTTAACAAACAAGAGAATCATGCAGAACGGATTTCAAGCACGGATTTCACAGGATGTTTTACAGTGGTATGTTTTTGTTTTTTAGTAATTTTCTTACAGACACGGTTACAAACACTACTGTAAAAACTACATCAATACTGTACTGTTAGTTAGCCAGCAAGCTGAGGTACAGTTTTGACCTTGGTATAAATCACAGCAGTTACTTAACTTAAACACAACTACAAATAATAAGACACGATTACTAGTTGTGATCCATAAACAACAGACTACCCCAACAAAACGGGAATGGCAGCATCTTTCAGGAGAAGCTTTTGTGATTAGACTGCATTGTACTCTCTCAGGTTCTGGAAGCTGTTCTCCATCAAATGTGCAGTGCAGAGACAAACGGGCAGATTCCCTGGGCAGAGATTATTTAAATAAGAAATATTACTTTACAGGTAGTCCAAACAAGCCATTCTATGTAGTTCTTGGAAAGTGGATTGGATTAAATATTAAATATCTCCCTTTTTAGTAGACTTTGAGCTTTGTAACCTTGCAGATCTTTTTTTGTATCCTCAAACGGTAACATTACATACTAACTAAAGTGGAAAAAGTGAAAAATCATTATAGCACCCCTTTAAATACGAAAAAAATAAATAGACTTAATACCTTTTAAACACCTATTCAAACAAGGCTATATTAAGCCAACAGTTGACATATTTTGATTTTCAGTCAATTATCAATAACTGTTCAGACTCGGTACACAGTGCTTGTGCGCAAAATTCAAACAATAAGAAAACAAACACAAGTCACAAGAAAAAAACAGACTCTCCCCCTGCGCTCGTCCCTTTAAGAAGCGTGTTGTGTTGATCATTGGATGAGATGAGAAGAGTCCGGCCTCATGGCAGCACAGCCAATCACGTCTTCTTGCATTATTGACAGGTCAGACAGCCTATCAGTGCAGGTGTCAGAGTGATAGTGGAAGTGCCAGCTGTCAGAGTGATATTGCAAGCTACAAAGATAACAACCCTCACAAGAAAGAAAATGGAACATTTATTGATGTACATGATGTGAGTTATTAAATGAGAATATACATGCTCGAGTTTTTGGTTTCTTTTTACACAACAGTGTTGCCACGATTTGTTTGATGAAGCAAAAAAATTTACATATACACAGTACAGTGTATGTTTGCTAACAACAAAAGGCATATGTAAAACCACCACAATAAAAAACCACCTTCGATTCTTGATACAAACCTTTAATTATATTCTCCAACAATGCAAACACAAAGATTGCTCACAAAATCACAAAAAAACGTGCAGGATGCTACAGCGTGTTTTCCCTCGGACGAGATCAACGACAGGGAGTGAACCGTGAGCGGACCGCGATCCACGTGCAAGGCAAACTCAGCGCATGCGCAGTGAACTAGGTTAGCAAATTAGTCCCGAAATAACCATGTGAAGTGGCGAATTTGTCGCTTTTTTGTGCTCGAGATATTAGGTTTCGGTAATATAACAGAATCGACATAACCCGCAAGAAAATGCTAAGACAAATAGGGAGTTTGGAGGTTTCACTTCAAAAACGTTGACATAATAGTATTGGCGAGTTAACCATGACTCGAGATAAGTGAACTCCACTTATCTCGTATATATATATAAATACAGTTTCAAAACAGCTTTTACAGATTCAAACGATTCAATGAGTTCATTTCGACTGTACAGCATCTCTAAAAGAAGATAATGTCATTGTTCAGCGAAAGTCAGTTCCTTTGAAATGAACTAATTGAATAATGCAAAATTTTTATACTTATAAGCAATTCCACAGAAAACACTGTCATCATGCAGCTCATTTCAGTTCTCATCCAAAAGTATTGTTCTAGTTAAATGTCAGTTATATGAATTTCTTTGAATATCAAATCATTTTAGTTCTACTTCCTTGCATTTAAATCTAATGCAGAATTCAAATGAAGATGTAATTGTATCGAAGGAGAATGTTTGCTACCTCAATTCAAATTCAGCATGACATCAGCCCTCAAAAAACCCATATTGGTCGACAACTACTCTTTGGAAGACAAAATAATTAAAGGTAATTATTCACCTTTAAAAGGACACAAATAGAGTTAAAATATAATTTTTAAAAACACCTTTATTCTCCAACCACACGGTCTTCTTTGTGTGCTGAAAGCGAGTCTCCTTGTCATCAGCTGGCAGCACAGATTGCTCGCAGGCCTAGATTTTGTCTTCATTCCATTCTGACAATGACATTTATGTTAATTTGTTCCATGCCACTGCCAGGCATCTGGAGAGGCCAGTCCCACTCTCTTTCACACTTTCTTTTCATTTTGACCAGCGCAAATGTATGTGCCATGAGCAGTGGGCCTTAGATAAACAGATTGATTCGATGGGAGGGCAAGGAGACACCGTCTCCTGCAGTCACATGCAGAGGAGAGTTTTCAATCACACTCAGGTGGGCCACAGGCCTCTCCTTTGTCACGTGCACAGGAAAGACAGCATGGTGAAAGTAAGCACTGCATATATGCTTGTATACTCACATATTATCTCTCACAGATTCATGTACACACACTGCACTCTGATTCTCACTATCTCTCGGTTACACACACCTGGTTCCCATGGGCTCTGAGAGCGATACTGGCTGCAGTGCCCAGGTTCTCCAGAGACACGCAGTGCACGGTCCTGTCCCTCTTCACCTTTCCGACAGTGGCAGCCGCGGGCGTGTGCCGGGGGGCTCTAATCCGCCGCCCAGGTCCCATCGGCAAGGATCATTGAGCTAATTAATAACGTGGCACAGAGAGGGATGGGAGTCATTAAGGAGCCACGGCTGTGCTCTCTTTGGCACTCTCCTCTCACTGCCGAGTGCACTGGGGTTGCTGGGAAAGGGGGGAGGGGGACTGCAGATGCAGGGTCTTGCTTGCTCGCACAACCCTCCCAGACATAATTCACTACAATGAAGTTTAACAGAGGAGGGGGGGACCTAACACACAAACACAAGATGCAAGCAAGCACTCAGAGAGCGGCGAGAGCCAGACTAAATAAGAGTGGGCTGGGGCTCAGAGGAAATGAGAGTAAGTCTTCTTGACTTCCTGTCCTCATTAGCAGGCTGTAAGGATTTGTTCAGAGTGGTCTCATTAAGTAGAAGAAATGTTAACCCCTTGCACAAAGGCCTTTATGTCCAATTTAAAAGCAACATAAAATCTAAATTGACCCTGCTTAATGCACAATATTTTGTTGTGCTTACAATTCATTGGTGTGTGTAATTCCAAGACAATATTTTATTCAAATATAACGTGCTCGTCCGCTGAAATACCATAATGAATCCTAAACATGAGCTTGCTAAAATAATGGCTGATTAGCTAGTTAATCAGCCATTATTTTAGCAAGCTCACATTTGGGATTCATTATGGTATGGACGCCCACTTTTCATCATTTCTTGCCTTATTTATTCCCGTTCAATATCCTGTTCCCGTGCTCAGAAATACGTTACAATACTATGGAAACATGTTCCGTCTTTCGGATGAGACGTTAAACCGAGGTCCTGACTCTCTGTGATCATAAAAAAATCCCAAAATTTGGCCCATTGGCCTTGGTCCATCACGGCCTCCTAATCGTTCTGGCGCAATATGGCTGCTGTTGCATCATCCAGGTGGATGCTGCACATTGGTGGTGGTTGAGGAGATTCCCCCCTACTATGTAAAGCACTTTAAGCTCTGGAAAAGCACTATATAAATTTACATTTACGCATTTTGCAGACACTTCTATCCAAAGCGACTTACATTGCATTCAAGGAACACATTGAATCAGTTCTTGCTTTCCCTGGGATCAAACCCATGACCTTGGTGTTGTAAACACCAATGCTCTTCTGATTGAGCAACAGGAAAGCACACCTATAGAAGATAATTGTTTATATATTTCTATGCAAAGAGAATATGTTCTATATGTTTCTATCAGTTTCCAATGGGAATCAAACCCATGACCTTGAGGTTGCTAGCTCTATGATTTACTGTTTGAGCTACAGGAATGCAATTAAAAGATTAAAAATATTAAAATAGATTAAAATAAGTCACATTTGCACTGTTAGATAAGTCGCTATTTTGAGAAACAAAAGAAGACATTAAGTGGTATTGCCAGTAATAATGTGATGTGAGAAAATTTGCGATTACCTTTATTTATTTTTCCTGTGATTTAGAAAAGAGATTATGGCAATAAAATAGGTTGCAAACCAGTTAACCATTTAGCAGGAGCATCACACACTGGACAAAGATGCTCATGTGAATAATCCTATCCTGCCGACTGTTTTTTGTCCCCTTTAACTATCAAGTCAATAAAAGTAGCAAAAAGTAAATAGCAATGATGGCACAAGCACTGATCCTTGAAACTCAGATACAATGTAAAATGCAAGTTGCATTTGCAGCCATTTTAAGTTGCAAATTCTCTATATTACAAGTATAAATTTAGATATTTCCAATACCAAGCCCTGCAGTGTGAAACAAAACAGTCTGAACCCTCTACAGCCGGCTCTTTCTCTCTCTCTCTCTCTCTCTCTAGCCCCCTGCACACCAAACTAAATAAGCACTTAGTGTTCCAGACAACCCAATACCTCAGCTCCTCCTAATGAAAGGAAGCAGCAGGAATAATTAGTTGTGCAAACAAACAGATCCGAGAGCAAAGTCCAGGATCCACTATCACTCCCCTGACGTCATGGCCACTAACAGGCTTGAATGGAGGTAATTGGGGGAGCTGGAAGTTGAGACAAAATCAATGGAAACTCAGGCATACTAGCAGGGAGATTACTCACCGGTTCACACCATCACTCTGGGGACTCAAAGGTTGCCAGGAACATGATGCAGGACTATATACCAGAACTGCAGAACAGGACAGAGACTCATGAACAAGACTGTGAAATGGGATTATGGAACAGGACTGTGGAATACGGTTAATGAGAGGAAAAAAAACCTTGCTAATTTATCATTTAGTTAATGCTTTTATCCTAAGCAACTCTCAGTATACTTCTTATAGGGACAATCCCTCTGAAGAAACTTGAGGTTAAGTGTTTTTGCACAAGTGCACAATGGGGAAAGATCATGGGTCGCCTCCAGCTGGGTTGGAACCTGCATCCTTTCAGTTGCCAGTTCCTAAACCACTAGGGCTACATCACCCAAAATCTGTTAGGATCAAGATTACATAACAAGGATGTGGAACAAGTGGGGCTCCAGAAAGAGTTTCGGAACAAATGACAGAACCATCACTAATATCTTACATTACATTTGTTGACATTTTTAAGCCTTCCCAACTTAAATGTCCTAGATTGATGTATTCTACACTGTTGTTGCACATTCTGATAACTTCTCACCACGGTAATGTTATCTAGCTGGCCAACATTGACAAGGTTGTCGAAATATCAAAAATGACTTTTTTCATCAATAAGAACGTGTTGAAAACAACAAACCAGCTCAGTTATGTTATACATTCTTCTCAAGCAAAATACATGAGAGATGTATTGAGCGGCATAATTTCCATCTATTTGTTAAAAAAAGACAATTTTGTAAATACAAAAAATTTATGAATGTAAAGGAAAAACTTTTAATAATACAAAAATATATATTTCTAGCAAATATAAAACAACAATGCTAAATCAAAACCCTATATTTTCAAGCATCCAAACAGCTTAAATTAACTAAAAAATAACTAAGTAAAATTGTATGCAAGCAAAAAACAAAACAAGATACATTTTCAGGATTCTTCGATGAACAGAAAGCATGTACTGTAGTTGAAAAGAGCGTTTATTTGAAATAGAAATGTTTTGTAACATTAATTTCTTTAAAAAACTCTTGCTGAACCCAAACCTTTGAACGCTAGTGTATTTTATTTTTAATTATATAAATACATATAATATTAATTACATAGCACCAATAACATCACATCAAACACAGCAATATGCTAAAAGCCAACCAGAACAACCTGACGATGAGTTACGCGTGGGTAAACATTGTTATTGTTGTCGCAATTCCAAACTTCTACTCATGAGAAGGTGAATTGTGAGAAGACTTGGCAAAGTCTTTTTCTAATCAAAGAGGAAATAGACACCAGCAGATAACCACATCAACAGTATGAGCCACTCTATAAAGCAAGCGCGTGCCAAGCTCATCAGTGGGAGTTCTGCTGTTCCTCTATCTCATGCGTTATTAATAGAGCAAAGTGTTGATTAGAATGGGCCTCCCCCCTCTTCTCTCCTTCTTATCAGCTCTACCAGCACCTCCTCCTCCTCCTGCTGCCCTCCAAATGCCAACACATTACTGCCTTCCCGCTCACTGACAGAGCTGCCAGTCACCGCCAAGATGGATGCCACTCCTGGGAGGACTCCCTAGCCTCGACTATTGACTTATTTGTTTTGCTGATCTAACAAACCGTGATCCTTCATCTAAGGTGAAAGGTGGACTTGTATGTGAAAAAAAATCCATAAAATTTACAGTAAAATACGGCAGCTGTGGTTGCTAGAACTTCAATGTAAAACAAATGGTAGCAAACTTTTTGATTTTACAGTTTACCTAAATTTACAGTAATAAATGTTTTGGAAATGTCATTTTAAGACTACTTTTTTTACTTTTCTAAGTCTGTTAGGTTAAAATTTAACTAGATTATCTTCAAAACATGCAGACAAAAAGTTATAAATACAAAAAGTTGACCTTGGTGACCTCACACTCTACTGTTTGGGGTATAGGAAAGATTTTTTTGTTTTTATGACTACATTTTTTTAGGCACTTTGCCTAAAATGAACTTAATATGTCTTTAATTGCTCATTCTTGCAGTTGGTTTGATGCTCTCAGCCATAGTTACATTACTTATTATTTAAGCCTTTGTGCTTGGTCCTTTACTGGCTGTTTGTAGTTTGTAGCAATTTTAAGCAAATACAGTTTCAAAGGAAAGTTTTTCACTTTCCAAACACTGTAAACCAAACAGTATTTTACTGTAAAAGAAAATGATGAAAAGGTCATAATTTTCCCGTCTTTATGTTGTTCCAAACCTGTGATTTTCTTCTGTTGAACACAAAAGATGATGTTTTTAAGTGTGTTGGTAACCAGACAGTTTTACGGTATAGCCATTGATTTAGTAGGAAAATAAATACTATTGAACTCAAAGGCTGCCGTTAACTGTTTGAGTACTAACATATTTTGTGTTCAATAGAAGAAAATTATGACAGAATTCATGAGATTTTACAGTAAAATACTGTTTGATTTAAAGTTTTTGAAAGTGAAAAATGTTCCTTTAAAACTGTTCAACATTTTTGGGTGAACTGTCCCTTTAAAATGAATATTTTACAGTACTTCTGTGGAGGTGAAGAAGTGGGAATTATACATTATACAGTGGGCTGGAATACTTCAGATGAGGTGGTCGAGAGAGAGGGAGAGCTCTGTAAGGGCTCTGTTCGGTTTAAGTGGAGGGAAAAGGCAGTTGCAGTAACATTATGCAAAAAATCCCATTTACTGGCAGTTTCTGGCAGCAGGGAGAGCGCAGAAACACTTCGGTGGCAAAGCAGCGCAGTCATTTCGGTGCCTGTACATGGGAGCATTTCACCCCCTTTGATCCGTGACCCTGTCCAAACTAACATTTGTATCTCGCTAATGATTCCCCAACCTTTTGCACGCACACCTTTTGGCGTGTCGCTCCTTCCTTGTGCCAACCGTCTACCCACCTGAGCTAAAAAAATAGAAAAAAGAAAAAAGCCTGTCCTGATTCTGTCACTGACACCTCTGCATCTGCACGATCCATTGGGTTGGAGAGCTAATCAGGAACAGAGACAAAGGAGTCGCTGCCTCTTTGAAGGGCGACTCCAAACGGTGGCTGGTCATTTAGTGTTCCAGAGCACTGCCCCTCATTTCCCTGCCGCTTCAGATGGAAGAACGAAGTGCAAATAGGTTCCAGTGCTCATTTATGCATGCCAGTCTCACACTCGCCTGATTAAAACAATGTAAATGATTCATTCCCGACCTGACTTCCAGGGACACGTGGAGCAGAACAGGAGGGCTATCATTAACACACAGCCTCAGTCCAGCTCACCGGATGCGGGGACGACTTTGTCAAATCAACATCAAAAATTTAGCGCCACAATTTATATTGTATAAGGTGTGTTATATAGTCATTTAACATGTTTCAGTGCTGCTATGGAATGGTATATGTTAGCTTTGCTGGAACGGGTGGATAACCTGAAAAGATTAGGATTTTAAGAACGGTTAAATATATTTGATCCTTTCACATACATTTCTAATGGTCTTTTATTCAATGCTTGATAAAAATGAATCGCATCACTAACAGGGTTGCGCAAATTTCACAACTGATCCTTTCAATTCAGTTTAAATTTCAAATGAATTGCCACATCAATCTATCCATCTATCTATCTATCCATCCATCTATCTACCTGTCTGTCTCTCTGTCTCTATCTATCTGTCTGTCTTTCTGTCTATATCTATCCATCTCTATCTACCTATCTGTCTGTCTGTCTGTCTGTCTCTATCTACCTGTCTGTCTGTCTGTCTGTCTGTCTCTATCTATCTGTCTGTCTAACCATCCATCCATCCATCCATCCATCTATCTACCTCTCTGTCTGTCTCTTTCTATCTGTCTGTCTAACCATCCATCCATCCATCCATCCATCTATCTACCTCTCTGTCTGTCTCTTTCTATCTGTCTGTCTTTCTATATCTATCTATCTATCTATCTATCTGTCCGTCTCTCTATTGATCTATCCATCCATCTATCTATCTCTGTCTGTCTATCTGTCTGTCCGTCTCTCTATTGTTCTATCCATCCATCTATCTATCTCTGTCTGTCTATCTGTCTCTCTCTATCTATGCATCAAAGAAACCTCTAAACTGAAAAGGTATTTTAAATTTATTTTCAAAACATTCAACTTATTCCAACTTTTTGTATTTTTCTATTTGAACATTTGATATGTGAACTTATTTGACCTAATTCTACTTCCTTACATTCAAATTTTCAAACTCCAATTCTGCATCTTCTAAAGCATATAAACCTTCATAATTGAAACATTTTAAACAAAGCAAAGTTTAAAGTCTGTCCTGTCCAGCTTTGCTTTCCTAGTTAAAAACTAAAGTCATTTGAACTTCAATTTATTTCCAAATCATTCTACTCCCTTGCCTTAAAAACTCCAATTGCAATTCTGCATCCTGTTTCTTACACCTCAATTCAGATTCAGTTCAACTTCTGAATGGCACAAGACCCTTAAAATACATATTCACACTGGAACTTTACCTTGACAACCACCATGAACCAAAGAGCAAGTGGAAACCGTCCTTCTGCCAGTGTGTTTTATGTAAGGAGCGCCACCTATTGGAAGACAATGGTACAGCACACCAAAAATAAATCCTCTCACAAGCACAGCACACATCCCCAGTCCTCCAAAGGAGCAATAAACTTCTAAAAATAGTCAAGACAGGTGGCACATGTAACAAACGCTTTTAGCTTGCATTATGAAGTGAGGTGAAATGGATAAAGTAACTTTTTGTGATAAGGGCTATAGCTTTTACCATTGCTCTGTGGGGAATCACTTTTAAAAGTGTAAAGTAGAACTAGCTTGCTACCAAAGCAAAGACGAGTGTATTAAATCTTATGTGGAGTGTGTTTAATGGCCCGCCGTGTTGTATGGAGTGTGAACTACAGTATGTCAATTCATCTGGATTTCAAGCACATCAAAGCACAAGGCAGGAGATTCAAGCTGTCGGACATCAAAGCACACCTGACAGCCGTTCATGCTTCTGTGAGACACTGATAACCTCATCTATCATATTTGTTTGGCAAGAGAGAAAGAGAGAGGGAAAGAGAGGAAAAGAAGGAGGGGTGAAGGCATAATTAATAGTCTCTTTTGTAGTAGCTCCACCTGGTCTGAACCCCGTGGCCCGGGGCTCGGAGTGAAGCAAGTCCGTTCAGTGCTGAAACACCTGGAGAGATCTGGAACTTCGCTTGTGGCTATTTCTTCCATTCCCGTCCTCCTTCCCACTCACTTTCTCTCCTTCATTTGACCTCACAATTCGCAGGTGACTCTTTATCATCTGCACCAAGATGCCAACATCATGTCATTAATCAGTTTTTGATTTATTAAGCATTCCTCTGGCATGTAGTGTACATTTTCAAGTGGAGCTGACTGGAGGCGTGACGGGCCGCAACTGCATTCGCTATTGCATACTGGTGCTGTCTGTTGTGCACATGCAGCACTGCTGTTGATTATAAAGTTTGGCAACATAAGACAAGCATGATGCTTGAATCAATTCAGTCAAATTCTATTACTGTAGAACTGAATGTCTTGCACATTTTGTGCAAGACAAGGGTGACTAAAAAACGCCCTGATTTGATAACAGAAGGAGAAAAACAACATCTGTGGAGCCAAATGTCAGCAGAGGAGAGCCAAGTTCTAACTAATCCATTTAGATTAGAAAAAGTAGCTAGCCTGTTTAACAATGATAATGTAAGCCACGTGATAACTGATTTAAATGGGGATGCACAATATTTAGGTAAATCAATTTTTTTATATGCTATTTAAATAATATAACGTTGAAAATATTATTGTTGTATTTCTAATATTCAATATTTGTAACATTGAACGTTCTCCCAATGG
Organism: Rhodeus uyekii; assembly: GCA_037043235.1. Taxonomy (NCBI): domain Eukaryota; kingdom Metazoa; phylum Chordata; class Actinopteri; order Cypriniformes; family Acheilognathidae; genus Rhodeus; species Rhodeus uyekii. The sequence continues at coordinate 5,091,808 of JAWRVZ010000027.1, forward strand.
TACTTTTTTTTATAATTTTTAATATTTTTATGTTATTTAAATAATATTAAGCTGGAAATAATAGGTTCATTTAAAAAAAAGTTATATTTTTAAACATTTAAATATTTTCAATTATACTTCTATTGTCATTTTAATATTTTCATAATTGTGTTATTTCAAAGTTGTTAAATTTTAATATTATGCTGTAAAAAATGATAATAGTTTTTAAATATTTTAACATTCAATATCTTATCATTGGTCATTTCAGTTATTACTATAACATAAAATCAGCTTTGGTATAGGCCAGATTTTTAATTTCAGTGCATCCCTAAATTCAAGCCAAGAACCGCATGACATAAGTAAGTGTATTAGGAAATCTTCATGGTCAACATCAATTTCTGGCCAAACCCTGCTTCTACCCCTTAAATGTGAAGGAAAGTTCCAAACCACTCCAAAAAAGTAGTTGGATACCACTTGAATAGACTGTATTGAGAGCCAAATAAAACATGAAAGTCAAAATCTGAGGTTGTCCCACGCCATTTCCACTTCTGCAGCTAAACCTGCTTTAAAGCACATCAGGGCCCAGTAACACACCATTAGAGCGTCTTTCTCTGTAAGCGTCTGCAAGTATCTGCACGCGGGTCCTTGCTCGGCTCTGCAACCCTGTTGCCATGGCAGCAGCAGCTGTATCAGAGGCGATGGAAGGAAGCTGGCACCCCCCAATAACACAAGCCCCCCTCCCTCTGGTGACCCGCTGCTGAACCGGGGATGAGAGCAGAGGTCGATGGCTCGGAGCGGCCGTATGACAGTGAAGGATGACAGCAAATGAGAATGAGAAGAGGGAGTAGAGGCATACAGATGGGGAAGAGAGGAGGAGATATGGAGAAAAGAGAAAAAAAATGAGAGACAAGAGAAAATTTAATTACTATCAATGGAGGGATCTTCAAAAAACAAATCGACTGCCAATTTTTCTGTGGGCTGTGTGAAATTAAGGCACCATATAAAATGGATGGAGCTCTGCCGCTGGCTTTTTATCCTCTAGTGAAATTAAAAATGCCTCTTGCCCAGAGCAGAGATGAACAGATTACTTCCATGTGTCATTTTATGCCCGCACTTGATATTGTTTGTCTCACAAGCACAGATGTGCGTCGAAACGCTCGTCTGACTCGGTCCGTGCGTGTTCATCAGTAAGATACGGCCAGAGATGTCAAGTGACTTGACCTTTGGCCGGCCTTGCCAGAGGTCAAGCAGTTGAGGTCAGTGTCCTACATATAGCATTACATGTTCTTCTCACCTGGAAAATCAAAGAACCGTCTGAGAGCATTGGCATTGACAGATTCAGTTACAAGACAATCCTGTGCAGAAATATTTGTTTTAAATTGAGTTCACCGTGTTAATTATTCACATTTGCACTTTCTAGGAATCTGATCTGCAACAAAAGCAATGAGAAATATAAAATGTGAAAGTGGTGAAAGAAAATATACGCTATACAAGAGCCAAAACAGAGAAAACATGATTGTTTTGTGGGTTTATTGCTAATTATCAATTTGAATTTTAATTCTGAAATGTGTCAATGGACCTTAGTAAAAAAAAAAGACATTTATTTGTTAAAAAGTACAGTTCTGTTCAATTAGCCCAATTCACAAAGTTATGACACATTTCCTCTTTAAATTTAGCAGGGTAAATATAGAAAATAAGCGTTATCTATTGTTTTATGTATATACTATATATTAATAATTCCTTTGTGCTGTCCTGAAATAATAATAATAATTATATTTTAGAAAACTAGTCAACCCTGCTGCGATGGAATCTACTCTACACTTTCCTCGATCTGCCTTCAGCGACAAGATTAATGATAACAACATTTGGTAACACTTTATTTTACAGGCTCCTTGTTACATGTACTTAAAGTACGGTAAATTATGCATGATTTCATGCAACTAACCCTCAACCAAACCCTAACTCTAACAACCCTAATTACATGTTGTTAATTCATATTACTCAATAATTAAAAATATAATTAAACTGTAACATCACCTTAAAATGACGTTTAACCCAACATTTAAATCTAAAGTTGAGGGATATACATTAAATATATATGTCACATTATATCACAAAACAAAAAATGCAACAATATCGTGGATAGTGACAATCTGTATTGTGTACAGTTCACCCACAACAAAAATAACAGTGCAAGAAACAATTCAAGTTTACAGAGTTTTATTCTCAGAACTACATTAAACTACTATATATAATGTTGAATATTATAAATATTAACATATGGCCTACTTTTTTCCATAATATATCTAGTCAGTGATAAAGTGCAAGCATATTCAGCTAAAAAAATCTTTATTTTCAGCTTCGGAATCATTCATATTTTTATTCTGTCCCACATAAAGTCCAAACCTATTCATTTCCACCCCAATGTAATACTAAATGTAGCATTTTAATAAACAGTACATTTGATGTTATCCTTTTACCATAAATCTTGGAGTAATCTCAATAATTTATATATAATCTCAGTTCAGTATGGTGATATGAACTGAATCGTGACATGAGGGTATTGTTACACCCCTATTAACAAGTAGCCTACTTTCTTATGCAAGTATTGTACATGTACGTGCAGACACTGTAAAATGAAGTGCAAACATTTATTTTTATTGTATTGTGTGAGAAATCCAATTTTGCTAAAGAGAGTCACAGCAAATTTGGCACCTCTTCCTTAGTCTTTTCTCTTTTGAAAAGATGTGGTAACTTAATAGTAGATTACGTTTCCTTTTGCTGTTGAAGCAAAAAGAGACACCGCAATAACATTTGCTATCATCTCCCATTTTGCCTCAGCTTAGCCTGCTATGGTTTCATTTCTTGTTCCAAGCAAATGTGAAAAGGATCTTAATGTCCTAAATCACGTCATATTTTTATAACTCGTTTTTTTACAGAGTTTCTGTTCACTGGAACTTATTTGGAAAAGCATGTTATACCACACAATCCATTCGACAGCCCCATTTTTCAGTGAAATTGCCATTATACTAAGGGCCTTTATCATATTTTCAGTTTATTTTCTGCCATTTTAAAACACAAAAGCAAAAAAGCTCAGGTAGAGAACAACTGGGCTGATCTTTTTTTTTTTAAATCGGTGACATTCACAGATCACCACATGTGCATTAATGACACACTTGTCTGGATAGGATCATTTATTGCATCTATTAATTTGAATTATAAACTTGTATCTGCAGATTATTCAATTATCATGGAGCTCATTAGCATTCAGGTACAGGACAGCCCTTGAATGCCTGACTGAGGCAAACAGCGCCCTCTGCTGGCCATTTACTTGCACTTTACTCTGAACACTGACAAGTTGAGAGTGATCTACGCTTGAATTCAATGCCTTCCGTTTTAGGCTCATCAAAGCAAGATCTATTTTTTGAAACACAAAAGGCTTGCACTGACATAGCCTGGTGTCTTTAAGGCAGTAGCTGATGCGAAATGATGCGAGATTGTTTGTTTCTGCAGCACGTGCTGTCTGCTGTAGCGTGGTGCCCATGCATTCTTTTTCATTTGCTTGTTTTCCAGATGTCGTGTCCTCCACATCACCCCGTCCTCGTCCTGCTCGGCTACCCCTCCCTCCCTCTCCTGCCTGCAGCAGCGTCACAGACCCTAACCGCATCAGGCGAGATAGCAGATTGGAAGTACAAGAGCGATCCATCCATCAAAGGAGAGAGAGAGAGAGCTGGGAAGGAAGGAAAGGTGGGGGCATGCGAGAGAGAAAGCAAGAGAGGAAGTGAACGAGAGAGATAATCGGAGGGATTTCAGCTAAACCAGAGATTATTAGCACAACACTTCTGACATGTCTAGACTCTGTCTCTTTGCATTATTCCTTGCTTAGCCAATAAACTAGGGTTAAACAGCAATGCAGACCTGCTGTAAGACTGTTGTTATGGCAACACCTGTGTGACGCAGTGACATAATTAGCGGTCTGACTTACCTGAACCAATCCAAACTGAAACACAATAGACAATGAATACATTCAAAGCAAGGAACTCTGGGCCAACAATCACAGCCAAGATAGACACAAACAACAGTTTTTGCAATGTCAAGACATGCCGATTTAAGACATGAGCCATTTATCAGGGTTGTGATCATTCAGAATTTAATCAATGAAATTCCTTAACATTCCTATTCAACTCATGGATTTGAATTGCGGGAACAAGCAAGCTGCATAATTGCAATTCAAAATGTTAAAACCTACTAAGTTTTAGTTTAAAGGTTTATCGGCCAGACAGACAGATAAATGGATAGATAGATGGATGGATAGATTGCACAGATGGATCGATTACATGAACGATGGATGGACAGATCGATTACATGAACAACAGATGAATGAATCAATTACATGAACGACGGAAGGAACAATAAATTGGATGGACGGACGGACGGACTGTACAAGAAATTGGATGGATGATGGATGGACAAAAATAAATTGGATGGAAGGAGGGATGGATGGACCGAACAATAAACTGGATGGATGAATGGACAGACAGACTGAACAATAAAATAGATGGATGGATGGACAGACGAACGGACTGAACTATAAATTAATCGATGGACGGACGGACAGACAGACAGTCTAAACAATAAATTGGATGGATGGATGGATGGACAGGCTGAACAATAAATTGGATGGATGGATGGACAGACAGAACAATAAATGATATGGATGGACAGGCTGAACAATAAATTGGATGGATAGATGGATGGATGGATGGATGGACAAACAGAACAATAAATGATATGATGGATAGATGGACAGGCTGAACAATAAATTGGATGGATGGATGGACAGACAGAACAATAAATGATATGGATGGACAGGCTGAACAATAAATTGGATGGATAGATGGATGGATGGATGGACAAACAGAACAATAAATGATATGATGGATAGATGGACAGGCTGAACAATAAATTGGATGGATAGATGGATGGATGGACAGACTGAACAATAAATTGGATGGATAGATGGATGGATGGACAGACAGAACAATAAATGATATGGATGGATAGATGGACAGGCTGAACAATAAATTGGATGGATGGATGGATGGACAGACAGAACAATAAATTATATGGATGGATGGACAGGCTGAACAATAAATTGGATCGATAGATGGATGGATGGATGGATGGACAGAACAATAAATGATATGGATGGATAGATGGACAGGCTGAACAATAAATTGGATGGATAGATGGATGGATGGATGGACAGACAGAACAATAAATGATATGGATGGATGGACAGGCTGAACAATAAATTGGATGGATGGATGGATGGAACAATAAATGATATGGATGGATGGACAGGCTGAACAATAAATTGGATGGATGGATGGATGGATGGAACAATAAATGATATGGATGGATGATAGATGGACAGGCTGAACAATAAATTGGATGGATGGATGGATGGACAGACAGACAGAACAATAAATTATATGGATGGACGATAGATGGACAGGCTGAACAATAAATTGGATGGATGGATGGATATACAGAACAATAAATTGATGGATGGACGGGCTGAACAATAAATGATATGGATGGATGATAGATGGACAGGCTGAACAATAAATTGGATGGATAGATGGATGGATGGATGGATGGATGGACAGACAGAACAATAAATGATATGGATGGATGGATGGACAGGCTGAACAATAAATTGGATGGATGGATGGATGGATGGACATACAGAACAGTAAATTGGATGGATGGATGGATGGATGGATGGACTGAACAATAAATTGATGGATGGATGGAGAGACAGAACAATAAATGATATGGATGGATGATAGATGGACAGGCTGAACAATAAATTGGATGGATGGATGGATGGACAGAACAATAAATGATATGGATAGACGATAGATGGACAGGCTGAACAATAAATTGGATGGATGGATGGATTGATGGATGGATGGACAGAACAATAAATGATATGGATAGATGATAGATGGACAGGCTGAACAATAAATCGGATGGATGGATTGATGGATGGATGGACTGAATAGTAAAATGGGTGAATGGACAAGACGGAACAATAAACTGGATGGACGGACAGACAGAAGAATAAACTGGATGGATGGATGGATGGATGGACGGACAGACTGAACAATAAATTGGATGAATGGATGGATTGCATGAACAATAGATAGATAGACAACAGAGAGACAGATCTATTTATTTATATTGAATTTCTTTGAATAACAATTCAGTACATTTTACTTCCTGTAATTCCAAATCAGTTTCCTGTTGACTCCGGCTAATTCGATTCTAATTCCCCAGCTTTCTTGAGCTGAAAGTGACGCTTCTGAACTGATCTCAGCTCTGCCATGAGCTGGTGGTTTCGCTCACAGGTCGTGTTTGTATGAACACCTGTTGCAAGGCAGACATGCAGACAAGGAGAGGACCTGAAGGACAGCTGTCTCATCTGCTGGCTGTTTGATGGATCGCTCCGAGTTAAAACAGGTGTGCAACGGGTGATCTTCACAGTGCGGCGTTCTCTCACTCCCCTCCACTCACCCATGATTCATGCAGCATAGCAGAGAGATGGGAAACATACTGCAATTTTCGGTATGCAAGGCATGTGAGAACTGTTTGGGTCATACTTGGGTTGCCCTGCCACTACCTCAGTTTTCAGCGCCTCTTCATCTCTTTATCACTGTGATATAACGCTTCACTTCCCTCTGCGTATCTCCGGCAACCCTGTGCATCGCAGCTCTCGCCTCCCCCTCGTTCTTAATGTGTTTGTGGCTCTCTCTCTCTCTTTCTCTCTCCAACATGCTCTCCATCTCCATTTCTAATTCCCTCACTCTATCTCTTCCTCTCTCTTCCACCTTCTCTTTCCCCGCTGATGAATCACCTTCCCCTCCCGTTGAACTCGACTGAATCCGAGGGAAGCAGTAAAGTAGCATCGATCAGCCCCGCAAGCCACAGCAGAGAGACACGGAAACAACAAACCGCGCTCCCGGCCGCGCACACACACACCTGCGTGTTTCTATGCACAGATTCGTGAATGTGTGTTTTTACCCGGTGCAGGGGAATAGGAAAGGTTGCAAACCTATTTGGGCCCACTGTGTGATTTGCATGTTATATGCATATGAACGCGTCATTACATGACTAGTCCGTTCCTATCTGTGCACCAGGAAGAAAAGGTGCACGTTTGCGTCCACGTGCATTCAGCACATACGGGAATCATAAATCACTTCACATACTTTTGGCCTATAAAATGTAGAACAGGGCAAAAAGCATATGGCTGAATTGCTGGTAAAACAAAATTTGCATTGAAATGTTCCATCAGTAATGCTGGCAGAATTGAGAAAAACTTTTGCAAAGGAATTAAAGGTAAGTCCTGGAGTCAACAGTATGGATTTGTTTTTGTTTTCTGCAGTAGCTTTGTTTCTTGCCCCAAAAATATCAATTTTATTATTTTCAATAGGGGGAATATTAATTGACAATAGTAAAAACAACAGTATTTGTTTAGATTTATATTATTTAATAGATTCAGTTTGAATAGTAAATAATGGCTGGAAATTACACTGCTCTGACAGCTACATTCATAAACACTTTTGCCTGAAAACGATAGCATACGGTGAAAAAGAAAAATCACCGATTGGTTAATAACTTTCAACCCATTCTTAAAGATGTCTATTACTCAATCTGGCAGTTATGCAAGTAACACTATCTTGGCACCATTAAAATCAGCAGAATTTGCAACAAAACTTCATTAAAATTAGGAGGAGCGTCCAGTTATTACTGTTTATATGAAACATATTTTGCCCTTTTAATCTAATTTTGAGCAAAAACTGTTGTAACTACTGACATCACGAATACATGTCATGAGTCAAGAAAAAGATGTTAAAAATGTATGTTAGTTGCAGTCCATTCATCACGCTGGGAATAGAAGGTCAAGTCGAGGCAAATGTAGAAGGTCATTGGTATTCCATGCATGCAGGAAATTCACATACTGTGCACAGTATACACACTTACATACTCTAGGAGCAGTAAAGTTGTGTCCCAAATGACACACTATACACTATGTACTCAACAGTGTATGAATTTTATAAAATTAATTTGTCATTCAACATTGCAGTCTGGTAGCCCCTCTTCTACGTAATTAAAGCTGCCACAGTTGAATTCATTAGGTGTCCAACATTCCACACTTTGTTTTTTCATTTAATTAAGTGCATCATCTGGATATTTAAAGTGTACTTTTTCAGTTTGGAATTTTTGCTACACACACTATTTATACTACAAAATGCCATAGAATAGTGCATAAGAATGCAAATTGGGGCGCACATTAAGTCTAGTCTGCATGGTTGGAATAGTATAATAGTACACTACCAAAATACTTTTACCTTTGCTGCAATATAGTATGTATACTATACAGAGTGCAGTATACAGAGTGTATACTATACCGAATGCTCAAGAAACCCATTTCATTTCCCAAAATGAACAGAGCTTAATGTGTGGAATACTGTATCCCATAATGCAATGGACAACTATCTCTAGTGCAGGAAATAGCCTGAGATAGATAGATAGATAGATAGATAGATAGATAGATAGATAGATAGATAGATAGATAGATAGATAGATAGATAGATAGATAGATAGATAGATAGATAGATAGATAGATGGATAGACGGATAGATGGATAGACAGACAGATAGATAGTAGATAGATGGACAGATAGATGGACAGATAGATGGACAGATGGTAGGCAGCGTTTGCACACGAAGGAACCTCACTAAACTGTTTTCGGACAAACTTCTGAGGCAGTGAAACAGTTTAATGATCTACAGCAAATAGGGCGAGATTTGGTGAGAACTAGACAAATATTTAATTACTAAATTAGTCATTTCATTTCATACATGTATGCTGCCTTCAAAAATCCATCAGATGAAGGGATCTCAGGAGACAGGAACTTAAGCTTACATTGGATTCGGAAGCCTACCTTGGAATGCGTCTTTGGAAGGCAGCTTTTTTAAGTTTTTGCATGCAGCTCATGACATTGCCATCCTGGAAAATGGCCATGATGTGTCTTTCTACATGGTTGTTAAAGAAATTAAAAGATACACAGTTCATCAATTAGGGTTAGAAGAACTGCTGCCAAACATATAACATGCTAGAGACATTATCACTGCAATACTGATACAATCATTTACTCTAAAGCATTGGCATATTTAAATCCAATATTGTATAAAATACTGTGTCCCATTGCTATGCATTTACATTTATGCATTTGGCAGATGCTTTTATCCAAAGCGACTTACATTGCATTCAATGTTTGAATCAGTTCTTGGTTTCCCTAGGATCGAACCCATGACCTTGACATTGTAAGCACCAATGCTCCACTGATATCAGCCGTGATTTTTAACATTCTTTCTTGACTCATTTGATAAGAAATGTTAAGACAAAAAAATTTGACTTAAATTAATAATTACCTGTTTTCATTTCCAAGGTGATAACTGCTGGTGAGGTCATGTGAGATCAACATACAGTATCTGAAACATTTCGTATAAAACCATTTTTCGTAACAAAACCCATGAAAACGCACGATCAATGTATTGAGAACACAGCACTGTCCAGAAAACCCTCTCAGACTGGCCCTGAACCTACAGGCCATCCTTATTTTTGAGTCCCAATAAAAGTGGCAGATTTTCAAAGCTGAATCAGATCGTGACCACATCAGGCTGAGGGCATAAAATGCCTGTTAAATGTAACTAATTGCCACAACCTTTCTCCTGACCTCATTCTTGCAGGTAATGAATCACTTTGTGGCAATGAAGAAACCCCTGACCATAAATAAGTGGACTAACAGGAAACAAATGCATCAACAACACAGCCAGAGGCCTGGCATTTCACCGACACCAACTTCTATTTCCCTTCTCCATTAGGGCACGACGGCTCGGTTTCGGACGGGTGGCGTTCTCCCTCTCACCTCTCTTGTTTTGTTCCTAATGTACTGGCAAAGGTAGACTCCATTAGTCCCTGCATGCACCAAACACATTTATGTCCCCCCTCTCATTTCCTCCTTTTCATTGCACCATGATACATCAGCAGGCTCATAGCAGTGTGGAGGGGGAAAAAAGTGTCTTGTGAACTTGAGAGTTGCTTGTTGAGGGTGAGTGCCACCTTGTGGCCAGTCGGCATCGGGTACGCAACTATCACAAGACAGCCTGTCATTGTCTGCAGTTCAAAGAGCCCCTCAGGAAATAGATAAAACAAACAGATGCGTTTTATCTAGAGACAAAATCGCACAAAGCAGATAAGCACACAGGAGAGGAGTCTTAAAAAAAGAGGCCCTTTGTCGCATTCCTCCCATTTCTTCAATGTATTCTCAGTACATGCTCTGTGCGTCATCTGAGTGCAAATGAAGGAAACTGTTTGTTTTCATTTGTGCGTGCCTTCACAGGTGTGAGTGAACGTGCTCATTATCGCCAATTCCTGTAGGCCTACTTTAAAAAAACAAACTCTCTGCTCTCGTACGGGGGAGTTGTGATTACGTGAGTCGCCGGGGCGGCAGGGGACATTGACAGATCATGTCAGACAGCAGAATTGCAGGTCTTCACCAGGCTCATCTGTCTGGGAGGTGGCCGTACCTGCGAGGCACCTTGCACTCCTCCTCCTGCTGAGGGATCACACGGGAACGGCTGCCAGATGAAGCCGCCCGGTCTTGCTCACCTGCTCCTCGCGACTCTGTGATTTTCAGTCGTTATAGTCACGGGGCCGTGATGAAGCGGGGAGAAGCCGCAGAATCTAGAGGAGGCATTTGCCAGCTATGTGTGAGGTCAACATGCGAGTTGCAACAAAAGTGAAATTGGCAACGTCTGCAGAAGCGTCAGTGTTGGCCTTGAAAGCCAGTGAGAATGCATGCATAGTGTTAACTGTATACTGTGCAGTACTTCTGCTCCGAAGAATAAGGCAAAATGCAATGATAAATATTTCAAATTCTAGTGTGCTACATTGCTGCCACCTGAACTCATTACATCAATGTGTAATGCATAGAGAAGCATGAGGTTTTCTTTCAAATAAAATATCACTTAATGTTGTGTAAAAATCTTGGCATAAAAAAAAAAAAAAAAGAGTCAATAGATACAAATGTAAGAACTTGAAATTCAGGAAACAGAGAGTCAAGTCAGGGCAAATTAATTTGACTACTTCTTAGTTTATGCAGAAAATGCGCATACTACGCACAATGTAAACACTCTAGTCTGCTATTATGCTATCTGAAACATGTGAGTGCATGTTCAGTAGATATAGCCAAAAATATACTACTCGAATTATTGCTGCAGTATGAATAGTATGCATAGAATAGCCAAAAATATACTGCATTTGCAAAAAGAGTAGTAGAAAACAGAACATAGTGCACAGTGAAGTGCACTCAACCTTCCATCTACAGCGTGATTTAATAAACTGGGTGCATCCTAATAGGAGCTGTGATAAATAATTGATCTCCAAAATAAAACAAACTACATCTAAATAACCAGAATGAAATAAACATGCAATGGATAGATAGATAGATAGATAGATAGATAGATAGATAGATAGATAGATAGATAGATAGATAGATAGATAGATAGATAGATAGATAGATAGATGGATAGACAGACAGACAGACAGACAGATGACAGATAGACAGACAGACATATAGATGATAGACAGACAGAAAGATGACAGACAGACAGACAGACAGATAGATAGATAGATAGATAGATAGATAGATAGATAGATAGATGACAGACAGACAGATAGATAGATGACAGACAGATAGACAGACAGACAGACAGATAGATGGTGACAGACAGACAGATGACAGACAGATAGATGATAGACAGACAGACAGGTAGATAGATGACAGACAGAGAGATAGATTGTCTGTCTGTCATCTATCTACCTGTCTGTCTGTCATCTATCTGTCTGTCTGTCTGTCATCTATCTGTCTGTCTGTCTGTCATCTGTCTGTCTGTCTGTCTGTCATCTGTCTGTCTGTCATCTGAGACAGACAGATATAGACAGACAGATGACAGACAGACAGACAGATAGATTACAGACAGGTAGATAGAGACAGATAGAGGGAGGGAGACAGACAGACAGACAGACAGACAGATAGATAGATAGATAGATAGATAGATAGATAGATAGATAGATAGATAGATAGATAGATAGATAGATAGATAGATAGATAGATAGATAGATAGACATTCAAAATAAATAAATTAACCAAAACATGTAGTGTATAAATAAATATTTAAATAAATTTAAAAGAATTATTTCCAGCATAATAAACTAATCAAACTTATTTACATATGCAAAATGTTGAGGTCAAGAGACAGTGGAATGATGCAACAATTTGAAACATTTATCACTTAAATTATTTGCCTGCTGATGCACTACTTCTTTTTTTATAGTGCAGTATCCAGCATATTCTGTTCAGCATTCGATGTTTCCATTCTGAATCTGAACACAGCCACACTCACTTTCTCAGGCAATTAGTCTTCTTGCTATATATTGCCCTCTGCAGGTGAACAGTGACGGGCAGCTCTCACACACTCTGGCCAGCAACAATATTAGCTGCTGCATTTGTAATTATTTGCCTTACAATACTACATCTGATCCAATATATCAGAACATTAATCTTAAGGTCTTCCACACCACCACAACTATCTTCCGCAAATCCAATCTCATTCAAAAGCAAGTCACAACTTCAAGAGATTACGACCATTAAATTGAAAGTGTAGAAATTTGCAGAGAAATGAATGCACGGTGTCTCCCAGCCCCCACTGCCAGAGCTCCGGCGGGTTTGTGGATGCTTTATGGTGGGCAATTCAGCTGCAGCTGCTATCTGCACCATCTCAGGAATGACCGCGCTTGGAATCAAGTGCAATAAAGCAGACTGGAAGAGGAGGAAACAAAAGAGAGCTAGTCCGTCTGGACGACCATTTAGGGGGAAAGAAGGGGGAGTGGGTCATTGCCCTCGTTTTTTCACCCAAACAGTGAGAGAATGCCACACACATTCGCACAAACCTCAGAGCAAAAGTCTCACACTGCAGCCTTTGCTGTTTGTTTTCACAGGAGTGGCTAAAGAAGGGAACAGACGCGCGTTTTCCACACTCACGCTTGCTCACATTGCACATAAACTTTATAGTCCAATACAGTCTCTCTCTCTCTATCGGGCCTATGGTGACCAGGGCCCAAGGAAATCGCCTCCAAAAGGAGAGCGAGCTGTTATTTATGTCCACTACCCTAAAAAAAGAGTGCTTTATAGCCCACGTCAAATAAGAGCAAAGGGTAAAGGGGAGGATGAACTACTGAAACAGAGAAAGAAAAAGCAAGTTTGAGAATATATTAACATACTAATCATCCAAACAATGCATTTTGCTTATCTACAATAAAAAGGTCAAAAATTTAATGTAGCATTTTTTTTTTTTTTAGCTGCCCAATCTGTTGTTTAGGATATTATTATTGAGAATGTTAAGAATATTAGGGTTAGGGTTAGGATATTAAGGGTTAAAATAATATTCTTAACCCTATTAAGAATATTATTTTCAGAATATTTTTTATTCAAAATTGAGTAGGTTTGGTAAGACTTGAAGGCTCACAATGCTTTAGGACCTTGTTTCAGGTGATATGGAGTGCTGAACATGAAATGTACATACATTTTGTAACTCAAAAACTTGGTTTTCTAGGGCCTTTGGTCAATATAGGTAAAGTTGTCGAAATTGTAAGAATGGCTTGGGATAAAAATGATAAAAATGTTTATGATGTCACACACCATGGTTTTTTAGTAAAAGTGTCAATCATTTCAAGAAGCCATGGCTTCTTTAGTTTCCAGCTTTTATTGAACATTTTCTTTGCAAAGTATATTTGTTAAAATTAATTTACAATAAATAATATTTTTTAAATAATAAAACAAACTTCCAATAACATAAAATAAACTCAGGAAGAGTTAATAAATTCAGGAAGGATGCATTAAATAAATGTGACCTTAAATGCATTTACTAGAAGAAAGTTTAGATTTATTATTTTTGAATCATCCATTCATCAAAGAATCTTGAGAAGAAGAAAAAACAGTTTTGTGCAAAGCCATGATAATATATTTTCAGGATTCTTTGATTAATCAGCACAACCGTTTTAATATTTCTTCAGAACCAAATCAGAATGATTTCTGAAGGATCATGTAACACTTAAGACCAGCGTAATACAGTTATTTTAAATTGTAATATTACACAATATTGCTTTATTTTAGCTCAAATAACTGCAGCATTGATGAGCATTACTCTTTCAAAAACATTGAAGAACATTTTGAATGGTAGTGTACATTATTAAGCTTATAAATGCACATCTTTAATTATATTGTGTTGGTTCCAGTAAAAACATCAGGTGGGCCGAAAAAATCCTATTGAGCCCTGTGCTTGGTTCTTATTTCAGAGCAAAACTGCCTGCAAGCGTGTGTATATGTGATTTTGTGAAATGAAAACACACACTGGAAATCATGAACCTGAGGGTGTGAGATCGGCAGAGACACACGAGACAGACCTGTGCCATGTGTTGAGACCGGGCCGCTGAAGAGGTCCAGCACTGCCTCCTCCCTCGCCCTCCAAAGAGCCAGACACTTAACCACTTACGGGACAATACCTCAGAGCTCACGTTGAAACACCGTACCTCCAGGCAGGACGGTGACAATGACAAGCAACCCGCAATGACTCCCATTGCAACGCGTTAGGCTCACGCTAACAATGGTAAGAAATACAGTTACCCCGAATACTACTTTCTCTTTTATGCCAGAGCATCTCACGTTAGCACATGGTGAAAGATTACATGCTTGTCCCACTTCTGGGCTACTCAAAGAATGAATGGAGGGTGGATGGTAAACGCCCACAGGTATAAAATCAACACGTCTCCCGGCAGCGCTCACATCCAGACTCTCTTAAGTGCTCGGAGTTGGTTTAGTGTTTCAATGACTCATTCTCAATGTGTTCGAACGTCCTCTTTGGTATCACAGACCGATTCATCAGCTCAGCTCCATTCAGTGGGTCAAATGCAGGTGCACTTCTATTGAGAGAGTGGACAGTAGACACTCTTGATGGCCACAACTCTACCTGCCATTAGTTTCAAAAATAGCAACAATTCTACTTATACTTATTAATCGATGAGTGACGCTCATTAGAATGCTTTTAACATAAATGCAAAACGCAAATAGTTTATGTAAATTAAAATATATAACAGGAATATAATCAAATGCTTAACACTTAATATTCATCAATATTATTGATAGTCCTGCTCTTCTAGAGCTGCAGTAAACAAATTGTTGAATTGTTTTCCTTTTATCTCTGTCAAGCTGCTTTGAAACAATCTCTATTGTAAAAAGCTCTATATAAATAAAGGTGAATAATAAATAAATACATTAATATTATTTTTATGATATGGCCAATAACCATATTAAAATACTATACTATTAAAATACTATACTATTTTAAAACGCTATACTATTTTGACTAATTAAATAATAAGAAAAAAAACTAAGCATTTTAAAAGTGATGAGTGAAGTATGACATTTTATTTGGATAATGTTTTTATGATTTGCTAAAGATTACATTTATTAAGTAATTTTGTGTTTTTAAAGATTCATTTAAAAAAGGCACAATATGTCCCAATAATTTTTTTTTTAAAGTATATATATATATATATATATATATATATATATATATATATGCGCTAAATTAAAGCTAAATAAAAGCTAGATTAATTAAACTGCATTTAGCAACACAAACCATCCGGCTTTTATTAATATGATATTCTAACATTGATCTAGCTTACTGCATTGTGCAACAAATACACTCAACTTTAACAACTTTCAAAGCACTCAAATGTGTTTTTAGTATGACTGTTTTGACCAAGTAAACAGTGCTGTGTTACTCCACAATTTTAATTTGTTAAATAAAGTGTCCTGTATGAGTAGTAATTCAGCACTTGCAGCTATTTTATTACAATTAAATAAAATAATGTGAATTGAAATGATCAAACGTAACCTGTAACAAAGTTCAGAAAGCTGGAACTGGCAAATGTTAAAAGTAACTTTAATCGTAAAATAAGAAAAGAACAAAAAAGATAAAGAAGCAGTAACAGCCGACTGCACCATATAACCATACTAAAAGCTGTGGATCTTAAAGCTATTTAATAAAAATATTTGTATTATTATCTAAATAATAAAAGCTGTCCTCCATATGACTCAAGATCATGCGTTACGCAGATGTCTCTTACTAGTAATCGCTCCACAGCCCTGATTCCGCTCCCGCGGCTCTCGACCCCACCATGTTTCATACCACAGTAACGTTAGTAAAAGGTTAATACATTACCTCATCCATGAACGAACCTGAGATTGCTTTCCATCGGCTGTGGAGGTGAAGACAACTAATCCAGTGATTCAATGCTTATTCAAGCAGTCATCAAGCTACACCTAGTGACAAATAAGTGACTTTTCTTTCAAATGAATTTTTTTTCAAAAAAGTTGAATTTTCAAATTCAATTCCTTGATGGCGGCAAAGCTCATTCAAGCATAAAAACAAGGGAAATCGCAATTAAATATCAGTTAAATTAAAAATCACATTTTGTGCTTATAACATACAAATCAAACAAAGTCATAACTCGACTTTTTTTAGTACTATGTCCTCAAGAATCAGTGCAATAACTTTCACTTACACTACCATTGAGATATTTTTTACATGTTTTTGAAAATCACTTACCAATGTTTTCACATTTCACATGACCCTTCAGAAATCTTTCTAATATGACTCTTTGCTCGTCAAGAAACATTTACCAACATTAAAAACCGTTTTGTGGAAAACCAAATCATTTTTCAGGAGTCTTTGATGGTTAGAAGGTTCAAAAGAACAACATTTATAACATTTTAAATGTCTTTGCTGTCACTTTTAGTCAATTTAATGCAACATGCTGAACAAAAGTACAAACTTCATTAAATTCTTCCATTTTTTTACTGACCACAAAATTCTGAACACACAAAAATAAAAGCTACATCCATCAATGTTGTACAACAGTGCTGAGAATTGAAATAGTGCTAACTGCTTAAAGAACAAAAATTGATGACAGATACAATCCGTTTCAGCTCGTCTGCAATAAAACAGGGGTAACTGTAACTCCGAGAGAGTTTACGAGCTGCATATTTCAATAAAACGATATTAAACTCATAAAAGAAATAACAGCAAGCTCCGTCCATGCTGGTGGCCTCCATCTGAGGCTCCACAGAGTTTACCAGATCCTCCGGTACACAAAAACAGAGAGGCGCGCACATGTAAACACGTGTGCAAGCCGCCATGCACAAATGTGGCACGCACGCTCTGATTTACAGCGGAGTAAACGATTTAAGCTGCACGTCTCGCTCTAACACCTAAACACCTGACAGTAATAAAAAGGAAGTCGACTGTAATAAAAAGGAAGTGAACGTGCTCAAATTGACACTTGTGCCACCTTTAGGCGGAATTTAAAACTGCAGGACGCTGTAAACAATGATTTTAACAATGATTTTTACAAGAAACCCTCTCCAAACAATTGCCATCTCTTTAATTGTGACATCTGCTGGCTGTTTCTAAGTGAAAATTGTTTCTGCATTAGAAATACCCGAGCAAGGGACCTGAGAGACATTTGTTTAGGCTGTACCAGCTTATATTTCCCTCAGCTGTAACACCGCCGAAAAACATCTTGCATTATTATTTATTTTTCAGAGTAAGCTGTGTTTTCAATTTGCACTTCCATCTCAGTTCCTCGTCTCACGCTCTGACGATCCCCTCCATGAAGCAGCACGGCGGCCTGGCCTACACACCTTTAATTTGCACGGAGGATGTTAATTCACAGTGTTTTATTACCAATTGGGATTTTAGCACCATGAAAAATAAGCACAAATGCCAGCGCTAAAAATGTGATGAATGGAAAATGTAATGTAAATGAATGGAGGTGCTTTCCAGGTAACCAAGGATACTTTCTGAGCAGTAAAATATTCATTCAATACGAAGCGAGAGATCACCTGGTAATTAACGTTTAGCTGTACATTTTCTGTGTGTATCTTGATGCAGCTGTTCATGTATGAAGCAATGAAATTCAGACCTGTCTCCAAACGTCCTCCATGTTATCTGTCAGAAATCTACTGCATGACGACTGCTTCGACCTGCCTAGTTGCTTTGAAAAATGTTTTTGTGATGATTATATCGTAGACAGGTCATTTCTGGGCTAACCTGCACTCAACACAATGTTTCCAAAATGTTATGTGTAAAAAATGGGATCTCCTTAATATAAAAAGCTTTCTTATTTTTTCTGGCAGTTTAAAATATGTTGGATAATTATTTAAAAATTAGCTTTGGATCTCCTTCAATGTATTTCACTCAATTTAAAAAATATATTTTTACTATTATAAATATTAAAATATTATTATTAATAATTAATATTATTATATTATATTATATTATATTATTATTATTATTATTAATATTATTAATATTAAATATTTTTACCCTATTTAGTCCACATAACACCTTATAATGCAAGAGTCGCTGACAAAACATCATAGGTGCTTTTATTATTATTATTATTATTATTATTATTATTATTATTATTATTATTATTATTATATACATCTCCTTGTGATGATTGTTGGGGGACAACCTGTGAGTATACAAACTAAATACATCAAAAATATCTTACAATATCAAATTTTCAGTCAAAATATTACACATCTGATACTAATGGTAATTTCTTCATAATTAATATGAGATGTCCTTCAAAGTGTACGTTTTTTCTTTGTATTGTGGAACAATGTGTGCATATAATACCTGCCACAATATTATAGTTATGATAATGATGGAAAATCACTGAAAAAAAATATCTCTTGCATTTCTGTCAAAAGACCATATATAGTAATGGAAATATAGTAATAAAAACATACATTTTTTCCCGTTTTCACAGACAAGCCTTAAGTCTAGTCTCAGACTAAAGTGCATGTTTGAGCTGTTTTAACTGAAAGCAATATCTTAAAACATCTCAGTGCCATTGTTTTGCCTCAAGATGCACATCAGTTATGTTTTTTTTCCTAAAGCACATTTATAAAAGCCACTCAAATGTCCTAATTGAACTAGGTTGAGCTGAAGTTCCAGCTTCTCATTATTCCCCATCCTCACAACAAAACAGAAGATGAGAAACACCATGACTGGATAAACTCCAGCAAACTCAAAAACCACAAGACCATCTTGAATGTCTGCAGTGAAACTCTCTGCAGCACAAAGGAAAACAACAGGCCTGATCACTGGGGTCTCAGTTCTGAGAAGCAGAGACTTGGACCTGATCTTGTCCAGTTTGATCCAGAATGTCCACCATCTGTAACAGCTGGATGTCAGCCGGTTAAGAGTGAAAACATTTGGAGAAGGTCCATCAAAAACAAGGCCTGAAATTCGGGTTTGAATGAGACTCAAAAATCACAAATTGGGTCCTACTTTGCCAGTGTTATCATGTAGATTGATTAAACACATCATCTGGTGATGCCAAGACAACGCACGTAATTCCCAGACAGAGCATCTGGCCGACTGCGGACCTTCAGTCCAGCATCAACAAACGAAGCAGCCCCCCCACACACACACCTGGTGGAAATGTTCAGCATCTTCCTCACAAAGGCAAACGAACCTGTGGCTTGAAACTTTTCGAGAGTAAGTGAGCTACACTACTTGGTTGGAAGAGAAAGAGACGGGACATTCGAAAGCACACAAGTGCTGAAAACACAGATGCTCAGCCAAAGAAAATGATGACTTTGCTGTTCAGCTTCAAAATCCATGATTTATTAGACTCACCTAAGCCTCTGCAAGTTTGAAGAGGAATGGCATTTTGATCCTATACACGCCAGTAGGAAAAAGATATGGAAGTAAGAGATTAAAATGACTAGTTATTTCACTGAATATTGTTTCAGCCAGACAAAGGTCAAATAATTATTTGTTCAAGAAAATAAAAGGCTCTCAATTTTGCACTCAGTAGGCTTACATTAATAATGGCAGAAATTCATGAGGATGATTCGGAAATCCATTGCCGCTTGTATATATTTATATATATATATATATATATATTCTTTTCTTTTTTTATTTGTTCATATGTTCTTTTCCTTTTTTTTATTCTTATTTGAATGATTTGTAAAGAGTGATTTATAATCAAGTTTGGGATTTTTTTTATTAGTTAAAGCCTCTCTTTACTTTTCTTTATTTTCCATAGAGTAAGGATGAATATTGTCTGCTCGTCTCACCAGATAGAACATGTTATCAGAATGTTTTGAGAGTCTCTCTGTTGATAGTTGGATCCTGAGCCGAGCCTTGGAGAAGCTGTGTATCTGTCTGTCTGTCTGTCTGCTCTTGTGTGGAAAATTACTAGTTTTGTTTATCTTTCTTTCTTAGCCAATCAGAGTCATTTAACCATCATCAATGACGTGGTTAGCACCCTCTGTTAGAGTATAATTGCTGTAACAATGTTATTGTAAGTGGGGCGGTCTACGAACTCCTTGTGAGACCTGAAGCTTCTGCTGATGAAACTGCAAACTAAACTTCACTAAAATGTCTTCTATTGACTGCACTTCTGACTCCTGATCTTCATTTAACATATCTGGTCCTCTTAACTGTAATTCCCCTACAATGCTCTCCGTCTTTTATCTGGAATGAGGAAACTATGTCTAATATTATTTCTCAAGTGTCACAGTGTTATTTTAGTATCATTCAGATACTAATAAGAGTTTTATTCATTTAAGTTTTATATTTCGGTTTTAAATTGTGTTGCGTTTTTGTCATTGTTAGTAGTTTAAAAAATATATAGTTATTAGCTTTTATTTCCATTTTAGTTATTGTAGTACATCAATTAAACTGAAAAAAAAATGAGAAATTGGGCCTTGATAACTAGTCTCTTCATATAGTTTTAGTTTTAAATGATAACTCAGAACCAAACTGACCCATGTGCATCACATTTATTAAAATACTTATTCATAAATGTTTATCCTTTTGGTGACAACAAAACTAAATATTAAGCATGAAAAAGTTTTTTCAAGTGTATACTCTTATGTATTGTTTATTAAAAGGTCCACATTCACTTATTTGTATTTATGTATTTTACCTTTCAAGGAGATGAACAAAATGGCAGGAGGGGGAATAATTATTTCATACCTTTTAATGATGTTGAGATGCGCCTCACACTGATCTAAAAGTGCCCTCTGCTGGCTGTTTCAACACCAGGTTTGCTATGACAATTTACTTAAGTCTAACAATATTTTTGTTTCCTTATGAAAGTAATTTCTATAATTTCCTGCAGTGAACTGCCATTAAAGAGATTTGTTTAAGACAGAACCAAGATACGTCTTCTGTTTTCTGATATATATTCACTTTTCTCTATTAAAGAAGCATGACAACAATCACCAAACAAACCTGAATTATTTACCATTTCATAAATGCAGCAGGCTAACCTTAATTTCTAGTTATTGTGACGTTTTTCTAAAATAACATGTAAAACGTCCATAGAAAATATAGTCTGTTATATTATCTATAATATTGTCTGGTATATTATTTAAATACACCAAGCTGTTGACGCTATACTGAAAAAAAATCAATCAGTGTATATTATACATCACATGCAGAGCTGGTCCTGGACATTGTTTTATTCCTCAAACTGAGACAAATGCACAAAATACAGGTTTCATAAAATTAAATTAAATTAAAAAACTATAAGCTGGACAGCGCCCTCTAGTGGATGATCTAATACACATTTATGACGTCCTGTCATCAATCTTCCTTGCAGCAAACAATAACTCTCTTATGTGCTGAAAATTATTTTCCTTTATCTGAATCAAAACCTGACCATAGATGCGCTATACAAATTGAGAGATAATGATAAGTTTCAACTGTATAGCTTAGTAAATGGTGTAAAATGACCTTAATTATTAAATAAATATTGTTAAAATAGGTAATTTTCATTTAATAAATGGATTTTATGTAATTGTATTACATGGTGGGTTTAAGATTTACTTACATTATAGATTCAAATAAATACTTTAGTTATGGTGAATAAATGTTGAATAGATGCCAGAATTACTAACATCAAATGAAAATAGAGGCACATTACATCCACTGTGGCTATTTACAGGAGTGAACATGCCCTTAAGTACCCAATCTGTCTTCATTCACAAGCTCATAACTCTGTATAGAGCGCCGTTTGGCCTCTGTCCCACCGGTGCCAACTCTGATATAGTAACAGACGTTTGTCAGCGCTCCAATCACACTGCCAGAGAAACAAAAAAATCTTACTGGTATTTCACATAACATTTTAACAGTTTGTTGAAACCACTCTTCTACAAGTTTAATCTGATCTTGAACACTAAACGTTATTTTGAATGCAAGTCCTGCTCAGAAGGCCAGAGGGCAGCAGACACACCAGGAACCCAGAAATACTAAACAAAAAGCATAGAGTGGCCCTGTAGTTTTAGACACTTAATGCACAGTTGAACATTTATGAAAGCCAAGGCATTGGAAAAACAAAAAATATCACACCAAGTAGAAATTATATTGAATGAAAGAAAGAAAGCTTAACAACTTTAGCATTATTAAAGTTTGTTCTGGTCATAAAACACAAGAATCTCGACTAATCATGACTAAAGGATAATTCACCAAAAAAAATTAATTCTGTCATCATTTATTCATCGAACCTGTAAGATTTTCTTTCATCTCTGGAACACATCTCGCGCTGTGTAACACCAGAACGAACCTCATTGGTTCTTGTTGAAACTCAAACGTGATGTGTAACACCAGAATGAACCTCATTGTTCTTGCATGTCAAGTGAACATGAGCTTGTTGGTGATGCTGATGGGCTATTCAATGTTTATATGTGAATAAAAGTTTAAATTAAATCTGTTCAGTGAACTAACCCTTTAAATAGGCCTATGGTCATGTTTTAACAGTAATGAAAAAGAAATCAGACATAATGCATGTTTTCCTTTAAATTATTTGACTTGAGTACAATTAGTGAAGGTAAAGTCTTTAAATGACCACCCTTGCTGTTGTTTTTTACAGTAGAAGTGGGGTTTGAATTGCAAAACTGCAAGCAAATTCTGATAAAAGACACTTAGTTTGATGCTTTGTCATCTAATTCACATAATTAAAACAGTTCTCTAAGAAAAGTTCCTAACCATCCAGCACATTTAAGAAATGTTTAAAATGATACTCACACTCAAGCTGGTTTTATATGGGCGGGATTAATCCTCACGAGAACGCCATGTTGAGTCACATGATTTTTGCGTTATTTATTAAAGTGACCAGATTACTAAAATGAAAACATTTCCTATGTGAGTGGTCAAAATATCACTGGAATATCATTTGTTATAATCTATTCGCTTTAAAAACGGGGTCAATATATGTTTCTATGTCCCCCCCCCCCCCCCCCCCCCCCCCAAAACCAGTTTTGGTCTGGTTTTAATATAATAAAAAATAGCAAGCATGACTACAAAATCACATTACAAAAATTGCATTACATAAATGTGATCAATAAAGCTACACAGCAAATACTTTAACATTTTATAATTATATTTAAATTTTCATTTTCACAAGATATTTATACCGTGTACAAAAATTACTAAATTACAACTTTTTTACTTCAAATGTTTAGTTATATTTGTGCTTGAAAAGTGTGCAAAACAATTCTGCACCCTGTTTAGGCCCTATTACAAAGCACATACAAAAATATTGCTATAATAAATTAGTTAGTACCATCAAAGCGATATTTGACGCTATAATGGCGCTCCGCTCTCGTTCTTCACGCGCAACCAGTGCAGCTCACAGCGCCACCTGCTGGTGAATATAACCACTGCATTTGCAATGTGTAACGAGCTGTAAAACATGACAGCTCCAGTCCGACACAAAACACAGAAAACCGGGGACGTCTGGTCACCTTATAAGTGAGTCATTGGATAATTTAAGACGCAGTTAATCAAAATATAATAAAGATAAAAAAGGGTAAAGGGTTTATCTTCGAAAGTTTTTTTTCTACGATGACACATAGGCTACCTTAAAGTCTTAGTTACTATATAAGTATTATGTATTGTATAAAGGTATATTATTTAAAACGTAATTTTACGTAATTATATAAAGGTATATTATTTATAATATTCCCTCTCTTGTTCTCTCCTCTCTCTCTCTCTTTCTCCCTTTCCCTCTCTTACTCTCTCTTGTTCTCATTCTCTCTCTTTCTTCTCTCCCTCCCCCTCGTTCTCTCTTTCTCTCCCTTTCCCTCTCTCTTTCTCCATTTCCCTCTCTCACTGTATCTCTCTCTCTTCCTTTCCCTCTCTTGTTCTCCCCCTCTCTCTTCCTCCCTTTCCCTCTTTTACTCTCTCTCTCTCTCTCTCTCGTTCTCTCCCTCCTCTCTCTCTTCCTTTTCCTCTCTTGTTCTCCCCCCTCTCTCTTTCTCAGTTTCCCTCTCTCACTCTCTCTTCCTTTCCCTCTCTTGTTCTCCCCCTCTCTCTCTCTTTCTCCTTTTCCCTCTTTTACTCTCTCTCTCTTGTTCTCTCCCCCCTCTCTCTTTCTCAGTTTCCCTCTCTCACTCTCTCTTCCTTTCCCTCTCTTGTTCTCCCCCTCTCTCTCTCTTTCTCCTTTTCCCTCTTTTACTCTCTCTCTCTTGTTCTCTCCCTCCCTCTCTCACTCTCTCTCTCAAAGACAACATCTCATAAAGGCCTATGCCTTGTCCCTACACATAAGGCCCCAAATGGTCCCTCCTTACCTGGATTTATGATGAGGAACCCCGAAGGAACAGCGGGAGGTTTCAGAAGCAGCAGTCTGGCATCCGTCTGGGCTCCAGCAGGGCAGTAAGTGAACCCAGCAGTGCCACTGTTGTTTCCTGCCACCCTCTGCTCTCCACTGGGCAGCACAGGAAAGACAAGCTTCTGGTGACCTTGATGTTGCTAAGGTAACACATCTGCCATGCATTTTCACCTAGTTTGGCATCCCATTAAAAAGCATCTTTTGGAGTTCTTGAGATCATTTTGAATGGTTTATGATGAGACGCAATGTTTGTGCAGCCAACATTTTTATTGTCAATACAAAATGAATACGAAAATGCATTTCAAACTGAGTATGGCTCTTTAACAGAGACATTTTCCTCTCCGTGAGAAGCTAAACGTCAATGCTACAGACAGTATCGCCATCAGAGAAACAGATTCCATTCTGCCCATGTTTCTTTCTCCATGTGTTTGTGAAACATTTGGACCATTCCCTCTCCATATGACGTGAGGCTCTCTGTAGAAGGCTAAAGGAAACCAGGTGTGGGTGAGCTGAACTCCAGAGGTCAGGAGTGGAAACATGCAACACAAATTTTTATGCACTGTTTTTACTCACAGTCTTCTAAGGATTGCTAATCAAACGCAGCATGTTGAAGCGGTTCATAACACTTCGAAGAAAAAGCAGTGCTTCCGACAAACAAATAGAAACCTTTGTGGAAGATAAATCCTTTGTGGAAAAGCTCAAGCTGTCAAGGCAGACAGGAGGGGAGTGAGAGTGTGATTGGAGGATAGAGAGAGGGGAGAGAGAGAGAGAGAGAGAGAGAGAGAGAGAGAGAGAGAGAGAGAGAGAGAGAGAGAGAGAGAGAGAAAGAGCCAGACAGAGATGTCGTCTGGTGGAGAGACCATTTGCTCAATCCTCTCATAATTCCTGGATTTCTGCAAGGCCGTTCTGGTTGTATTGCAGAACAAATGGTAAAGACAGGTCTGATGGAGGTTTTTCTATTTTTAAAACAAGTCAACAAGTCAGATTGTGTTTGTATATACTATTTACAGTTGAATATATATGTTTGCATGCCTTTTAACCCCTATTTTTTCATATATATATATGAAAAAATAGGGGTTAAAAGGCATGCAAACATATATATTCAACTGTATATAGTATATATATATATATATATTATCAGAATATTTTAAATATTTAAAAAAATGAGATCAATAAAAGTTTGCACCAAAAAACTATAAAAAATTGGGTATAATGTTATAATGTTTCTTATGTCTCTTATGCTCACCAAGGTTGTATTTATTTGATAAAAGACAGTAATGTTATGAAACAATATTAGAATTTAAACTCTAAATAAGTGTTTTCTCTTTGAATATAATTTAAGATGTAAATATTCATGTGATCAAAGCTGAATTTTCAGCATCATTACTTCAGTCAGGTTTCAGAAATCAGTCTAATATGCTGATTTGCTGCTCAAGAAACATTACTTATTATTTTTAAAGCTGAAAACAACATAAAGCGTTAGTTCACTCAAAAATGAAAATGATCCCATAATTGAATAACCCTCAAATAACGTCCAATGTGTATGTGACATTTCTTCTTTAAAAATATCCTGGCTCTTACAAGCTTTATAATGGGAGTGAATAGTAACTTTTTAAGATTTTGAAGACCAAACAAGCGCATCCATCTATCATAAAAAATTACTTTAATGATGGATGGATTTTAGTTTTGGGTGAACTTACAGTTTAATAGTTTTGTGGAAACCGTGATACACTTTTTTAGGTTTCTTTGATACATAAAAGATACATGAAAACAGAAAGCATTTGATATAAATATCTTTACCGTCACTTTTGATCAATGTAATGCTGAAAAAGATCAAGTGCCACTGACCTCAATTTGTTTATAGATTAAATCATGTGATATTCATTGAATAGCATTTCAATAAGACTAATCTAAGGGCAAATTGGATAATTGACTTTAACATTTTTTGAACTCTAAATTCCTCCGTCAGATTTACGTGTTAAACCAGATGATGTTGTTTATGAAATTATTTCGAGTTTCAGTGCATAAATGCCTGTCCTGCATGAAAGCCAGGGGATTTCACAGAGATTCAATAGAGGAATCCCTGTCTCAAAGGTCAGCTCTCTCTTGAAAGCCCTATCAGTCATTCTCTGACACGTTACGATTGAGATGCATGTGATGAGCTGGCGTTTCCTTCGGACAGATGTGCCCGCTGCAGCCCCAGCTGGGTCGTCCTGAGCATGGCACGGTTAGATCACAGAGCCGCCAGATAACACAGGGTCCTCCGGGGATGCCGTAACTCTAGAGGCTCCATTGTGCCATGTCACGCCGCTGTACGCCAGTCGGTGCTGAACAGCGCGCCGTCAATTAAAACGAGTGGCCGCGGGCCAGCGTCTGAACGTGTCTGTCCTAAATGTGAGTGGATTAGCACTCTCCACACATCCAGCTCAGCCAGGAAACTCAAGAAGACTTTTAAAGCAAAATAGGCGCCCATAAGTCGCCATCATAAATTTGAGGACACATGCTGACCAAAAACAACCCAAGCATTGCAACGTGGTCTTCCTAGGCCAGGGGCATGATGGGATGTTGGAGAAGCCAGCAGGTGTGCACTTTTGGCTGACCTTTCTTTCTCTAACGTTGCCTCTCAAGTGAAGAAAGCACTGACGAATGTGGCTGTCGGCAGAAATGAATATGCACTTTGTCTTATTCATACCAACGCTGCATTTATATGAAAAAAAACATTTAAAAAAAGAGTAACATTGTGAAATATTATTA
This sequence comes from Rhodeus uyekii, assembly GCA_037043235.1. NCBI lineage: Eukaryota > Metazoa > Chordata > Actinopteri > Cypriniformes > Acheilognathidae > Rhodeus > Rhodeus uyekii. The sequence goes on from JAWRVZ010000027.1 coordinate 5,119,435, forward strand.
TAGATAGATAGATAGATAGATACATAGAATTTTATTGTCCCTTAACGGGAAATTTGTTTTCACAGACGTGTCGTCGCAGCAGAGCATGCGTAGTTTTTTCTCCAGAAAAACAAGAAATACAAGAATGCAGTTTAGCAAGCCTTACACAGCAAAACACAAACAAGATAACAAGACACGTCACAGCACATGTGATTACATATTGGAAATTTTTTGTGTGGTGGGGGAGGGGGTATTATGCTTCACTTCTGAATTTTCAGCATCATTACTCCAGTCTTCAGTGTCACATGATCCTTCACACATCATTCTAATATGATGACTTAGTGCTCAATTATTAATAATGCATCCTGTATTATTATTAACGCTGAAAACAATCTGTCACATTTTATGATTCTTTGATAAATAAAAATAATTTATTGGATTTATAAAGAAAGATTAGAAATCTTTTCTAACATTATTAATGTCTTTACTCTAGCAGCACAACTGTTTTCAACATTGATAATAAGAATAAATTTTTATTGAGCAGCAAATCATCATATGAGAATGATTTCTGAAAGACACTGAAGACTGGAGTAAAGATGTGGAAAATTCAGCTTTGCATCACAGTAATAAATTCATTTTAGAATATATTTAAAAAAGGTGTAATAATATTGTATTACTTAATTTAATATTAACATTTATTCATTTAGCAAACACTTTTATCCAAAGCGACTAATCTTATATTATATATCAACTAATTATATATCTTATATTATATATCAATTATATATAGTAAGATATATAATTAGTCGATATATAATAATTTTTATTTATTATCTTATTTTATTTAAAATAAAATAATATTATTATATATATATATATATATATATATATATATATATATATATATATATATATATATATATATATATATATATATATATATATATATTTTATTATATTTATTATTTTGGTCAAATAAATGCAGCCTTGGTGATTATAAAACATTTTAAATGTCAATTACTCCAAACTTTTGATTGCTAGTATATTAAAAAGTCTAAACATTCATTCCTTTTGATAGCAATTTGTAACGTTATATTGATCTAAATGCTCAGAATCCAAGGTGTTTAATTGCTTCCCTCCAACACGATGAATACACACAAGTGTGTAATTTCAAACCAGAACCGAGACGGTTACTGAGATTAACTGTGCCGTTAGTTCCAATTGCACTGTGATCAGTTTAGGCTTATAAGCATTAAATAACGGTCATCAGAGAAAACCAGGGCAATACTACTAAGCGAAAAGCAATTGAAACCTACATTTCAAAGTGAATTTGGCCTACTATGATGAGGCTATATCAGCAGAGTGGTCAATTTTTATGCTAGAGGAGGTCAGCCGCAACACGTTTGCAGATGGATGTTACATAAATCATAAAAATAAATATATAAATGTGGATGTGTAACCGAAGAGCCGGTTTAATTCTGGTGTACGAATAACTCCATGCAGTTTAAAAGCTTGAAATAAACATTTTCAGCTAATAACAGACTGACGTTATCTCTTTTATTCTTTCTCTCTCATCTTTAAAGTCCCCGGTGAAAAGGAATTTACAGTGTAATTACAGAAGACGGCGAGCGTGGAGGGGACACAAATCAGCCTTCATTAACAAATGACAGAAAACTGCCATTTTGTAATTGAAGTATAGATCTGAATCAATATTTAGATGTCCCAGTAGGTTACAGAACGACAGTGGAACGAGTTCTAGGATCTTATTTGTTAATTACAGAACAAAATATCCAAGAAATACACTGTAAACATGATTTAATTACACACACACACACACACACACACACACACATATAGATATTAGTGCTGTCAAATTGATTATTTGCGATTCTTCGCATCTAACATAAAAGTCTGTGTATATGTATTATTATATTTATTCATATATAATACATATAAATGTGCGTGTGTTTGTGTATGTATGTGTGCGTCTTGACAGCATTAATATATATATATTTATTTATTTTATTTTATAATTGCAATATATATACATAATGCAATTATATAATGCAATTATAAAATAAAACAAATATATTTAGTACAATGCAATTTAGAACATTATAACAAAGTATTAAAAGTATTAATCATAGTATTAAAATGAATAATTATGTATTATTATATTTATTCATATATAATACATATAAATGTGAATGTGCTTGTGTATGTATGTGTGTGTTGACAAAACAAATATATATATTTGTTTTATTTTATAATTGCACTATATATATATATATATATATATAGTTAATATGATACAATTCTAAAATAAAACAAATATATTTAGTACAATGCAATTTATAACAACATCAAATATTGGTCACAACCAGATCATTGCCAAATGTACCACAAATCTTAATCAAAGTATTAAAATGAATATTTATGATTTAGATGCCCAGATTTTTATAATTAGAATGTCCTTAAGGGATGTAATATTTCAGTACCGAAACCCACGTAGTGAGCTGTAAATAATACATACAAAGTAATGTAATGATTTGCTCAAAGCTAATTTAAAAAAGCCCATGAATCAGTTGATAGAGCAATACACACTGACATTTACTCTGTGCTCGTTCAGCTCCCTGCCCGCAGAAGCCACAGCGCCAGAATCAGGCGTTCATAGAGAGCTTCGCTATTAACGCGGCTCTAATAGGCTTTCTCGCCACGCTGTATCTTCTTCCTTCTGCCGGATAGCAAACCTCACACTATGTCGTCCCTTGCCCCACCCTATCTCAGCTTTTACCTCCGGCCTGTTAAAAATGATATCAGCTCGTGGAGGGCGAGCATTAGCATTTGCATTTTATTGGAGGCATGGAGATTTAGAGCAGTGGATACATCAGCTCTGAGCAGACAGAATTAGTTAACAATGCATTATCTGCCTTTTATGGCGGCCATAATTCTCTCACTCCCTCGGCTAGGGGAAGAGACGGGGGTGGAGGAGGGCTGGACGTAACAGCAGACGGTGGGGGCTGCTGGGGAGAGCTTGGGCTTTGTTTCTCCAAGCTTTGCTGCGCTTTTAACGCAAGCAAGGCCCAAAGAGCGTTGCTGTGCCGTCACGATGCACGGCTCCAACAACAACCCAACGGAGGCTCGATAAGTGTCTCGAAAGGTCACGGCTAACGGCATGACCTTGCGTTCTTAATGACGCCGCACATAATACCGCACTACCATTCAGCAGAATCATAGCGTAATGGTGCTTTTGTGTGCGTTTAGGTTCGGAAAGGGATTTGAAAACCGTCTCGTATCGTACTTCTGAGGCCTACAGGACTCGCTGATCCAAGTGAAAGCGACAGCGCTCAAGTGGACATTGTGTGTGTGTGTGTGTTTAGGAGGTTTGGATGCTGGTGCAGTGTGGATCGAACTCAGTTTGCTGCAGTCTTCCCCTCCCAAACTCCAGCCCTCCACCACAGCTGTTCAGTCGTCCCCTTGACAGCCATCTATTTGAGCTTATGTGCAGCAAAAACCCATCGGACCACATGCATCCCAGAAATCTCTATTCGCTGCTTGCAGTCGTTTTTGCTTCAGTACACATATTCAAAGCATGCACTCTTTGCTTATTGTTCAAAAGCACCGCTTAGGAAAGGCAAACGCCAACGTTGTGGTTATAACTTTAACAGGATAGTTTATAAAAAATGACATTATTTACTCACGCTCATGTTGTTCCAAAGCCTTTCCGTCTTCAAAATATCTTTAAAAAAAGAACAAAAGTCATACAGGTTTGATTATACTTACAAATATTGGCTCTTGGTTGCATAGAACATTTAACAACTATTGAACCTTTACATTGCACAAAAGGTAATTGATCTTTATTTATTCATTTAACATCGTCGTGAAGAGACAAGCGTACACAGGAAGTGCTCACGATACATAGTTTCAGAGTATAGGAGACATATGTAGAGAAAAGGAGAAAGTTTCTTGTTATTTCGACATACTAAGTCATTATTTCAAGAAAGTTTCTTGTTACTTCGAGATATTAAGTCATTATTTCGAGAAAGTTTCTCATTAATTTTGAGATATTAAGTCATTATTTCGAGAAAGTTTCTCATTAATTTCGAGATACTAAGTCATTATTTCGAGAACGTTTCTCGTTATTTCAACATACTAAGTCATTATTTTGAGAAAGTTTCTCGTTAATTTTGAGATACTAAGTCATTATGTCGAGAAAGTTTCTCGTTATTTCAACATACTAAGTCATTATTTAGAGAAAGTTTCTCGTTACTTCAAGATATTAAGTCATTATTTCGAGAACGTTTCTCGTTATTTCAACATACTAAGTCATTATGTCGAGAAAGTTTCTCGTTAATTTCGAGATACTAAGTCATTATTTCGAGAAAGTTTCTTGTTAATTTCGAGATAAGTCATTATTTCGAGAACGTTTCTCGTTACTTTGAGATATTAAGTCATTATTTCGAGAAAGTTTCTCGTTATTCCGACATACTAAGTCATTATTTCGAGAAAGTTTCTCGTTACTTCGAGATATTAAGTCATTATTTCGAGAACGTTTCTCAATATTTCGACTTGAATAATCTTTTTTTTCTCAACTATGGAGGAAACGGGCTTCCATAGCCTATAAAAAAACACTTTTTGAGGTTAAGTAATTAATAACAGAATTTGAATTTGGGGGTGAACTATCCCTTTAAGGCCTGTTTACAGTTCTATAACGATGAAGTAATCTAAATTTAAAAGAACAGCAAATAGAGTCCACATCACAAGTATATAATAATAATCATAACGAGACAGATTATCCATATCGTTGGAATCACTTCACAACTCTTTTAAATGCTTGAGCGTGCAAAGGACAAAATCGTGCATTGGTGTGGACGATAACACACATCTCGTTAGTTGTCCTTGGTGTGAAGGGGCTTTAAGATGTATTTCTGTCTCATTTAAAAATGTGACTTCACATATTCTGTACTTCGCCTCTCCTGGTCTCGCATTCCCCCAGTCCTGGTGGAGCAGAACGCGCGTGACGGCTCTCCAGCGCTCAATAAAGCATAAAGCTCAGACTTCTGCTCCCCGGGGCTGAAAATTTACTAGTGACCTCTGCATTCCGCTTCAGAGCTGAACCGCTTCCCCCTTTTCCCCTTTGGAAAATTCCACTGCCACTGAGGTAGTCGAAGCGGTATTAAAAGGAGGGGTTCCGGCTCAGACGCCACCTCTCCTCAACCCTGGACTGTGTGGAGCCACAAGTCACATTCACAACTGTCCAAATGTGTCAGAAAGAAAGAGGTTGAACTGAAAGTATATACATGTTTAGCTAAAATCTGCAGGGATAGTGCCTGTGCAACAGCATATCGTCATCTGAAAGATATGCTTACGATATTGAATATCTGTGAAAATAAGTATTAAGGGGGGGGGGGGGGGAATGTAATCTAAGGCGTTCATACTGCATGAATTTGACTGAGACTGGAATTAAACTGCTTCAAGACTAGATCAAAAGAGAGAAAATAGATATATGAGCAAGCAAATATCAATGAACAATGCATTGATATATGAAAATAATGCCAAATATTTCAGTTTGAATGAAAATGGAATCATTTAAAGTTCAATTATGCCCAGGAATCCTTATTCTTTTAGATTTTAACCTGCTATTACTTTATTAGGGACTCTTATAGTACACGTTTTTTAATCAGTAGAAACAAACAGGCCAGGGTTGCTCCATTATGCCATCTGCTGGCACACATCAGCACTACTTTTCAGCTCAAACCGATTAACTGAATGTTTTAAATTGTTTTTCCCCACAAACATTGCATATATAGTGAAACTTCCATGATCTCGGCACTACAAGGAAATTTATTTAGTATGATTTGAGTTAAAAAGCCAGGGTTTAGGGTTTCCAAGAACGTTCAACTGTTAGTGTTGAAAACTAGATTTACTACAGTTTGGTGCATGACATGTATAAAACAAAATAAAAAGTTGCACATTTTAAAAACAATTGAAAGAACCGAGTCATTGCAAGGATGGTCTTTTTGCCGTACAACAAAACCCATACAAGAGAAAAGAAACTAGACGTTCAACCCTGTTCACCCCATTACAAACACTTCCACCTCAAACTAAACCGTTCCCACTTTTCCATTGCCAGTGAACTGTCGGTACATTCAAAATAAAAGATTTTCCTGTTGTAAACGATCTCAATGTAACTTTGTTCAACGGCTCTGTAAAAAAACACAAGCACAACAGAGCACAAACCTCCAGTGTAGTCACGTCACCTTGATAAACACCATTTTATTGAGTCAACTCTAGGTTAAAAAAGTAATAAGAACCCGACATATGGTTAAACTACCATGTGAATGAGGACAGCTCTGAGGTCATGAGGTCAAACAGGGAACGTGTTCACTGCACTTGGCCACAAGAGGGAGTATATCAAGGAAAAAGTGTGTGGAAACTGATAAAAATGTCCCATTTCACACTCGCATGATGACGATTGTCTTCCCTCCTACGAGCAAGAGTGACGAGTATAAAGATTAAGAATGCTTAAAAAAAAAAAGTGGGGGCCAATTTTGACACGAGTTATATCAGTTTTATACAGATGTTAGAGGGAGAAAGTAAAAACAAAAGAAAAAGGATCCAAAAAAATACTATGTTCTAATTTGAATCTGGGCAAATAATCATAAAGCTCTGTTATGTGGCTTTACTGACAATTAGAAGCCAAAAAAAACAAAAATCACAGGATATTTGCCCACACGGGCCATTATTACAGTTAAAATTGATACAGCAAAACTAACCGATTGGAAAACCCCTTTATCCAGCGTTAACCTCAACTGATTTTTTTTTTCCAGTCATGTCAGCAATACTACAAAATCAACTGAGAATAAAAGTTAAAATGTTGGCATGTACGGGTTTTCATCGGTTCACATCTACACTAGCACACAACACATAAGAACATAGTTGTAGGGGCACAAATACACAAAAAATGACAAAAAAAGAAGGAAGATCAAAGAGAGAGTAAGAGAAAAGAGATCACATTCCACCGCTCTCTGCTACTGCCACCGTTGGGCACGGCCGTTCGGTTCGTCTGGTGAGTGATGCTTTTCATGAAGGGTGGACAGAGGTTTGAAAGGTGGGCAGTAACCTCCATTACTCGCTGGCTGTTTCTTTTTCTAAATGGTCCGTTAAAAAGTCGTCACCGGTGCGACAAAGGGCACATGGTTTGGAGGACTCTGTGTCTTTCCTCCCCCGTATGCCATTTAAACAGCCGTGGCACTCTTTTCCTTCTTGTCGCCGTCCTCGTGCCAGGTCAGACGCTCCTCATAGAAGGCGATGACGATCTGTGGGCACTTGTGATTGGCTTCCTTTGCAAGCACAAGGTCTGCCTCATCAGAGTCCTTCCTGTGGAGGGACAGCAGAGAAGTTTATCAAGGTTACACATCATCCTGCACAGAATCACATCCAGTTCTAACAATCAACAACAATGGAAATCGCTTGGTGAGACATTAAAATCCTAACATTAAAGTACCAAATGAATTTAGAAAAGCTTTAGTAGAATTAAACTGATTTATAAAGCTTTCCTGTAGAGAGTCATCATGGATTTGATTCCCAGGAAAAGCAGAAATGCAAATAAATGTGTCTGGAAGGAAAGGCCAAACTCCAGATACTAACCAGAGCAATGATTTGGTTTACATTCACTGCACATATTGTGCATTTACACTTTTATCAGATGCTTTTATCTAAAGCGACTTGCATTGCATTCAAGAAACACATTGACATTCTAATCAGTTCTTGCTGTTCCTGGGGATTGAACCCGTGACCTTGATGTTGCAAGCGCTACACTCTACTGTTTGAGTGACAGGAAAGCTTTGCGCTGTTGTAACAATCAGGATAACTGCAGCGTAAAACAGATTTAAGACATTAAGACCTTTAAGACTAATTTAATTCTTTAAATTACTTTAATTCTGTCGATTAAGTCAATACAGAGCAAACATACTATCTCAAATCTCGTTCTTTTCCTTAGTCTGGGTCGCATTCAACTAACTTCAGAGTAGCTGCAAGAATTCAGATTCAATTAAAAGACAGATTTAGTTTGTTGTGCAATCAAAATGCCAATATCAACCTTTAAAAAAGGATTACACATAATGCAGAATTTATTATAAGCTGTTATATAAACTGGGACTCTTACTTTGAAATATCTAAACCTTACTATAACAGAGATAAAATATGCGATTCAACTGCATCTTCAATACTTTACAGTACAAACACCCTACAGAATCAGACTTTGATTGGCATAAATGAGTGGTTTTCACTGATTGTGAACTCTGAAAAAGACCCTGTAGGACATTTTTACTTTGAACATTAAGCACTCATGTTTCAATCATATCGCATATTCCTTTTGAAGTTCTTCACATTATCCGTATCACGATTCCAGTTCCTCTGTTCCCAAATTTAAGAGTTTTGTTATACCACTTAAGACATTTCACAGCCTTAATCTCAATCAAACTGAGTGAAGACTTTTTAAGGACCCACAGAAACCCTGAAAATATATTTTATTTCAATATATTATATAGACTTTATACTAGAAAGATTGCAGTGGTGGTCATTTACAAATTTGAAGCAGTGAAAAATCTAAATTTTCATAATTTATGATGTAACTTTGCAGTTGAATTATGATTTATTGTGTTATGCACCGCAGATAACGTTTGACCAATGGATAACTTGGGCAATAGTCAAGTAGGATAATATGATTTATAATGCATGAAATAATAAAGATAGTTTTTTTATGCTTAAATCTATGAAGAACATCAACACAAGATCATTAAATGTTTTGGGGTCTGGAAAAGCAGCTACTAAGATCGGTCCTGTTATATTTCAGCACAGCACCATTACAAACCAGTAGAAAAGCGTCTATTGTTTGTTTGACTTCTATAATCTGTTAAAGTGCGGTCATTTGTTATGTATGCCAAGTTAAATACAGCCTTTACACTTTGTGTGCCGGTCAGGAACTCCAAATAGATTTGAAATAAACTGTTAAGTGAAGACTACAATGATGGGTTTCAAATGTAAGAGTGTAAATGGGTGTATAATTGAGACAAAAGAAGTTCCTTCAGTCTCACATAGGCGTGTGAACGTGTGAAAGCGAGATGAGTTCAGACAAAGAAACAAGAACGGGGCCGTTTGCAGACAGCAATCTGACATAATACCAACATCCATCTCGGGTGATTCAATCACAACTGATCAGTCGAGAGACATCCTAAACATGCATAGAGAACACTTTTCAATCAAATTTATGAATAGATTTATTTAGCAGCAACCCAAACGAATGAGCGTTGAGATGTCTGTGATTGGATGCATATCTGTTGAACGTGTGAAAGCAATGGCAAATATAGTCTGAATTCGTTCAACACCAATGTTTTCATTCAGTTCAAGTTCTTCACGCTTGCAAATCCTTTCATTATAACCAAAGTATCAGTAAGAGATTCATTGCACAGTATAAATAGCTTTGATTATAATGGGAGATTTTTCAAGTGTGCAACTTCGCCCGAGTAACAACAAAATGATCGAGATGCGAAAAACAAAATCTTGGCCGAGGCAACGATTTCCAAGTTTTGTTTTGAAATTCGCGCAAAACTGACCCGTAAACTCGCACCAATCGTCCCGCTCTCCCATTGGCTGTCTCCCGGCTCGGACGCTAGCTTTCGCTGCAGCATCCTGCTCTCCTCATCTTTGCTACGCTAACACCAAAGTTCGTCCGCGCTTTTGCATACAAGTTTTGTTTTCATCGTGCTGCATCGTCATTATTTTGTGCCCAGTTAACAAACTTTTTTCTAATCACTAGCCACGGATGTGAAGATTGTTGCTGAAGTGAAAGGGAAGAAGAGGATGCTCTCCATGGAGACGAAAAAGGAGATAATTGAGAAGTATGTACGTGTTTTCATAGGGCTTGGAACGGATTAGGCAATTTACACGTAAAAGCCTGACCGACTTACGAAAAGATCGACTTACGAAGCCAACCTCAGAACAGATTATTTTCGTAAATAATAAAACCTGATACTGTATGTAAAATGATCTGCGCATTAAGTCTTGGATGGTAAATAGACCTAATAAATAATAGGGGTAAATAATAGACCTGACACTTAAAAAAAAAAATTGTATGTATATTTATAGAATTTAAAATGTTAAATATTTTAAGCACTTTGTTTGATGAAAGTGATTTATTTATTTCATGGTTATTTCATTTCAACATTAATATTATCCCTTTAATATTAGTAAGCTAATATAACCGTTTCTAATATTAACCTAAAAGGTTATTTTAAGTTAAATATAATATATTATTATATAATAAAATACATATTATATTTTAATATTTTATTATATAATAAAAAGATTTAGAATTCATTACTGGGCTCAGAGTTCACATTGACAGGGAACTTTGAACTGTGTGAGGATGATCATGTTTGTCCAGCACCACAGACGACCATTATCAACCTAGAGAAAACCTGTTTAGCGAGAATACGGTCAGATTTGTGGCTTTTTGTTTCCGAGCTCTGACAAGGACAGTTTCATTGATATAAATTGCTCACCACTTCATAAGGAACATAAGGTCTCCACACGAGTCTGTTGCTCCAATAATCTTCTCCGGCTCCAGGCCTCGCTCAAACCCTCTTGCTACGAGAATCTCATCCTAGAAATAACACAGACTACGATCAAAAACCCTAAAAAGACATATTTTTACACTCCCACATTACATACAATGGCCACTAACACGTTACTTGAGCAAGTAATGATTTAAGAAACTTCCCTCTGGACATATTTGCAATAATCAAGATGGATATTGTATGGTAATTACATGCAAATGAAGCTCAAGTATCGGCTCTTAATCTTTTGTTAAGCCCGTACCTCCTTTTTCTTTTTGGGTTTGCTGCCACTCCCGTTCTCTTCCTCCGAGTTTTTCCTCTTGCTTGTGCTGCTGCTGCCACTGCTGTCTTTGGGACGGGCCGAAGAAGAGCCTGTGCTGGAGGGCTTGCTGCTGGGTGAGCTTCCACTGCTTCCCTTTTTATAGGTCTTCATGAACTCTGCGATAAGCTCTGGACAGTCCAGGTTCTTCTCTGGTTCCCACGTGTTGTGTTTGCTGCAAGACAACGCATGATGAATAAGGAACACCATTTCCTCATGTGCATGGGATAGGCTGACAGTTAGTTCACACACCATTACTATTGTGTAGACGCCCTTACGATACTTCACCCCAAGATATTTCAAGCCAAATCGAAGAACAAACTGGTGTGACATTTAAAACAAAATCAAACATTTTTGATTTGTATGTTTGATACTGTAGAGCTGCTTGCTTTTAAGCATTCTACAGTAATCCCTTGCCACTTTGCAGTTCAAGTTTCGTGGCCTCAGTGGATCGCGGATAAAAAAAAAAAATTCATCGAAAAATAAAAACTCAAAAATACCGCCATATCGGCAGCCATATTGCGGAAAGCAGCATTGTTTCATCGTGATGCGAGAGAAACGGTTTCCCAGTATGGCAGACAAAAAGAGAAACTCTCTCAGAGGCTTTGTACACACCCACGGCACTCAGACAAGGCGCGTGATTGGTTCCCGGCGCAAGATCGACCAATGAGAGCACGAGTGGAGTGGGAGCCTCTTCGCCTCTCTCAGAAGCAAATGTTGACGATCCAGCGCCGATATCTGATGATGAGACGCTTCCCGAACCGATTTAAAGGCCTCATTATACCAGGGCAGTAACACCATCATCATCACATTCATCAAACCGCACAGGTCTGTCATTACTGGAGTCTCAAGATACTACTGTCATTGATGAGTGTAGAGCACCATAATACGAATCGTATGAGAGAGAGTAAATGTATAATATTAAGGTTTTATAATTAAATAGATTTAATTAAAATATATACATAAAGTATAAAGGTCCACATTAACCGCGATAAACGAGGGATCACTGTATTGTATAAAGTGCTATATAAAATGAAGGCAACACGACTGGAGAACTGAGTTGCAGAGATGGTGCAAACATATCTTCATCACTATGATTAATGCTTTCTTAAAGGGACAGTTCAGAGTTCAGAAGAAAGAAATTCATACAACTTTCATGAATTTATTTATTTTGGTAAATTAACTGCTGTCACTTGTGTTTATTTTGTCATTTCCGCACATATTTATATATTCATCTAAATGCCACTCCGCATCAGGATGTTCTCCAACAGCACATCACTGATCATGCATTTCAAACCACTAGATGAAGAACGAGTATATCTGGGCCTTTAGATTATTGTAAAGGGCTACGAAGACTTACTCTGTAAAGCCTTTCCACTTGAGGAAATATTCCACACGACCCTTCACAACTCTCCTGTCCAAGACCTTCTCCACTACATACTCTTCCTCATCGGAGGAAGCAGCCTCATCATCTTCACGGTTCTGGTTCTTCTTTCCCATGGCTGAATCTAAACGTCTTCCCTATGAGCTAATGTGACCTGTGTGGCTCCCTGGTCTGGGGAGGAAAGTGGTCAACTGGAGAGAGAAAGAAATAAAGAGGAGTTGAGTAGAAGCTATTTATCATATACAATTACAAAGAATAAACCTCTGCAAAAAGAGCTCATATTTGACTTTTCAGGTGCATATCCACTGTAAATTTAGCATAAAACGACCACCTTGTCAGAAACTAATATAAATACATTAGGTCTTAAAAGTAAACATCCAACGTCCAAATAATCCTTGCATTAGGTCTCGCAAGCACACATAAAGCAGTACATAAATATAAAACCACTCTAACATGATTAAAATTTGACATTTTTAATTTTGGTTGTTCACACCAAGTTGACAGTGAAAGTTCTTGCTTTATTTTCAAGACCTGAAGTGCATAATTTATCATCAAACAAAATGATACTCAAACTCCCATTAGATGCTTTTAACATTAAATGAAGCACATAAACAATACCTGAGATTATCATTGTATGCTTTGTTCCAGCTACGACTTTGCAGAAAAACTCTGATTAACATGGAAAAGATCGTCACGCAACACATCCGGATAGGACACGGTGTAAAAATCTAATGAATCTGCTGCTGCCTATTATGTCATTACTATTAATCTATTAACAACCATACATACAAATAGGGTATGCACATCCCAGACCCAAATAGGAGAGTGCAAAGTAATTTGCGGGTTATATAAGGGTGCGGGTTATATCACACTTCTTTTCACGTATTAATTTTTCAGTATATTTGTTACGTCTCTAAGGACGTAAGGTTTTTTTTGCGGTATTTTCTTTCTTGCGAGGGTTATTGTCTCTGGCACTTGTACTGTCACTCTGACAGCTGGCGCTGATAGGCTGTCTGACCTGTCAATCACGCAGGAAGACGTGATTGGCTGTGCTGCATGAGGGCGGGCTCTTCTCATCTCATCCGATGATCAATACCTGTAGAATCGCTTCTTAAGGGAGAAGTGCTTTTTTTCCTTTTGTTCTGATTCTGACTTGTGTTTGTTTTCTTATTGTATGAATTTCACGCACATAACCCGCCGGCTATATGAGGGTGCGGATTATCAGCGTCTGCGGGAAAATACGGTATTAATAAAGAGCGCAAAGTTTCGATCAGTTAGGTCATTGTGAGACACAAACTTTGTAAAAAAATTGTCCCTGATAAATGCTTTTAAAGCTGTAATCTCAGTGTGTGGACATTACTCTCCTGTCTTCAATTACTTTAAACAATATTGACATGAAATGAAAACTCACAGCTTTAGATGACTAGTAAGTATAAATGCACTTTATCCAATTCATACGGTGAACACTAAACTAGAGGTTTATTTTATATTTGATAACGTGTTACTGCTGTTAACAGTTTATTTCTATTGCATTGATTTGTGATGTTTTGTAATATTGCTCGCTTTGTGATTTACATTTTATTACTGACTATTTATTTAAATAACAACAACCCAAGAACACTGAACAATGTTTACTTAAGAAATCAATCAGCAATAGTTTTTGCTGTTGCATTGAGAATATTAAATGTCATATGTATAAGTATTGAATATATGCTGTTAGTATTGGTGATTGTCTACATCGTGGCGATTCTTTCACCGGGAAAAATAATTATATCATGAACTAAAATGACTCATAACATGATAACAAACAGTGGGCAGAATGATCAAAATCGTAGGAGTTTAGGTTAAACTTCTGCTAGCTTAACTGCAATGACAAAAAGTCAATATTTGTTTTTCTGCACCCACCTACAGTCCTCTATTGTAGGGCGTGACCTCTTAAAACGCAGAGATGATACCTGCACACAGCATTCGGGGCTCCCCTAAGAAAAGAAAGTCCATTGAAATGCATTTGCATTTAAAAAGAATTAAAATGCATGGGGGGAAAAAACTTAGTGAAACACACCCACCAATCTTAAAAAAAATAAAAAAATAACTACAGAGCTCTTTAGAAATCTACATACAAATACCTCTGATTTGATGAGCCACACAATCAGTTACGGTTTAAATGCACAATAACAATAATAAGTCAATAAAACATGAAAAACTATTGGTAAACACACTGTTGTCAAAGCTAAAAGAACAACAGTGAACACTTTATATTAGACAGCAGTTATGCTGATAGAACCAAAACACACGTTTAACAGATGTGTTGTTATCCTTAAGTCGTGAAGGATCTTGTCGAGAAAAGTGAAACACTGAGCAGCTCGTGTCACATGCAAATTTCCAATGCATTTATTCCAAAATACATACAACAACATGGGATTTAAATGCATTGCTAGCTACACTGCTAACCTCGGCTACTGGAGTCATATAGGCTACTACTACACTTCTACGCTCATTTCGCCAGAGGAACAAAACAAAGACAATTATATTAAACAACATGCTTGAGAAATAATTTCCCGCGTTTGCTGGCGTTGTAAAGAACTACAAGCTAGCTCGACGAGCATGCACACACAAAACACAAGGTTGACTGATGCCCATGCGCACACGATAGCAGGCTAATTTAGCTCAATTAGCATACACGTTGTACTTGTTTGTTTGGTTATCGGTGTCTAACAGCTGTAAGCAAAACATCCGCGCGCTTTTTCGCTTCGGTTCGAACGTTATGGTCGCGCGCGCGGACGCGGCGAGCCTTTGCTTAGCAACAGCGCGGGCCGAGCTGAACACATTTCCCCTGATCTTTATCGCGTTTAAACGTAACAATGACGGCGCAAATATTTTCCAGCGCAAGGAAAATATGCATTGACATGTTCTGGGGTTAATTACTGTATACTTACTGAGATATTTTTCGACGTTTTTCTGTTCGCGTGGGATAATGAGGCGGCGGCGACGGCTTTTTCACTGCACACAGGAGTTTTTTGCTGCCTCGCGCACGCATCAGTCCATCGGCCGGTCCAGCCAATCAGAGCGCGCCTCAGCGAGCCGCTCTCGCGCCAAAAACAGCCTTACGCGCATACAATG
This sequence comes from Rhodeus uyekii, assembly GCA_037043235.1. NCBI lineage: Eukaryota > Metazoa > Chordata > Actinopteri > Cypriniformes > Acheilognathidae > Rhodeus > Rhodeus uyekii. Next base: position 5,134,856 of record JAWRVZ010000027.1, read on the forward strand.
AGACGCGTACGCGTCACGCGGCTACTATTTTTTTTTAGATAATATAATTTAAAAAAAAATTATACTTCATTATATATGTTTACCTCCCCATTAAAACGTATTTACAATGAGAGGTATGAGTGTCTTTATGTAATAAGCGGGTGAAATTAATATCAAACCTATTAAATTACAACGTGGAAATTATTATGCCTCTCATAAATAAAATTACATGTTTTATTTTTTTAAATAACTAAATAATAATAATAATACAAAAATTAAAGCCAACTGTTTTCATTGCTTTCCGATTTTTTCGATTCAAAACACTAACGCTGCTCTCGGGATTGACGTGAGTCTCAGCCAATCAGACGTCGCCAAAGCGCAAAACAAAAGCGTTAGCGGGAACGGTAAACCAATCATCGTCTGAAGGAGGAGGGGACTGTTTTCACCCAAACTACTTATCTTCCCTCCCCCACTTCTCAGTGTGTGTCTCACCGATAGGCGTGTGGCGCAGCACGGACAGAAATAAGCAGTAGAATGTCTAAAGAGGTAGGTCGATTTTACTAATATCGCTCTTTAGGAGTTACAAAAAGCCTGTTTTAATCAACGCAGCACTGGTCGTTTTGAGTTTTTCCCTCGCCGTTTATCTTGAACTTCATTCGTGGTTCTTTGTTAATCAAAAATAGCGTGTTCGAGCCGCCATTTTAACTCTTGTAGAATTCATACATAACCCCGTATAGTTGCATCAAAGTCCTTGTTCCTGAATATTTTATTGGTCTTACCTACTCAGTTGCTGTGTCTATAACGATCCATATCTATTTAGTACAGTAATGCTTGCCTGGAACAAAGATACTATTATAAATAGGCCGCATGGTTCGGCACCAACATGGCGGAGGTGTTCCTTCACCTCCTTATGTCTGAGTCTGTTACATCAAGAGCTCGTGACGCTACTCGCTTGAATGCTTTGTTAGTTTAATATGCTTTGCATGTGATAGACAAAATACACCGCTTTAGTGTTACTGAGCCATTATGATTATTTTCAGGGCCAGCCTCGCGAGCCAGAGCAGCTGCGGAAGCTCTTCATTGGAGGGCTCAGCTTTGAAACCACAGACGATAGTTTGCGGACGCATTTTGAACAATGGGGGACCTTAACGGATTGTGTGGTAAGTTCCTTCCACATTTTCTTTACAGTTGTGTGCTATATAGATTATATTGATCATAGAACACTTAGTATGGTGATTTTTAAAGATAAAGCAGTCATTGGTGCTTACGCAAAAACCTTCATGGACTTTTAGGTGATGAAGGATCCAAACACCAAGCGCTCCAGGGGATTTGGGTTTGTCACCTATTCCAGTGTGACTGAAGTCGATGCTGCTATGGATGCGCGTCCCCACAAGGTCGACGGTAGACTCGTGGAGCCCAAACGAGCGGTGTCTCGAGAGGTAAGCTTTTATAACTAAACATCATCTCTAAAGATGTGCTGCCTTGTGTTTCCCAAATGCCTGATTGCATATCCGTTTCAGGACTCCAACAAGCCGTTTGCTCACACCACCGTGAAGAAGATCTTTGTAGGTGGCATTAAGGATGACACTGAAGAGAACCATCTTCGTGACTACTTTGATGTGTTTGGGAAGATCGAAGCTGTTGAGATAATGGTTGACCACAAGACTGGAAACAAAAGGGGCTTTGCCTTTGTTACTTTCGACGATCATGATTCTGTTGATCGTATTGTCAGTAAGTGGTTTTACACGTCAACCTTTAATCTCTATATTGTTGGGTTTAAAGTAACCCCTTGTACGTTCTCCCATTAGTTCAAAAGTACCACACTGTTAATGGACACAACTGTGAAGTCCGAAAAGCGCTTTCTAAACAAGAAATGCAGAATACTGGTATGAATATGAGAGGTGAGTGTTTGTTTTATCATCCAATTGTCCACATGCATCTTGGCTTTATTTAATTTTAAATAAACCTGTAGGCCGTGGTGGCGGCGGAGGAGGTGGTGGTGGCGGAGGTGGAAACTTCAACAGATATGGCAATAATGGTGGGTACAACAATGACTTCGGAGGCGGCGGTGGCGGCAACCGTGATGGATACTTCTCAAGAGGTATTTGCCAAAGTTGCAGTTTAAAGTCTCTTTTAAACGCAAATTATTTGAGTTTTCTGGTGATTTAATGCTTTCTTGTTTTTCTTACAATCCTGATGCAGGAGGAAGGGGTAATAGTGGAGGTGGTGGTTATGGAGGAGACTGCTACAACAATGGATTTGGTGGCGACGGTATGTTGGTTTCCCAATTGTTTGAAAATTATTAATGTTATGTAAGGCTTGGTATCTTGAGTTTTACAGACTTCCCAATTCCTAGTTGACTGAGGTAAACCTAGTCTTTTTGCAGAACGTCTTGTCGCAGCTGAAAACCGTGAACAAGTCAACAGGCTAAAGAACAAGGAACTTTTGCCTATGGTTTTAGGAAAAACGAGCCAAACGAATGACTTTCAAGCATTATTAAAAACAAGTAAATGCTCTCTAACAAGTTGGCAATAGCTCATAGAAATAAACCGTGTTTTAAGATGGGTCTAGTGTTTGGATACAAAAACGCATGTGAATGCTGCACTTCAAATGTGCATTTAAAAAAAAAAGTTGCAGAAGTTAAGATTATTAGTTGACTGTCACTGAATGGATTAAAAGATTACATATGCGTTTTCAAATTTGTTAATGCAAGACAACCAAGTGTTTTGTTTTTAAATAAGATTTTTGTTAATTCAAATGAAGGAACTCTTGGCATTTGCACATTATGTAAGAGGTGGCTTTCTGTCCATGTGCTTTGGCTTTTATATACCTAATTATATCCAAATATAGAATTGGGCTCCCTTTTTCAAATCCCAACCCTAATGTATATTGACCATTTCTTCAGGTGGATATGGTGGTGGGGGAGGTGGCGGAAGCGGTCCTGGAAACTATGGTGGAAATCGTGGATATGGAGGAGGTGGCGGAGGAGGAGGGCATGGTTATGGCAACCAGGGTGGAGGTTATGGTAGCAGTGGTGGAAGCAGCGGTGGCGGCTATAATGACAACTACAACAATGGAAATGGAAACTTTGGAGGTGGTGAGTACATGTCGGTCTTTATTGTAAACTTATTTGCAAGTGCCTGAATTGTTGGCGGTAACTGTGTCTGTGACTTAAATGTTCATAGGTAGCTTTGGAGGTGGCAGCGGTGGAGGAGGGGGCAACTACAGTGACTTTGGCAGCTATAACAACCAGCAGTCGAACTACGGTCCCATGAAAGGGAACTTTGGAGGAGGTGGCAGCGGAGGAGGAGGAAGAAACAGTGGCCCATATGGTGGTGAGCTCTTCATAATGGCCTTCTACAGGTGTTTAAATCGGTTTATAAACCACTTTAATCCTAAATTGCCTTGTATCTGTTGTAGGCGGCTATGGAGGTGGCTCTAGTGGTGGATATGGTGGCGGTTCTGGCGGTAGACGGTTTTAAGCTCAGAAAGGTTTGTTTTAACTTCTTCCCGTCTACCTTTAAGACTTTTTAGCTTGCTTGATTTACGGGGTAACAAGTGCCTATGTTAGTCTTAGACTGAATGCTCTTCATTAAACTGTAATCATGCTGTACATCTGGTGTAGAAACAACCCTCAGTTAGTGTGCAGCTTAACAATTGTTGTTCATATTGTTCAACAGGACTGAGTGCTTTAGGAGAGGAGAGCAAGAGAAGTGACAGGGCAGATGCAGGTTTACATCCCTAGATCTGCTCAGCCAAACAGGTTTGGCAGATTTACAGCTGCCACCAGAAGAAGTGTACAGTAGCGCTATCGTGTGTGTGGGACATCATTAATTTGTCATCATGCAGACTTATTTTATATTGTCTATGGAGGAAAAAGCATTCCAATGAGGTTTTATGTAGAATTACTTTGAGTCATTATGGTTTTGATTATGTAACCAATCAAGGTGAAATAAAACGCTTTGTTTTTTTACAAAAAAAGGATGTGCTGTATTAGTCGTTTTTGGTTTCTGTGGGTTTTAGTGTAGTACCCTTAAACTTAATAGGGGGGCTTACATGAGCCTTTTAATAGTCATTAAACTCAAGAGTCCACTGGCTCTTAAAAAATAAATAAAAAATGTAACTTAAATTGTAAATTGACCTGATTCAAAGCATTGGCTGTTTAATGCAAATGCCTAGAGTAGTGTACGTTTGGCTGCAAATCAGTCTAGCCATGGGAGCAAGCTGAGAGAGGAGTAGCAAGATCATCGCCCTGTGAAGAAGCAGAGAGCAGGGAGTACAGGGCGCTACTCAAAGACTAGCAGGCAGCGCTTTTAAAACTCCTGTAGGTAAGAACAGACTTCTCCACTACCGCTGGTAACTATGAATTTTGTTAGCTGAAGCTGTACAGTTAATGTGAACTTCCCATTCAGTGTGTATTACAGAGGAAGTAACTGCAGTCAGCATAGTTTGGTGACTTTTATTAAGCTTAAACCTTTTTAATGCATGCCCAGTTTTTCCACCTTGTTTCATATTCAACTCTCTGACCATGATATTCTTGCCTTTTCAGGATCTGACGAGTGAATCCTCTCTTGAAATGAAGATGCATTTTTGTGCATTTTTAAACTGGTGCTATAATAAAAGGTAGTCGCTCTTGTAATGTAACATTTTTCATGTTTGCAGTCTCCCACAATCTCAAACTTATATTTTTTTCCTCTTTTTCTAGGTCAAAGATGCAGCTGAATGTTTTATATTTTTATATACCTGTTTTTTACCAATAAAACTTTTAAAACCATGACTGGTTTGTTTTCTTATTGCCATTTAATGAGACATTGTATATTTTGCATTTGTAATACTGATTCTTAATAGATTTGGACAATGTAATGCACAAGTGTTGTATCAAAATATTAAATGCATTATGTTCTAAAGATCTTAAAGCTAAAGTAGTCTTGCAGTGTTTTTCAACAACTGTACCGCGGTACACTAGTGTGCCGTGGAAAATTATTCAATTTAACCTAATTGGTCTAAACATATTTTTTGAAAACTAAATAATAAAATACTTTAATTCCCATTCAAGACCCTTTGATAAGAATGACTGTATATTGTTAATATAAGCTACAGTTTCTTATTTTTTTACATTTTCGGTTGGTGGTATGCCTTATGGTTTGTTTTTTTTCAATTAAAAAATGGCTCAAAAAAGGTTGAAAAACACTGCTCTGAAGTTCTGTAATCATAAATGTCTAATGAAAGTAGGCTCTAAATTGCTACGGGTGACTTTTAGAAATAGTTACCAATTTATACATTTGTCACATGATTGGAATTGTAACTCATTGGACATAAATTGAGTTTGTCCATGTAAGCGGTGACTTAACCCTTCCAAATGTTCACTCATCCTCCAGTGCCATATTCCGAGGCACCAAGAAAACATTGCCATCATTAGTTTGTTGTAGTGAATACTCATCAACTGAATAAGGGTGTCCCTCCTCGTCACGTAGCTGCGAAAAAACTTGCGTGTAAAGATCTGACAGCCGACATTTAATAATGGCTAGGTTTTGCTGAAACTCCAGTCTCTCTCTGGTTAAATGTTCTCTTTGCGCTTGAAGTTGTCCCAACTCGTTTTCTAAATGCACTATATTTTCCAACTTCCGTTTGCGGCAGTTCTGAGCTGCGACTTTATTCTTTCCTCGTCTGCGTATGTCTCTCACGAGGGCCAGCTGAGTCTCGCTCAGTGTGAACTGGGTCAAAAGCTCATTGAAGTCATCCACTGGTAGGTTCACGATCTTGTCCAGGGAGAACGGGATTTTTAGAGCGAGGGCTCGTCGCTCATCTCTGCTCAGGGGTACAGGAACGCTGTTTGATCTTGGCTTTGGGTACGGAGGCTGATAGCAACCTAATCTTGATAAACCTGAGCTGTTTAGTTGGAGATCATGCAGGGCTGTGGGTAAGACTGGTTGCTTCATTGAAGCCAGTGGTTGGTAAGTCTGCTGGTTGATAGCTTGCATATTTGTGGGAAACGATGCTCCAGGGTATGAGCTGTAGGACTGCTGGTAGTCAACTGACCCGAGCAAACTAGGCCGCATGCGACACTGTTCCCCAATACTTTCAAATTCGCTTACAGCATAGCCCATCGTACCATCTGCAGGCAAGTACGTAGGTACGCCATGCACCCCGTTCTCTGGAGAAGCGAGTGGCGGGCTTGAACCAAGAGACAAACCTGAATCTGACTCTAGGTCATCAGTGCAAACTTGTTTGATTTGTCCTGTGCCGTGAATGTTAATAACGCCATCCTTTGCAATCCCGTTACTGCGTGTCGCCATGTTCATGTGCTCCAAGAGACTCATGAGAGGTGGATGTAGAGCTTGCGTATTGGCAAGCATTCTGGGGGAACCGTGGCCGCCGGGGAGGCCGTAGTGCATATCCATATGTGTGTTCAATCGCTGATAGGGTGGCATCATTTCTGGGTATGTGTTTTCATAAACACCAGCAGGATGGGCATCACAAGCAGCTGGAATGGACTCCGGCTGAGGTTGAGTCATTCCGAATCCTGCTTGAGAAACCACTGGCTCCATGGAGAGGTATGGGATTGCTTCAAAGGGGTTCTCATTGGGTACCTCAAACTCCTGTGACAACAAGAACGTTTTAATAAACAGTTGATGATTCAAATGAAACTCTTATCAAGTGAAAGTTGATTTGAGCTGCAGAAGAGGCTTGTATTCAGTCAGGTGCTCTCTACAGGACCAGCCCACCTGAGTGAACGTGCCACCCGTAGCTTATGCAGGTTTTACTAAGGAGCGCTCGGGTTTCATGTCGAAACAGATGGTCATTGTGCTATGCAGGGGGCTGTCGGCAATATACAGCAGTCACCCTCTTTCTCTGTCTGCCTTTATCCTTGCATCACTCAATTGGCCCATTGTTGCAGATCGCAGCTAAGCTCAGTGTGTTTATAGAGGATTCAGCATTAGAAAAATGTTATAAGGCCACCGTTACATTAAGGCAGCTTGCACTCGCTCTAAAACGATTGGCTGTGTCCTATCACCAAATAATCAGATGTTTTCTTGCGTTTTGGCATTTGTGCATGTAAAAGAAGAACCTGGTGGGGTGTTCCAGTGTACCGACCTGAAGTTCTGTGATGGCCATCAATTCCTGCCAGGCCAAGTCCATCTCCAAATGCTGGGGGGGACGATGTGTCCGGAATCCAGTGACATTGGTGGACATCGACACCTCCCCATGCAGTCTTCCTGGGTTTGCCAGTCCCTTGAAATGAAAGGCAGTTATTGGCAAACTCGCCTGTTACGCCATGCAAAAACATTTTTAAAATTTGTATTTTTGTCTTTTAAATATCTTTACATTTGTATTTCCCACGAAAAAATATAAAAAACTAATTGGAACAAGATCAATTCACATTGCACACTTTTCAGCCGGTGTTTGTGTGTGTGTGTGTGTGTGTGTGTGTGTTGTGCATATATATATATATATATATATATATATGTACACACACACACGCACATGAGTCAACAGTAAAGATTAAAAAAAATAAAGCAATATTTACTCATATCTCTCTCATTTAAAAAAAGATATTACTCTAAACCATGCACTGCAGTATTTATGACAATCAAAAGATGACAGCAGTGCTCAGTCTAATTTTAGACCAGGAAATAACCATGCGCATGTTTCAATGTCTCCAAAGAAGCAACATTTTTCTTAAATTCAATTTTCAAAAGATTTTTTTTTAAACAATTCATAATTAGAATTTATGTGTCTGTATTTGTACTTTTTTGTTACCTTTATAAGTTTAAAATAAGTAAAGACAAAATATAGTTTCATGAGTTTTTGTTTATTTGTCTTTACTGAAAATACTAATTGAGATAATTTTGGCAATGTATAAATATATTTCACAGCATTCAGAAAACGGCAGATTTTTTTCTTTTTTCTTACATAGATACTCACCTCACAGCTGATTCTCAGGGGAAGTACACCGTTGACCGCTGAACACATTCAGGACAATCCCCTGATGCAGTGAATCAGTCTAAAACATTAAAAGAAATACAAAATTTTACAACATTTTGTATTTGTCGAACATGAAAGAGATAACAGCCGTACAAAGCATAACGGGTAATATGTCATGACCACATCCCAACAGTCTTAAGAACTAATTTAAACAAGCTTGAGTACATTTCCACCGACATACTCATAAACTAAGGATGAACCTCAAACAATGAACCTTAAGAATATATCTTATGAAAAGATAAAATGTCCCTTCCCATGTGCTCCAAATGTCATGTTGTGTCACTGGACATGAAGTTTCGTTGGGCTGGATTTGTCCTATCAGCTGGCTTTTCGAACAGTAATGTCAACCCTTGATAAGACAATCTTTCGGGAGCCAGCCTGTTCTCCAGTAAACGAAGGCAGGGGCCTGACCACAGACATCAGAATGTCAGGAAGACTTGCTCAGCACGCTGATAATAAATGAGCTAATGTACAGTGACATTTAATATGCATTAGCAGTCATTCCGGTTACTGTTGTCTTTTTATCCTTTTTATATGATTGTGTAAAATCGATTCAACTTACTCGTCATTATCTGGTGATTTGCCTTTATTGGTGCTATACTGAAGCCTTTTTATACACAACTGCTTCCTGTTCAATTGGGCATATATTCTGGTGAAATAAAAACAATGCAACTTTGCATTCAGATATCCTTCTGCTGCTAAGTTTTAACTGCACCGATGAGAAAACGTTATCTTTAAAAAGTTAACAAAATTGTGAGAATTTAGTATGAATGCTGGTTATTTTTGTAAGAATTAATTTTCCATCAATTTAGACATTTAAAAAGTCATTTGTAGATAATTGTACAAATATATATCCACAGTCTGACTGAAATGTCAGGTACAAAGTTGACAGGACGTGACAGGAATAATGCTCTATAACATCATATGTGGTAAGATATTTAACAAAACACGTCTTTCCTTCTGTCATTTTGAGGGTAAAAGACATATATCCTGCCTTTACCGCGGTGTCTAGCTTATTTCCTTTGACTAGTTTCTGAAATTTTGAGGGGACAGGGCTGTGGGACCGGCCTCCCAAGTTTCAACATCAGCTGTGGTACTAACCACTGCACATGAGCCGAAAGAAAGAAAGAAAGAAAGAAAGACGAGAAATTGAACAATATTTACTTCATTTTTCCCTCAGATTTTTTAAACATGACTCTAAACCATGGATTGCAACATTTGTGATAATCAAAAAGTGACTGCAGTGCTAAACATCTAATGAAAAAAATGAAAAGTTTGGAAATAACCAAATGCATATGTAAATCAATTTTTCAAAAGTTAATATTCAATTTCAAATTATATTTTTTACATCTCATAAGCCTACTATATATATATATATATAGTATGTGACCCTTCAGCTTTATATATATATATAGGCCTAGATATATTCAGGTTTACACTCTTTACATATAATGTGTCTTTAGAGAATTTTTATGACTAGAATTATGAACTTTTCTGAATTATGAATTTAAAATCTTGAAGTTTTGAATGTGAACCAGAATTGTACAGTGTCTGTCAACAACTGCCATATTTACTGAAGAGAGAAAAACCCATCCCAACGACCCCTCAAAGAAGATGAAATAACAAACTGTACCTTCTTAGCATTTCCTAGAGCACTGAGCTCAGATGAAAGCGTCTTCACAATATCATATTATCCTGTGCGCAGAAACCACTGACCCCTGTGTCAAACTGCAGAGTGAAAGAGTTCGCTGCATGCTCTTAGTTTTGATCTACAAGTGTGCATGCGCTCAACCTGTCCTTCTCTCTCATTCACTCCTTCTCCCACTCACCCTGTCTGCTTTTGGCTGTCACTCACACAAATGGGATGGGTCTACGGGCGATGCAAGCAGGTTTCCTGTAAAGCACCCACACTTTTTGCCCAGCTAAATGCAACACTTGCACTTTAATATGTTTAAATTATGTTGCCCACAAAAAAAGAGAGACTAAAAACGGTTAAGCCACGGATGCATATGTATAAAGCTTATGACTGATCATGTGGACTTCCCAGTCCAAATAAAGGTTTAGACCCTTCAGATTGTGGTTTATGGACAACTGATTTACATCCGCAGCTTTGCTGTGCACGTATCCTAAAATCTAGCACTTCCTCAGTAAAAATCATGTATTTCATGGGGTGCAAAAGTGACCCGAGGAGCTCATGTAAAGGAAACCCAGTGTAAGGGATGTGGTTTGAGTGCAAACGCTACAAGCAGGCGCACCTGGAGTTAAATCTGGGATTGCTGCGCGGAGGAGGGGCTGTTTTCTGACTTGCTTTAGTAGGGATGGAATGTACACCTTCAGCAGGTAAGAAAGGCCACATTGTTCCTGTATCTGCCGCACAACCACAAACAGCCGGGGAAAGCGGGGGGACGGGAGGGTGGAGGAGCGTGTCTTACATTGCAAGTGACCATTCGAGTCCTTGCTGAAGTTCCTGCGAAATCACACACACGGGACAATCGGCGTGATTGTTCAGGCACAATTGTCGGACGAGGTGAAAGGATGTGTTTTCCTTGTTCATTTGAAGTACTTCATTTTATTTGACCGATGCCTTATCGTGTTCCACTCACCCTCAGTAATACACCACTTTAAGAGCGTGGTGCATGATGGTCCGCGATCATAAGAAACCAAGGACTGCCATTGGAGGGCCATTCTTCTGGTGGAAAACTGATCCAACACAGAGCAAGAAACATAAAAAAAGAAACAACATTTATTCTCATGTTTCTCTCTTTTTTAAACATTACCCTAAACTGTGCATTTCAATATTTGTGATAACCAAAAAAGTGGTGAAAAATAACCTAA